>OY750780.1:5062500-6312500 GCA_963556745.1 Catoptria pinella | reverse complement strand
TATTTCTTTTGAAGCTTTCCATGTACTTATTTTTCTTTGCTTCAAGAATCGTCATGATAATTACATTTACATAAAAGTTATCATTAGAATTTTGATACTGCTATTTTTGTATGGATTTATTAATTTAATAATTCAATATTTTGTAACAGATAACTATTAAAATTACTTAATCTAAAGCCTGTTATTGTGTTATAGATTCTACCCTAAGAGTATTATTATTATTGGTTTTAATATCTTTCATGTTTTAACAATAAAACAAAAATACTCTTTTGTTGGACTCTCACAAAATGTTCAATATATAATATAAATATCTTAAGAAAGTATTCTTTGTATCCTCAAATAATATGTACAGAGTTTTAAGATTACGTAAACTTAACTGAACCTCTTGACCTCATCCAACAGTAAGATACCATCAAACTGCTCATCATGGACCCTAGGAAGACCAAAACGCTTCCCCATAAGGCTGCCGAAGGCGACACGCAGAATCCAGAAGGCTGCGGAAGGTCTTCAGCGAAGACAACTCTTAAACCTTTACTGATTGTAGTGGAAGGCTCAATCGTCCTATTCCCAACATGGATTAAATCTCGTCTCCTCCTCTTTGGATCAATGCTTCCCGGGTTAGGACAAACATCGCAGTCAGTCTTACATAACTCAACATCACATTGAATTACCAAGTCCATTTCATCGGGGAACTTGAAGGCGCTGAAGTAAGCATAAGCAATAATTGATGCGCCAGTGTTTCCTGTATCCCTCGTCTTTTGGAAGGCTCCGAAGAGTTTCGGTTTCAACACGCAACCATTGTTATCAGTCAAGGGTACTACATGATTGCTCTCTGAATCACGAGCGACACACTCCCTAACAAATATGTCGAAGCCAGCATCTCCGGTGACAGACACAACCAATGTCATAGTTTCTCCAATCTTGACCAAACCATTAGCTTCTGGTGCAAAAGGTCCTCTTCCCGTTTGAATATCCAATCGAGCCATCGCTGTATCTCCACTGAAGTTGCTTGTGATTTGGTTCAACATACCAACACTGAGAGAAGACACCAACTGTTTTGTCAAGTTTCCTTCCCACAAGCATCTGACTCTGCGAATGTGATCCCAAACTTCTTGAATGCCAAGTTCGTTTTGTAAGACAAGAACATTTTCTAAATAAGCTTGACCTTCGTTTTCGAAGTCACTATAGAACCTTGTGCCGCATGTGTTCAAACTGACAGTGAAAGAGTATTTGATTTGGTTCGAGTTTTCACGAACGTAAACACATGAAGAATCTTTAAAATGATCTTGAGAGTAGATGAGGCCATTGTAAGGCTTGTTAAATTCTATGTTGATTGTCATCATTTCTTTACCACAGTCTACAGTGATAGCATGTATGTGAGGCGGGTGACGATCTTCGTCTTCTTCTGGCTCTGAAGGTGTTTCAGGCCGGATAGGTTCATTGTCATTATCTTCAGGTTGCTGAGGTTGGTAAGATGGTGATGTGCTAGTGGGCTGAGTTGGTTGACTGGGCTGGTATGGTGGTAAAGTTGGTTGACTTGGCTGGTAGTCAGGCTGGCTTGGTTGTGAGGGCTGGTAGTCTGGTTGGCTAGGCTGTGATGGCTGGTAGTCTGGTTGGCTAGGCTGTGTTGGTTGGCTTGGTAGGTATGTGGGTTTAGTTGGCTGACTCGGTTGGTAAGACGGCTTGCTTGGTGAATAAGGTGGTTGACTAGGTTGGTAAGGAGGCTGTTCGGGTTGAGTGCTTGGTGGCAAGTATGGTTGGTTCGGGGTAGGTGATGGTTGACTGAGTTGGACGGGTGGGTTGGTTGGGGAGGGGCCAAGGCCATCACTATACGAGGGTGAAGGCCTGGTCCCAGCTGGGGGGTAACCAGACGGTGGCAAATAGGTAGCAGGCTCGAACGGTCTTGGTTTCTCAGGTTTCCCTCCAAAGTACTGGCGAGCTGAAACATTTGAATTGTGAATTAGTTTCAAATGAGTATTTTGTTTTCTGATTAAGACATCTAAAATAAAAGCGTGCAATGTGATTTCAGTGATTTTATATGTACATATCTTTAATTATTAGTTCATTCATTTTTGGTTTAGATTACTGTAGATGCCTATATATCATGTAAGTGTCAGTAATGGCCTGTACTTAAGTGATATTTCAGTTATTTGAACCGATATCTTACTCTCAATGTCATGTCCATTAGTTCTTAAAATATGTTTCACGTCACCCTAAATATAATTTCCAGACCTTTCCTATTCTTCTGCGAGTATAATCCCTGTATCCAGCGCAGCAGGTTGGCTACCATCTCATCGGAGTCCGCCTGGGAAGCCTGGACCTCCTCTGGAAACCAGGTCATCATCAGGAATCTCATCGGCAATGGAACCAGCCACCGGAGATCCAGACCCGTTAATTACTCTAACCTTCTATTTACTATTTTAAGATGATTTTCTACATTTTTACAACTCTATGATTCAGGAGGATTGATTTAGATGAAGTCACCGGTTTTTAAAGAAAATTAGTACACATAAAAATTAATACTTCAGATAAAGACGAAGAGAAGTATGTAAGGAGTATTGGTAAATACGATGGTACATTGTTATGTCCTAAAATAATTAACCAACTAAATACAAAAGTCAAATAATAATAATTCTGATTAATATTTTAGACATGCATTTAAGTCCAAACCCTTTCACAGAAATTATGAAATATATTTTTATATAAATATGTACATGTAACCCACGCAATAGACACCAAATATTTGAAGAAACAGTCATCTTCTTATCGAAAATGTCTCAAACAGTCCTCTTTCATTAAGCGTTATTTATTATATTGTTAAACCACTCACTCCCATATTCTTTCTAACCAGCTATGTTAGCTTTAACAATTTCAAATTCTACAAACTTTCTTTCGGTACATACAGAATTGGTTTTAATTACTATCAATTTCGCTTTCTCATTAGATTCAGTGGTTTCACTAGTTTTTTTAATCTAGTAACTAGTTTTACCTGTTTATCGCAGTTTTTAATTGTTGATAGAGGTCATCTTTATCGCCAATGTAAATTTTTTGCTGTTATTAAATAAATAGCATTTGAAAGTGAAAGCTAGAAGTTATGAAAGTTATATTTTTAATTCCTTTCAATTTATTTAACTAACATTTACTACTTTCATGTGATTCTTGGAATATCGTTTACTTCTTATTAACTTGGGGTCGGTTTATTTTCTTCTTTTTTGCTTAGATATGGTTGTAATATAAAAACTTCAGACTATTTGCGTTTAAATTGTTGATAGTCAGTCTACTTTTATAATTAAATATGATATCTCAGCGATGAGTGTGAATGACACAGTGATACTTATGCTAATAAATAATAACACTTATATTTAATTTACAGTTAAGATGTGCGATTAAAATTAAGTATCATAAACACCCATAATTTGCGAGTATTACGACTATTACGGTTATCTAGATTACTAATTTGAATAAAGCTTTCAAAATGAGGAAATTACATCAGTCTCCTCTTTTGAGATACAACTCTTATTTAATTTGGATTATTTTAATTTACCGTTACATCGATAGTTTTGTTTGGTTAAGTAGCAGAATAAATTACTTCAATATTTAACACTTTCATTTAACTCAAAGATAGGCAATGAAAATTAATCAATACTCTGTGAGATTTTTCTGTGCTAAACCTATGAGGCACTTCAACGGTCGCGTGCTGTGTCGCAGTGTAATAATAAAATGCAGATGTGTAAAAGCGAGTGTATGTTTGGGTGGAATTCAGACAATGCCATTTTGCAATTTGATGGTTCTTGTTACATAACATAGTAGTATATAACCTTTTAACTAAAGAAAAGTATCTCCCAAAAAGCAAGCGATTAACAAAATATTTATTTACTAAGTTATTAAAGTGTAAACGAAGACCATCCTTTTGTTCCTGTTTTATGGAATTCATGACTTAGATAAAGTCTGTGCGGAAAGAGAACCGCCATGGGATTTGTGCTTCATTACTTCATTTTATCGATTTAGAGTCTGTGTGGAAAGCATAGACTTATTTGTACAGTCAACGGCACGTCAGACTATACATGTTGACCTTAAGAGCGTCTTTATGCCGTACGTAATAAGAGCTGTTTTCGTAGTTCAACTGTTTAACTTACCGTGCTGTCCTGCATACTAGAGAAAGGCTGGAAAGAGAACCGCCATGGACTTGTGCTTGTTGGTGCTTGATTGTGCTTGATTACCGTTTTTGTCATGTTGACAGCACTGTTACGTCATTATAGTGCGACTGTGATATCTTGACATCTATCGTACTGACGTAACCATACTGTCAACACTTAGAGTTCTTAATGCTCTAAGTGTCAACATGACAAAAACGGCAATCAAGCACAATCAAGCACCAATATAAATAAGTCTATGCTTTCCACACAGACTCTAAGTCGATTTTTATTCTTAAATAGAATGCAAAGACATTCAGTGTTCTAGTGCTTTTTTAAAGGCGTGTCAGGTGTAGGGGTAGGTCTACAGATAAACTAAATGACTGACCTATTAATTTGGAAATTGCGTGGTTTGGATGGCATATAATACTCTGTATAGTGTACGTACCAACTCTAGATCTAGGTTTCTTTGGTTCTGGAAAAATAGTATGATAATGTAATAATAATAATAATAATAATAATAATAATAATAATAATAACAATAATAATTCGTAATGTTTGATATGACAATGATATATACAAGTTAGGTTAAATGAATGATTAGTAAAGGAATTATGAGAGTTAGCCAATTTGATAATCAATCTACCGCACAGTGGGATTAAATTAGTTCGTCTGGACAAAATTTTAAGAAAATAATTTTGAATTTTTCCACTTTATCAAATAAAATGTTATTTGTTATTATTTTTTTTTTAATATTTAATAACTTACGGAATCTTGACTGGCTTTCAGTGGCACTGGAACATATAATAAGCGCAAAAAGCGCGATCATAGCGCACCACCGCGCCATCTGTGAAAGAAAACAAATGTTTAAGTATAATAAGAGTAAGGACAATAATACATTATCACCTAGTCTAACTCATCATCATTCATTCATTCATTGAAATCAAAAGAAAATAGAACATTGACCCTTCGATCAAGAATACCCCAGATGTCCAGTCAGAGTCGCAAAAACAGCACCTCGAAACAACGCCCCACTTTCAAACTGGGAGCTTATTTGTACAAAATATTATCTTTTTTGTTTCTTACATATAAAGTTGAATTTGAAAATAATAGTTATTTGTACCCAGATAAAAATATTCATGTGAGGATTCGAATTTCAAAATTTCGAATTGCTTTTTGTTTTTTTTCAGTCGTTGCATATTTGCGTGCTGTTCATGAAGGAACGTTATCTAGGATATTATACTTGCTCCTTGTCCAAGACGGGTTTTACATGTAGTAACGCTGATTATACCAGCGACCAGTCACAAGTCCAAAGCTATTATAAAAAAAAAAACATTTTAATCTATGGTCACACTCTCTGGGAATGTCATTACGTTTTTTGTGCAAGCGACGTCACATTTTATCAAATTCGACAATTTGATTTAAATAAATAATATTACATAAAACTAGTGTATTTAGTGAATTAAACATAGAAATTGATCATTCAAATATGTGGAAAATAAATTCAGGTGATAATATCTGTGTCATATCAGTTTTAAGAAAAGCCGGAGATTCTTTCTTACAAGGCAAGAGATTCATGCTCTTAAGGTAAAATAAGCTATGTAATCTAGCTGAACCATGAATTATTGGTAAGTCAAGTAAATATATTTATAATACCTATCACAAATTCATAATAATTTACGTATCAAAATAGCACCATCGAAGTTAGGTTATGTTATGCCGGGTCGGTGTTGTTTATTTCACGCACCGTTCGGTCCTTGTTCTACCAATAGCGAAATAAAATCAAACAAAATATATGACTTCCGGTAAATTATTTTATTTGAAAGTTGGTGTTCTTTTCCCTCTTATTTTTTTTCGCGCAACGTCTTTCTTTTAAAATCGAGACGTTTTTTCCAAAAAGCAACATCTTCTTTCTAAAATAAAAACTATTTTTCGAAGTGATAAATTAGTGTTCTTATAAACTAATAACATGGGAAAACGACGCGGACGCAGTGAATCTATTGAAAAGATAAAGAAAAAGATAAGAAAACTAGAAAAAAAAGCTAAGTGACAATAATCAAGATGAAGACAGCCAAGACATGGACGACGGAACGCCGCCAAGGCCAGCAGAGTGTATAGAAGAAATACAAGAACTGCCAAACGTGGACCCGAAAATAACTAACACAGGTCTGTTACTCAAGAAAATTTTATTATTGTAAATTGTTCAGCCCTGCTACATTACATATAGGTAACATACAACATTAGTTCTTGGTACCTATCACATTGGACCTTGGAGATAATTCTACCATATATTGAATATATATTCAGATAAAATAACAGTAAATACATAGCGCTACCACAAGCGGGTAGACTTTTTCTCTATTGTTGTCAAGCGCTATCACTTTGCGGATAGACAAATACACAACTGCAATTCTTATTACAATACTAGAGCTATCACAAAGCGGATAGACAAATATTCTCTCTTTTAAATCCTGATATTTATGACAAACTAATGTCCTTTATTGTGGTTTACAGAAGAAAAGGATGAATTACCAGAAGAGTTCTTGCTAGCGCTCGGAAGTGAAGGGCTTCAGAACTCTGAGGTAGCGGATCCGATACGCGAAGAGTTAGCCCAGCGCTGGAGAAACATAATGCACAATGGTCTAACAAAGGAAGCCAAGGAGACACTTTTAAAAAAATACGCCACTCCTTCAAATTTTCAAGAGGCTATAGCACCCAAAATGAACCCCGAAATAAATGCTACCCTCTCTGAAACAAGTGTAAACAGAGACAAGAGGATTATATATCGTCAAAACCAAACGGGAAAACTCCTGTCTTGCCTTGGAAAATCTCTGAGCAGGGTGCTCAAGGGAGACATCAACAGTAAGACTCTCATAGAAGAAATAAATGATGCAGCTAAAATAGCCGCAGAAATATTTCATAAAGACACTGTCTCTAGAAAATTTTTTGCACTTGCTGGTACTTCAAAAACAGTTAAAGACACCATCAAAAATCAAAAACCGGATGAATTCCTTTTTGGCAAAGACTGCTCTGAAAAAATTAAAATTGCTCAAGGAATTCATAAGACGAGTACCCAAATAAAAATGCCATCGTTCAAGGACTCACAAAAGAAACAGGGAAACTGGAAGAGCCCACTGCCACAAACACAACAGACGCTACGTCAAGGACCCCGCGGTGGGCGTCAACCACGGTCGTACAACAGGCCTCCTGCTCAAGCAAGCCTACCTCGACGCAACTGGAGACAACCACCACCTCCACCACCACCACCAGCATCCCGGGGCAGGCCTCAATACCGGCGGTAAATGCTCAGGTATATGCAGGTAGACTTAAACATTTCTATAACAACTGGCTACAAATAACAAATGACCCAACTGTGCTAAAATGGGTAAAAGGATATGACATTCCTTTTATTGAAGTTCCAAGTTTCAATTGTGAACCTCAACATTGGTCTAGCGAACAAACCAAAGTTATAGATCTAGAAATACAAAAATTGATTAATATAGGTGCTATCTCAGAATGTTTCTATTCTACAGTTCAATGTACATCACCAATATTTCTTGTACAGAAACCAAATGGAAGCTATAGATTCATACTAAATTTAAAAAGACTAAATATGTTCATACAGACGGAACATTTTAAACTAGAAGATATCAGGACAGCTTATAAACTCATGTCAAAAAACTGCTATATGACAACCTTAGATTTAAAGGAAGCTTACTTTTCTGTGCCTATATCTGAGGAATATAAAAAATTTTTAAGATTTACATTCAATGGAAAACTATATGAGTTTAATGCCCTACCTTATGGTTTATGTACAGCCCCATTTGTATTCACTAAATTGTTAAAACCCGTACATACTTACTTAAGAAATGAAAATATGGTCTTATCTACTTACTTAGATGATAGCATTTTCTTCAACAATTCTGTCAAAGGTTGTAAACATAACATAAGTTTTACAGACACTGGTGGCCACATTTATATCCCAGATTTAATCAAAACCTCAAAAAAGGGTCACTCTCAACCCCTGCTTTTCCTTAAGACATATCAAATAAAATTAGAAATCTGTCCAATCACTACCTTAAAGGCCTATTTATCTATGACAGAACCCTTAAGAAATGATAATGAAGATTTATTTATCTCATATAAAAAACCTTACTCTAGAGTATCGTCCCAGACCTTAAGTCGTTGGATAAAATCCACTTTAGAGGAAGCAGGTATTGACACAAATATTTTCTCAGCTCACAGTACAAGACATGCTTCTACTTCTGCTGCTAGGAGATCAGGCTTAAATATAGATCTCATTCGGTCTACAGCTGGTTGGTCCCAAAATTCCGCTACATTTGCTAAACACTATAATAGACCCATAGCGGAAACACCAACAAATTACAGCACTATAATTTGTAATACAGCAACTTAGTTGCATTAGTTAAATAAGTAAATTGTTAATTAAGTAGTGTTGTTTCTTTTGTTTTACTTTGAAAAAAGTTTATGTTGTTATTTTCGTTGGAAAAACCAACAGATTTCCTACTATAAGTAAAATATAACATGATGTTGAATAGTGTCTAAATGATTGAAGAAATTGTTTTAGTTTATTATTATTATTTTTCTTGTCTAAATAAATAATAAATACTATTAATGTGTCTAATTATCATATAACTTCCTGGTAAAAATATTCACAACCCTTACTTTGAACAGCTACATGTAAAACCCGTCTTGGACAAGGAGCAAGTATAATTATGTGATTAAACGAACTTACCTTAAGTGAAGTTCTATCATAATTATACGAAGCTCCTTGTCCAAGACGGGACTCCCTCCCTCCCCAAAATACCATAGTACAGTATTTAACCCTTGGAGCTATGTTAAGGGTTCCTCATATTTTTTGAAAATAAATATATTTTAGGGAAGTAGGTATGTACTTCAAACGTAATGACATTCCCAGAGAGTGTGACCATAGATTAAAATGTTTTTTTTTTTTATAATAGCTTTGGACTTGTGACTGGTCGCTGGTATAATCAGCGTTACTACATGTAAAACCCGTCTTGGACAAGGAGCTTCGTATAATTATGATAGAACTTCACTTAAGGTAAGTTCGTTTAATCACATAATTATTGATCGAATCATTGATCACGTAAATAGTTATCCATAGTAACATCGTAAAAAATGTGATAGAAACTCTGTCTTTAAATTTTCATGCCTGAACCACCAAACCAATTTTGGTGAATTTTATTTTATTTTCAGATTATAACTATAAAATTTTTTTTGTTCTAAAAATATTTAAATAAATATTTGACACCATCACATACATTGCTCCGATTCCAAAGTAAGTAGCTAAAGCACTTGTGTTATGCAATTCAGAGACAACGGTGGTATCACAAACACCCAGACCTGAGCCAGTATAGAAAAGTTCGTTTTCTAAATTCACCCAACCGGGGATCGAACCCGTGACCTCAGAGATGGCGACACCTTGAAAACCGGTGTACAAAGCCACTCGCCAACGGAGGTCGAAAACTAGGATAATACGAAATATTTTCCAAAGATTACGATGTAATCACACAAATTGCACTTGGGGAGTTCGATGATGCAGTGGGTTAATGCATCGCCTTGGGGTTGATCATGCAAGGGATGATCTCCTCCGTGCTTCGGAAGGAGGTCAAGCTAACATCAAGGCAAAATGTATGGAGATCTGACTCAGGATATCGAAGTTTTCTAAGCGCTTCGCATAAATACAAAATCCAACATCGAACAGTTGGACCGCGGTCCCCGAGCACAGACACCTAGCTCGGCGGAAGTACTTCCCTTTTCGCTAAATATTATGGTGAAGAGATCCTGCCTCAACAGCACGCTAAGCCGTTGCATTTGCAGTCGTTAATACCCACCAATCCGCATTGAGCCGTCCACCTTATTGACCCATAAGGAAGGCCTGTGCCGCAGCAGCGGGGAAATTAAAAATGGCTGATGTGCATACATTGACGACCTCCGTGGTCGAGTGGCTTGTACACCGGTTTTCAAGGTGTCGCCATCTCTGAGGTCCCGGGTTCGATCCCCGGTTGGGTCAATTTAGAAAACGAACTTTTCTATATTGGCTCAGGTCTGGGCGTTTGACGTCTGGGTGTTTGTGATACCACCGTTGTCTCTTATTTCCATAACACAAGTGCTTTAGCTACTTACTTTGGAATCGGAACAATGTATGTGATGTTGTCAAATATTTATTACAAAGCTCGAAATTGTCGACGGTAGATGCCACTCAGATCGGTTACAAGTAACAAGCATTGCACAATTCGTTGTACTTCGATTGTGCATTGTGGTCGCGGGTTCGATTCCCATGCCTTTGATTTATCGCCAGCGCCTGCGCGAGCTTACAATGGCATGAATCTTATCTGCGCGTATGTTAATTCAACCTCGACTCCTTTGGGCAGTTAAAATTAAGGTTAGGTTGTAGTTAAATGAATGAACAGTAGGGAATCTTCTTTACAATTGCGATGAGATACAAAAAACAGTGATTATTTTTCTATTGCCGCTATGTTTACTCCGATTCAATAGCAACTAGAATTTGAAATTATAAACTAATATTATTTTATGTCACCGATCTCAATTGTGTAGTTATGACTTCACAGAATCGTTGTATTTGCAAAATGTGTTCAATAAAAAAATCTTAGAAAATCTACAACGACATTATATTGAACGGTTTCAGTACCCTTAGCACAAACAGCTATCGAAAAAAATAACGCGCGTAAAAACATTCGATAGAGTAATTTTGTATTGGAAATGTGTACAGCTTTGAAAGAAGTCAAAGTTTTTGTCAGCTTGTTTGTATTTATTGACCGAGCTAGCGCGTAGCGCGAGCGAAGCGTCTCTCCTTCGGCTTGGGAAAAAATGATTTTGTATGTCCGTCTGTTCTCCTTCTCCTCTACAGGGTCGCATTTTTCAACCGATTCTCGTGTTTTGAGAGCAGGTTTGTCGAGTCAGTTTTTAGAAATATTGCGAAAAAAAATTCACTTATTTGAAAATTTTATTATCAAAATTAGAAGCGCCATCTAACTAAGAATAGCTATACTAAAAGAATACCTAACCTACCAAACAGCACATAGTACTGCTTTTCGAAAGCAGTGTCAACCTTGGCGACATCTATTAGATTAATTTTTAAACAACATACAATTTGAGCCAGGTCTACAGCTCACTGAGTCACTAGTAATAATATAGCAAAATTCTTACGGAAAGAGAAATACCAAGCGAGCAAGACACGGGTTGATGCTACCTACATCTTGTTAACAACATACCTATATTTCATGCTAAAACAAAAAGTGTGTTGTAATGTTGACCTACTGACTTCAACAATACTTGGCGTGTTTGAGATTTCGGCAGATTCGTTTTGTCTTTATTTCATTAATTGACTTCTGACATTGTTATTGTACAGATACAATCTTTGTATCATTTGATTCCTGTCCATAAATAAGTGGCATTGTACACATAGATAATTATTGTTTAGTAAATTGCAAGTATTTTACGTTTAACAAGATTTTTATTGCCGTTTTAATGCAATTGTTTAAAAGAAGGAAGCTTTTAAAAGCTTTTCTTAGCTTATATATTTATTTCTTAGAATTATTTTAAATTATTTCTTATCCATAAAACACTATTAAGCCCTCTATATTGACCTTTCTTATGGATGGATAATGAGGATAGGTCATATCCCACCACACGGCCCCAAAGCCGATTGGTGTGTATTAACGACCGCCTAGGAGGAGCAACATAATAAAAGTTTTGGTCACCCATCCCATGACTGACCCTTGTTTAAGTTGCTTAACTGTCGCAATCGCAGAGTGAGCTTCTCAATTGAGAAGCTCACTGAGGGGTTATAATAAAAATAAATAATATAAAATCTGGAAAATGACCACAAATGATTTTAAACTATACAGTGTGAGAAAATAACAGTAGTTACTGTTTCGTTTAAAATCATTTGAGGTAATTTTCCAGATTTTTATAACCCCTCATGCTGATTACATACAGTATAAATAAATAATATTATTGAATCGTATTTTAAATTTATACGTTGTACGACAATCAAGTTTTGCAATAATTCCAATATACACATAGTTTGAACAACATATCAATGAATGAATGACTACTGAGCCTCGAAGGCATAAAGCATATTGCATTTAACTAATAGTAAGGTTCAAGGCACAGTAAAGTTGTGCAAGCAAGTGCTAGCTCTAAAGTCTCTTTTGACAGCTTATGACAGTGGAAAAATAAAAAACTTAAATTGACAGCTCTTAAGAACTAAAAGCCACTTACTTCGTCATTCAAAAATGAAAACTTTGATGTTATCGTAATAATTATGAGTATATGTAACTAAGATATAAAAGATTTCCATAGTGATTAACCAAAAAATATCAATTTGTTTATTCAAAATCATACTTTTTACTGTAAGGAACTTCCCTGTCATTTTTTTCTTAAAATTGATTAGAACGTGATCGATTCGTAAGATCTTTGTTGGAGTTTTTTGGCGCCATTTTGTCGAGTTCGGTTTGGTGTCTATTTTAATTATTTTCAAATTGATTCATAGTGGATATTGTGTCTTAAAATTGGTGCAGTTATATGGTACAAGTGTCTACGCAACTGAACAATATGTGGGATAATTAAAATAGGCGCGATCTTGGTTGTGTGAAGCTGAGACTTTTATTGAAGTGGTGGCTTCCTCGGCAGAACTAACCGAGTAAACTGTCTTGATATACTTGGTGCCAAATGCTCCAAGCAGCATTGGAATGCGATGCACCCGCATTCTAATGAAAAATTAAACAATATCTACCACTGAACTATTTAACACTTGACACTGGCAAAAATTACTTCCAAGAGGAAAGTAGATTGCCATAACAAAAAAAAGAAGAAGAAGATCTTTGTTCGTAATATTTATTATTGAAAAATAATAAAATGTTGGCCAAAACATGTTTTTATGTCGGTATTTTAGCCTGAATATGGTGTGAATGGAAATGCTATTGTTTTGCTGTTTCGCTGTTGACCTCTGATGCAACTAAATGTCAGAGTTTAGACTGTGCAAACGGGCGGTTGGAACGCTCCAAATAACACATAAAAAGTTTGAGTTTTATGTAATGCAAATTATAAATATTATCATACCAATTATAGATATTATTAATGGTTGCTTACCAATTATGGAATACTCGCAAAATAAAATAAAAACCTTTGTTTCGCAAGCAATGTGTCTATTGTTAAATAAATTAAGTGAATCCCCAAATTGGAAATGTATTTAACTTTATTATTATTTTATTATTTTTATTATTATTATATTATGACTTTACCAAAATATATTAAAGTTTAAGATAAAACAACCATTATAAACTGACATTTTAAGTTAAACATCAACAGCATTAAAGCTAGTCAAAGGCAAGTAATACATAAAAATACTTATGTAATTAAAACTATAAATAATAGTAAAAAACGTTTTCTAATCTTTATAATATGATTTAAAAAACAAGAAATAATCACCTAAACTTGAGATAAAATATAGTTTCTCTGAATATATCAGAAGTTCTCCCAGCAAGTCTCCTTTAAAAAGAAAGTTCATGCCTTACTCTTAGATAGCTCATAGGTAATATGAAATCATCTTTCTTTATCTTCTTCTTATATATATTATATATTTATGTTTTTTTATATTTATGTTATTGCCCTTAATAATAAAGATTGTATAGCAGATGTGTAATAGTTACACAACAGTGTTTTGTCCCTTTCTTTATTATGTCAAACTTAAATAGTTTGACAGAGAGTAACCATTGTGTAACTATATATTCTGCTATACAATCTTTATTAGTAAGGGGGTTAATGTATTAAATTATATGTTGTCTGCATTTTTTACCATTTTGCTTTATGTACTTACCCCGTTCATTGATACCTGTTTCCTAAAGGTTGACTGGGAGAGAATGCTTTTAGCATTAAGTCCGCCTTTTGAAACATTTGTTTTATAAATCTACAATAAAGATTGTTAATATAGTTGTATGTATTCATCAAAAAGGCTTTTCGATTTTATTGTCAGCGCCGGTGCTTTTAAAAACGTTTTATATATCCCATTAAACAAACGAGATTTGCATTTTATGACTCCTAAAACAAGTCATAAACCCAGTCAATCGCTTTAAACTATAGTTTATTGTCAATTTTGAATACATAAATTAAACAAGAATGAGGTCACATGACATCAGGGCCTTAGTCTAAACATCAATTTTATATATAATACTAAATAATATACTAGAAAAAATACGACTCGCACCAGATCATGTTCTCGGACGGGAATCGAACCCGCGGCCTTTGGATATCCGGTCCAATGCTCTGACCGCTGAGCTACCGAGTCACTAGTGGAAACGTCGAATTTCTCCTAGTATATCAACTCTTACGCTGCAAGCCAGCGCCATCTCACCATTGTACAAGGAATTACCTCGACATCAACTGAATACCTTTCCAGATATTTTTAAAAAATTGATTAAGATGAGAACATGATCTGGTGCGAGTCGTATTTTTTCTAGTATATTATTTGGTATTATTTAAAAATAGCATTGTGAATGCTTAAATCTCAAAATTTAAAAATCAATTTTATAGTTTACTTCATATTAATTATATCGATTATTGAAAGATATCGTCTGCGTGGAAAGATTTTTGCTAAACCTCGGGAACTGTTTTTTTATCTGCATGAAAGGTACTCTATCTACTCAATACCCCTGACAACGTTTATGCAAATGTCATGATCTGTTGAGTAGTTATGACGTGAAGGCGTAATAAACCAACCAAATTTGTTAGGATTAATGCAATAAGTAAGGATTATTGCACCTGAATGAAATTGAGTAAAACTAATAAAAGATCTTGCAAATCAAGACTATAAAATAAAATGGATATAATAATATATGAATAAAAGATTTTAACAAACTACTGTAACCTATGTAATGATGGTCATGCAAATCTTTATTATTTACTTAAAAACTTATGCAAATACTTAAGTCAGAATTATTTATTTGTTTATTTATCGGACTTGTGTTAAAGTAATCAGTATTTTTTGTGAAAAACGATAAACATCTTTATTCTTCAAAAAAAAGATGGTATTAAATACCTTCAAATTAGCAATCAATTGAAGAGCTCAATGGCGCAGTGGTTTAGCGCCTGGCCCAGCGATTGCGGAGGTTAAGCAACTTTCGCAAGTGTCGGTCACGGGATGGGTGACCAAAAATTATTATCGTATATCGGAATCTCCTCCGTGTTTCGGAAGGCACGTTAAGCTATTGGTCCCGGGTGCGTTTGCAGTCGTTAACATCCACCAATCCGCATTGGGCCCGCGTGATGGGTTATGGTCTATCCCTTTATCCACCCATAAGGAAGGCCTGTGCCCCAGCCGTGGAGACAATAAAAATGGCTGATGGTCATAGCAATTAATAGTCAAAAATGTTATGAAAAAGTCTAATAAAATAGTATTTATTCAAATAGCTAAAAATTAAGCGATTAACTTAAAAATTAAGCGATTATTAATCGTCAATATTTTTCTACCACCCGAGATACATTCGAGACTTTATTAGTGCAAACTTATTTAACAAAATCACCGTCGTTTCAGACGCTCGTCTGCTCGATCTAACGGCAGACGCTACAGAATAGTTACATAAACTCAAATGTGTGTCGTGTCAACGCATCGCACATTGTAGGCTGTAACGCCTACGCGTTATGTCACTTATGTAACGAAAATGTGTAGTCTACTGTACACTTGAAGTGCGCGCTTGACCTCAGATTTTTTTATGTTATTCGTCGACTTGAAATATACTGAAAATACAATCTTTTCATTTCATAACATACACTGCATAGATTTAAACGCTCTATTGAAATTAGTGGCTTTGTGAGTTGTAGACCTCATATTTGTGACATTTTTAATCATTTTTCAAATTATCTGATATATGTTTTTTCCCCATATCTCCGCCATTTTGAAAAATATTTGAAAACTGAATCGATAAAAAATCACATAAATATCGATACCGCTCACAAAACACGAGAATCGGTTGAGAATTAATGCGATCTGTAAAGGAGGACAGCGGGATAGCGGGACAGCCGGACATACGAAAGCAATTTTTAAAAAATAACACCTAAACCGCTGAATCAATTTTGATGAAATTTGGTATAAATTAGTCTGTACATCATCTTATAGAATGACATAAGCTACGAATGCGCGATCAAAGCTAGTTTCCATATTTGATTCATAAAGTTAATTCTATTGTTTGTTACGTTTGCCTAAAAAGCAATAAATAATCCTTAATTTGGAATCGCATAACGTATTGGATTTTCACAAGTTTTCTCTAACCCTTTACGGTAGCATTTTAATGGTAGATCATTGATTATTGCAAGTCCCACGGTTTCGTGACTGCAAATATGGTGAGGACAGGGTTGACAAAATTTTAAGGAGAAAAACTTACTTTACAGTAAGATATTTTTTTGAGAATCTTGAATAACCGTGTGTAAAAAAGATGTTAATTACAATGTTTGTCAAAAATTGTTCGGGTCGGCCACCTACTTGAACAATTTTCGTGTATATAGTGTGGTTTTATAAGTGCTTAGTAACTCTTATCAGGTAAGCTTTAAGTTAACTCACCGATAGAAATAAGTTTTAGTTAAGTTTAACCTTTACTTTGTGAAAAAAGACGCTTGCTTCAACGGAAAGAGATAGAAGCATTATTCTATGGCGTTAGAAAGGGACAACTGTGCAAGTACGGGATAGGAATACTGTGGGAAAGAAAGATCTGAGTTCTAGAAAAAGTTAGAACGAGCAAGAATCGTTAATTAAATTAAAGTGCGGGCGTTCTTATTGGCTCGGACTATTCTAGTAATTTTGATCGATTAGAATATAAAGCGGGAGAGTTGAAGCAAGCGCCAGTTCGTTTGTTTAGTTCATTTGCCAGTTTGTTTGTTTAGTTCGATTGTTCAGTCGATTCACCTAAGACAAAAGAAAAAGGAGGATAATAAAAGTAGAAAATAGTGAAAAGGTGTCTTCATTTCTTTACCAATCCCAGCACACTATCCACGAGTCACCGCTCCTGCGCCGAAGAAAAATACAGTCCAACAAGGAACGGCGGGTACAAAAATATTTATTACCCTTATCTTTTCTAACCACTAAACAAACCCTACAAGGTAAGACACATATACTTAATAATTTAGAATTTAATTGAATTTAAAAAACCCAGTACAAATATGTAATATCTTGTTAAAATAAATACAAAAAAACTTTCATTCCAATTCATAAAAAATATAAATATAATAATCAATTCGTTCTTTTAAACATTTTTTGGCAACCCTAGGTAGAGAAAGCAGAAGCATTGATATGTCGATACCAAAACGACGCGCAGGAAGTGACGACGCACTTTCCTACACATTTGAAACGAATGAAGGAAACTTATTTAAGCTTTAAAACTGACTTTTAAAATTAAAATTACTGTTTGTTTTCCTTTTTTCCCATAACTTGGGACATCGATTAAAATAACTTGCAAACTTTTTTCTATGTCGCATAGTTAATATTAGCGATTACCTATACTATACAAGGAATACTGAAATCGCGAAAAAAATTTATGAAACATTTTGATATTTTCGATTTTAATTTTTGTATGAAACAACTGATTTTTTTTCGCGATTTCAGAGTTGGTTCCATAGTAAAAGTTGTTCAGTTTGATGGTCCCTATATACCATATTCGGCATTAGGGGTATTTTTGTAACACCTTGTATACTGTGGTTGCTAGTTGCGACCATACCAAACGTTTATGATTTAACAACAATTACTTCATACAACATTTGAGTCATTGTTTTACAAAGCAGACTTGTTTATTGTAAAATATAATTAAAAAAACAATCTCGGAACACGGTTCGCCATTCAAAAATCAAAATAATGTACCTACGTCAGAAAAGTGATGAATAAACTTCAAACTCAGCACGCTTCCATAACAATTCTAAATTAAAAAAGGCCAATTAATAAGCAAATGCCTTTTAATTACAGTAATTGAAAAGTGAAAGGGCACATCTTCTAGCAAACATCCATATTTATAGTATCTTTGAGTAGTCGCAATTTTCGATGAGTTGAGTAATAAATTATGAAATGTGCTATCTAAGGGAGTTATGAACTCAACGAGCAATACTTGGTTGAGTAATTCGTCAACACGAACCAATTCATAAAGCTAAACCCATGTGGGCTTAGTCGGTCAAACTCTCTATCATTCATTGAAGTTATGTTTTAAAAGTGTTTATGTTGTAGGTTAAGTAAACGCTCGAAGTTATAGCATTAAGATTCATAGTTAGTCCCAAAGTCTTAACGTGCCTTCCAAAGCACGGAAGATTTTTTTTTAAATCTTTGTTTTTTTATAGAGGGTTTAGTAACACAGTGACTATGCCACCCTCGTAAGGACATACAATTAACAGAGGCGAGGAGTTGCGAACGCAACTATTCCCTCGTGATTTTAATGTAGGTAAAAGTAACAGTATTCTGGCGTCACCCTTATCCGACGAGGCCAGAATGCTGTACAATTTGTCCAAAATGATTATTGTACGTCGAAATCAAAGCACGGAGGATAAGGACACCCATCTCATGGATTATCCTTGCGAAAGTTGCTGATCTGCCGCAACCGCAGTGCGATGCGCTAACCCACTGCACCATCGAGGTCCCACAACATAACCCAATAATCGATTTACTTTTGCGAACGATTTTATGAATCGATGTAGCAATCCGGTTGTGGTGAACTCTCGATTTGAGCATAAGGGCGATATGTTATAGGGTTGAGCAATTTGTTGATTATGTCACAAGTTGTGATCTATAGTGTTTGATGGAGTATTACTTGATATAACTTATCGTGCAGTAAATAATGTTGCTTAACTGAGTAACCATCGCAATAAGATCGCTGCAACAGTACTTATTCTTCTTCTTATCTTATGAGGATTAGTGGCCACCTCTGGTGTTAGAGTTATCAAGCCGACTGTAAGGCTCCTAACTTGGTTAACGACTGTTTTTAGATGACAACAGCCGGGACCGACGGTTTAACGTGCCCTCCGAAGCACGGAAGCGCTCAGTTGTAATGCAACTTAACGGTCACCCATCCGACACCTGGCCGGACCAAGCGTTGCTCAACAAACGTGATCGAGATGACGATCAGTCTGTCAAGCTCCGCCATGAGCGCTTCAACGGTACGCACTAACGGTAATTATGAAAGATACAAATCTACATACTTACACATAATTTTAGTGTACAAGTAAAAGTGATAAGACGACCTCCGTGGTCGAGTGGCTTTGTACACCGGTTTTCAAGGTGTCGCCATCTCAGAGGTCCCGGGTTCGATCCCCGGTTAGGTCAATTTAGAAAAACGAACTTTCTATATTGGCTCAGGTCAGACACAACGGTGGTATCACACGTGTGATCTGTTTGTGTCTGATTTCCATAACACAAGTGCTTTAGCTACTTAATTTGGAATCGGAGTAATATATATTAATTATTTATTATATTTATAACATTCGAAACACTGATTTACATTTACATGAAGAACCTAATGTTAATAATCTCAAAATCGACAGAAAAATTACACCACAAAATTTCTTCAAAGCCACCAAGCAATTTTACGCAAGTTATACCACGAAAGAAATAAAATTCCCCTACCATTTACATATGTCACAAACAAAACAGTATTATTGACAATTGACTAACACTTTACCAAGCCGCTGAACCGTCATATTGTTATTTATTACTATTCTAAACAATAACATCGGTACTGCCTTTGAAACAGAACTTATGCAATGTGTAGTTATTCTAAAGTACGTGCTAAAATTGAAACCACGTAGAATAAATAATGAATCGAAGGACAATAGAATTTTCACACAAAAGAGGATAAAAACACAAACTTACAGCTATTGACCGTAACATATTTTTTTTGTATATTTAGTTACGTTTTTGGTATGTACATCTTTGTTTAGTGTTAGGAAAAAGTGAATATTTACTCTTCTTTCATAGCAGGTTAGCAAAAATAGTTAAGGTCGTGGGCCAAATGGTTTTTTCTGATCATTTGGAGATATGTTGGGTATCACTTTAAAGACTTTCGCGCGTACAGTTCATTAGAAATAAACAATGATTTCAATTACATAGATGAGCTGTTCAAAATTAAAATTGTGTCACAACCAACCTTCGCGGCGCATCAACTGTTTCTCTCGGTCGCTCGCAATAGACTGAAGGAGTTGCGGTGCATGCACCGTAACTTAATGAGCAATTTTTCGGTACTGTACAGCATTATTGTATTTTTTTAATTCCCGACCAGAACCAATAAAATAATTATTGAAAACCAATAAATCCAAACTAAATAATTCTAAAATAACACCTTAATTAATATACGCGCTGTAATCCGTAAATAGTTTTTTATTTCTTATGTTACGTCCCGTTTCTCTTAAGACCCGTCACAGAAACTAAAATTCATCATTTCATTTTTTGCCCGGCCGGGAATCTAACCCGGGACCTCTTGCGTGGTAGACCGGCATGTTGACCACTGCACCACTCAGGTCGTAGCTAGCTAGCATGTTCGTGCTAGGTTCAAAAGTCTTTGACCGTATGACTGCCCTCTCAATGTAAGGTTGTCGGACTGTATTAAAGTATAACTATCAAATACATAACATGCTCTGATGACTCCAGACATACTATGGTCTGGTTGACAGCTAAACTAGGGTTTAACGGTTGATCTAAGTAGTGATTAAGGCTAGTATATACCGGATCTTAAAGCTGTTTTATGATATTATTTAATTACTATTTTGCATACTTTCAACAATAAAAAACTCAACGACCTCCGTGGTCGAGTGACTTTGTGCACCGGTTTTCATGATGTCGTCATCTCTGAGGTCCCGGATTCGATCCCCGGTTGGGTCAATTTAGAAAAACGATTTTTTCTATATTGGCTCAGGTTGGGTGTTTGTGATACCACCGTTGTCTTTGATTTCCATAACACAAGAGCTTTAGCTACTTACTCTGGAATCGGAGCAATGTATGTGATGTTGTCAAATATTCATATTTATTTATTTATTTATGATCATAATTTATTTAATTATACATTTAATAGTTACTTGCCGTATTTGCATATAAAACGTTACAGATTCGAGCATTACACCAGTGAAAAGAACCGTGTGATGTGATGTTGTCAAATATTATTATTAGTATGGTTGGGAACCCTACCTGCAATGGACTATAATGTGCTGTTAATATGATGATGAATAAGATTTCGCCGCGTGTCATAGAGTGTAATAATGTCAAACGTCACGAGTTATTCCCATCCGATCCCCTGCAACAGATCCATCGACAATTTTAAATCCCAACTGATCCCCCTATACTTTGCAACTCCCAAGATCCCGTCATTGTATTTCTTAGGTACAGTTAGGAATAAAATTTTGTTGACTTTACCAAAGCTAGCAAGTATTAGGGTATCGGGTGGGAATAAAATATTAATATTTATTCTTGATCCTCTATCCACAGGATCCGACGGGAATAATCAGGGTTGTATGCAACCCTGTCTTCCACATTCAGCTTTAGGGGTTATTTTGTAGCATGTTGTTTAAAATAAAACGGATCCACCAGTGGGTCGTTTGATATCTGATGGGAATAACACAGCGTAATAACCACTACAGAGGCATCTATCATCGCACAAAAAATACAGCCTATTGAAATCACGCTAAATACCAAATAAAATTAATGATCGTCGCCGTCCTAACGAAATAAATTAGTTTCATAACCCTTTTTATTAATTAGACATATTTTGGTATATGTTGTGCAAGCGCAATGGACACCTAAGGCGAAAGGTCACGATCTTCCGCGTATGATATGAAAGTGTTATGCTGTTACGTGGTGCGTCAACGTTTACTTAAAGCACGGTTACACTTCACTTATTACGGTAACGTTTGACGATCGTAACAAAAAGTTGTAACTAAAGTTGTTTTTTTTTATAATTATGACAAACAAATTAAGTAACAAATTAACATGGAAAAGGATTGTCACGGCTACGGTTAGCGTATGCCATAAAACAGCAGTGTATTTAAATTAAAATTACTATTTATTGATAAACTACGTCAGTACTATACTAATTCTGTGGTTAAACTTCAAAAGTGACCTAACATATATGTCGGCAAAAAAAACTGTTTAATAAAAAAATCTCTGCAGTTCCTTTATGTCGGAAGGTATTTTAATTGAGGTTTTTAAATAAAGAATGGCATGATAATTAATGCCGATTGTTTAAAAAAGGTTATAATGCGAAATCACTCCAATTTATGGTTAACGTGTGAATTAAATAACGATCCGTTTAACATTAGAACTGGGCTGTGAAGTGATAATGAGGAAACGGTGAGATTTGTGATGTGTACCGATAGTAATGTAAAGGAAGCAAATCAAGATGACTGGATATGTTTAGATTTACTGACGTTCGAAAGAAGATTTCTATTATTATAATCAGCACTTACATTATAGAAGTAAAGTTTAAGTTGTTATAATCACTCAGTAATCTCTGAAAGTTTAATATATTTTAAAAAATCTTTCACAGTTTGAAAGCTACTCTATTATTACAGAGATCCTACAAAAAGTGAAAATTCACGCGGACGTTGTCATAATTTATGAACTTGTTATTTAAAGTCTAATAATAGAAAAAGAAGTTGTGACATGACATATGTTACTATTTAAGATATATTACTGAACAAAAACATAATATACAATCGATTTGTATTTTTTTTTAAATTACAACTTTATCTACTTGGATTTATTATCATAATGGTAGCTGTACATTATTTTGTAAAAAAATAGTTGTCTATATTTTTGCTATGCTCTTTTATAATCACACAAACCATTTTTAGAGCATGCCCAATTTTTTTTAAAAATGGACTTAAAAGCTACCTCAAAATTGTATAAGTACATGTTTTTCTTTAGTTAGGCAACAAAAAAAATAGGTCAGTGCATAAACCTTAAGTCCGCTAAGCTAGACAATTTCATCACTACCAAACAAACTAAGTTACGCGTAACTTAGCAAGGCAGTGCAAATTTTGCATATTATTTGATTTAAATGTTGACCCCGTACGTAAAACTGAACTGTAGGCTGCACAAATATTAGCTTAACTTGTGTAATCTTCTTACACTATTTATGTTTCCAATTCAACATGTTTTTGCTTAAATAATTAACACATAAGAAACAAAAACTTTGCGTTTTATAATAAAAAAAACAATCTTGAAACCAACAGTGCGTTTCCACTGCATTGACTTGTTAAGCCAATATTGACAATTATAAAACATTTTGACAGATTTGTGTTCTCAGTATCTATCTTTTTCGAAGTGGTGTTAATTGACTAGTGTAAATGTGTGTGTAGTACTATTGTGGGCCCCCAAAGAAAAGACGTTTTAAAAAAGGACTATTTTATTTAAACTAGGAAATAATGGAATTTGGGTCCCAATGATAACCGTACTCAAACAAGTTGTAACACAGACTGAGCTCACGGCGGCGTGAGCTCTGGGACAATGGGGATTGTTGATGCAGAGGTCTCTGATCATCAGCGTTAAGTCTTACAGAGGAAAGATATATAGTACGGTAAGTATCACAGCAACAGAACGGGGCCCTATTTTTGAAATCATTGAAAATGAAGAGCGAATCCAGTCGAATGAGCGTCGAATGATTTTAAAAATAGGGCTCCTGCGCTTATGAGGGTATGCTACCTACGTGTTTAATAATATTGCACATGGCTTCTAAAATTTAATAAAAAAATGATGATAAATTATGATGATTACGTTTTTTTTAATTTGGCACATAAATTGTCGTCAAGTCATATATTCAAGTCGTCGAGTCAGGAGTTCATGCTAACTTATATGAATTATAAAAAGTGGTACAAATAAGTTACCGTAAACATAAACAAATATTTTGTTATTCTTTATTAAAAATAATAAAAATTAAATTCTATATCTGCCATATTAATAATTTTATGACATATTTCAGCATTTCCATAAATCAACATTCTGGTTACACAACAGAAAATGTTTCCAAAAAATACAGCCTTTTTATTGTCTAATTTCAAAATCTATCGCAATCGCTTTCAGGATGAAACACATTGATGCTTATTTTTGGCATAAATAAAAACTTACCAAAGAAATTCAGCAATATGTCGGATCCAACTGTCAAATGAAAGCGATTGCGATAGATTTTAAAATTAGACAATTAGCCCCCTGGTTAAAGTAAACTAAGTAAACATTATTATAAATATGTACGTACACATAAACAGACACTAACAAATTGAAATGATACAGTAGGTAACTGGGGTAATTAATTTTCTTAGTAACGAGTGGTGCCACTGACAGCGAGTCAATATATTTTCCATGCGATTTTCATTGTCTTGACTCTTTACTCGTGGCTTAATCTCTCATGTACAGTCACGTCTAAAAATATGTAGACTGCTTAGAACTTTATCACTTTATTGTAGTTGTCATTTGTCATTGATTTCTGTTAAAAAAAGTAATAGCTTTTAGAGTGATAAAGTTCTAAACTGTATACATACTAATAGACGTGACTGTACATGGTAACTCTTTGGAAAGTTGCTATCAATTGTAGATGTCAAAACTAGACGCAATATTGAAACTGGTGCTTCTAATCTAGTGACCATGATCATGACCATTAGCCATTTTTAATGTCCCCACTACTGGGGCTCAGGCCTTCCTTATGGGTGGATAAGGAGGATGGGACATAACCCACCACATTAGAACAATGCGGATTGGTGAGTGTTAACGACTGCAAATGCAGTTCGGACCAACGACTTAACGCATCTGCTGAAGCAAGGAGGAGCTCGAGATAATAATTTTTTGGTTACCCATCCCATGACCGACCCTTGCGAAAGTTGCTTAACCTCCGAAATCGCTGGGCCAGGCGCTAAACCACTGCACCGTCGAGCTCTTCTCTAATCTAGTACTTGCTCTTAAATATAAGTACTTGATTCACAACAATAATCATATTATATGCTTTTAAGGATCCATAGGCTATTTTATGGATCCTAAAATGGAGGTATAATGTAATGATGATATCGAACTTTAGAGCATCATTACCACAAAATCCATAAGTGTGTAAATGTTTCCAAAATACTTTTCATCCTAATTCGACCTGCTTGATTTTTATTTTTAAACGACTTCAAAAAAAGGAGGAGGTGTGTTTTTTTTTAAAGCAATGACAGTTTTAAATATTTTTACTCTCCGCTACCGCTCCTGCTTACACTAGGGCTCGACCTCATAGAATGTATCATGAGCCATAAATGACACGCCTTAGTTCTGTTGCGTGAGATATATTGTTTTTTGCTTGAGATGCCATCTCATAACAGACCTTTTCTTCAATTCTGAAATATAGGTAATTATGTTCAATGTATTCACACAGTGAATTATTGTAATTTATATTTCGCGTTCTCATGTTGCAGGCAACATTAACTTTTGATCATTTTTTTTTTAAGTGACATCGGCATTAGTGAATTAGGGTTTAAAAGGCATCATCTTTGCTGCACGGCTACACCCAGTGCAATTTTTTTTTTTTTTGTTTACTAAAAACAAATCTTAAAAGTCACACTTTGACACTGCTTTGATAAATGATTCACCAAAAGTTGCCAAAAGCCCGTCCGTAAACTATTTGAGGGTTCAATTTTCACAACTAGTACTATAGAGTGATATTTGACTTTTATGTAAGTACGGCTTAATCAGAATACAGAAGTTATCGTATCAACCAAAAAAATTGATGGAAATAAAAAATCCGATAGCTATTGCTGTGTGTGAACGCAGTCTTAGAAATTCCAATACAATGGTTTATTTTGATTGATGGTGTTCGTTGACTCGGAAATGGTGTTAATTGCTATGAATACTATGTTAATTATTGCTTCACATAATAATTGGGAGATTTTTCAGTAGGCTGAGCAAATCTTTGAAATATGAGTAATTTCTAAGACTTTCGCGCGTACAGTTCATTAGAAATAAAACACTTTTTACGGATTATAGCACACTGCAGGATCTAAAGATATAGTTAGTTCGTTTTGTAGATAGGGATCAAAAGGGAGGTTGACACAACCTCTCTGAGTTGTCTTCCGCCAGTTCTTTCTCTCAGAGGCCTCCCAATTTGTGAACTGGTAGTAGATTCAGTAGCTAGATCTTGTTTTCTAATTAACTTTATTCAATTTAACTCAGTAATAATGATTAAAATCAGAACGCAGCTATTAAATAATTTAATAAACTTGAATACATTTTTATAAAAATTTCGAGCGGGTAATTTCATAAAAATATGAGCAGCCTTTTTGCTTTAGTCCTCCCGTGACCACGGCCCTTGGAAAGGTGTCGAAACGTCGGGAATTCTAAAAACCAATAAATACAAACTAAATAATTCTAAACCAACACCTGAATTAATAATATACGCGCTGTAATCCGTAAAAAGTGTTTTATTTCTATATGAGTAATTGCAATCATTTGAGTGAGATTTTTATCGAGAAAAATACATTAATATATTTATTTGTTTTAGAAAATTGTCCACTACGAACCTACCAGTCCCTGTTTAAATGGACATATTCCTATTAGTTTCAGTACAAACGATTATCAATCACAAATATCTATACAATACTAAATAACATACTAGAAAAAATCGACTCGTCAAAAGAATTCTCTCAGGCTGGAACCGAACTCGCGACCTTTGGAAGTCCGTTCCAATGCTCTGACCACTGAGCTACCGAGTCAATGTCCAGTATATTATTTAGTATTGTATAAAAATACAATTGTGAATGCTAAAATCGCAAATTGACAAGTATCTAGCTTCTAAGGAATTAACTAGATTAAAACAAGATTACATTTTCAAATGATTAGAAATTTTGTCACTTAAAAAGAGATAGATACCAAGGATTCAAACTTCGCATTCAGACTATAAATGTAGTTTTGTAACTTAAAAACAAAACAAATATGCAAGTTGAAGGTTACGCCACTTAGGTATTGCATTCAATGCTAGGCTTACCAACATGACCTTAGCTCTTTCCGCGCTGAGTCAGGAATAAATTGTCGAAGCATCTCGCCAATCAGGTTTGACCCTAGACTTTCTCAACCCACGACCTTAGCCCTGGGATAACTTTCCTTTCGACGAGTCTAGTTAGGATTATAGTCACTCTCGGTTTCGATAATCTTGAACACTTCTTCCGCATGTTGAAGAAGCTCATAATTATAGTTATACAGCCGTTGCTCAAATGGCCAACACAAATATTCAAAAAGACTGAATCACCACCCAAACCTTCTGGCAAAGGAGCTAATGAGCACAGAGCCAAACTCTACCTTCAAAAGGCTAAAAAGACGTGCTCCTCAAGACCTGATTGCATGATTATTGCTAGCACCAAGTTTGGACACATCATTGGGTAGTGCGCCATTCATGCCTGTTATTCTACTTCCTAAAATCCAGCTTAATGTCGAAGAGACAGATCGCAAGACAAAAGAAGACTATAAAAAATAAAAAAAATATGGCCAACATTCTATCTCTTTGAACGCTACGCTAACTATAAAAGCTTAAATACGAGCAATAGATTAAATTACTTATTCCAAATTGTCACAGAATTTGATTTATTGTATGGAATCTACAAGCTCACTTTTATAGCTCACTGCTTATTTTTTAAAGCTTTAAGTTCATACTGATATTTAATGTTAGCCATTTGAGTAGGGCGGCAGGTAACATTTTCCTCGACCATTTCGGAGAACTTATTTTAAAGTACACCCAGCACCTTTGTGTAAAGTGTAATTGAAATAGTTATGTACCTACCTACTAATTTAATAGTGGCTCTGTGAGCTACAGACCTCGCGTTTTTGAAATTTTTGATCATTTTCCGCCATTTTGAAAAAATCTAAAAATTGTTTCGGCAATAAAATTCCTAATAAATATCGAACCTGCTCACAAAATTTCACGAGAATCAGTTGCGAAATGCGACCTGTAGAGGAGAACAGACGGACAGCGGGACAGTGGGACAGCTATACGAAAGCTATTTTGCCTACGCTGAACGGAGACGCTTCGCGTTCACACTGTCAATAATTTACTCCAACGATAAAAGCTTTCAGTTTCTAAGCTTTATTGAAATGAAATGAAATGAAATGAAATGAAATGAACTATTCTTTATTCAAATAAACATAGACATTAAGTGCTTTTGAATGGTCTATATTTTCCTACCACCCATTCGAGACTTTTTTAGCTGACAAGAATTAATATGAATATCTTGTTTTTTGATATTCAATATAATGTGACGAATAAAACGGTAATTCATTATTTACAGTGTGTCCAATTGCAAAAAGAGTCAAATTTAAAATAGGAGAGGATCTTGTCATAAACTTGAAATATTTCTTACTCAAACAAGTTACAATTGAATCTCCATCAAACAACAGTTGTGTCACAAGCATAATTTCTAAAATGTTTTAGAACACACACATTTCTATTCGTAATTGGTTAAAAATCGCTTAATCGTGACCACGTGTTGAGAACTCGAGACATGTTCTGTATGATTGCTCAAAGATGAGGGAGGAAACATAATGGTGCCAAATAGATAAATAACAGTGTTATTTCTAAATAAACCATACCATACAATTTAATTTTTCACACACACAAACCCACACACACACACAAACAAACACATGCACACTCACCTTCACTCACACACTTGGAATGTTACCTTTTGTTAAATAAATCTGTTTTTATTTAGGTACTACATCATAATGAATATTTAATTTAATAAGTTTTGTCCTGGGAAGAGCGAGTCAACCCCAACACGAGTAATGTATTACTCTCTGGGGTGTCTCAATATTATGTTATATTGAAATTGATTAATAAAGTTATTTTTATTTTTTATTATTATTATTATTATAATTTTTAAGGTTGGTAACAATTTAAAAAAATAGGGTCCCTATGATCATAAGATTGAAATCATCACGTTCACGGACGCTCCGCGGTTTTTTTTAAGCGTATGGTACGGCCTTTTGCCCTTTTTTTTGCCTAAACGTATTAATTGAAATTCTACACTCACTAGGTCGATACCGAATTGTTATTCATTTATAATACTTGGGGGAGTAGTAGAGTAGTACAACTATATAGTAACTTGTATGGCAAAATCCTCGTAGTGGACTTTGCCCCATCATCCTTATTCATCCACAAAGAAGGCCCGTACCTTGAGACATTAAAAGTATCCACATTTAATATCTTTCAAGGTGAACCTTGAGATCACATTCAATATAACCTCCTATTCAAAAAATCATTATACTCTGTTGATAAACCAAGGAAAAACATTCGTTATTTAAAATGAGATTCAGATTACTCATCTCAAAACTTTAAAACAGCACATGCCCACGGTAAACCTTAAAACTCTCGAATAAACATAGTTTCTGCATAACGATAAGCCTACTTCTTACCTAATGACAAAAAGTAAACCAATTTCCAAGCGCGCCATTGTGAAGGTTTCGCAAGTCTCCCACGGCAGCCTTCTGAATTTAGTGTTATTATACGGAAAATGCTATTAATTTTCTATAAAATAGCTGTGCGGAAATGATAGTAAGATTGTGAGTACCTAACTACCTTGATGGCTCCCAGTTAACTACATTGATGACTCCCAGTTACCTTGGAATAAAGATTTTGGAAACTGGGTGAGACGTGATTAATAGCAGCATCGGCCACTTTTAATGTCCCTATCGCTGGGATACATGCCTTCTTTATGGATGGATAAGGAGGATGGGTTAAGGCGCTATGGCATAGGGCGTATGCACTTAGAAAGCGGGTAGACCAGCGCTGATCGGAGCAGGTCGGCGCTGGTACGGCTTGGTATGGAGACTCGGTACCGACTGCAGGCGCCGCCGACTATCTGCGCGGACCGGCCGGCGCCGATAAGCGCTAGTAGATCACCGCCGGCTACCAGCTTCCTTCATACGCACTTACCCACCACGCAGGCCCTATATTTGCAGCCCTATATATTGGAGAGTACAACAAAATTAGGGCTTTAGACAAAATTAAGCTCCTGTTTATTTACCATTTTGTTTTTATAAAAAAAATAATTACGCGAGACCTTTAAAAACTATAATTAGGTACCATTGGCCCCCATAATAATCCACTTGACAAACAAAAAGGTTTCTACTAAATATAATATACAAGAAAAAATTTCCACTCGTCACCAGAATTGTCTCAAGCGGGAATTCTAATGACGAGTCTAATTTTTTTCTAGTATATTATTTATTATTTCTCTCAAATTTTAAAATGGTATTTACCTACTAGCACTAGAATATTCATCAATAATTTAACTTTTAATGAATTTGTTATTTATTTAAAAAATATATTTGAAGTGAAGCACTTTCCAAGACTTCTTTTACAAGTTCTTATTGTAGGAAAAATATCTACTATAAATTAGTTTAAGGTCTCATGTTTTTGTACTATAATTACGACACAGTAAATTAAATTCACATTAAAAGGCGCATTGCACGATTTTTCTCATGCCCGACAATAATATACGACACATTATAGGCAGCACGCTACTACGGCTTACAGCTTACTTCGTTCCTCAGGCATTGCCTAAGAATTGCATTCGTCTCAAAAACACTCACAATGGGATGTAGATGTGCAGATAGCATTATAATCGGTGCTTTTTAATCGAGTCCTTCGCATAAAATTCATAATAAATTTTTAAGTAGTCTGAATCCGTGGGATATAGTCACCCACACACACGTCACAGTTTCACCATATTACCTTAATACAATTATTTATTAAATTTGCGGGACGGTATTTTTTTAAATTTTTCATCAAAAGTCGAAAATTATGCAGCCCAAAATAAAAATGTTTGAAAATGTGCAAGCGATCTTTCATATGATACCCCATATGCCTTAATAGCCTCACTTCGAATTTTTAAAACCCCCTTTCAGTTCCTGTTGCAAAAAAATATAAATATTTTTATTTCTCTCTTACTTGCAAAATAGTTGGGGAAACGTTATCTAAAACTATTCCAAATTTCAAGTTGATAGCATTAGTAGTTCTCGAGATATCCAGCTGTGACAAACAGACAGAGGAACCATAAGGCTTCCTTTTTACCATTTTGTTACGGAACCCTACGGAACCTCAATAAAGTATCGATATTTATCAAATAGGTAGTCTGTAGTAGTGGTACTCAAAAGTGGCACGTAAGTGAGTAACTACTACATACATTCTCCATATTTTAAAAGTTTACATAATTTTTAGACTTCGCATAATTGCTGAGGGATATTTTGAGGTTTAGGTTTTTAAAGTAATATTCATTTCAAGATTTTTTACTAAAACAGTTTTCTTTACACATTTTATTTACATTATGGCTATAAAATAAACTATTCTGAAAAGGCAAAATAATTTTTCCATCATTCATGCTCTGAAAGGTAAATCTTTAAATTAGATTTACATACCTAAGGAGGAAAGTAAATTTGAAAACGGCTGCTCTACGGCATGGCAACTGAGAGCATTAAGAGATAGATAGATAGACTTGTGCCAATATTGGAAACACGCTATTTCATAACGAACTCGAGTACTCTTTGCATTTTCTTATTTTTAAAAGTTGAATTGCAAATAGATACGCAAAAATCCATTCTGGATTTCCGAAACTTTTAAAAGTTCATCGTCTGTGTCAACCCTTAATTATTATTTCTGATTCCTCCTCCTCCTCAGTCGTTCCCTCATGGTTAAGGATCTTGACTCCTTGCAAAGACGTCTCGCACGAGTTGTTTCCACCTGTCGCGGTCTTCAGCTTGATACAGTGCGACGTTCACTGGCATGGCCATATTTTTGGACACCAGCTGGACTATTTTGTAACTCAGCTGACAGCTTAAAATGATCATCACTGATCAAAGTTTTATAGAGATTGCTGGGTTTTATAGAGAGTTGTCAGATTGATTTTAACTGTAGCTGCAATGCACTCGCAACTTTGATCAGTGATGATCATTTTACGCTGTCAGTTGAGTTACAAAATAGGCCAGCTGGTCTGTCCAACGTTTTGGGCTTCTGCCTCTCGGTCTTTTTCCTTCTATCTTACCTGTTATGATGAGCCGCTCTATGTTGTCGGTATCTCTACGCGATGTGGCCAAAATATCGTATTTCTAACTACACAATCATAAAAAAACTTTTTATGTTTTTCTATTTTATAATGCTGTCTTTATAAAAACAATTTGGGTACTGGAAAAAACTCGTCTCCAACCACTCAGATAGGACCCCATTCCATTCCATCATAAGATGTTTTATTTTTCTAGTCTAGGGCATTAAGAATGCAAACATGTGCACAAATCGTATTATATGTCATGTCTACAAAATACTAGTCTTCGGTTGCTGAATTTCTGTCTCGTTTTACAGTGCACGCATAGTACGTAAATTATTATGTGATGGGCATGGCATTTGAAAAGTCAAATGTCATGACAAGAATTTGGCAATCGTTGACACAATGCCACAGAATTAGTATATGACAATGCCATATTACATCTGCTTTCACGACGACTGTCAACTTTGTAACGATTAACGTAATATTGGGTGTGGTGAATAACGTGAACAGAGCCCGATGGCAAAAAAAATATAAAGTCTGTGTGATTTGTTCCATGTTTACACGAGCTTACCTACTAATGCTTAGTATTTATTAGTTTTTAAATTTCAGATTTTAGCATTCACAATTCTATTTTACATATTAGTTGTCACTAATACCTTGCGTGTAAACATACCTACTGGAACTAGTACTAGTCAGTATGTTTACATGGAAGGCATTAGTAGCTAAGCTCGTGTAAACATGGCATTATACAGGGCATCCGAAAACACTTTCGTCATTTGTTTTGGTGCGTGCTTGCGTCAGTACTATTATTAATTCTCTGGTGCTTGGAAAAAGCCACAGCCCTGCCTGACTATAGCCTGGTTTAACCTGGAATTGCGTGTACATAGTGTCTATGTGTTCGTGGGAAAAAAAACGATTTGTTTTATCTACTTAACACAGAGCAGCCTACTTTAAAGAAGAATTGGTCGATATTGTCATTCAATTTACTTTATTTTGGGCTCTTTATGTTGAGAAAAATGTAACCTTGCTGTCAAGTGAAATTAAAACTAAAATGGGGGAACCATTGTTATAAAAAAACAATGATAATATAAAATCATCGTAATTGCTAAAATATGTTATCACCTTATCATTGCCAGCCCCCTGATTATGTAACTTTGTTGCAATCAACCCTGACAGAAATCGCAGTTACATTGCTGCTTTAGTAAGAATCAATGTGACAACTATCTTACTTAAAGCAGCAATGTAACTGCGGTTTCAATCGATTTCAATCGAGAATTGTTAGCAACAGAGTTACGTAATCAGCCCCCTGCTCACGACACCCACTGCTGGGTATAGGCCTCCCCTAAAGACCCCCACAACGATCGCTCCTGCGCTGCCCTCCTCCAGCAGCATCCCGTGACCGCGCGCCAGGTCGTCGGTCCACCTTGTCGGGGCCTGCCCACATAAGCGTCACTCGTACTAAAATATGCACTTGACCATCAGCTATTTTTAATGTCCCCACTGCTGTGGTACAGGCCTTCCTTATGGTTGGATAAGGAGGATGGGCCATGACCCACCACGCGAGCCCAATGCGGATTGGTGGGTGCTAACGAATGCAAATGCAGCCGGGATCAACGGCTTAACGTGTCCGAAGCACGGAGGAGCTCGAGATAATAAATTTTTGGTCTCCCATCCCATGACCGATCCTTGTGAAAGTTGCTTAACCTCCGCAATCGCTGGGCCAGGCGCTATACCACTTCGCCACCGAGCTCCTTCGAAATAATATTTATAAATATTTCTAAATATAATATTAATAATAAGAAAATACTCCTATTTATATACGCGAAAAAAAAAGACAGCTGTTTCATACATTTTGATATTGTCGATTTTAGTTTTTGTATGAATCAGCTGTTTTTTTTCGCGATTTCAAAGTTGGTCCCATAGTAAAAGTTGTACAGTTTTATGGTCCCTATATACCATATTCGGCATTGGGGGTATTTTTTTACATACATACATACATACATATACTCACGCCTGTTTCCCATGGGGGTAGGCAGAGACTATGGATCGCCACCTGCTACGATCCTTGCACACTTCTTTTGCTTCATTTATATCCATCAACCTTTTCATACATGCCCGGCGGTTTTTCTCACTGCGTACACCAGCCTTTTTTATTAAAACCTCTAACTGGTCCGCGTAGGTTTTTCTGGGACGCCCTTGCGCATTCGTTCCCTCCACAATCGCACAATATATCTCTTTCGTGATTCTACTTTCATTCATCCTCTCTAAGTGACCAAACCACCGAAGCATTCCTTTCTCAATTCTTGTCACTATATCATCTTTCAGACCACATCTTTCACGAATTACGTCATTCCTCATTCTATCACTTAATTTTACCCCACATATTTTCCTCAACGATCGCATCTCTACAGCATTTATTCTGCTTTCATTCTTCTTCTGCCACACCCAAGACTCACTTCCATACATTAATGTCGGCACCAGCACTCCGTTATGAATAGCCATTCGCGCCTTTTCAGATACGATTTGGCTACTCATAACGCAGTGTATAGCGTATTTTTTTAACATGTTGTATTCAGTATATATTATGTACTGTAACATATCAATAATAGTATTTTCTATCATTGTGTTGACTTTGGCGGTAACATAAGCACTCTCCTTTCTATGAACTCATTTTTAAGTCACCAGGTCAATAACTATTATATACGTCATTACGTAACGCAAACAAGCGCTTAGATGTTCACATTCGCAAATTGACCGCATATAAGGTAATTTTAGCACATTTGTCATTTTGAAACCTGTCATTACCTAACTGTTAAGCCTAAGGACATATTGGTCATCCTATTATCACGAGTTTTTGCAATATTGTCTTTGTACCGTTGCCTTAGGGCATATAATCGGGCCCTTTTCATAAGGGTTTTTTTGTATAACAGTTAGATTACCTAATTGAGATTGAAGCCGAGGTTTATTGAGATAACGAGATTTGACATGCAAACTTGATTCTTTTATTGATACAACTTTTGGTACACACGACAGCACGTCAGGTTATACAGTTAAACTGTGAACAGCTTTTATTACGTAGGGTATAAAGGTGGTCTCAAGGTCTACATGTATAGTCTGAAGTGCCGTCATGTGTACTTACAATTTTTTTTAATAAGTGACAAATAAAAGTAACATGAATAAAACGGTTATTTAGTTGAGTTTAAGGGCACACTAACCACTAAACCACCGTACTCAACTCGAAGACATTAAATAGACTCTAAAATTGATAGTTAGAGACGATTTTTATACGAAAACCTATTATATTTATTTATTATCTGGTGACGAGTCAATTTTTTCTAGTATATTATTTAGTATTATATATAAGTAATACTAATTAATTCCTATTATTAATTAATATTACTATTATCATAATATTAGATACCTTCTTTATCTATGAAATTGACGTTTTGTATGGAGAATGTTTAACAAATTGCATTTTCCATACTAAAATTTTCATAATTTATTAAATAACCATGAATGCAAATGTAACAAAACTTTTATGTACAAATGTTTGAATATTAAACTAACTTAGGCAACATAACTTAAGCGAAATAAATAAGTTTTGTCTAAATTATAACGGATAAAGTGGTCATTTTCGCTAACAAAAAAGTAGTAATTTTCAAGGTATTTTTTAATGCTAAGAAATCAAAATAAATAGACTTTAATGATGCTGATAGTTGACGGCTATGGTCATAATTTGATGTAATATCCAGAAACTGATAAATATTTTAAATAACAGAAGTTATGAGGTTCTCTGTGTGTGAGAAAAAAACACCAATTTCATAGGTAAGGACCTAATAATAGTAGATAGATGAAAATAATATTTAAAAAAACTCAAAACTCATTTATTCAGTCTAGGCTGTTACAAGCACTTGTGAATGTCAAAGAAGCTACGCCATCGGTTCGCAAACCCTAAGCGGGAGACCTTGTAACGAGAAGCACCGGCAAGAAACTCGTCAAGGGCTGCTTTTTTCTCCCTGTATATTTCATACAGAGTCGTCAAAATTTGAAAAACGAGGTCGGTGGAAAGGCCACCAATCATAAGCAATATGGTAACTGTTAAGCATATAAGGAGGCTAACTTACTAAGGACCTAAGTCTTGGGACTAAGCCTAGGTCCTTAGGCTTGACAGCTGAAGAACGAAGAAGATGGTACGTACTTTAGTTTGCCAGATGGCTTAATACATACTGACCATCAAAACTTAGTACCACACTTTAAAAATTGTTATAACTTTTATACACAAGATATATTTTCGAAAAATAAGGACTAAAAATATAATATTTTTTTTAATAATAACTTCACAATCGATAACCTTATTAATTTTTTTTTATTTCAAATCTCTAACTAGAAATTGCTTTAACCTTTTCGCCGCCAAGTATAGCAAAAAAAAATCTATTGTCCCACGCCACGCCACTAAAACAATAAAAACAGGTTCCAAAAAATAGTGATGTCCAGTGATTACAATCGACAACCCCTTTTTTACCTTTTCCTACCCATATTCTATGAATTTTCTTGCATTTATTTAAATCCAATTATTAGATTCCGTAAATCATAACAATTCACAGCAATAACTGTGTGTTTAAATTAACATTCAACCAAAATATCAAGTAAACAATAAATAATTGTGATTGAAAATGGAACGTCCCTAGTTAAGCTTCCCGTCGCCTCGGCGGACGTGAGCTGCCGTCGTTGGCGTACAGGGACCATACTTTATATAAGCCGCGTGCTTTAACAATAGTGATGTTCCTCTAATACATCGACATAATTTTAATAATTATAACATTCTTTTGTAGGTACTTTATTTTCTCTCCTCGTGACATGTAATTGCGTGATGATTAATTAAATACATTACAAAGATAGCCTTTATAGCGCTTTCAATATTAGATAGAAATTTTATTTTGATTCTACTTAATTTTTTATTCAATATCATTGCATCGTATACTTAAATTGAAGGAAAATCTGTTGACTTATTCCTAAATATTTTCGTAAGTAATATTAAGAACAGTTTTGTTGGTACCTATTTTATAAAAAGTGAAAGTATTTTAGTGTATTGATAGATGCCGCGACGTACCCATTGTTGTTTTATGGTCAGCCTAAAAAATCTTGCAGCTGTTTTAAAAACAATGGGCAGTCATAAAAATATTTCGGCCAAATTATCTATTTTCTTTCGCAATAATTGATCAAAGTACGCCGTGCCTCGGTGCCAGCGTATTGTTCTTTCTAATCCTTCTTTAGAATTTCTTGCACCTGCATAAAACAATAGGCGCAAAGGTCTAAAGCCATTTAAGCCAAATATTGACCGATATTTTTTATATTTTAATCGGCGAGTGTAGACTTTTGCAAATTAAAACCAAATATTTTTGTTTCGTTACAGAGAATTTACTAAGTGATAGTCCATGTTACATTGTAATGTATCCATAAACATTTTTATTTCATATTTTCGACGTAATTATCAGACCAAATGCTAATTGATAAATAAACTTTGACCTTTTAATAAACACATTAGCACAACACTACCTGTGACGTCGCTGTCGGCAGCTCCCGACGCTGGCGCCGAGGACATTCGGACTGTATTGCTTGGTTACGGCCAATTATTTTTAAATAGATTTTGCAATATATATGCAATAATTTCTAGTGTTTTTGGTGAAAATATATTAGTAAGGCTGAATACTTCATGTTGTGACAAAAAAAAAAATTAAACTGATTGGTAGAATACTTAAATTTGCATCTAATTTGGGCGACGTCATATGCCGACGTTGGCGTGCGGGACACTTTTTTTTTATGACGTCATATGCCGACGTTGGCGGTGAAAAGGTTAAAAGTGTTGTACTAAGTTTTGAAGCCGGTGTAGTCAAACTCGTTACTAAATAAGGGAATCGAATGCGGGACCTGTATGCCTAAAACTGTAGCGCTGCGCGGTAGCTAAAACACTTTATTACAACGGAAGCTAATAAAAAAAAATTAGAAAACAAAACACAAAACAAAATATTAAAGTAGTTCGTCTTATTAATATCGAGCGGTCATGTAACCATGCATTTTATTTTATTCAGTGAGAAAATAAACCCATTTCGATTAATTTTAACTGCTCTTATACGTTCACATTTTACACTTTATAATTTTACAACTGTCACTTAATAAATCACACTTATTTAGATTCCTAAATTATAATAAGGTCGTAACATCAAAGAATGGTATAACAATTATTTTGTGATTGGTAAATTGAATTGTACTGATTTTCATACAACGTATTTTAGCAACTAATTAAATAATAATACTTTATTATATTAAGCTTTTTTCATGTCGATATAACAAAAAAGCTTCAAAAAAGCTTGTGAGTTGAAATATTATTTGGAAACAACTTATTCGTTAATAAAATTGACAGTGTTGTTTTAATTAACACATAAGAATAAATAATTTAAAAGATTAATTCATTGATAAAATTAACATTAAGCATAATTATGTCTTAATTAAAATCTGTAAGCTTATTGTATGCACATTGCATATAATCTTGATCTCTGAATGTCCGCATGTCAACATTGTTTACATTTAACAACATAATTAAAGATTTACAACATAATTAATTATTTATTTACTGAACTGAATAATCTAGAAAAATATGATTTTTTTAGTTTGATTTACTTAGCTTAAAATATATCAGTTTCATTTGTATTTTTTTAATTTAAAAAAGATTTAAGATTTATTTTTTAAATAAGTGTAAAATAAAAAAGTCTATTAATAGTTTTTTAATAATCAACCCCTAAATAAAAAAAAAGTAAAAAAAAACTCACCATGAAATAAAACTTTTTCAGGAACAAAAAACACTGCTGCCAAACTCAACACAACACAGGCCACTGAGAAAATCCGTGAATGAATAGAACACGACTGTTTTTAAAAAAAGAACACTCAACTTTTTTAAATAGTACAATGCGTTACGTACTACGGGCACAAGGAGAATGTACGCGTGCGAACCATAGAGCACGCTTATAACCTCCTTCACCGTTTTCCCTCCATTTTACTATGAACTCTGACTTTCAGTTTCAATCTGTGGCCGGGAGGTCACACTACGTTAGTTTTATCCCGTGTGGGGCAAAACTAGCAAATTAATGAAGTTTCGGTAATTAGTTAGAATAAAATACATTGCGGTGCTCCCGGTTTCGCTTGCGCAAATAACACAATGGCCACCGAAGGCTGTGCTATTGAGATGTCTCTAAAAATTAGTGTTTAGCAGATTACGCAGTTTGCACTTGTCAATGTAATTGATAGTTTGAGATAAGAAGACGTTAATTTCGGCAAGTTACCGTTAAATGAATGAATTGTTACTTCAGAACTTAACTTTTATTAATAGAACAATGTTTCTACGTACATACATACGAACGTTGTTCGTTGATGTCTTTTTAAAGGCGAATACATTTCAACGGACAAACTTGCAATTTTTTATAAGGGAAGTATTTTTTTATCTGCTAATAATCTAAATGGAAAAAAAACATTGTTGATTTAGAAATATTTGCTTGCCAAAAGTTGCTGACCAACTAACCATTTTGGCCAACCGAATATTTTTTTTTTGCTCGCCAAAATACGAATATTTTGCTAACCAGTTAAACCACACCCTTTTTGAATCATTTTTGTTACTTAGTTTTATTGTCTTGAAAGTATACTTTCAAAGTGACAAAGAATTGAAAATATTACTAATTACGGTCGAGATTTTTATTGTTACTTTAAGAAAATTACGAGACTTCAATAATTATTGTCACCAGCATAAAAATGCTGTTTTTATAAAATATTCGCAATTATCGTTTTTTTTTTATTTTGACGTGTCTATTATACCATAACTATTGCGAATTTACTAACTAGTTGATTATACATTCATTAATATACAATTACATAATATTTACATAGAAATAACATTAATATCTGTTATTGTAGTTTTAGCGCAATGATGACAACATGAATGAAATAGAAAGAGTTTGTATTTGATTTCCCAGCGTATTCAATAATATTTTATTGTAATATAAAGGATGGTGATATTCAAAGGACAATGCAACTCTTCCGTAGTAATCTGGTTTTATAAACAAATGTTGTATAGAACAGTAAGCGATATCAGTGAATAGATATTATTGTTACTAGTAACTTTTAATATGGTACAAAGAAAATATCTTCCGGAGGTAATAAGATATAGTCACGCAAAATATAAAAAAGTATACATTTACACAGTACAATATTATGTTAAAAAAAATCCATGCGACACGTACCTATCGTCTCTAGCTTCATTTTTTATCGAGAGACTATCATAAATAAATCTTACTTACCCATAAAAAGATATCATCAGTCAAAAAAAATAAAAATATGTATTTTTGCAAGTGGGTATGCATTATGCAATTACTTACTAGCATCATAAAACCAGTGTTCAGCTAGCTTTTTCTGTCCCTTTCTTTCCTAAGCTAACAAATATACCTGTTACGTTCGCGAGAGGCCTCTCTTCTCTGGTAACCGAAATAATAGGCCCCCTGGTAACTGAAACTGTACTGTTCAAAATATACAGTTTTAATATTTTGGGTAACTATAACTTTTTATCTCCAGGTCAGATTTTCTTAGTTCCTTAATAAAAGTTACTAATTACAATAACATCTATTGATTGAAATAGTTTTTAATTTTTTATAATATATATATTTTTTAGACCAGTAAGTGCATTGTCCTTTATAATTATTAGGACTTGTTTTACTAAGTTTTAGTAAAAAAATTACAAACTTGACACTTTACGTATGTATACATAAACACTTATAATCTGCATTAACGCATAATGCAGTATGAGATCCGTCTATATTGTTATATAACATATTTATAATTTATTTGACACATAAATATAGCAATGCGAATACAAAATCTGAAACATCTTTAATTAAGTATTATTATCAAGTTTAGTCTTCAACATAAACGTAAGCTTAAATAAGCTTCAAGATTGAAAGCTTTCTCATATCATTGAATTTAAAAAAGCGTTACTATAATAATATTTCTTACCTCTAACATAGGCTTATGCAAACATCTGCTGATTTCGAGATGTTCTCAAAGTATAGGTATTTGCACCAGATCATGTTCTCGGACGGGAATCGAACTCGCGACCTTTGGATATCCGGTCCAATGCTCTGACCGCTGAGCTACCGAGTCACTAGTGAGGACGTCGAATTTCTTCTAGTACATCAACTCTAACGCTGCAAGCCAGCGCCATCTCACCAATGTAGAAGGAATTAACCTCGCGACATTCAACTGAACATCTTTCCAGATATTTTTATACAGTTGATTAAGATGAGAAAGCTATATAACTATTTGAAATTTTGAGATTTAAGCATTCACAATGCTATTTTTATATAATACTAAATAATTTCCGTCCCGTCTGGTGAGAGTCCTATTTTTTCTAGTATATTATTTAGTATTATATAAAAATAGCATTGTGAATGCTTAAATCTCAAATGTTCAAATAGGTATTTGTCTCAATATATCCATTTTAAATAGCTAAAAACGAGTTTTGAGAGTTTTTTACCGTGAAAAACTGAATTTACTCGTCAGGTGAAAGTGTTTTTTGGTTTGTTTTATAATTAATCGGTATCACGCGAGGTGAAATATGAAATATACCGGATAAGGAATATTTTTAATGATAAAATTTTAAGTAAATTACATTTATACTTACTTTATGTAGTTTTTAAATTTGAGATTTTAGCATTCACAATTTTTATAAAATACTAGAAAAAATTCGACTTGCACCACATCATATTCTCGAACAGAAATTGAACTCGCCACCCTTGGAAGTCCGGTCCATACTTTAACCGAGTCACGAGATTCCCGTTGAAGAATATGATCAGTGGCCCTACCAGGAGTTGATGCAAACTGTTTTCGCTACCGTAAACTATCGTTTTTTCTCTTTCACTTGTATTGACTGTGAGCAGTATATCCGAAAGTTTTCGGTAACGTAAACAGTTTGCATCAACTCGTGATAGATCTACTGGTGCAATTAGAATTTTTTCTAGTATTTTATTTAGTATTACTTAATTTTGCTTGCTTTGTTAATCGTTCGATATGGTTCACAGCACAGTATACATACAGGGTTGTTTGTAAAACATCAACAACCTCGTAGGAGGCCTCTCAATTAGGGATTAATGCTAACATCAACGTTTGTCGTATCTTTCGAAAAAGACAAAAATAAAAGACTGTTTATGGAAAGTACTTAGTATTTTTTATTTGTCTGTTTTCGGAAAAGTCGTAGAACAAACGTTATTGTTTATGATGTTAGTAATCTACTCCTGCGAAGGTTTTGGTGTTTTACTGTGTTTTTGCGCAAGATGACGTCAAGTTAAAGCTGTGTCTCCTGCGCCTAAAAATAACAAAACAAACTATCAAAACATGTTAGCAAAACATTGCAGTCTCCTACGATTTTCAAACACGAACATCTAACAAACATCTACCTACTCGATAAAATGACTTCAGACGAAGATGTACTCGAAATGAAATTACCCCTCCCCCCGCAGGCGAACACGGGGTTGTTTTCCGTCCGCCTCGGATAACATGTTTTCTTGTTTGAGGTAACAAAACAGTTAGGCCACGCCCATAATTTGTTAGATGTTAGAAAACACAAAACAGTATCGCAGGAGACACAGCTTAAGAGTTAAGAGCCGTCATTAAGTTTGAATCGCACTATAAGTAATACTATTGATAATCTTATCTGGTGCCGATCGTTAACTGTGCAAAGTCATATAACTTTTATAGTTATCCTATTATCAATCTTATTTCGAAGTAACTTTGTATGGAGCATCATAACAATAAAAATCTTTGCTCCGATAAATCGCCGATAAGACAAAATTATTTAACTAGATGCCATAACATACAATTATTACTTAATTCAGCACCAAATCGGTCTTATAGATAACGATAAAGCTTACTAGTAAAACAGAATTACTACACAATCACATAATCAGATGATCCATTTATATTTGACCAATCAGCGTCGATTGATCGTTGATCGATAATATTGATGGTTCGTTACGTTGTTCTAAATGACGAAGCATTTTTTTTGTTGGTTAATGATAGATCACCATACGTATTTGCGACAATGGTAAAACTAGTATGTCTAACTAGGGATGGCCCTAGTTTTACTTGAGGACATTATTCTCTTACATATTTTTATCAAACGTAAACTCAATTGTTGTCAAAATAAATTAACAAATAAATATTGGACAACATCGCATGCATTGCTCCGATTCCGAAGCAAGTAGTTTAATAATTTGGTTATGAGTGAATCAGTGACAACCGAACCGAATTGTGTTGGTACCACATATACCCAGACCTGAGACAATATAGAAAAGTTCTTTAGCTAAATTGACTTAGTCGAGGATCGAACGTGGGACCTCAGGGATGGCGACATCATGAAAACCGGTGTTCAAGCCACTCGACCACTCGAAAAATATAACTAAATATCCCATTTCCCATTCTACTTAGGTACAGTCACGTCTATAAATATGTATACAGTTTAGAACGATGTCACTTTAAAAGTTATTACGTTTTTGAACAGCAATCAATGGCAAAAGACAACTACAACAAAGTGACACAGTTCTAAACTGTGTACATATTATTAGACGTGACTGTACTTAAAAGGCGGCATCCTAATTGGCTTCGATCGTACGAGCAAACAATGCGTTTTCATCGCACGATGACACAATATTTCTATAGAAGTCGAGCGATGACCAATTAAAACTCTTTAAAAAAAATGAGTGTTAAATCTCATCGTGCGATGAAAACGCATCTACTCGTAAAATCGTAGCCAATTTTTTCTCGAATTGTCACGTAAATGCTACTGCAGAATCGAACAATTTAAATTAGGTATTGTTATTAGTGGAAATTGTCAGAGACAAATAAATCTACAAAAATATAATATTTTAAATACAAAAAAACGTTGTAAAGGACAACATGCACACGAAAACTGTTTGTGCACGAATGTGTATTTGATACGTTTTCTGAGAAAATTAAATGAGTTTGTTACTTCCAATAATTAAGATAAGTGTTTCTTTATAATTTACATGGTCAATAATGTACACCTATCTGAATTCTGGCAACTTCGATTTAAGCATTAATGCCTGTGTGTTTGGAGTTTTTTCGCGAAAAGTGGCCACTTTTAGCAATAACAATCTATTAAATTTGAACGACAGTCAAGAAAATATTGTGTTAGTGATAAAAAGTACCACAAAGCTTCCTCGGAGTGCGCTACAGAGAGATAATTCACAATTTCGTCTTCATTTAAGCACTATGATTTTTTTTTCCAATGGCGGCGATAGTATGCAGACTACGCGCTCTTAAGACACATACGACCGGAATTAACAAAAGATTTCAAAGCATACACAAGTTAAATGTTTTAACTGCATTATCACGTAATTAAATTCAATGGCGCTTCTTCATGTTGGGACATGTGGGAATAGGGTCGGCCATTACATAAATCGGCTAAACTGACCCAAATACTTTAACGGTTAGTTTGTACGATATTAATTAATGTTAAGAACACATTGTTCCTAATTGTAGTTTAAGAAAATTTTCAAACGTTTTTGACAGTTCGTTGAAAGATGAATAGACGAATTTTAACAGATTGAATTAATAGTCCGATAAAGTAAAAAAAAACAATTTCAATAATTCGCATTAGAGCTAAAAGTTGGTTTTACAGACCTTGGAAATATTAATACAAATAAAATACTAAATATCCCCACCGATCCCACATCTGCTAAAAAAGTCATACAAGGTCAAAAATATAGAAAAATCAAAAGTGTTTAATTATTAAGTTTATTTGAATAAAGAAATTTTGACTATTGACAAAGGCAAATAGCATGTGCTTGTTATATAAACATTCAAATTCGATTTTGAGCATACAAAATGGATGTAGGTATTACAAGTTGTATCAAAATATTATAGATTGTATCATTACAGGTTGCCAACATGAACGGTTCTCTTCACTGGTGTAATGCTCGAATCTGTAACGTTTCAGGCGAATACGACAAGTAACTATTTATAATAAAATAAATTATGATCATAAATAAATAAATATAAAATATTTGACAACATCACATACATTGCTCCGATTCCTAAGTAAGTAGCTAAAGCACTTGCGTTATGGAAATCAGAGAACGGTGGTATCACAAACACCCAGACCTGAGCCAATATAGAAAAGTTCGTTTTTCTAAATTGACCCAACCGGGATCGAACCCAGGACCTCAGAGATGGCGACACCTTGAAACCGGTGTAAAGCTACTCGACCATAGAGGTCATCCATCAAATCATGAACTTAAAAGTCACTTAAAGTAATTGAAATAAAACTTTTCTAATGGGCTGTTAATTTTACATCATAAGCTGTTGGCGTCCATCTTGTACTTTAAAAACATATTAAGTATTATTGCTCATCATATCACTTATTTGAAAACAATACACTTGTTTTTTATAACCGTGTAACAATGGCAATAACTGTAACACAATTAAGAAATTATCATCGCTCAATTGTCAAACGACATCATCGAAACATCATTAAAAAAATTAAGACAACTACAAAACAACACATTTTTAAAGGCAACTTTATTTCTTAGACAGCAAGAGCGTTTTTTCTTTATAAAGAATAATAGAGATGAATAGTAAAGGTTGTCTTTGCCTAGGAAATAAGTTTATTTTTAATTTTTATGAAACAATCGTGTATGATGGCCTTGGGTTCTTAATTACCTAATGTGTTTTGAAGGTAAGTGGGATGAGCTTGTAGTTTAATTAAAATAAATTTATAAAAAAAAACATTTTTATAAAAAAAAATTTGAGGAAATAAATCGGGAAGCCCCTTTTACGAAATTACTCTCAACCTCATTATTACCTCATACTCGAAACCGACACCGACACTGACACCGACACCGACACCGACACTGACACCGACACCGACACCGACACCGACGCCGACGCCGACGCCGACACCGACACCGACACCGACACCGACACCGACACCGACACCGACACCGACACCGACACCGACACCGACACCGACACCGACACCGACACCGACACCGACACCGACACCGACACCGACACAATAGTAAATAATTCGTAGACGTCGGATTTACTCTAAGCTCGTCACATGTCTAACTTTACCTAACAGTATACCTATCAGTCCAGACATGTGACGAGCTTAGATGTAAATCCATTAACTTAGCGGTCCCCCGACGCCTACGATTTATTTACTATTAACAGTAGGTACTTACAATTTCCATGACCCAAAATATTTATTAGCTCTACAGATAAGCACGCAAAACGCAACTTATTTAAAAAATCAAGAAAGTTGTTAAATTGTACATTTTGTGCGTGCGGTAAAAAGGTCAGTTTACTTTTCTGTCATAAGTAACTGCTTATCTTCAAAATAGCAGTGAGTGATGTGATGTAACAAATATCATTGACATTACACTTTCACTAAAAACTGCTATTCAAATCAACATTGTCAGTAGCTTTTGTATTTAAATTAGGTATTAAATAATATGATTTGCAGTTTGTAATATTACATTCATTAATAAGTATTGGTTAGGCATTACAACGAGGCATTATTGTTTTTTACACGACTGCAAGGAAAGGGTTATATTTTTCGCGCGTATCTTGTATGTATGTAAGTATGTACCTATGTATGTATGTTTATATGTAATATTCTTTATTTGACGACCTCCTTGGTCGAGTGGCTTTGTACACCGGTTTTCAAGGTGTCGCCATCTCAGAGGTCCCGGGTTCGAACCCCGGTTGGGTCAATTTAGAAAACGAACTTTTCTATATTGGCTCAGGTCTGGGTGTTTGTGATACCACCGTTGTCTCCGATTTCCATAACACAAGTGCTTTAGCTACTTACGTTGGAATCGGAGCAATGTATGTGATGTTGTCAAATATTTGAAAAAAATAAATAAAAAAACACTAAATAAATGATTTAAAACACAGTTGCAAATTAATTTAGGACTAGTGTCACCTTAATTAAAGGCTTCCACGATATTCCAAAAGACGTGATTATTCTGGGTCATACCCACTTTCGTGAAAAGGAAATCGGCGAAAATTTTAGACTATAGGTAGGTAGTCCTTTTGAATGTTTTGCCAGCCCAGCATTGAACTTTTTCTAAGGATAAGTAATATGCAACAGCCGTAACTTAATAGGGCACTTTGCAAGCGGATTGCACCACTAATAAACGAAAACCCATAAAAACCTCACTCCAAACTTAAAACAAAAATATTTTGAAATGCCATAAAACGAAACGTATTCAATTTGCCAATAAAATGTTTCCTAAACACAAATAATGTTATTAGATTTCGTGTCTTTAATCGGTGATTGATATTATAGCACTTGTACTATAATGTATTCTGTGGTACATAAAGCATCAAACAGTTTTAATATTCCGTAAAGAAACCATCAATAAATTCGTCATACATAATACTTAGTTTATACTTCGAACAATAGCTAATGACTACTTAATGTTTCGTAGTGTCGCTGAGAAAAGTTTAAGTGTTTTTTTTTTATTCTTGTAATAATGCAAGTTAGTTATTACAATAATATGTTACGCCAAGGAATAAAATTACAAACATGTGCATAGTAATGAAGGTTTATAAAAAGTATCAGAAATAGTGTTGTGTTGCCCGGAAAATGATACATAGTAGATATTCTATTGTTGTCCGGCCATATTCGGCGGCGTTGATGAATTTAAGCAATGCACTATTTTTTAATTTTCAGTGAAACGTTTAAGAGAAGGGAAGAGTTGTGTTTAACATAAATTAAACTTTTCATGCTATAATTTTTCAAAAACTCATATAAAAATGCATGTGATTAATTAAACTGATTTATTTACTAATAATCTATCAAACACGTCTCAAACTACTTAGGTAATAACGCTTTTATCATCGTCAGTACTTAAAACATGAGGTCAATCTTCAGAAAGGTACTTACTTCTCGACCCTGGCATCTGTTTTATGTTTTATGCCACATTCAGTCAAAATTCACAAGCTCAACGAAAAACCCATAAATTACAATTTAATTATCGCCTTTTCTATTGTAATCTCGACTAATGCGTTTAATATTGTGAAGCTAAATGAGTCAAACATTATTACTTCTGGTTTCTGGTTTCGCGTTCAATAATTTCCGGAGGAGTCGGAAATTAGGCATGAGTTGAAAACATCATGAAACACATTAAACATTACACTCTTTTATTATTACATAATTTTGTGCAACAAAACAATTATATTCTGTGACCCAAAGACTTTTATATACTTAAATTGAATTTGTGATGTAAATATTTACATTTTCTTTATTATTTAAGGTACAAAGTCTCGAGGAATACCTATTTTATTAAGATATCAATATTAAAACATGTTTATCTTTATTTAGGACGATGTCATGTTTATTTAGGACGACCTCCGTGGTCGAGTGGCTTTGTACACCGGTTTTCAAGGTGTCGCCATCTCTGAGGTCTCGGGTTCGATCCCAGGTTGTGTCAATTTAGAAAACGAAGTTTTCTATATTAGCTCAGGTCTGGGTGTTTGTGATACCACCGTTATCTCTGATTTCCATTACACAAGTGCTTTAGCTACTTACTTTGGAATCGGAGCAATGTATATGATGTTGTCAAATATTTATTTATATTTATTTATGTACACTTAATTAATATTATTAAGCAACTGATGCATCTTATTTTACTGAAAAATACATGCTAGAATATTATATGATTCGAGTTATTGTACTTAATAAAAACTTAGTTTTTTATATCAAAGGTCAAAAAATTTAGCACGTTAATATTTTACTTTACATAATAGGTAATAAGTATTTATATGTATATTTTATGGCGACAATAATAGGCGCTTATAGCGTTATTTTACTAACAGTTTTTCATTGCAAAACTCATTTAAAAGCAGACTGTTTAATATAAACCATTAATTTATTGAGTAAGACAATAAAAATCTTATAGATGTTAGATCTTAATTGTATTCGTGTTGATGACCATTGCTTATTGTGCAAAGTTGGCACTATCCATAGAAGACATTCTAGACTGCAACTAACAATTTAGAACTATCAAATTATGCATTAAATAATACCATTTGCATAAATTTTTGGATTGGGGTTCTGATGTGAGAAAAAACATATTTTTGTTTTTATCCTTGTGTGCATTCTTTTCCGGTAGATTTCATAGGTAGGTTATTTAAAAAGTTGTTTGAGTACCTACTTAACTTATAATAATAAAAAATATTTTACTGATTTATTTATTTATTGCCAGTAGGTTCAAAAATATGTTTACTTTTTTAACAATAAAATAATTCAGCTAATTAGGTAAGTCAGTACTTACCTAATTAGCTGAATTATTTCTGCGGGGTTCTCCTCGCAGTTGGTAATCACCCTGTTTACAGTAGAATGTTACTGTCATTCATGCAAAAATTTGTGCAATTGAAGTGATTGTCAATTCCTCCAACCATTGCATTGACGTAAAAATTGACAATCGTAATTGATCGTTCTTCTTCTTCTTTTTTTGTTATGGCAATCTACTTTCCTCTTGGAAGTAATTTTTGCCAGTGTTAAATAGTTCAGTGGTAGATATTGTTTAATTTTTCATTAGAATGCGGGTGCATCGCATTCCAATGCTGCTTGGAGCATTTGGCACCAAGTATATCAAGACAGTTTACTCGGTTAGTTCTGCCGAGGAAGCCACCACTTCAATAAAAGTCTCAGCTTCACACAACCAAGATCGCGCCTATTTCAATTATCCCACATATTGTTCAGTTGCGTAGACACTTGTACCATATAACTGCACCAATTTTAAGACACAATATCCACTATGAATCAATTTGAAAATAATTAAAATAGACACCAAACCGAACTCGACAAAATTACGCCAAAAACTCCCTCTAATTGATCGTTACCGGCGGCTTTAACATAATCCATAAACTTTCCTCTATGAACAAAAGTCAAAGGTCTATCGTATCGTGAGTCTAACTGAGTATATATTATGTCAAAAACCAAGAACTTTAAGTTCTTCATTCTAAAATGAATTTAAAAATTCTTGTCAAAATCTCACCAGTACTGACGGAACCCAATAAAAAATAATAACATTGTCTTACGTATCCGGACTTATGCTTACGTACCTAAGTATTAGGTAAAACGAAAAGCAAATGGCATATATTACCAATTTCTTTCATACTGGACATTATGCAATTATAATTGTACCTACCTAGTATTCATTTGCATAGGTAATGAATAGTATCTTACGACTAAATTAAATTTTAAGGTGTAAACTTCGACCAGGGCCCTATTTAATAAACGTGACAATTTGTCACCTGCCATGACAATTTAATACCCATTGCGTGAACCGATTTGAAAATGGAACAAACTACTCATCAATCTAAACTTAATTTTGTCATGACAATTGACAAATAGGGCCGTAAATTAATCGTACAGCGTACGGTAAATTAAAATGCGGCTAAAATGTGTATGGTAGTCATCTCATACCTCAGCGGATGAAAAATGGGAGACAGGGCATTCCAAAAGTTTACAACGAAAGCGGTCCAACAATCAACACTGAGTTCATTGCGATCTTCAATTCAGTTCATTTATTTGTCAAATCACAGGTAATTTATAGTGTTACAAAATAATATGTGCAACTGTAATTGGCCTCTGGGGCATACAAATTAGATAATAAGTATTAAAATAAAGAAACAAATTACAAATTTTATGTACAACAGATGTCGTCATTAGGTACAAATTCATTATCAACAATTTAAAATTTCAACCTGCTTGCGTGGAGATTATTCGAACAAGAAAAACGCCTGCACTAATTTTCATAGCAATACGTTATGTTTTCACCAAGTTTTGACTAAACACATTTGTCAACAAGAAGGGTGACCTACTGCAGCCAAGTACTTCATAATTACAATATTAAATTGAAATTTGCTCAAATGTAAATCTTCATGTGAAAAAAAAGGATAAAAACAAATAGAAGCAAAAGCTATGTTTCCGCCCGGGATCGAACCGGGGGCCTTCTGCGTGTTAGGCAGATGTGATAACCGCTACACCACGGAAACCGATATATGTACCGTCGAATTTATTGTTCAGCTTCAAATAAACCTACAATTAACATTCTCTGCTTTTTTTTACCGACTTCAAAAAAAGGAGGAGGTTCTCAGTTCGTCGAAATGTTTGTTTTTTTTGTTTTTATCTCGTGTTTAGTCGCGTGCAGTGCAATATTGCTTTGATTTTTCCCTCGCGTCATTTTGTTGTTAATCATAATGGCGCCATCTATTAGTTATATTGCGATTTAAAATGAAGGAAAAGAGGATTTTTCTTACGTTTTTCCGTGCAATTTTTCGCAAATTATCTTTTATACAAACCCAGTACTGATAATAACGATAACATTTCTGTTAACCTGCGCCTCCATCATCGAGTGGCTAGTACCTACACCGTTTAACCTTTTCGCCGCCAAGTATAGCAAAAAAAAATCTATTGTCCCACGCCACGCCACTAAAACAATAAAAACAGGTTCCAAAAAATAGTGATGTCCAGTGATTACAATCGACAACCCCTTTTTTACCTTTTCCTACCCATATTCTATGAATTTTCTTGCATTTATTTAAATCCAATTATTAGATTCCGTAAATCATAACAATTCACAGCAATAACTGTGTGTTTAAATTAACATTCAACCAAAATATCAAGTAAACAATAAATAATTGTGATTGAAAATGGAACGTCCCTAGTTAAGCTTCCCGTCGCCTCGGCGGACGTGAGCTGCCGTCGTTGGCGTACAGGGACCATACTTTATATAAGCCGCGTGCTTTAACAATAGTGATGTTCCTCTAATACGTCGACATAATTTTAATAATTATAACATTCTTTTGTAGGTACTTTATTTTCTCTCCTCGTGACATGTAATTGCGTGATGATTAATTAAATACATTACAAAGATAGCCTTTATAGCGCTTTCAATATTAGATAGAAATTTTATTTTGATTCTACTTAATTTTTTATTCAATATCATTGCATCGTATACTTAAATTGAAGGAAAATCTGTTGACTTATTCCTAAATATTTTCGTAAGTAATATTAAGAACAGTTTTGTTGGTACCTATTTTATAAAAAGTGAAAGTATTTTAGTGTATTGATAGATGCCGCGACGTACCCATTGTTGTTTTATGGTCAGCCTAAAAAATCTTGCAGCTGTTTTAAAAACAATGGGCAGTCATAAAAATATTTCGGCCAAATTATCTATTTTCTTTCGCAATAATTGATCAAAGTACGCCGTGCCTCGGTGCCAGCGTATTGTTCTTTCTAATCCTTCTTTAGTCGGCGAGTGTAGACTTTTGCAAATTAAAACCAAATATTTTTGTTTCGTTACAGAGAATTTACTAAGTGATAGTCCATGTTACATTGTAATGTATCCATAAACATTTTTATTTCATATTTTCGACGTAATTATCAGACCAAATGCTAATTGATAAATAAACTTTGACCTTTTAATAAACACATTAGCACAACACTACCTGTGACGTCGCTGTCGGCAGCTCCCGACGCTGGCGCCGAGGACATTCGGACTGTATTGCTTGGTTACGGCCAATTATTTTTAAATAGATTTTGCAATATATATGCAATAATTTCTAGTGTTTTTGGTGAAAATATATTAGTAAGGCTGAATACTTCATGTTGTGACAAAAAAAAAAATTAAACTGATTGGTAGAATACTTAAATTTGCATCTAATTTGGGCGACGTCATATGCCGACGTTAGCGTGCGGGACACTTTTTTTTTATGACGTCATATGCCGACGTTGGCGGTGAAAAGGTTAATGTCGCCATTTCTGAGCTCCCATGTACGATTCCAGGCCAGGTCAGGTCAATTTAGAAAACTATTTTCTAGTATCGATTTCCTTGACATAAGTGCTTTAGCTAATCGTTTTGTAATCTTTAAGCTTTAACTGTATCACCCATTAATGACTTTATTCACATGTTATGGAACAGCTGTAGAGGCTATTTAAAGCAAGGATGCAATGCATAGGCATCGATTTCAAAACCACAAAAGCATTGATGCATTGGTATTTTACCTCAAACCACATTACATAATGATAGAATTAGACCTGAAAATATGTGAGCGTCAGGATGGCTGGTTGTCTGCATCGGTTCGCGTCAAGCTGGTGACCAAAAATTTCTACCTATTAGCTACCTACAGGCATTTAATTGCTACCTAACTATAAACCAAAATAAAGGGATTGCAAAATGTCCAGCTATTTGATATCAGGATGGCTGGTCCACTCTCCGTTTGTGTAAACTTTACAAATTCCTGTTATTATTTTTACTTCAGTAATTGCTACCCGATTGCTACCCTCACGTTTATCAATGTCTACCTTGTTGCTGTAACAATTAAAAGTTATGATCATTTGAAAATTTTACAGGGAATGGACTAAGGGTATTGAAATAAGCTAAAACGATTACAACAATATTTTTATCGAAATACATTTTTTTATGAAATAATGTCTATTTACTAATGCCCTTACTAAAAAAGATTGTACATAGCAGATGTATAAGTTACACAATGGTTACTCTCTGTCGAACTATTTAAGTTTGACATTAAAAAGAAAGGGACAAAACACTGTGTATCTTATACATCTGTTATACAATCTTTATTAGTAAGGGCATTAGTAAAAAGACATTATTTCATAAAAAATGTATTTCAATAAAAACATTGTTGTGATCGTTTTAACTTATTTCAATACCCTTAGTCCATTCCCTGTAAAATGTTCAAATGATCATAACTTTTTACTTGTTACAGCTACAAGCTAGACATTGATAAACGTGAGGGTAGCAATCAGGTAGCAATTACTGAAGTAAAAATAATAACAGAAATTTGTATAGTTTACACAAACGGAGAGTGGACTAGCCATCCTGATATCAGAATGGCTGGACATTTTGCAATCCCTTTATTTTGGTTTATAGTTAGGTAGCAATTGACTGTAGGTAGCAAATAGGTAGCAATTTTTGGTCACCAGCTTGATGCGAACCGATGCAGACGACCAGCCATCCTGACGCTCACGAAAATATCTAATAATAATAATAATTAAAATAAAATCAATGACTGTTGGGAATAAACTTATATTTAAGTAAAATTTCATAAAAATATGTAAATAATAGCTTTGCATACATTCAATGGTATAAGCTTGTGTAAAGCGATTTTATTTAATGCATCAAACTAAAATACAATAATTAACACAAGAGAGCAGTGTTTTAATTTTATTCAAATTAAAATATTATGTTAAAAAATGCATTCTACAACTTGTATGACACAGAACAGAAATGACTTTCGAATAGGAATATGAGAGATACTTAAATATATTTAATTTTTTCACTGCCACGCATTCTATGCATCATGTTATGTGTGACGACAGAATACAAAGTTGTATAATATTGTGCCTGCTACACGGCTGCCAAGCACGTCCCAACCAAGATGACCTTGGTTGGCAACAGATGTAGCTTGTTTTGAAATTTAGCTGTAAACCTCCATCTACACGGCTAGCTGTATACCACCAAGGTCACTTTGGATGAGATGTGGTTGGCAGCCATGTAGCAGGCACTTAGTGGTTGTATGTAAAGTGCCAGTATATACAAGGTGTTACAAAAATACCCCTAATGCCGAATATGGTATATAGGGACCATCAACTGAACAACTTTTACTATGGGACCAACTCTCAAATCGCGAGCAAAATATCAGCTGTTTCATACATTTTGATATTTACGATTTTAATTTTTGTATGAAGCAGCTGATTTTTTTTTCGCGATTTCAGAGTTGGTCCAATAGTAAAAGTTTTTCAGTTTGATGATCCCTATATACCATATTCGGCATTAGGGGTATTTTTGTAACATGTTGTATACATCACGCATAGTGTACCTACACACCACACATACAACACATAATCAGAATTCTGCATGACAGAGTGTGATGCGTGACAGTGTCCATCTTACAAACACCATAATTACAATGTAGGGATAGCTTTATACTTTTTTTGTGTGCACCAGTAATAAATAGCCATAAAATGAATGGTTCTCTTATTCATTCAATTCAATTGAAATTCTAAGTATCCAAATACTTAATATTACATGGAATGGAGTAACAATATACTGCTCAGTTACGGCAGCAGCAACAATTCTTAATTAAGTTTATCAATCACCTCCTTTTTTATCATTTTCATAGCTATTTTTAAATCTCAGCCCCCCTAGTATGACCAACGAAGCAAGATATATCGCGTGATGTAGCATTTTATCGACACTCAAATGTCAAAATCTGTTGTCTTTTGACAGCTAAACGTGATAAATCGCTATATCATATTGCCTTTTGGTGGTCATGCTAATGACTAATAATGGTAGGCAGAACAATTATACAAAGCAAAACAATTGTTAATTTGTTGTAATTACGTTTGACCAGCTTTTGCTGTAAATCTGAACCTTTTCTAATAAATAGTAATTCAGAATTATTCTATTTACTGAATTTTAGGCTAACTGTGAACCCATTATGTGAACAATCTCCAAATATTTTGTGTACTTCAGCATATTTAACTTATGCTTTAATGCTTAAATCAATATTTATTCAAGTATAACATCTGCTTACTAGCCAAAGGTTTTAAATCAGAATAAATCAATACTCACTAATAAATGATTCAAAGTAATCATGTACTTTTCTCACATGAATGATTGTCCTTATGTTACAATTTTGGATTTAATGAACATAAATAAATATTATATTAAAATTTCTTACAACAGTTTTGAAACTAGATTTTAATTGCCTACTTATATACTTTTTATATACAAAATTAAAACAATTATAATTTCAAGAATATTTCTTGATGTTTATGACTGTAAAAATATTATTAGAAGAATCTTTTTTTAACCCTCGGATGTAAATTAAATATTATTAAGAGTGTTGTCATATTTTGTAGCTCAGATAGGCTGCATCACTCGTACTTTTGAACTTTTTTAAAGATAATAAATGACTCAATTTATTTTTGTTGAATGTTTTCAATACATCAATAGAATAGTATTATGGATATTATACATACTTTGTTTTTGTTCAAGACTTATATTTAAATGTAGATAAACTATGTAGTTCAATATTATAAATTTTTAGGTTATTTCACCAAGTAAATCCAAAATATAGTAATAGTATTCTATTGACGATGTATTGAAAACATTAAACAAAAATAAATCAAGTCATTTATTACCTTTAAAAAAGTTCAAAAGTGTGAGTGAAATAGCCTATCTGAGCTGCAAAATATGACAACTCTCTTAATGGCTTAGATTATCACATTATGAGTGAACAATCCTAGAAAGAGCCACAAAACTATGTTTACTATCTAAGTCAAAGTATCCTATAGGACCAGCATCACAGTCTGCACATATCAAATACTTGTGGTTGTCGACAGGATGAGTAAAACCAATATTCTCAAATGTGTACATATGATCAACATGATAATATTCATTTATCATTTCCTTTTGCACTTCACCTTCTTTTCTATTTGCATCTTGTTGCATTAAGGGTAGTTCTTTCTGTAAAAAGACATTGAATATGTTAATCGCAGGACACTAAAGTCCCCTTCCCCTGTGACTGTGACCATGACAGCTGCAAAGGTGCCGAAACCACGGGAAAGTAGGTACTTTCAATAAAATCACGCTAGTATCTGTTGAAAGTGTTTCATTTCATGCCTGGTGAGCACTAAGCTTACAGGTGAATTAGGCACATACCAATTACTGCATTCACATAGATAGAGTAGCAATTTGCAATATACTGACTAAACAATCCCTATGTACAGTTAGGCCAACAGCTGTACTCATGTGTCATTAATGAAACAAGCATACACTAAAATAACCTTGATGAACCATCAATAAATGTAGGTATTATAAGGAATAATAAGGTCAATCTACTTATTTGTATAATTATTAAGTTTTACCTCTTGCGTGATATAAATAGCAGTTTTCTTTTCTAATATTTTCGAACCACAGAATTTACATTTGACAATCAACTTATTTTTTCCATCTTCAACGTAGTCTTTCTGCATTTTCTCCGTTACTGTGTCCTTATTTTCTATTTCCGACATAGTTTGAATGTAATATATTTGGTCTTTCCTTAATTCAGAAAGCCCATCTAAAGATTAGTCGATTAACTCTAATTAATTTATAATTTTTCCACCTAAGAATTTGTCTAGCCTTGCTTGCTTGCTGCTCTGCTGCCGGCAGTTGGCACAGACTAGACTAATCTTACTTAGGTAGGGTGCATTCCGATTTGCGCTGTCAGCGATGTCATCGCGCTGATTTGCGTACCGAATCACCGTAAGCGCGATAACGACAGCCCGTGAGACGTCACTGATTGCATCATAACATCTGCCATAGGCACTATGTGCGTGTTTTGCCCCACACAATCAACAAAAACATCTCAACTTTCAACAAAATCGTCTACACAAAACATTGTTTCTCTTCACATTTTTGTCTAGAGAAACAATGTTTTTGCTTTCTATGCCCGACAAAACATTTTGTGCGGGTCGAGGGGCAGGGGCAGGGTACTGTCATAGTCACTCCGCCACGCCGCGACGGAACGCACCCATAGGTGCGTTCCGTCGTTTCGCTCGAGTGCACTCGAGGGCACTCGGGTGCGCACTCTGACCGTTCAGTGGCTCGGTGAAATTTTACTCTGACAGCTGTCAGAGCGTAGTTTCACCCGCGGCGGTATCAGCGGCGGTATCAGCGGCGGTATCGGCTAAAAACATTGAAGTTCATGTTAACTGTGTTTTGACAGATGTATGTGATACATTGCTACTTTTCTTTGGTAAGTTTTTATTTGTGCCAAAACGAAGTAGCAATGTATTACATACATCTGTCAAAACACAGTTAACATGAACTTCAATGTTTTTAACTGATAGAGCCCCAGCTAAAAACATTGAAGTTCATGTTAACTGTGTTTTGACAGATGTATGTGATACATTGCTACTTCGTCATGGCACAACTTAACAAAGAAAAATAGCAATGTATCACATACATCTGTCAAAACACAGTTAACATGAACTTCAATGTTTTTAGCTGATACCGCCGCTGCAACCAAAGAACCACCTAAATCGGTCGTTGAAAAACGCTCTGACGTTTATCTTTTGTCATAATGTCAATGTCATTTGACATTATTTTGTATTTAAATGTTTTTGTGTCTAAAAGTTCATGGTTGCTCCTCAAAAAAACAGATCCTATTTGATTTTGTTTATAGGAATGTTTAAAGTGTCCGAATTCCAAAATAGAAAACGAAAACTTTGTACTTAATGACATCTAAAGTTCTTTTAGGTTATAAAAACAACTCGATCGTTCTGTGGCTTGGTTGCAACTCAAACGAGTTAAACCAGCGTTGCCAGAATGTTACAAAAGTAACAATTTACGTTACTTTTGACCCTCTCATGTTACCTCCATGTTACACAACTCAATATGTTACTTTGTTACTTTTTAGATTTTCCAGCAAACAAAAAAACATCGTGGAACGGAACGCATTCAAGAGTTTTTTTTGTTCGTCATCTTGGCGCACTTGATTTTCTGGCCTGACTGAATGCGACATATTCACTCACTCGCCTGTATTTCTAAATTTTAAATGCATAAACAAAACCATTAGGTACAGGTTGATTATAATGATTTTTTGACTAAACCGTCTCATCACCGCAGGGCTCGGAGCGCGCAGCGCGCTGCGCACGCCGCGACTAGGCTTTCATACCAATGGGTACTAACAAAGATATTATAGCCATCTTTCAAACACAACCCACCTATGTAGAATTTTAATATAAAAAAACTAACTAATTTTTTTTTTTAAGACTGATACTAATTAGTTTACTAGTGGATAGGGGCCCACATCAGGCATTTTTTTTCAGCATCGCCAGTCGATTATTCGGTCAACAATTATTACGATTTTTTCGATGTTTAACAAATGGAACAGGAAACTTATTTTAGTTTTTGTGTAATAAAATGCCATATTATAGTATTGTGTCATTTCCCATAATAAACAAGGTAGGTAATGTTACTTTTCTCGTCAAAATGTTACTTTTTGAGCTGTCTCATGTTATATTTGACTATCTGCCACTGGCAACACTGAGTTAAACTTTACCCTTAGAGCATTAAGAACTCTAAGACTTTACCCTAAGAACTACACCCAAAACGACGGAACGCACACCATGGCTTGTGTAGCAATAGCGATGAAGGTTATGGCTGCTGGAATCTTAGGCTGGAATGCACCCACCGTCAGTCAGTGTCAAGTGTCAGTACTGTCTCTTCTTCTTCTTCTTTTTTTGTTATGGCAATCTACTTTCCTCTTGGAAGTAATTTTTGCCAGTGTCAAGTATAAATAGTTCAGTGGTAGATATTGTTTAATTTTTCATTAGAATGCGGGTGCATCGCATTCCAATGCTGCTTGGAGCATTTGGCACCAAGTATATCAAGACAGTTTACTCGGTTAGTTCTGCCGAGGAAGCCACCACTTCAATAAAAGTCTCAGCTTCACACAACCAAGATCGCGCCTATTTCAATTATCCCACATATTGTTCAGTTGCGTAGACACTTGTACCATATAACTGCACCAATTTTAAGACACAATATCCACTATGAATCAATTTGAAAATAATTAAAATAGACATCAAACCGAACTTGACAAAATGGCGCCAAAAACTCGTCAGTACTGTCAGTAGGTAGCCATCCCATCCCGTACTATTATTTTTTGGTAGTAGTACGTACATTTGCCAAAAAAAAAAAACAATACCTAGCCAAAAAAAGCAAAGACCTCTTCGAAATCTTGCACTGCGTTGTTGATAATATTCAGTTGAGATGAGTTCCGGATTTATTTCAGAGTCGGAAATAATAGAAGCAAGACGCCGAAGGCAAGAGGAATGGGATAAAGTGAGGACCGAGGATCAGCCTCAAGGTAAACGGAGGTTACCAATGGCAAATTAGTTTCCACCAAAATATACATTTTTATGCAGTATTATACTTATATTTAATAGAAATTATATTAGCTAATGACCCTGCTTTTCAATAGCATATAAGTGTGGTTTGGTGGTTAATCAAGTGTTATTTTGCCTATAGAGGCACCTGAAGAACCTTACGACACCAGACCACTGTTCCAGCGCCTAGAGGAACAAAGACTTAAGAGGGAAGCTGAATATGAAGAAGCACATAAACTCAGTAAGTCTTACTTAAAAAAATATCAAATAATTCATATGTCATATACAGCTTTTTAACAATAATAATAATCATGAAACATAACTCATAACATTATCGGAATTCAGCTATTTGATGTGCTACCATAAGAAACGTTGAAAGGTATAATAAAAGTATCCTTTTTACAGAAAACATGATCAAAGGTCTTGATGATGATGAGGTTGGCTTCCTTGATCTGGTGGAACGGACTAAAGCCAAAGCTGCTCAGCAGATTTCCCTGGAGGAGCAGAAGGAAATGCAAGAGTTCAGGTAGTGTTTGACAAGAGATAAAATTTGTAAAACATTTTGTCATGATATTTTATAGTGAGGTACAAGATTAGTGTGTGTTAAAAAAAACAATAATTATTATTTATTACTTATTCATAATCAATGGAATGTAGTGCACTTGCAATTGTAGGGATATTCAAATATTACTTTGATGATGAATTTGAGAGAATGAACAGTCTGCTCACTTGAAAAGTGGCAGTTCTCTTTGCTACATTATCCTATTAGATATTCCAAATTTCTGAGGCAAAAATCTACCTAACTTTAATGATATTACATCATTTCAATTGTTTAACCTTTTGAGCCCCACGGTCTTCTGTAAAAAACAAAAGTTTCCGTGCCCTCCACACCAAGGAAAACACACAATCGTAAAAGTATGCCCAAAATAAAACAAAGCATTTGTTATTAGAATAAACTATATCGGGATTTACTCCGATATTTCGGCGCAGTTGCATGCGCCATGGTCATGGAAGTACTGTCTTCCGGAAGAACTGTCTTCCGTGACCATGGCGCATGCAACTGCGCCGAAATATCGGGAGTCTCAAAAATAAACAGGTACATGGTGTAAATCCCGATATCGTTTATTCTAATAACGTCAAAAACCATGGAAATTTAAGCATTACAAAGCATTTGTTTATGTATTTCATCAAATAAAAGTTATAACTAGATATTGTGGCGTGGATGGCACGGAAACGTTTGTCTTTTATAGAAGACCGTGGCGCTTAAAGGGTTAATGATATTTAAAACATAATTTCAATTGTTACAGGCTATCTATGCCATTACTATTGTTGCTATTGCACTCTGTAAATCAATGAACTTGTTTGTGTTTTGGATGGACATCTGTAAATTTTCAAATGTGTCTTAGATACCTAAATAAATAAACAAATATTGATATTTCTCCTGAATATGTCACAGGGAGCGAGTTTCTAACTTAGCAGAAAGCGAAGAGATGTCACGGCTGCGTGCGCAATTAGCCCCGACGCGTAACGCTCAGTCACCTGCTCAAAATCAGAAGAATAAACTTCAAGGGGTAGGTTTACAACATAGTAGCGGTCACCTGCAACTTCATCTCCATGGACTTTTTTCCAGCCCCCAGTATTACAAGCTCTTAAAACTTGTCAGTTTTCCAAATGGCTATCAATGCGTCTCTTTTATTTGCTATACAGTGAGAAAAAGACATATTGATGATATGAGGGACTGCCTCCTGAAATGAAAGCAATTATGATAGCCATGTAAGTTAGATGGTAGGGCCCAGGGTCCCAAAATGAACTTTTATCTGCTATTACATATCCATTTGATGTCAAAGAATGACATTGGACCACTATGTGATGCCGTTAGGATAAGTTTGGAATAAAAGATGAATTTGTTCCAGGTAATTGTAAGAAAAAGGAAGGCAAGTGAAATGGAGAATGATAAGAAAGATAGGGAAGCTACGCCAGCCAAGGTTAATGGGGTAGCGAGCAACAGGTACTGTTGATGATACCATTATTAGATCGATCTATACTAAATTAGGTGGCTGCCAGATTGTTATAAATCAACGCCCGAGCGGCGGAATGCGGCGGGATAACAATGGAATATCTATTGTCTCATTTTCCGGGCCTTGATGGGTTAATTGGCTTAGGATGCTATTTTGAGACAGCAAAACTACTGCAACTGCTTAACTACAAAACTGCACTTTGAATATTTTCATTAGTATTTCTTTGTAATATCAAACAAACTATTTTTTTATCATTTTAATTTTCTTTGTAAATCTAAATTGACCCTTTATTATTATTGCAGTGATTCGCAAGTACCTACAGCAACAGTGGCTGCACCTGCAAGCGATGATATCGGTGCACTGCGGTGCGTGGGAGTGTTGCCCGGCCTCGGCCACTATGCCACAGACACTTCCAGTGACACAGACCACTCCAGCGACTTAGAGGAGGTACGTACAGGGGCCCAATCGCGCCAATTCTGAACGATAAAACCAAAACCGGTACGTACCGGTTAATTTACCACCGGTTACCAGGTAAATGTAACCTAAGGACAACATTGTCCTTAGGTTACATTTACCTAAAAACATTTGGTTTAGCTTTAGAATTCTCATTGAAATTGTCCCAGATTGGCATCATAGGCTCCCTAGGCATAGCTTTCAACAATTTTATTCGGCGAGGGACGTGGTGCGGGGCGACTGCAAACATGCACAGTAATCCCCTATAATTTCTCTCACTACTCACGATTCGTGGCGGGACCTGTACAATGCGATTAAAATAAAAATGTGCACGAGTGTGACGTCATCCTGTCAAACTTCAGTTACAATAAATAATATAGAAAACTGACATGACGTCATACCACTCCAGGGACTTACCATATTTCAAGTTCCATGTTGATCCATCAGTTGAAAGATGCATAAAGAACCTTTTTCAGGTGAAAATGTTTTAACCTTTGACTTTTTATGAAAATCTATTTGAGTAAACGACCTCCTTGGTCGAGTGGCTTTGTACACCGGTATTCAAGGTGTCGCCATCTCTGAGGTCCCGGGTTCGATCCTCGGTTGGGTCAATTTAGAAAACGAACTTTATGTTGGCTCAGGTCTGGGTGTTTGTGATACCACCGTTGTCTCCGATTTCCATAACACAAGTGCTTCAGCTACTTACTTTGGAATCGGAGCAATGTATGTGATGTTGTCAAATATTTATTTATTTATTTAAAAAAATATCGTCGCGTCATGTCTCGCTGTAAGTCTATTGGGAAGAAAATTCCCACTAGTGCAACTGATAAGACTATTTGGTAAGACTACTGGGAAACAGGGAATTGACCACTTGATAATTTAACAAAACTTTGTCAATTTCAGGACGACAAATGCTGCAAACGTGATCTACTTGGTAGGCTTCCTGATCATTCCGGAGAAAAAACACAGAAGCAGGAAACCAAGAGTTAGATTAGTATTTAAAAAGTAGCATGTATACAACTTCCTTATATCTAAAAACTATGAAGCTACTTATTGTTATCTCTTTTCGATTGACTTCATATAAATGTTAGACAGAGAAGACATTCGCTATACGGGTTTTCATATTTTTTATAAATAAGGAGATTTATTTAATAAGCAAAATACAATGTATAATATCTTCGAAATATCGCTTTTTATTCCATAGACATCAAAGTAATATAACCTTTAAAAAATTTAAAACCATGCAATGCAGTCTGGTTTTCACACAATAGGTGCCTGAAAAATTCAGGACATTTGTAAAATAGTGTTGACAATAAGAGTTTAAATAAAACTACATTTCAGTTCAAAACCTCACTTTAATTGTCACCTCAATTGGTAAATGACAATAGTCCAAGCGGCGGCTGCTAAAAACTCTACCTCATAATAAAATTGAAAAATCTATTTGTAGAGGCTGACCCTCTTACATAGGTTAAGAATTTTTTTCTTCACCTATTTACATAGTGGCTGTCCCTACAAAGTAGATTTTTTCAATTAATTTCTTTAATACTATGAGGTAGGGTATTTAGCAGCGGCCGCCCGGACTACAATGATTGCAAATTACCTTCATAAATACACTGCAATGAAGGGAAGGATACACAACTACTCTAGCCAGAGGTTCTCAAAACGTGCACGCTTTATGGTATTTTAACTTAATAGCAATATGTAAGTTAAGGTTTAAAATCGATTGCAGATAATTTGTCAGCTTAACTTGTTGACCGTAAAAAGGTATTTATTTGATTTTGTTAATTTCAATTTGACTTAGCGAATTTCATTTTTTTTTTTGACATACCTACCATAGTTGTTCTATTCCACGAAGACCTTTTTGCTATGAATGTGTTAGACGTGCACATGCACATTGTTTTAGTATGCGTCTGCACGCTCTTGTTAGTACTATGGCTATGGCTGCTGAACTAAATTCGCACGGTACCGCTAACTGCTGCGCTCGCCTCGCTAGGCGAGTCCATAGCACACGCGTTTGTCCAGTGATAAATTGCACCGCGTGTGCTAACCGGACCGACTAGGTGAGTCGGGCCCTGTCGCAACGATTGTGCGCGTGGACTCTCGACGTGAGTCGGCGAACATGCCAGTCGAGTCCATACTGACGCGACGCCTGTGCTCACGGATGCGCTACGGGAGTCCATAATAATAAATTGATATTGTATGTTTTTTCATCTCAACAAATAAAATAATATACCAGAAATCAGCTGTTTCATACATTTTGATATTTCCGTAATTAATTTTTGTATGAAGCAGCCGATTTTTTTTTTTGCGATTTAAAGTTTGTCCCTTAGTAAAAGTTGTTCAGTTTCATGGTCCTTATCTACCATATTCGGCATTACGGTTACTTTTGTTACATATTGTATATGTATAAATAAAAATCAATGTTTAAATGTTTGTGTTCTAATGAACTCCTATATAAACATTTATTTATAAATTGTTTAAACATAAATTATACGTTAAAACATTTTTATTTATTTTTTCAATACTTACTTGTTAGTATATTTTTTAGCTACCCTGCAATCTAGTGGAGATTAGCGAGTTTTTAAAATAAACTATACAACCCGCGCAGATAATGAGTGGGAGTGAGAGAGCGATAGATGTAGTGTTTAGAGTGAGAACGAGAAGTGAATATGAACGACGCCATTTCTGACTTCAATAAAACAATTAATATTTACGACAGGCTAGGTACCTGCACAAAAAATATGATTTCGGGTAAAATCTTGAACTCAGTTTTCAAAGAATTTGTATGGACTCCGCTCGCGAGTTGCGAGCACAGCCGTTTTGTTTTGGTGGACTCGCGCTGTGAGTCGTTAGCACTGGCGCAACCGCCAAAACGTCCGACTCGCTAGGAGAGTCGACGCGCACACCTGTTGCAATTATTCGACTCACGACGTGAGTTTTGAGCAGCCAAAGGGTTAATATATGCTGTGCTCTTGTATTACGCACACTAAAACAATGTGTATATGCACGCCTAACAACATTCATAGCAAAAGGGTTTTCGTGAGATAGGACATCTATACATTAAAAATGGTATGAGAACCTCTGCTTCACATTCATATTTTTACTAGCAGTAATAGTTACAGAGCTAGTGACAAAATACTGCAAGAGGTATCTCAAGGCCCATCATTCAATATGAATAGTGTTTAGGGTGTACATAGTCAGCACCTCGCAAGGCCAGAAAGTGGAACACCTGGCGTCAGCACGCTTTCGAGCGCTTTGAGCGACTGCTGACTATGTTCCATGAATCTATGGTCAGACTATTTTTTTCATAAATTACGCATTAATTAAGCAGTATAAGAATTTGCAGCCCAGATAAAGCTCTTGTACCGACCTCAAAATCGTGACAACTTACGTGGCATGCTGACTCGGCATGTTCCATGATAATGCGGTCTGACTACCTTCTCATTTTGTTTTGTACTATTCTCTAGTATACTGCCAAATTTGAACCTTGAGATAACTCTTGTCTTGAGCATGTCGAAATTTTATAAACTTGAAAGCGTGCTGACGCCAGGTGTTCCACTTCCTGGCCTTGGGAGGAGGTGCTGATTCATGTACACCCTAAACACTACATCATATTGAATGATGGGCCTTGAGATACCTCTTGCAGTATTTTGTCACTAGCTCTGTAACTATAAGTAATACTTTTTCTACATAACTAGAATTTTTCTATTGGATAGACATTTCCGTCATATAAAAAGTGTATTAATTTTCACAGCACGCGATTGTGATTTTAAATAACAATAAAATAAAACTTAAATTCATTTATGCTTTTAATCCTCTGAAACAGTTAGCTTACTGCCAACATTATAACAACTACAACATAATAACACTCGTTTGGATGATATTCGACGACCTCCGTGGTCGAGTGATTTGTACGCCGGTTTTCAAGGTATCTCATCTCCGAGGTCCCGGGTTCGATCCCCGACTGGGTCAATTTAGAAAACTAACTTTTCTAGGTCAGGTCTGGGTCTCTGATTTCATTAAAACACAAGTGCTTTAACTACTTACTTTGAGCAATACAGATACAGAATACAGAGCAATGTTTGTGATTATGTATTTATTTATATTATAACGGCAGCGCGCACGGGATCGTGCCGCGCCCAGCCACTCGTTCGGATATTATGGTCACTGTGACACTGGTTGTTTTGATATTGGCTATAAGCTACTGTTTCAAAACCTTTTATGAAGGATTCATATCATTGGTGTTGATAGTCTTGTATACAACTGTATACAAGGTGTTACATACTACCCCTAATGCCGAATATGGTAGATAGGGACCATCACACTGATCAACTTTTACTATGGGACCTACACTGAAATCGCGAAAAAAATATCAGCTGTTTCATACAATTTGATATTTTCGTAATTAATTTTTGTATGAAACAGCTGATTTTTTTTTCGCGATTTCAGAGTTTGTCCCATAGTAAAAGTTGATCAGTTTGATGGTCCCTATATACCATATTCGGCATTATGGGTATTTTTGTAACATGTTGTATAATTAGGTATTATACTACAGTTGCATAAATAACTATGAACTCATAAATAACATGGAAAAGTCTATCCGAAGACAGTCACGCCCTAACTGGTGTTTTGTTATTTTGGATTCAATTACATTTTTAATAATAATAAAATAAAAATCATTCTTCTATTATTCCAAACAACATAAGTATTTCACAGTGGAACAGACTACAGTAGTCTATGAGTAAACGTTTTTTCTCATCAACTGATTTTTTTAATCTGACAATTGCCTCACAGTACGTATTTAAGTTTTTAACATGCCATATAGGTACGAGGGTTTCCACTTTTTTTAGCAAAATAAATAGTAAGTATAGTTGTTTGTCCTTTTACTTTTTGTTTTGTTTCTATTTGTTCCACTGGGCAGTTCTACCGTACAACAAATAAGACAACTTAGGAAGGTGACCACTTATGAAAGTAATCACTTAGAAAATATACCACTTAGGAAATTGACTGATTGCCCCATTTCCGGTTCAACCGACGAGTCGTCCGATGACATACCCTCATCGGACGACTCGTCGGTCAGACCAATATTATTTGAGTATTAATTAATATATCCCCTTTCTTTCAAAAACAATTTACATCACAATATTTTTTATTGCTACTAATGGCAAGTTACCCCTTAAGAGAGCGTCAGATAGTGTACATTCTCTTCCGGCATCGGTCGGTCTTGCATTGCTGCTGGCACCGGTTGAACGCCTAGTTCCGGCATCGGCCTCATTTCCGGCTCCGTCATACTCTCGTCGGACGACTCGTCGGTTTTAGAGTCATCCGCGTCTTCTACCGTCGTGTGAGGTTCGTCCTTCTTTTTTCTCCTGTTTCTGAGGAAAAATGGTTGTATGAAGAACTTGAAAAGAGTGCGATTTCCTATATACAATGTCTCTGGTCTTGTACTAGGTCTGTGGTCTAGCGATAATTTAAAATCATAAAATGCACCAAATTTTATTGACAAAAACATCCACATGTTGGGGGCCGTCCCCTCTGCTGTAGGAATGACCGCCATTTTAAAAGGCATCGGTCATTTATGTATGAAGACTGGCATACCTACCTGTCCGCCATTTTGAAAAAAGCCGGTTTTGGAGGCCTATGCTAAAAGTGGTGTCAATCGATAGAATAAGTAATTACAAACAAAAAGTAATAAGTAAAAAAATCTCGTAAGTGATATACTTACTGAGATATTTGAGTTTGAAGTTGAAAAACAAAATCTGTCATTTTCTGAATTAATCAATAGAATAAGTCATTACTAACAAAAAGTAATAAGAAAAAAATCTCGCAAATGATATACTTACTGAGATATTCGAATTTGAATTTGATAAACAAAATCATATTCTGGATTTAGTAGTTATGTCTATGCAGACCGTTGTTAAGCTATTTCTGTATGTAGGAAGCCTCCATGGCTCAGCTGATGAAGTGTGCTCCAGTTATTCTATCGATTGATCTAAAAAAATACTGATTTTGTTTTTCAATTTCAAACTCAAATATCTCAGTAAGTATATCACTTACGAGATTTTTTTACTTATTACTTTTTGTTTGTAATGACTTATTCTATCGATTGATTTAGAAAATGACAGATTTTATTTTTCAACTTCAAACTCAAATATCTCGGTAAGTATATCACTTACGAGATTTTATTACTTATTACTTTTTGTTTGTAATGACTTTTTCTATCGATTGGTACCACTTTTATTACAGGCCTCCAATCCGCCTTTTTTTTAAATGGCGGACAGGTAGGTATGCCAAAAGCACATGATGTTCTTTATCCCCATGCAAATGTCATTAAACAATAAAAGCAAATTTTTATGAGTTTTTAATTTCGTAAATTTTTTTCATTTTGGTAAATTAACTAAATGTTAATTTTCCAAAACGGAAAAAATGGGTGCGTCCTATTCAAAACTCTCGAACTATGCAAAACAGAGCAATGATTTTGATGTGATTGTGTAGACATTATCCCTGTATATCAGATAATGCAAAAAAACACATTGATTTCCTAGTTTTTAAGATATGTACGAAACATTAAGAAGTTGTCATTATCTATATATATAAAAGGGAAAATCACTCACTCACTGATCACGAAATCTCAGAAACTGCAAGTGCTAGAAGTCTCAAATTTTGCATGGGGGCTCCTTTTAAGGCGTAGGTGCTCACTAAGACGGGATTTTGCGAAATTCAACCCCTGAAGGGGTGAAACAGAGTGGTAAAGTTTGTATGGGAGAACGCGATTCCTTGGCCCGATTGACTTGGAATTTAGCATAGACATTTTTTCACAAAATTAATTGAACACGTGTTTCGTATTTTTTAAATATTGATTACCTAACAGGGTTAAAAAGTGATTAAAAGCTACTTTTGCTGTGATTGACTTCGACGTCGGAATTGAAACTTTTTTGTGCATTTGATTGATTAAATAAGAAAAATAAATATCATTTGTCATATCAACGTAGTATTACATTCTCTTTGGTCATTTCCCCTGAGAGTAGGTAGAATGCATTATCGCCATACGCATTGAATAGTACCTATGGCGTTATGTTGACAGTGCTGTCATTTTTCCTTATTGCGTTGTAATAACGTGCAAAATTATTCCCTCTAATTATTAGTTTAATTTTAAAAGAATACAATATTCGGTCAAGTCGCCTATGCTATGCCAATTAATAAAGCACAGGGACAAAGTTTAAGAGCGGCTGGTGTAGATCTGCGCAGTGATTGTTTCTCCCATGGCCAGCTCTAATGTAGCCTGCTCGAAAGTCAGCTCGCCGAATAGCCTTTTTTTATTTTGCAACCGGATAACATGACAAGAAATAAGGTAGGTATACAACATGTTACAAAAATACCTTTAATGCTGAATATGGTATATAGGGACCATCAAATCAGCTGTTTCATACATTTTGATATTTTCGATTTGAATTTTTGTATGAAACAGCTGATTTTTATTTCGCGATTTCAGAGTTGGTCCCATTATCCCCACCATATTCGGCATTAAGGGTATTTTTGTAACATGTTGCATATTATAGAGAAGTGTTGGATGATTGAGATTGATAATCCTGATAATGCACAACATATTTTTATTTAGAACTAGCTGCACCCGGTATGCGTATTGCAATGCTCCGTTTTTTTAGCCAGGGACCTTCTCGGTCGTAAGCAGAACTACTCACCAAAGTTTCATCATAATCGGATAAATGGTTTAGGATGCCCGCCGTCTGTACACTTAGATCTTTCTAACTATGCATAAAAAGCCGCATCAAAATCAGTCCATAAGTTTGGGAGCTAGGTTTGCCTCAGACAGACTGACACACACACAGGTCAAACTTATAACACTCCCTGCGTTAGTTGTGTACGTCGTATATACATACACATAATAGTGGTGGCCACATAATTAAGGACACAAGTCGATTTTCATACAGACGAGGTAATTTTGAAGTCTTGGTTTTCCGCTAGGGATTGAACTAGCTGTGATCTGATGATGGCCATCCAGGAAGTGAATGGAGAAGATTATGATAGCAAGACACACCCAACTGATCTGGTCAGCATTCTAAGAGATGTAAGCATAAGAATTTTCAGTTGCAAGTTTTCATACATTTCTATACTATATTCGCGGTTTTTTTAAACATATCCTTACATCTCTTAAAATGCTGGTCAGATCACTTTGGTGTGTATAGAAATCTGGATCTCCTCTATTCACTACTTGGATGGCCATCACCAGATCACCGCTCAGTCAATCCCTGGCGGAGAAGCAATGCTTAAAAGTTACTTCGTTTGTAATAAAATTGACTAGCGTCCTTAATTTTGTGGCCACCACTATATATAGTTATCCTGTAGTATAGTCTAATAACTTCACACTCACCACATTAATAACTACATTGTACCCGTGCGAAGCCGGGGCGGGCCACTAGTTAAAAATATATATGTTTTGTCATATTAAATTAAATTGTCATTAATAATTATCATTTTCTTTCGTAATCTGTGTGTGGAAAACCATTTGTTGTATTTTAAAAACTAAAAATTTTGTATTTTTTTCTTGTTCAAAGAGTGTCATTAATTTATATAACAAGTTAGGTTCGATATTATGTAGGAACTTTACTCTATTAATCATTTTACTACAAAACAAATAACGAACGTAATGATTAAATCAACAGAAACAAAAATAAGGCTTTGCGTTGCTAGCCGTACTAGAAAGGCGACGCAGGGGGTGCGGTATGACGACGCGGGTCGGGAGCAGTGTTTTGCATTCGAGCTATCAAAAAATTATAGTCTATGGAAATTAAAAAGATTATAGTACGATAATTTTAAATAAGTTTATTAATGTAAGTACTCTTTATTTTTCACACAATACAACACAACAACTATCTGAATGCGTAAAAAGCTTAGATTGTTTGTTACTGACTTCAATTTGATAAGTATATTCGCGCCATCCTTCTGTCAACGTCAACAAAAACCATAGATTTTTTTGTTCGAACGTTTTGTACATTTGCTAATGTTGAGTAAAAAGACTATATATTAGTTATGAACGCATTCTCAATTTACTTTATCGCGCTGGGAATTTCCGTCTGTGAGTTTCGGTATTGCCATACACACATGCATGAGGATGACGGACGACGAGGTAAGAAATTAGTGAGCGGACAAATTATAGTATTTAAGTGTACTATCCTATATGAACGATAGTATATAGTACTCAATATGAAATTATAGTATGAATATTATAATTATAGTACAGAATGCAACACTGGCCGGGAGGTAGCGGCAATGACGAAGTGAACGCGCAGTACATGTATGTAATGTATGACTTACCGCTTAGGGTAGGGTTCTTTGAGATGGAAGGTGCGGTAGTGAAGTTTCATGCTGTTGCTCTGCGTGAACCGCTTGTCGCACAGGCTGCAGGCGTACGGCTTCTCTCCGGTGTGAGTCTGTAGGAAAATTACGCTATAGAAGATGTTACTAAAGCTGTTCTGTTGAGATTAGAGATGGGCAAAGGACCCGATTTTTACCCGACTGCTGGGTTTAAACCCAATAAAAACACATTGAATGTTAAAGAAACCTTTTACAGTTTTCTTATTTCTATTGATATGTCAAATGTGACGTTGCTTGGGAAACAGTTTCTTGTTAAAACAATACAGAAAAATATTCAAAGGATGAAACATCTGTTATTTCTAAAGATTTTATTTAGTTCAATAAAATGGTATATATGGGCGTTAACTGGGTTTAAACCCAGCAGTCGGGTAAAAATCGGGTCCTTTGCCCATCTCTAGTTGAGATGCGTTGGAGAAATGTGACAAAAAAATTGGAACGGGTGGGGACGGTGACGGTCACGGTGATGGTAAGTGTAAGTGTTAGCGAAAGCGGCAGCGGAAGCGTAAACGAGTGAAAAGTAAAAAAAACAACTTTTTTTTCCTTAAATTTTTACATATGGGTATCAAATGAAAGGCCTCGATGAGCACATTCCAAAATTATATGTTTTGTCACTAAATATTAAGAAAAAATTCACCGAAGCGAAGCGAAAGCGGGTCGCTAGTGTTGTATACAAGGTGTTACAAAAGTACCCCTAATGCCGAATATGGTATATAGGGACCATCAAACTGAACAACTTTTACTATGGGACCAACTCTGAAAACGCGAAAAAAAAATCAGCTGCTTCATACAAAAATTAATTACGAAAATATCAAAATGTATGAAACAGCTGTTTTTTTTTCGCTATTTCATAGTTGGTCCCATAGTAAAAGTTGTTCAGTTTGATGGTCCCTATCTACCATATTCGGCATTAGGGGTACTTTTGTAACATGTTGTATATAATGTAATGCCCCACACTCACCACGAGATGCCGCTTGAGGCCGACGCTGGAATGGAACCCGCGCCCGCAGGTGTCGCACGAGTACACCTTGCTGCGAGTGTGCATGTTCTGATGCATCGCCACGCTGCCAGGCTACATATACAATTAACCGCCTTATTCATAAAAATAAGCGAGTTATAGGAGGCTTATAAAGTCTTTTGTTTCTTTTACTCTTTTGACAAATGATAGAGATAAATAAAATAAATATTTGACAACATTACATACATTGCTCCGATTCCAAAGTAAGTAGCTAAGGCACTTGTGTTATGGAAATCAGAGACAACGATGGTATCACAAACACCCAGACCTGAGCTAATATAGAAAAGTTCATTTTCTAAATTGACCCAACCGGGGATCGAACCCGGGACCTCGGAGATGGCGACACCTTGAAAGCCGGTGTACAAAGCCACTCGACCACGGAGGTCGTCAAATTTTGTTTCTTTTACTCTTTTGACAAATGATAGAGATAAAAACATATTTTTTGTATTTTCCTTTCTATTTTGCCGTGTTCACTTACCGCTAAACTAGCGCCACAGACTTCACAGATGTGTCTCTCGGTGGGCGGGAAGAACGAAGTCCGAGGGTGCTCCGCTATGTGGTGCCTCATACACGCTGCTTGCGTTTCGAAGTATTTACCGCACTGAAACAATCATACCTCTTGTACAGTCAGCAGCACGTCAGACTATACATGTTGACCTTGAGACCGTCTTTATGCCCTACGTAATAAAAGCTGTTTTCGTAGTTCAACTGTTTAACTTACCGTGCTGTTGTGCGTACAAGAAATCTTAGTTACTACTACTACTTAGCACAATATACAACGTATTACAAAAAACCCTAAAGCTAAGCTAAAAAGTAAAGGGCATGCATACAATCCCGGAAAATTATTATAACCCCTGAAAAAAACCACTTATTTTTTAAAACTGCATAGTGGCAACCCTAGACCTTAATTGTGTTTTGCTTTTTTCCATTCATGGGATTGATTATAGAGAATAATAGTCTATTTGCGTCTAGGGTTGTCGCTTTGCTTGCAGTTTTACATACAAATAAAAACTAAATTTTACGGGTTATAGGAGTCTTTATTTAAATGATTTTGCGGAGTGTCCCTTCTGTACTAATTGTACTATTATGTGCTTCGATCACATAAACCCTAGAATCTAGCTAGATACACAATCCCATACTAAATACGTTCGAAAAAGTGATTCCAACAGTGCTATACAGTTGTAGTTATATTTAAGATATTTCACTTCCAAATACTGCTGCAGCCATATTTGAAATTCGAACTCACGTCTCACAGTAACTGGTTTTAAATTTGGACGGCTGTGGTGGTACTTACGATCTTATTACATGAAATGCTCACGAGGTCGTCCGTCGCCAAGCAGTAGTTATGTTGGTCGACGGACGCTACTCTTTCTTACGCATCTCTGTCTTACTAACGCAAATAGAAGAAACGGTTGCATGGCATGGAATATTGTAATATTTTAACTTAAATAATGAAATTAAGGTGGTTTTTAGTACATATTTGACTTTTAATTCATAAATTACATCTTAATAATGTAATCATCGTAATGATATTACATCTTTTTTCACTTTTTTCGGTTGTTTTTGCACAAGTACAGTACATTAGGTATCGCACCGCCCGCCCGGGCGGTCAAATGACTACTGAGATCGATCTCATGCTCACTTTCTACTGGAGCATTCGTTCGCGGTGTCACTTTTAGTGCGTTTACTGTATCTAGGTTTATATGATAGAAGATTCTGAGGAAAAGTTTTGCTTACTAATAAGCACTTACTTGATGGCAATTCATAGGCTTTCGACGCAACCGTTTGGGCTTCTTTGATCGTTTTTTGAATGGCATTATTGGTTCGTCGTAGGGTTTTCTGTGAGACAATTAAATGTTTGATTATTGCTTGAAATTAAAAAATAAAAATAATACAAATTTGGTTTAAAAATACTTACATTTTGACTAGTCCTTTGGTAATCTGAAACAAATGCGTTTTTTGTGAACGAAACATGTGAAATACTTTTATGCCCAGTAATTTTTTAAGAAATAAAGATTTTACATGAAAACTAATCTAAAAAATTATCTTACTTTGGTTTGTTCCTTCTTTCCCAGCACTTTTCTTGGCAAAGAATATTCGTCTTGCAATTCATCCCTGCAATTTCAGTAACAATAAATATAAATAACAAACCAAAATATTGAAAAACACTTTAGTGTTAGTGTTAACATTTTAGTGTTTTGTAACCTAGCCCTTTTTGGCACACTATTTTGTTAAGTAATTTATGGTCGGTTTCAGTGTTCACTGGTTTGGTAACTTAGTATTTGTACAATAACTTTTGTTGCTGACTGTACGTACTCCAGCCCTTCAGCGTGCATGGCGGAGTGGAACAGATGCTCCACGTACGCCTTGTTGGTTTCAAACGTGATGTCGCACTTGCCGCATGTAGTGTTAACATCTTCATCATCATCCGGGCTCTCCTAAGACAAAAGTATAAACTTTTTACATTGCGATAGATCATGAAATGAAATATCGTTAAAAAATTGAAACGTTACAAAAAAACGTTAAAAATAACGTCGGTTTTTGGTAACGTTATTTTTACGGTATTATTACGGTAAAATAATGTTACTTAACGGTTAACATTAACGTAACAAAAAATAATAACGGTAAGGTCCGGGTGATGCATCGAACGACCATACAATATAGGTGAAATTCTAAAAACTCTTCGTTTCCTAAGAATAGGTTTAGAAATGGTGTCGTACTTATTCACATCTCGCTCGCACACTATTTCTCCAGCGCCACACATCGCTCTCATACTCACACTCATTGTGGTAAGCGAGTAAGCTGCTATTTCATTTCCAATCAATCCCATTCTTTAAAGTTGAACTTCACGGCTTGTAAGTTAGTTTTTTGTCCCTTATACTTAGCTTATATTTGTTATAATACCCAAAAAAGGGGACCAAATATGAAAAAGCGAAAATAAACCAGCTGGAAGCAAATAAAAAAAGTAAGTGTACGAAATGTACACTTACTTTTTTTATTATACAGCTGTTTATTTTTGCGATTTCAGAGTTGGTCGCATAGTAAAAGTTGTTCGGTTTGATGGTCCGAAGAAACGGTTTTCCCATTTAAGGTTCATTCATTAACACGTTCTTTATTACGTGAACATCTACTTACAATGTCATCAGTAACGTGTTTGATCTTCTTATGTTGATGCAGACCGGCTTCAGAGACGAACGAAACGCCGCACAGTGTGCACACATAGTCGCTGCGGTGCGTGCGCAAGTGTGTGTAGTACGTTGATCTATGGCTGTTCAACAAGAAATTATTACAACGCCATTATTAATAATCGTTGAATAGCATGCAGGGATTGAAATACCGTCAATATTTATAACAATACCAAAAAATACAGTTGAAGCCATCACTTTAACGGTATTTTACCGGATTCGATTCGGTATTTTACACCGGTTGATTAACTTAATTGAAAATTAACGTTAAATACAGATATTACGGTAAAATAACGTTTATTTTCAAGTAAAGTTTTCAATCCCTGTCATTACCTAATCTGAGATGCTGTTCCTATAAGAAGAACATCTCAAGTTAGCTCTCAACATTGAGAGCGGTTATAAATCCGTATTTCCGTAAAGGCCCGTGCCTTACTCTACTATTGACACGAGGGCGAGTGTTAATGTTAAACTTATGTAGTTTGACAAAAAAATGCCGCCGTCGTTGTGTTACTATTATATCCCATACGCTATACAATTGCTGTTAAAAGGCGTAACTGTGCAAAAAGCGTATTCTCACCCGCTTTGTTGTTCTTGCTGATTATAGTTCTTTCTCGATAAATATAGTTTTATCTCATATTATCTCTATAAGCACGGGCCTTCGTTATAGTTGGATAAGAAGCGTAGGCCGGTAGTTAATTAAATTTTATGATTAATGTCATGTCAACTCGCATAATGCCATGAGTATTTTTTTATTAATTTTAAATTAATTTAATTCTATGTTATTTTGATCAAATATTAAGTTATGTGTACCTAAATTCTTCACCGCAATGTATGCATTTTGTTGTAACTCCATTGTGCGAATCTTCGTGAAGTAACGCAGTATGCCTTGAAGAGAAAAATTACGAATTATTCACTAAATAAAAATAAAATAACAACAAATTACTAATAAAAGCTTTCTTCATAATAAAAGAGGTAAATTTTTTTTATAAAACATGCTGTTTTTTTATATTTAACACAGCAAACATTCCAATGTCTTTTTAACTATACTTACTCCAGGGGACATACTAAATGACATCTCAAACATTCATACTTGGTAAAGTGCTGTCGCATGTGTTTCCGCAATAGACATTCCCATTTGAACCGCATCCGACAAAAACGACATTCATTCGGTCCTAATGACTGCAAGTAAAAAAATATCTTTAATTTATGTATAAACAGGGTGTTCAAATTGCATCTTACTTCCTCATTCACTCAACATATTGTGTTTATTTAATTTGGTTCACAAAATTAATAGCAGCGTTTTACCTACCAATAAAACGCATATTAAATTACTTACCTTATTCGAAGCTTATAGCTTTATGAGATAGTAGTCTGTGGTTCCCGCCTATATCTCTGTCTCTTTCTTGCCTATAACTCTATCCTTTTCACACGTTTCTCCTTCCACCAACGAGTAGTGGGGCGAGCTGTGGTGTGGAGCCGAACCATTTTTGAGTTCATTGCGTCGAATACCAGGCAGAGATTGTCTATAAGCTTCGAATAAGGTAAGTAATTTAATATGCGTTTTATTGGTAGGTAAAACGCTGCTATTAAATTGACTTGACCGTTATTCGAAGCTTATAGCTTTATGAGAGGTGTCTGTTATCGCCTGGTGGTAGGAAAAAGAAACGTGACGCCAATGTGAGGGTGTAGTAAAAACAAAATAGTTATATCAGAATCACAATTTATTACTTATAATAAATAAACAAGAAAAACGTTCTCAAATAGTAATATGAGAGAAGAATCGGGTAACACTCATCGCAGTAGAAGCTGGCATTACTTCCCGTTTGTAATATTTATGAAAAGTGTTACTAGATCGCCAATTGCCCCTCAAGAGCAACTCTTCAAGCGGATAGTCATCGATCCAGTTTTTAGATGCAACTGCGGATCTAAAGCTACCGGGAGTTGCCTTAATGCCCGCTTCTACAAGGAGAGATTTGATCCATCCTGCTATAATCGACCTGGAAGCTGCCTTAGGATTTCCTCTAAAAGTTATAAATAAATTATGACTATTTGCTGTTTCTCGTCTTTCATTTAATACATCAATCAACTTATTTACCCAGAAAATAGGATCTAATCTTAATGAATTGGGATTGGTAATCAGTTTCCATCCCGATTGACGGTAATCCTGTGTATCGGTTTTTGAACCGAATAATGGCCAGAAAATAATACAATCATCAGTTCTTGAAAAATGTTTTAAATCAATACTTAATAACGTAAGGTCGTGTATTCTTCTACCCGACAAAAGAAGTAATAAAGCAGCAGTGTGTCTACAGACATGAAAAATGTTATCTAAATTGACAGAATAATTCTGCATATAATTAACTAAATCATCGAGATTCCAAATGGGTGGTTTATGATGTAGTGGCTTTTTAAGAGAAATTGATTTTAACACATGTTTGACTAAGGCATTTGAACTTAAATTACCAGCATTTTCAGAATTACATAGTGTAGCTATAGCCGATTTATGCAGTAGAATAGTATTGTAAGAAAGACCATGAAGTAAGTATAAATCTGCTAAAAATCTGGCTAGCTGTTCGCCAGAAGGATTGTTTGTCTGTACGTTATAATCATTGCACCAAGACTGCCATCTATTCCATGCAACATTATAAGTTTTGCGGGTGGAAGGGCGCCACGAGGATTTCAGTAATTCAACCTGACTCTCATTCCAGTTACTTATATCCGATGACCACCCCCACACTTCCATACCTCCATTTCCAGATCTTGTATGTTGGGTGGTGGAAGCCCCGTCGATAGATCTATCAGAACATCCTTTAGGTTCCAAATGCTGAAGGGAGGCGCTAATGCGCGTGACCTCAGATCTGCTCTCCAAAAGACCTTCTCCCACTTGGGTACCACAAGAAGAAAAATTCCTTTCGCTTGGTTTAGGTGTGTCAAAACTTTTGGAATTAAGAAAGGTGGTGGAAATACCCACGCTAGAGGAAATATCCACTCTCGAGAAAAGGCATCGTGGAATAATGCATGACTGTCCGTCAGATCCAGAGTCACATAGTTGAAAACAACGTGTGCTCTTTTTGATGCAAATAGGTCCACAACCGGCAGGCCCCATTTTGTGAAAATTCGATTCGTAAACTGGGGAAGTAAGTGCCATTCGGGTGGATGCTTTAGACGTGATAGGTGGTCCGCATGGTTGTTGAATCGACCTGGTATATAGAACACCTTGAGGTGAATCTGGTGTTGTTCCAAAACATAGAATACCCGATATGTAAGATTCAGAAGGTGACTTGACCTGGTCCCTCCTTCGTTCTTCAGATATGCGACCACGGTTTTGTTGTCGCATTGAACTAGAACTGTGGAGTTCTTCAGGAGCAGACAACGATCTTGTAAGACTCTTAAGATTGCTAACATTTCTTTTTGGTTGCAGTGTAATGTCTGCTCCTCTGGTGACCAAGCTCCCGATATGTTCTCGTTGTCTAACCGGGCACCCCATGCTAGATCCGACGCATCGGTGGTTAGAAAGTGGGTCGGTGGGGGAACATGAATTTCCGAGGAGTTCTGGCAGTTGGTTAGCCACCAGTTTATGTTTTCCAGTGCTCTTGGTGGCAATTGATGCCGAACTTTTACTGAATTTAGGAGACAATAATTCAATAACTGTTGTAAGTGGCGGAAGTTCAATCGACCCTTTGGAACGACAAAGCTGGCGAAATTGAGCATGCCCACTAGACTCTGAAGATTCAGCAATGTTGTCGAGCCTTGTTGCAACATCTGATCGAGTTTGCACCTGATAAGAGTAACCTTGTCCTCCGGAAGGCTTTTCAGATTCCAGGCTGGGTTCCATTCCACGCCTAGGTAACATAGGCTTTTCTGAGGGGTTAAAATGGACTTTTCGTAGTTCACTAGCCAGCCCAGATGCTCTAAAGTCTCTATGGCTAATTGCACATGCTGCCGAAGCGTATTTTGATCGTGATGGGCCAACAAAAAATCGTCCAGGTAAATAATTACTCGGATTCCTTTCTGGCGCAGGTATTGGGCGACCCAATTTGTTAGAGCAGCGAAAACTTTTGGAGCCGAGCTTAACCCGAAGGGTAGGCACGTCATCTCCAGAAGTTCTCCCTTGTAAATCAGTCTCAAAAACCTTCTGGAGCTGGGGCTTATCCCCAGGTGAAAATAAGCCTGGGATATGTCGATCTTGCAAAGCCAATCTTGACTTTGAAGAAAGTCCGGAATGCGTTGAATATTTATAAGGCTGAATTTCCCCACTACAACGTACTCGTTTAATGCCTTCAGGTTGAAGACAGGTCTCGCTGAACCGTCTCTTTTTGGTACGAGAAATAGGGTAGACAGAAAACTCGGTGAAGGTTTGGCTGGTACTAGGATGCCTTGCATCTTCATTTGGGAAATTATATTGGTCATTTGATCTGACTCCTTGGTTTGAAAGACTTGTCCTTTTAGATTGGGGTAAATGAGAGGTGGTTTGTCTATAAAGGGTATGCGATACCCTTGTATAATTTTTAATAGGAACTTGGAAGCGCCCATTGATTCCCACCTGCGGTAAAATTGAGACAGGCGACCGGCTATCTGGACAGGGTAGTCAATACTTACGGCGTTTATTGCCTCTGTATCTAGGTGGTGAAGACCCACGCTTTCGGTTATTGCCTGACTGCTCATTATCTCGTCGCCTTGGTGCTGAGGCATGTGCATGAAAAAACTGTCTGTTATTTGCACTTGAGTTTGTATGAGCGTGGTGGATCCCCTGCGAGGGGCCACTATGATTGCATTGACCCTGCGAGGGTCCAAGACTATTGCACACACCCTGCGAGGATGGTCCTGGAACTCCCGGATTATTGCAACATGAATGCATATTATGCATCTGTATACCATAGTTATGGCGTGAGCCCTGCGAGGGCTTAGTTCGCTGTGTGTTCCCCTGCGAGGGGCAGCTGTTACCTTTAGTGCTTGATATAGATGACTTCATTCCTGCATTTCGCTTATGAGGCGGCCAAAAACATTTTCGCACCCCTCCAGCCTTCTCCATAGTAGCTGTGAAAGCTTCAGCACTAAACAAGTTGTGAGATGATGGCGGTATTTTACGTAGAGCAGCCTTCATTAGTGGATCACGCACGTGGTTGATAATGCCATCACGACGCATCTGTATTGTCTCCGTTCGGTGTCCACATATCATTTGTAGGAAATCAGAGGATATTTTATGAAAACTACCCTCTGAGAAAAGATTATGAATTTTGTCTGCAATCAAATCATAAGTAACATTCGGCTCGTCCCTAGCCCAGGACAAAAAATCACGTAATGTATCTTGCAACGATTCCCTTTGTTTGAGAAAACAAAATGTGAGGGCTGCAAAGGCCCTATCCGCAAACACAAGATTACGGTGTGTATCGTAGGCTTTCACCTCCTCATTAGGTTCTAGTTCAATAAAACCAGGACTATGACTATACATTTTTTGCGTATCCGCATACCTTAATTCACACCAGTTTTCGTTATCGAGTAATTGTATATCAAGTAATTGTTTCAAATGAGCCTCCGACGCTTTTGGAACAGAAGGTTCTTTTACTTTTGTCGAAATGTCAAAACTAAATAATTTATCGTCACAAGATGCTTGAATAGGAGAATTCAAAGAGTAATCATTGTAAAGTTTCCTACTAGCGTCGGAAATGTAACCACTATTATTCACTAAAGCTAACTGTTCACGAAGGTTGTGCACTTCTTTAGATAACTGATCTATCTTACTTGTCGATCCTCGAGATTTCTTGCCTCCCCTTTTCTTACGGTGACGGCGCTTATGTTTGCGAGCATCTTGAGAAGAACTCGATGAGGAGCTACTATCACTCGAACTCGATGAACTCGAAGTCAAAGATGATCGTCGATCCTTGCGTTTTCGTTTCGGAGAGGCCAGTACCTCCGGCTCAACTTGGTTCACAGTGACATCCATTACGACTTGCTAGAAAAACACTATAACAAACTTTTAAAATTAATCGAACGGAAATACCGTTAATCCAAAAGAAAAACCAAAATCAATTTAATGCTTATTAACCTGATGGGGTTATTTTTCAACTTTACGAACAAATTATCCGTTATAATTGCAATGTACAGTTGAAAAGTGATAATTTATCACTAAACTGAAGGTAGTTTTATCTACCCACGAGAAAATAATTTACAGAAAAACTTTAATAGTTGAAAGTACAACTTTACCCGGCGGGAACCTTGACGCCAATGAACTCAAAAATGGTTCGGCTCCACACCACAGCTCGCCCCACTACTCGTTGGTGGAAGGAGAAACGTGTGAAAAGGATAGAGTTATAGGCAAGAAAGAGACAGAGATATAGGCGGGAACCACAGACTACTATCTCATAAAGCTATAAGCTTCGAATAACGGTCAAGTCAATTTAATTAACAAATTAACACAAGAGCAAAAAGTGCCCACATTTGGCACATTAGCCTACTAATATTACAACAAACTATATTTTACAAAGGTTATTGATTGTAAATAAACTACAGAACCCTAGCTTCCATCGGTACGTGTGAATTTTCGATACATTATGTACTTAGCAAGCAATAAATTTAATATAATGAGGGCGCCACTGTGAGGGCACTAATCGCGTTAAGGCAGAGTCATTTATTGTGCTTACCTCATTGTGTCTCAGCTGCAAGTGTCTCGTCAACATATCTAGCTTCGAAAACCCCTTGAAACATTGAGTACATTTAAAAGCAGCAGCTACATATTTTCTATCCTCAGCTCGCGACCTAAACTTCTGGACAGCTTCATCCTCTGACATATTGATCTTTCTCCAATGGTTCGCATCCAAAAACCTTGCATGCTTCTTATTAGAAACAAACTTATATCTCTTAGCATTTGGAGTTATTGCTACAACTGAATCCTTATTTTCTTTGACATATTCATCTTTCAATTTAATGACTTCACTTTTCTCATTAATGAAGATTGTGGTTGGGCTGCTGGACTCTAAGGGTACATCCAGTTCTATTCTATCATCTGATAGAAGTGGCTTTTCATCTTCACTTTCCTGTCCAATGAGATCTATTTCGGGTTCACCATTATCATCACAGTCAGATAAGGACCTAGCACTAAGTATTCTATCAAATTTAATCTCTGGTGTCGATTGTGTAGATTCTTCCTTAATAACCTCTTCTTCGGAATTATCATTGGTAACATATGTTTTTACTCTATCGTTAACTTTAAGTATCTCTAAAGGAGATTGTAAGTTTAGTTCAGTTCTATTTATTTTATATACTAATTCATATGTTATCTGTAAAGTAAAGAGTAAGGTAAAGATGTATGTTGATCATTTCATCTAATTTAGCGTCCACACAACCACTGATGAATGGATTGCTGATCATTCTTTAACTGCCGATGATAGAAAGGTGATAATCATTGTGTATTGCCAACACTACTAAGGTGTCGTTAACATTATTTTTTTTAACTTCTAATACTAAACTTGCATTTATTGATATCAATTATTTATAATTCGTAAGATCACGACATCACATTTTACACATCACTAGTCGGAAGTGGTGTGGTTACCAAAAAAATTTGTTAACGACAACCCAGTTGAAAATACGCGATAATCATCGGCGATTATTTGGTGAAACCAAAACTTGTTAATTAACATAACACCACAAAAATAATAATAATATAGCTTTTAATTTTTCAAACCCTTCGTTTTACAATTATTATTTAACTTTATATATTTACTTTGATTTCATTTTGGTTTGAACGCCTCCTCCCCAATTTTCTCCCACACGTCTGTGTTCTGTCCCTGTGGGTTTACCACGCAAGTGTTGTCGGCATCGCTATCGACTTCATTTGAAAGATGGATGTAACACATTGCTACTTTTCTTTGGTAAGTTTTTATTTGTGCCAAAAAATGTAGCAATGTGCGATGTCAACGACACTTGCGCGCTAGACCCACAGGGACAGACACGTGACTTTAGTTATCCAGTTATAACATAATATTTAAATGAAATTGTTACTTACAGGGCCTTTCCAGAGCATTTCTTTGAGAGCTTTTTGACCCGAATAACATTTCTCTTTGAACTTGTGGTATTTGTGGAGTAGTGTTGCACATTCATAGCAGAAGGACTGTGGCAGCCCATCTTCTATATTAAACTGTTATAAAATTAATTAATAATAAGTCAGATTCAAAGAACAATTACCACTTCCCATACAAATGCATACAAATGTTGACATGTCAAATAGCTTTTATTTTTTATTTTATGAGCTATATTACTTTTCTATACACAATAATTGATAAAATCAACATTTTGACAGGACAAAACTAGGCATCCTTTTTTGCAACATCAATAGCCTGAAGCCTGTTTGCAATAATATTCAAAGACTTGTTACACTTGTTTCTCAAAAAAATATTAATTTAACTAGATAGGTTTAACTTTAAGTAGGTATTATGATTGAAAATCCTGCTTACTCAGGGTTAAGTCTTAATGACATTGTTGGTCCAGATAAACAGGGTAAAAACAAAGAATTATCAGGAGAGCAATTTTAAAGTTTCCTCCAGGATTATTTTAGCCGCTATTATTTTTTGGGTCACATGACTTAATATATATTTAACCCTACAGAGGCAATATTTTTAAGTTACTACTACTTATTTTCAGTAAAGTAGTTTTGAAAAAATCCTGAAATTATTCAGAGGTGTATAATATAGTTTTGACATTTACTCTCGACGTTCAATCTCAATATTTTCGATCTCATTTACATAGTTCCAATTTTGGCCTCCGGGTTTGATAAGTTAGATAGATTTGTGTCACTGTACTATTCTGACAACTACTGACCAAAAAGCGATTCAAAAATATGGATTTTGCCATGTCGAATGAAAATGAGTATTTAAAAATACTTGACACAGGCCGAATGATCGTCAAATGATTTCAAAAATAGGGCCCTTGGTCAGAGAACAAAGTAAAGTAAAGTAGGCATTTATTCGGCGTTTTCATAGGTTCACAGTTACAGTTACATAACTACAACTATTAGTATAGACTAAACAGCCGAAAGGGCTGACCAGCTCAGAAATGCTGTGAATTTGAAATTCCCAGTTTTCAGCTGGACCCATATAATAAATAATATTTATTAGAAAAATAGGATAAAATTGGTTGTTACAACAATATATCAATTTGTTGAGTGAACCACTGCCTATTAAATATCATTTACTCATTTTACTTACACTATTAAGCTTAGTACCTGTCCAGATGAGGTGATTTTGCAGAAAATCAACATCTCTTAATTTAGATTACATTGATTTAGAATATTTTTAATTCTTATAGGATTTGCTAACGAAAAGGCTCTCATTCGTTTCATTGTGGTTCTGGACAGGGATTTTTAATTTCCAAAATATTGCATAAGTTAATTTTGTCTAACTACATTGGTTTTTGGGTTTCTGCAAGCTTTGTTTATGGCATGTTTAAGCCCTCACAATGGTTTTTTACTACATTCTTCTGTCTTTAACCGACTTCTTTGCGTTATAGATAGCTTTTGTTTTCATAGCACAAAATTTTGCGACGCCGCCGCGGTGTAAAAATTTACTGGTATAGTACAAAGATATAGTTTATCTAGACAAAAGTAAATATACATTTATAACATGGCCTTATTGCTAAACATACATGTTTTAACGATTCAAAACAAAAATACTTACTTTTAGAGCCATTACTTCTTCGTAATAGTACATAAGCTGAAATCGATCAAATTTGTACATTTTCGCCTCCGTCCGGAGACATATCCTACAAATTTTGATTTCAGACATATTTGCATATTTCTATTCTACGTATTTATTACCTTTATTGCTCAATTTATTGAAAATAGTACTCGCTTTCCTTAAATTTTCTCAAATCAAATCAATCGCGATGTTTTGACAAATGACAATTGAGCTCATCACAGACTACTTAACTAATAAAAAATAAACTCAAATGATTTTGTGAGCTGCCAGTACGTGAAATTATTTTTTAAGATGTTGTCCGACTGGTGGATGGTAGGTAATTCTGGTCAATGATTGGTCGGGATGCTGTCAAAAGTTTAAATGCTTATCATGGATTGGCCGGATGGAATTAACCATAATATATATTAGGGAACTTAAAGCATAGAAGTATAACTAAAGCTTAGAAGAATAACTAAGTTATTTTTCTGAGTTAGGGAATGAAAATGTTACGTTCCGTTTTACAAAATTAATACAATGCAGGTTGTAGAAAACGCGCATCAGACAGTCAAGCTTTTCTGTGAAATAAACTATACTATATACATATATTTTGATCTTCTTTAACTTAATGCTCTAAGTTCTTTAACATGTATTCTATGTTCTATATTGTCTTCACCCAGTAGTGATTACATTATCTTTGTGTTCACCAAGAACTTTACTTTAAATTCATATTTTATGATAATAGAACATGAATTTAATGTTCTTGGTGTTCACGAACAGCGACAGCAACCCCCGCATCACAGAAATGTTAGTTCGACATATTATTATTATAATTGTACATACATTCTCGTCTCGAGTGATGTTGCCACCGACAGTCTATTGTTAAATTAATCGTATTGAGCTCGAGAAAACAAGCCGAACGTGGGCCACGTACGCCGTCTAATAATGTACTTTATGGGCGCGTTATAAGACATACTTTTCGTTGCGTCGCGTAAAGTGGCATCGCGTCGCAAAGCGTGGATGTAGTCTCTATGAAAAATCGTACGTGGCCCACGTTGTCGGCCTAAAGTATTTCCCGCTTCTCTTTTATTATTATCATATATAAATCTTTTCCGTTCCGTGTTTGTTAAATAAAAGAGTTGGGCATATTAATTTGATACTTTATTAATTATTATACACATGATTGATATTTACAATACATTTTGACATAAGTACTTGATCTATTGAGTAATTCCGTAAATCTTATCAACAATATTAATTCAAGTAATTAAATTAAATTTCTATAAGCATCATTTATTCAGAAGAGAGCTATAGTCTATTTTGTAACAGTTCTCGATTATACTCTATAGATTTCAGTCAGTGCTATTTATTAGCGGTCTATTCCCGTTGTCCCCACAGGGAGATATCGGGAAAAATGTTTTTTTCCATACTTTTTCCCCGATATCTAACAGTGGGAGACAACAGGACCAGGCCGCATTATCGATCGCATTTAGCGCTCGCAACAGAAAATATTAATAGCATCACGATATTCACAATCACGACGAGACGCTCGCCGGGGCGCAGCCACCGACACGGTTCTCTTCCTAAAAGGAGAACCGGCACATTCTATACAAAAAAAAGCTTAACCTGAATAAGATTGAAATTGGTCTTAAATATAACCAATAATATTGCTACGTGAATCAAGTTCTGTCTTATTTTTAGCACTTGTAAAAAGGGTTAAGTCAATGATGAATATTTTTTGATATGGAAACATTACGGAAACAACGATTCATCTAAAACGTTCCGTGACATGAAATGTGATAACATGGTTGCATAAACCACAACTCCTTTCCTTTTATATAATACCAAATAACATACTAGAAAAAATACGACTCGCACCAGATCATGTTCTCGGACTCCCTTTTTTCGAAATTAAGAAAACGAAATGTCAATTTGACTTCGATTTTGGCATTGACAGCTGCCATTTGGTTGACAGATACATATTAAAAAAAATAAAAAGGTATACAAATAGAGCATAAAGTGACGGGTCTCCTTTATACAAGCTGTTAATTATTGTTTTGGTTTCAGATCAATGAGATCATGTTGAAGTTCTTAATTCAAAATTAATAGGTCACTTGTGTTTTTTTAAATAATGGATGTCGTATCAATTAAATTCTGCTGTAACCACACTGTTCATTTTTTTCCCACTCAAACTAACAATATCGCCTTCATTATCAATCTTCTTTCTTCTAATTCTGTAATAAAATAAATGTGATTGAATACTTTACATATTAAATCTACATATAAAAAATATATATTTATCGTAGGATAATCGTACAAATCGGATCTTTACAAAAAATCTAGTATGATTGCAAAAAACCGGATAAATAGAATCTGAGACAGATTTTTGCAATCGTCCGAGTAATGTTTAGGATTTCTATCAAAAATCCAACGTATCTAAGGTAAATCGAGAATGACCATCATTTTGGGCGCGCTGATTGGCTGACGTCAACGTTATGTATTGACGGATGCTCTGATTGGCTAACGGCTAACTATACTCTTTTAAGAAGTCATGTTCTGACCAATCAGACTAAATCGACTCTTAGATTATCCAGTCAGCTCAGTATTCAAGTTTCCAATTGTCCGAAAAATACTGGGATTTTTACAATGATCCTAAAAATTGCTCGGACGATTGCGAAAATCTATCTTAGATTTCAATAAGCCGGTCCTTTAAAATCGACCTAGTATTTTTCCGAAGATCCGGTTTATACGATTATCCTACGACATATACAAGGTGTTACAAAAATACCCCTAATGCCGAATATGGTGTATAGGAACCATCAAACTGAACAACTTTTACTATGGGACCAACTTTGAAATCGCGAAAAAGAAATCAGCTGTTTCATACAAAAATTGATTACGAAAATATCAAAATGTATGAAACAGCTGGTTTTGTTTTTCGCTATTTCAGAGTTGGTCCCATAGTAAAACTTGTTCAGTTTGATGGTCCCTATCTACCATATTCGGCATTAGGGGTACTTTTGTAACACATTGTATAGAAAATATAAAAAAAAATCTAGTCATGAAGTGCGTTGACTCGAATCCTAATTGAGGTAGCAACTCACCCGCTGTTTTTTTGTCACATGTTCAACGTACGAAATCGCGGGCGAGTTTTGAAGTCCTTCTTTGAGGGCAAAGTAAATTAATTTTTTAATGTAAAGAAATATATGGTCTCTGTTCCCTTGATGAACAAAAGTTTTCTAATTCTTGAGTTTTATTTCCATAGTATAAGCAATTTATGAGTTATGACCAAAATTCATATTTGAAACACATTTTTCTTAAATTAAAATGTCTTAATTTCTTTTTGCGATAAAAAATCTGCTGGTCACAATAAGTTAAATCCATTATAAGTTAGGTCTTAAACGAGTTTAATTATAGTAAAATAGACCGTATACCTCTTAGGATAAGGTTGTTTCAAATGGAATGTCCTGTAGTGAAGACTGAGACTTCCGTTTTGAGTGAACCGCTTGTCGCACAGGCTGCAGCCGTATCTCTTTTCTCCAGTGTGTGTCTGAAATTAAAATAAACTTTTAATCATTTAGCTGCTATTAGAGATTTGATAGTGAGAAGTGTCGAGAAATTTTTTGTCGTGGTGCGCTGTTAGATGGGGCAGGTGCAGGGGCTCTACCGCCTAACTCAAAGCTATAGTGATAACGATACCAATGCATTATCCGTCCTTGTCATATCATAGCACAATGACAAGGACAGACAGTGCATTGACATCACTATAGCAATTTGAAGCAATTGAGTTAAGCGGTAGGCCTGCAAGTCTCACGGTTTAGCCTCTATAGCATGACACGATATTATGATATTGCTCTTTATCGACAATTAACTGACAAAATGTCCTATGACTGTTAAGGGGTACCGAGACGGGCACGTACATAATTTTGCTTTTGGTTGCCTAACCTACGTGCTGTCAATACTTGACTGTTTCGGAACGCGTCATTTATTGACACTTTTTGTTATTAATTGACATTTGTCATTTATTGACACGCTATATGGAGCCCTCGAGACGGTCAAACGGTTTGATCAAACACGAAGATTTTGGTTTGACTCAAAGCATTTTGATCATGTACGCAGCGTATAGGTCATCTGTCATTTTAGACCACCGCACACAGCGATCGTCTAAAATGACAGATGAAGTTTTTTTATTGTTCATAAAATCATTACTAATATTATAAATGCGAAAGTCCGTTTGTTTGTTTGTTACGCCTTCACGCCCGTTTGACGGAGCCATCAAACGGGCATCAAACGTTTGATCATATTCGTAAGGTTTGATCAAACCGTTCGACCGTCTCGGAGACCCTTATCATTAAGTGTTTCTGTGGTCATGCTAGCGGGGTTTTGGGGCAGAAAATCCTTGGGGGGAGATATACAACGTGTTACAAAAATAGCCCTAATGCCGAATAAGGTAGATAGGGACCATCAAACTGAACAACTTTTACTAAGGGACCAACTCTCAAATCGAGTATTTTTGTAACACGTTGTATAATGAATGGGAGCCCTATGCCCAGAAGTAGACGTCGTACGGCAATCACGATGCTAAGTTGTCAACTCACCGCCATATGGTTCCGTAGCATGGTGCTAGTTGTGAACGATCTTCCGCAAGTATCGCACGTGTACATTTTGCTACGCGTGTGTTGGTTCAGATGGGCTGCTACGCTTCCGGGCTAAAAATAACAAAATAACTTACGAAAAAGGTAGGATACAATACAATAATCATTTATTTTGACAAACATGAGTATACATAACTTATGTAGGTGTCAGGATAAAAAAAACTTAATATCAGTGTGGTCGTCGAGAGAACGTTTTTGACAGATTTGTCAAGTCCTTATGTCAGCTGAATAAGGAATCTTTATGTCGGGTGTCGCTTAGTTTTGTGTTGTACGAGGCACACAGCCAATCTCAAACTCTACTTTTATTAGAAATAATAAGGGCTGATTCAGTGCGACGCGAATGTCCGCGACAGAGGATAAAATGTATTAGGCATCTAAAGAGCGATCAGTGCAACGCGGACTTCCGAATTCAATTTTTTATCAACAACTACTGAAGTGTACTACTCTTAATCACGATCTGAGTGGCACTGAACGACAAATTCATCCTCGACGGACGCATGCACTAGTCCGCGTCGCACAGGGTACGGCCGCGCGCGGCCTAACAAAAATAAAAAGCAGGCCGCAAATTGTAGTGAGTTTAGAAACCCTGACATTTTACTTTTTTACCAACTCTCCGCAAACAGGCTGTAAAAGAAAACATTGCACTATTTTATTAATGACGTTTAACGACGGTATAAAATCAAAGGTACTTACCGCAAGAGACGCACCACAGACCTCACAAATAATTCTCTCCTTCTCAGAGAAGAACGAAGTGCCCGGGTGCTTAGCCAAATGGTGTTTCATGCACGCCGATTGCGTCTCGAAGTGTTCGCCGCACTAAGGACAGAAGGGTCAAACTCGTATGAAATAATTTGAACTCAAAGAGAGATTAGAACATAAAAGATTATTAAAATATCTTCCGATAATTATAAAAGTGACAAATTGTCTGTAATGATGATACATATATCTGAAAGGAGTTTGGGTCTTTGCGAAAATGTATTTTATGTATGTTACTGTAAAAGTTGATTTAATCAAAATATTATGTTTTTGAAGAAATGCAACTTACTTGATAGCAAGTAGTGGGTTTCTTTACAGTCGCCCTTCTGGAATGTCCTATGCATTTCCTAGCAGCTGATAAAGTTTTCTCCACTCTCGATTTCCTAGAAAATGTATGAAAGTTAAAAATAAATAGATAATTTTATTACAGTCGAAAATAAAGGACTTTATTATTACCTTACCTCTTAATGAGCGGTTCCGTTTTCTGAAACAAAAAAATACTATATTTGATTATTTGGTACAGTCAACACCACATCAAGTTAACAACAACTGATATTTTTCCAATAGATTTTAAACCGAAACTTTTGTATATTATGTTTAAAGCCATTTGAGGAGACGTATAGTAGTAACTGAGCGTGCTGCTAACTGTGCATTTGTTTTTTTATTATTTACAAAATAATTTATTGAACTTTATATTAAATCAGCTATTTGTCTTATTTGGTAAACAATCTTCACCCAACTCTTTATTGAAAAAATCAATTATAAAATACAACAAATGGTTTTCCACACATAGATAACTTAAGAAATTACTAATTATTAGTGACAATTTCATTTAATAAGACAATATATTATTAAATAACGATTTAAATATAAAAGACGTATGACCACTGTCAAAAGTTGTTTACTAAATAGGACAAGTAAGTATAAACAGTTATTTGAAGATAAAACGATGGCCATGATATTTTCATCAATAAATAATATAATTGTTATCATATCTTGACGACCTCCGTGGTCAAGTGGCTTTGTACACCGGTTGTCAAGATGTCGCCATCTTTGAGGTCCCGGGTTCGATCCCCGGTTGGGTCAATTTAGAAAACGAACTTTTCTATATTGGCTCAGGTCTGGGTGTTTGTGATACCACCGTTGTCTCTGATATCCATAACACAAGTGCTTTAGATAATTACTTTGGAATTGGAGCAATGTAAGTGATTTTGTCAAATATTTATTATTATTATATTCATATGTATATTTACCTCATCATATTCCTCCTTTTCATTATCAATGTAATCTGAAGCTTCGTCATCAGTTAATTTATTGCTAAAAACAGATATAAAATAAAATGAGGTTAAAGGTGCTGGCACATTTGTCTGACATTACGTGTTAACACGTCCGTCAGATGACATCGGTTTTCATATTAACCCCCTCACTAATGAAGATTGTATAGCAGATGTATAATTTACACAGTGTTTTATCCCTTTCTTTTTAATGTCAAACTTGAATAGTTTGACAGAGAGTCACCACTTTGTAACCTATACATCTGCTATACAAATTTATTAGTAAGGGGGTAAATGTTTACACAGAAGTACTATTAACACGTAAAGTCAGACAAATGTGCCAGCACCCTAATTATTATACGAGTGACATTACAGTATTTTCATCTACTCGCCAATGACAAGACTACTATGCGTTCACTTCATCATTGCCGCTACCTCCCGGCCCGCGTCGTCATACCGCACCCCCTGCGTCGCCTTTCTAGTACGGCAAGCAACGCAAAGCTTAATTTTTGTTTCTGTTGATTTAATCATTACGTTCGTTATTTGTGTTGTTATAATGATTAAAAGAGTAAAGTTTCTACATTATGGCGAACCTAACTTGTTATATAAATTTATTACACTCTTTGAACAAGAAAAAAATGAAAAACAGTTGAAAAACATGATTACTTTTTTGTCTACAGTACCGTTAGCTGTGACGTCATAACGGTCGTCGACGGCAATCACGAAGTGAACGCGTAGTAAATACTTTTCTAGGCTCAAAATTATTGTGCTACTCTTGTTGTTATTTTTGTAGTAAAAAAAGAACACTATTATTAAGAATTAATTTTTCTAAATGTTGGCTAATCCCATTGAGTAAATAATAGTACAAGTACAGAAACACACACCCAAACAAAAGTAGTTCAGGCATTAAATAATAATCGACTTGCACGCGAAATTAAAACTTATCCTGTGGGTACCAGCGTTCGTTTTCTATTGGATACCGCTGGGTCGTGATCACCACAGAGTTATAACTCGCCTATACAAGATGTTACAAAAATACCCCTAATGCCGAATATGGTATCTAGGGACCATCAAACTGAACAACTTTTACTATGGGGCCAACTCTGAAATCGCGAAAAAAAAATCAGCTGTTTCATACATTTTGATATTTTCGATTTTAATTTTTGTATGAAACAGCTGAATTTTTTTTTGCGGTTTCAGTTTTGGTCCCATAGTAAAAGTTGTTCAGTTTGATGGTCCCTATATACCATATTCGGCATTAGGGGTATTTTTGTAACATCTTGTATAATTTATTAATAAAGTGTGATTTCATTTAACAATAATTATAATATACTTACTCATGCAACGCAACGGAATGTAACGCTGAATGCAACAAATGCTTGTTGTACGCCTCCTTAGTTTCGAATTTGATTTGACATGTTTCACAGTATGTGCTCTCTTCTACAGCAGTTTCTTGGTTTTCCTTTAACAAAAATGCTTATTAACTAAACACGGGCCGAACTCCTAGCTCGCTCTAAAATTGCTTCGCGCATGCGTAGAGTGTATTTTCATACATTTGCGAGAAATTATGAATCACAGATAGAGCTACAAGTTTGGCGCGATCTATACATCAGTTTTGTTTTAGAGATAAAAGTACTTAGTAAATAATTAGCGGGCCGCAGTTTGTAGCGAGTTCTGAAACCCTGCTTTTTACTTTTTTATCAAATCATCACAAAATAAGATAACTTTAAAATTAGATATTTTTTGGGACTGCACAAAGATTAAGAAAATGTTAGTCTTTACATACAGTTTCAATCGCATGCTTTGCCTTTGTGTGTAGTCGTAACCCGAGCGGACTGACGAAGGACTCCCCGCAGAGCGAGCACATGTGCTTGCTGCGGTGCGTGCGCAGGTGCGTGTAGAACGTCGACAGGTGTCTGTGGACAACAGTAGAGCATAGATATAATAAATAGAATAAAATAAAATGTGTTTATTTCGGAAGCAGAATCCAGAGGTTTAGTAACAATAAAACTTACTATGTTAGTATTTAAATTAAATTAAATACTGTACAGTAGAAATAATTATACGTGATGGATGTGTCTTTAACGATATGGACGTGAGTCCAGGGCCAATCGCGCTAATTTAAAAAATAAAAGGTTCGTATGAGGTCAGTTTGAGTTCCAGTTCTGTGAATGATCCAACTTTGCTAAAAAACCGTATCGCCATAAAGTTCAACCGTCAACCAAACTACAATCATAGCCTGACAATGTACTCACAGTGTGGCCAACTTCACATAAGTGCGCTTGTATTAATTGTAAAGCCGGAAACATATCATCGGACGCGGCTGAGTATCTGAACTATGAAAATACACTGAGGTGTGCAAACTATCGGACATAAGTCGCGGACGTAACCATATACTAATATGAAGCCGTTAGACGTCCGATAGCAATCTGGTGCGCTGGATGTCTTATGACTGTGCAGTCTGTCCACACTTATCAGTCGCGGCTGTTAGCCGCGTCCGATAATGTTTCCAGCTTAACTCTGTGATTCTCTCTCCAGTGAAGTTGCCGAAGGCCGAGTTGTCAGATTCATTGCATTGTAATTGCTATTCATATTAGAACTACGAATGCGGCAGTTCAGCTCAATGTACTCTATGGTTAAGCTCAACTTTCGCATGATAAATGTTTTTTTTTTTTCTTGAACTCCTCCATGCTTCGTATGGTACGTTAAGCAGTTGGACCCAGGTACATTTAATGTTATGGCTATCCATAACCACGGCTGAGGAACAGTGCCCCAGCAGTGGGGACATTAGAATGGTTGATGATGAATCGCAATAAGTACCCAAAGTCAGCAGGTATTGGTTTTTAAGAACTTAAGAAACCCATAAGAGTTGTAAAAAGTTTTCAGGTGGATTGGTTTAACATTACCTGAAAGATTTGTCACAATGTGTACATTTTCTGAGAACACCATTATGATACTCTTCATGAAACAATGCTGAATTCCTGTAAAAAATAATCAATAATTAGATGTTGAAAAAATCTATCCTGTTTTATGACACCATGTGAGTTTTGCTTACTTACTCCAAGTTGCAGACCAGTTTGCATCGTAAGCATTCATATTTGGTAAAATGTTGTTTCATATGCTTATTTACAAAGTATGATGATTTGAATCTCATTTTGCAGAAGCGACACGCAAGAGGACCAGCTGCCTGGAAACAAAATGACTTGTTTATATTGTAAGAATGTATGTTTTATAATCATTAACTAACTTCTTTACCAAGTATCTATTGGAAGTTGGAAGAAATCTGTCCATAATTGTCTCCTATGCAATGACCTAACTAACAGCAGTTTTGTATAATAATTAAATTAAAATTTACTTTACCTCTCCATGTCTCAGTGGTAAATGTCTATCTAACATATTCTTCTTTGAAAATCCTCTATAGCAATCTGTGCACTTAAAAGCAGCAGCTACATACTTCCGATCCTGAGCCCTGGCTTCGAATTCCTTCAAAGCTTCTTCCTCACTCAAGTTAGATTTTTTCCAGTTACCAGAATTAAGAAAAGCTAACGCTTTCAATTTACCATCTTTGGATTTGAATTTATATTTCTTTGTTTCAGGAGGTTTTTTTATCAGTTTTCTTTTAGGTACATAATCTTCGTCATCTTCAGAAGAAAAAAAATCGCTTTTATGGGGTAGATTTCTTTTAGGTTTCACTTCTACATATTCTTCCTCTCCAGAAGAAACATTTTCTTTCTTCTGACATAGTTTTCTTTTAGGTTTCAAAGGCACTATGCTTTCAACCTCGACTTTAGGATAATCTACAATATTTGGTTCGACTAACTCAAATTTAGAAAACTCTGTAGATTTTTCTTTGTTCAAAACATTTTTATGTATCTCCTCATCGTCTGCAACAGGGTCATTTTCGGGATCTACATAAGTCTTTTCATCATCAGAGTAGAAGTCATCACAGAAGTTAAGTGCTACAACTTGAGCTTTTATATCAGTTTCATCTTTAATGTCATCATTAATCATGAAATGCTTCTTTTTGAAAGTTTTCACCCTATCATTTATAGTTAATATCTGTAGTGAACCACATTTATAAACAGGGCCATTCTTTAAAATTATGTTGTTGATAGATTTGTGGGTAATCTAAAAATGTTAAATAATTTTAATATTATAGTCTGTTTAACCTTATTTGTCCTATTTGGTACAGTCTGTTTATCTTTACTTGTCCTATTTAGTAAAGAGCTTTTAAAAGCTGTCATACTTTTTTAAATTTAAATTGTTATTCAAAAATTTGTTGTCTTAATGAATCAAACTATCAGTAATAATTAGTAATTTATTTCGAAATCTTGAGTGGAAAACCATTTGTTGTATTTTATAATATTTTTTTACAATAAATAGTTGGGAGAAGATTGTTTACTAAATAAGACAAGTAAGGATAAACAGACTCTGAACAATCTTCATCCAAATCATTATATCTCATCATAATGACAATTTAATATAATAAGACTATATATTTTTAATTAATGATTTAAAGCGCTGGCGAACAGTGAGTTTCCCATACAAACGTAATACCAATATGATTTGCAATTTGAGCATAATTAACTCTTCTTGTGATGTTATTCAGATTAAGACAGTATTTGTCTAGGTTTCTATTAAATAAAAAATCCAAAATACTAAACCAAATAAAAATTAATGCGATTTACATTTTTGTATAAAAAAAAAAAATTGGCATTAATTTGACTTGGGTTAGTATTTTATCGTAGGTTTAACTTTATAGGAGGTAAATATACATAAATTTATTAATGGAGGTTAGGAGGTTAAACTTTATATGTTTATTAAAGTTTAACCTCTAAAAAAATACCTCAGAAACCGGGGGTGAGGTACTTTCAAGTGTCAACTGTAATAGGCACACTTTATCATACATACTGGTCCACTACTAAGAAGATTCTTGAGCTTTGTTTGACTGTAGTTTGATTTCTCTTTGAATTTGTGGAACTTGTACAACAGTGCTGCACATTCATAACAAAAACAGCAAGGCAGACCATCATTGACGTTAATCTGTAATCAATTTAACAATTTAAATAAGATGTGGTAGGTACATTTTTTTTTCTTAAAACAGCACTGTTCATTTATTACTATGTTCGATTATCCTAAAAAATAGTTACATCCTAGTAAATATACAAAACTATTTATTTGTTGAATACACATAGATAAATTATAATGTGAAAAGTCTAGGCAAATAAGCAAATAACTCACTGATTCTCCATGAAGTTCTTCATAGTATTTCTTCAGGTTAAACTCTTCTAGACTATGTAATTTTATATTGCTTCTAAGACATATTCGACATACTTCAATAGCACACATAATTAATATAAATTTGATTAAAAACTATTATTTTAGAAACTTTTACATTACAAAAGCTGTGTATTGGTATTGAATTGAAGTGTTAGGTTATTCAGTTCATTCAAAGGCTTTCCTGTTTGAAAAAATGATTTTACTTTAAAAAGTAATTTAAGATAAATATTTTTTTAAAGTTTTTCAGTCTTATTAATACAAAATAATCGATTTTATAATACCTAACTTTGATTTTCGTTTTGAGAATCCAACCATCACAGACTAACTAGAAAAGTGACATTGCCAATGACAAGACAAGTTCCGAAGGTGCGTTCCGTCGGTCGCTTCGCTCGAGTGCACTCGAGCGCGCTCGGGTGCACACTCTAACCGTTGGCTGTGGCCGTGGCCGTGGCTTGGTGAAATTTTACTCTGAGCGCTGTCAGAGCGTAATTTCACCCGTTCAGTGGCTCAGAGTGCAGCAACCAAACAACCACCTAAATCGGTAGTTGAAAAACGCTCTGAGGTGCGTTCCGTCGCTTCGCTCGAGTGCACTCGAGCGCGCTCGGGTGCGCACTCTGATCGTTCAGTGGCTTGGTGAAATTTTACTCTGACAGCTGTCACAGCGTAGTTTCACCCGTTTCGTGGCTCAGAGTGCAGCCACCAAACAACCACCTAAATTGGTCGTTGAAAAACGCTCTGACGTTTATCTTTTGTCATAATGTCAATGTCATTTGACATTATTTTGTATTTAGATGTTTTTGTGTCTAAAAGTTCATGGTTGCTCCTCAAAAAAACAGATTTTATTTGATTTTGTTTATAGGAATGTTTAAATTATCCGTATTCCAAAATAGAAAACGAAAACTTTGTTCTTAATGATATCTAAAGTTCTTTTAGGTTATAAAAACAACTAGATCGTTCCGTGGCTTGGTTGCAACTCAAACGAGTTAAACATTAACCAAACAACTACATCCAAAACGACGGAACGCACAACGAATCACAATTGTCATAATCGTGCTAACATCGCGTTAACTGTTTCGGAACGCTATGTAACGATGACAGCTCCAAAATCAATTTTGGTCTGAATCGGAATGCACCCTTAAATGAAAATGGTTTTTCGATCATCAAAGATTTGTTTGTTTTTTGTTGTTGTTGTTGATTTAGATTAATAATTACCTTTGGCAAACAATAAAAATTATATAATCTTAAATAACTTTATGAAGTAAGAACTATTTAATTCATGCGGAAAGCCCTTGAACTGTGTAAATAACCCAACACTTCAATCCATAACACAGCTTTGTTAACCTAGTATGATAGTTTTAATTCAAAATTAATTTAATATGTGTGCTATTGAAGTATGTCGAATATTTAGCAGAGTTTAATCTGAAGAAATACTATGAAGAACTTCATGGAGAATCAGTGAGTTATTTGCTTATTTGACTAGACTTTTGACATAATTACCAATGTGTATTCAACAAATAAACAGTTTTAGTATATTTACTAAGATGAAACTATTTTTTAGGATAATCTAACATAGTAATAAATGAACATAGCTTTTATTTAAATAGTTAAATTATAATTACAGATTAACGTTGATGATGGTCTACCTTGCTGTTTCTGTTACCAATGTGCAGCGCTGTTGCACAAGTACCACAAATTCAAAGAGAAATCAAACTACAGTCAAACAAAACTCAAGAATCTTCTTTGTAGCGGACCAGTATGTATGATAAAAGTATGCATACTTTCAAAACCATATCAGTTGTATTCACCAAAATCATAATTATCGGCTGAATGCTATGATCACCTTATTAAAAACAGTGCTTTTTACAACATTGCCCATTTGGACGTACCTCATTAAGCGACTGCATTATCTTTGGACAATTCTAGCTGATACAACGACCAGCTGTATTGTTAACAATTTGAATAGATAAAAATATCCACATCTGGCAGTATAATAGTCAATGGCCATTAAAACCGCAAAAGTAAACAAAAAAATATTGAGTTTAGGGTCTTTTGTAATTCTCAGAAACAAAGTACATGTGCATGCAGTAAATAAAATCAAAGACTGCTTTCTCATCTCTTCAGTCAGTTTGTTACTTATGCAAAACGCACCAAAACATATTGTTGAGTTATTTGAGAAACTTTTAACATGTCGCAAAGAAAAATAAAACCAAAAAACTAATAAATGGATTTTATATGTACAGTCAGCAACACATCAAGTTATATTAAATTATCAAAAGTAACTAATTTATTTAAGTTAAATGCCCGTTTGCACTAAACTTAAGAATCGCCTTAATCTTTTCCTAACTACAACATGAGCTAATTAAAACAGTGTCATTAACTTAGCTGTCATGCAGCTTTCAGGGGCCTATTTATTGGTCGAGTTGTAGTTAGGAAAAGTCTTAGGTGATTAGTTTAGTGCAAACAGGTGTATAAATGATTATTTTCAGATTACTCACAAATCTATCAACAACATAATTTCAACAAATGAAAATATTTATAAATGTAGTACACTACAATTTTTAACTAGGACTGACTCAGTGAAAGCTTTCAAAGAGGTGAATTTTATAGTTAGTGATGATATTAAAGATGATGTCATTGATATAAAAGCGGAAGTTGTGGAACATGACCTCGACTCCGATGATATTAAGACTTATGAAGATACCGAAAATGATGCTATTGCTGAACATGAGGAGACACATAAAGATATTTTGATCAAAGAAGAAACTACAGAGATGACTTTGAATTAACCCCACCTTACATTGTAGATTGTCCTAATGTCGATGTTAAAAGAAAAGAGTATTTGGAACTGAAAAGAAAACTAGATCAGGAGAAAGAAAATGTTTCTTCTGAAGAGGATGAAGAATACGAAGAAGTAAAACCTAAAAGAAGAAAAAATCAAAAGATAGAAAATGATACTCCTGAAGACAATGAAGAATATGCACCTAAAAGAAAATTAAGAAACAGATCTGCTAAAATAAATAATTATAATTTCAAATCCAAAGAAAGTAAATTGACGGCGTTAGCTTCTTTTAATTCTGATAATTGGAAAATAGCTCACTTGAGTGAGGAAGAGGCTTTGAAGAAATTTAAAGCCAGGGCTCAGGATCGGAACTATTTGGCTGCTGCTTTTAAGTGCACAGATTGCTGTAGAGGATTCTCAAAGAAGGATATGTTAGATAGGCATATATCACTGAAACATGGAGAGGTAAAGTAATTCTAATTCAATTATAATACAAAAATGCTGTTCTTCCTCTTTTTCTTCTTCTTATTGAATGGCTTGCCCTGTGGTCTATAGACCACGTGGTCTATAGACCACAGAAGAAGAACAGCATTTTTGTATTATTACATGAGGTTTTTGAAATTTACATTATTAATCTTGCTTAGATGTCAATTTTATGGTAAGATATTTATGTTGATATAGACATAACTTCTTGTCACTTTTACTAACTGCTGATTATACACAGAATGTTATTTATTGTGAACAAGTTATTTTGTTTCCAGGCAGCTGGTCCTCTTGCGTGTCGCTTCTGCAAAATGAGATTTAAGTCATCAAACTTCGTAAAAAAACATATGAAACAGCATTTTACCAAATATGAATGCTTACGTTGCAATCTGGTCTGCAACTTGGAGTAAGCAAGCAAGACTCACCTTATAGGTGTCATTTACTGTGCAGTTTTTTTAATTATTTTTTTCACAGGAATACAGCCATGGTGCATGAGGATTATCATAATGGTGTTTGTAGAAAATGTACACATTGTGACAAATTTTTCAGGTAATCTTAAACTGGAACTTATTTTCTAAAATATGTCTTCTGACAAATTTTTATATACTTTATATCCGTTGTTAGTATTTTGGGAGTTACCTTATAGGTCACTAAATTATAATATTTTTCACTATCTATCTATGGTAGTTGGTCTACCCCCCACTAGCAATGAGCTATATATCATTAAAAAGTTATTTGCTGCTAACATACCTACCTAATTTAGTCCAAAAAAGTGTCATCAAAGTAATAAAATTTCGGAGTCATCAAAGTGTCATCAAAGTTAAGTTCGGAGTGTTTTAACTCCTAAAATACTAGTAATGTGATTTATATTTTTATGTGAGTATGGCGTCCACTAGCCGCGAAGATAGTGCAAATGTTGCTGCAAATTCATCAAATATAGAGAAAGTATGTAAATGTATGCTGCAATCGGAGGAGAGTTGTCCAGAAACAGATGAAGAGGTGAACGTGCCACTAAAAAAGAGACGTTCACAAAACAAGGTTTGGAAAATCATTAAAAATTTTGAAAAGCTAGAAAATGCAAATAATTTCTTGAAAAGCGAAAACACTTGGTCCTTCGTTTCACAAAAACACACAACGAAAGGGCTGAAGAAATACTATAGATGTAACAAAATTAAAAGAAACGGGCCACAATGCTCCGCTCAGGTGTACATTCTTATGGATCCATCTTCAGATGAAGTGCTACTTTTCCGTACTGAGTCAGATCATGACCACAGTTCTTTGAAGCTTTCCAGTCATGGGCTGAGTGACCAAGTCAAACAAGAAATAAACAAATTGCATGACTTACGATTGAAACCAAAAGCTATACTTGAAAATTTTGCCAAAATTAAAGGCATAAACATCCCCAAAATGTCTCAGTTAAGAACTTATTTAGCTAACCGCCGCCTGGTCAAATATGGACCCATAATCAGTTTAGGTGTATTGGAAGCTTGGTTAACAGCTCATTCGACGGTTCCTGATAACGAGCATGAAGTTTATGTAATCGGACATGAAATCAATGCCGGATTTGAATCGCCACACTTCAGATTTGTACTCTCAACTAAGTATTTATTGCAAAAAGCGGGCAGCGCAAATAATGTCCACGCTGATGCCACAAACAAGTTGATATGGCAAGGTTTCTCAGTGCTCATTGTTGGAAGTTCAGATAAAAATAGAAAATTTCATCCATTTGGACTTGGTGTTTTAACCCATGAAGAAAAGGATGACTTTAAGTTGTTATTCCGCACCATTAAGGATAACATCACAACTTTGTTCTCGCAAGGCTTCCAGCCAGAGGTATTGGTATGTGACGCAACCAAAGCAATGCAAAATGCATTTACGGAAGTTTTTGGCGAGGATGTCATTATTCGAATATGTTGGGGACACGCTAAACAGAAAATTCAACTGCAGATTGAGAAACATACCAGAAAGGATGTTCACAAAGAACTGCTAGCTGATGTGGATTCCCTTCAAGCAGCGACTGATACAGACACCTTTAACCTAGCTTCCAAGTTATTTTTGAAGAAATGGGAGAAAGAAGCTGCATTCGTGAAATCCTTTGAAGAGCAATGGCTAACACAGAACCGTCATTGGTACTTGGGTGTCCACATGGGTTCGCCGGACACTAATAAAGCTCTGGAATCCCATAACAGAGTAATTAAACATGAGTGTATTCTTCGTGAACGTTTGCCGCTGTCACGTTTTTTAACAGTCTCTTCAGAGTTAGTACAGAGATGGTCTTCAAATGCTTCAGAGGGAACGGCTGTTAATAAAATGTTCGCGACAACACCCAGCTTAACCATGAAAAATTGGAGAGAATCTTACCAATGGGCAAAGTTGCCTAATGAAGTCATATTGACCCACACTGATGAGTTTTATAAATACTATGAAGTACCAGCGGGCAATACAAATGAAATTCAGCATTTCGAAAATTCTTGGGCTGATTTCAACGAATTCAAAATTCAGTTCTTTAGCAAATGGAAGGTAGCTTTGCCTCGCAATATGGATTGGATGAATGGAAAATGCAACTGTCCTAATTTTTATAAAGAGTACACGTGCAAGCATCTAATAGGGTTGGCAATACGTTTAAAAATTGTCATCCCACCTGCAGAGTTTGGCCAAAAACGACAAAGAGGGCGCTCCTCTAAATCAAGACCCGTATTAATCGTTCAGTAATTAAATGTATTATTGCCCTTAATTTAAGTTTATTACAGTGCAATAATTATAAATGACAGAACTTGTGATTTAATAAATTATATCAAAAAGATAAACATCTTGTCATTTTATTCCTCTTCGATCGACATTTTGGAATTTTAATAATTGTCGTTAGGTAGGTACTTTAATTAGGGACAATTATGTTGTGAACACAGATCACAGTCTGTGAAACAGGGATATTTTTTACAAGTCAACAAATTATTGTAACGCTACTTTGACTCGGCTCCAACACAAAATAGATAGAGCAACGTACACATAGACACCCTGGTAGGTTTGAACGCTCAGCACCCGGGCGAATCTACATTTTTTCTTACTTCCTGCGTCATTGTCTATACTCGAAAATCTTTAAAAATCCAATGCATCGCAAGAAATAAGTTAAAAATATGCAAATTAATATAATTTATTATCGTACTCCAACGTATATGATGGCAAATTCCGTTGTGATGCATTGGATTTTCAAAGATTTTTGAGTAAACGACAATGACGCAAGAAGTAAGAAACATAACAAAACAACGTAGACTCACCACCCGCGTATAACGAACAGCTATCGAAAAAAATTACGCATGTAAGAACATTCGATAGGTTAATTTTGTATGGGAAATTTGTACAGCGCCATCTAACGTCATAAAGAATTACTCAATAGAGTACTTTTACGCGCGTTTTTCTCAATAGACGTTCGTGCTAAGGGTACAGATCATTTTGGCGCTGACTATACCCTATAGACAGAAATTAAACCAAAATTCAAGAATAAGTTCATTTTTATTATAATTTAAAATATTACCGTATTTTACAATTTTCTGATTTAGAAGCAGTAACCTACTTAATTAATGAATAAATATTGAACACTTAAGGGTGGGTACCCACATCCACTTAAGGTTCGCGAACCTCGTGCTCCGCGAACCTATGCTGCAGGTTGTTGGAGGTTCGCGAACCTTAGTAGATACGCACCCTGAGAGATTACACAATGCACTATTTTTACTTTAAAAAGTAAATTTAAATAATGTGCTGTAAAGCTTACATACCTATTAATAATATTAGACACTATTTTGATACATCTGGCTCGATTCTGAGGTGCCAACTTGTTTGATCTACAACAAAATCCTTAATTTAAATAAGTCTTAGATTTGAACAGAGAAAATAAATATTATTATCAAATATTTAACTTAAAATAAATAATATTAGAATAAATACTAGAAAAAAATCGACCCACCCGCAGAACCTCAGACGGGACTCGAACCCGCACCCTTGGGAGTCCGGCCCAATGCACTGACCAATTATGCTACCGAGCCGACTCGGTTTCTAGTATTTTTTCTAATTTTTATTTATCTTATTATAAAAATAGCATTGTAAATGCGAAAAATCTAAATTCAATAAATATTGTACTTATTCAAAACGATTTTTGATGTCTAAAATGTAAATTAAAACAGTGAGCGCCTTTCTTAAGACTACGCTTGTTTCTACTCAGTCCGTCTAATAAAATTTATAAAATATTATGTCCGCACTTAGGGCCAGCGCGCGGCGAGGCGCACGTACGGAGCAGCGGAGCCAGAACATTTATTGCGAACACTGAAAAACGAACCTTATAAGATCACATTACTGGCAATTAATGGCATGCGACAAAACACGATGCTCAAGCTTGCGCGAAAGAGTTCGATTTAGCAGTATGTTATTCATATTAGGTTGATAATACCTTGGCAATTAAAAATGATCTGGGAGCTGATTACGTAACTCTGTTGCTAACAATTTTCAATTGGAATTAATGAAAATTAACAGTTTTATTATTAGCAAAGGACTATAGTACTCTGTTATTAACTGAAACTGTCAAATTTCAGTAATTTCAAAAGGTTTCAATCGATTTCAAACGAGAATTGTTAGCAACAGAGTTACGTAACCAGCCCCCTGCTCTACGCTGCCACATATTTGCGTCAGCATTTATTCGAGTGAGTATTTATTTTATAAAATAAATTATTTAATAAATAAATATATTTTAGCTATATATTGAATGACACTTGTTCGACATGTTTCGATAACCACTTATATATCTTTGTTTAGGGTGTGGCGATGGCTTTTAAAAAAATCGTTTTATTTTATAATCTAAGCATTGCGTTTTAAAATGTCAAATTCATACCTACATTGCATTGCATTATTGGTTTAAAAAAAATACTTTTCTCGCGCATGTCCTGTTGGTAATTTAATTTAAAGCACAATCATAGTTATTCTTCAGTCATAGAACGTTTAAGAATTCGTGTATGTCGAGTTGTCAAAGTAATGTCGCCACACTCTGTATTCCTCTTTGGCACCGAATGGTCCCGCTTCGGTATTAGGCTCCTCTATTCGTTTTCTTCTATTTCTGAAAAGAAATATGCGATTTAAGAACTTTGATCTTAGCGTAAATACCGAGAATACAGATCTCTGCCGTACTGGTGCTATCTCTTTCTTTTCCATAATAATAGTAAAGGACGGAACGAAGTATTAAACTTAATTTACGTTTCTGAGAATTTCTGTTCCGTAGAATGTCAACTGATTCTGTCAAACAAAATCCATTTATTATATTATCTATTGAAAGTAATTTCTGCCAAGTGATTTTAAGCTCTAACCTTTTAGGATAGGGTTGTTTTAAGTGCACTGTTCTGTGGTGGAGACTTAAGCTGCCGCTCTGTGCAAAACGTTTTCCGCAAATATTGCAAGCGTGGTTCCGCTCTCCTGTGTGTGTCTGGAAAAATAAATCAATGAACTATATGAGTAATTCAGTGTTTAGGAGTAATTCTTTCGTTCCAATAGGATAAAACGCTGATTTTGAAAAACATTTACGGCGTAACTACAAAATGTTTAAAAACAAATGTTTGAATATGATGCTGTCGGGCGAATCTACGTTGTTTCTTACTTCCTGCGTCATTGTTTATACTCGAAAATCTTTAAAAAGCCAATGCATCGCAATAAATAAGTTAAAAATATGCAAATTAATATAATTTATCGTACTCTAACGTAAATGATGGCAAATTCCGTTGTGATGATGCGTTGTGATCGTTTTTAAAGATTTTCGAGTAAACGACAATAACGCAGGAAGTAAGAAACATAACAAAACAACGTAGATTCACCCTGTCACTTTTTTGACAATATTGTTTGAAAGAGACAGCATCACATTTAAACAGTGCCTAAATCAAACATTGTTTTAAAACCTTCTGTAGGAACACTGTTTTTTTTTCTGTGATTCGCCCCATTGAGTTATTTTTTACTCTGTGTACTCACCACGATATGATTTCTTAACATATTGTTAGTAGTGAACGATCTTCCGCAAGTATCGCACGTGTACATCTTGCGACGCGTGTGTTGGTTCAGATGGGCTGGGACACTGCTCGGCTGTAGAAACAAAACAATGTACGAGGGGAGGTCAATAAGTTCGCGGAATGGAGGGGTTGGCGGGGGTAGATTTACTCGTGCAGGTAGTCACTAGTTAAGCACCTCATTAAGAGTATATATACCAAGTTTGAACCTAATCGGGTCATTAACTTTTGAGTTATCGACCTTTAAACAACCAAATCGGGAAGATGTCAGCCAGTATGGAAAAAATTGAGCACCGCGCCGTTATTAAGTTCCTTACCAAGCAAGGAAAATCCGCTCAGATTATTTTTCAAGAGCTGTTGGCGGTTTACGGGGACTCTGCCCCTGGTAAAACCATGGTTTACAAGTGGCATGGTCTTTTCAAACAAGGAAGAGAGTCCATTGAAGACGACCCCCGCTCCGGACGGCCAATTGAGGTCACTACACCGGAAATCGTCAAAAAAATTATAAAGAACGTGGTGTGACTATAATGGGACAATACTACGCTTCTTTACTGGAAAGACTAAAAGTAGCCATCAAGGAAAAAAGAAGAGGAAAGCTGTCAAAAGGTGTGCTCCTTCTGCACGACAATGCACCCGTTCACACGTGCCATGTTGCGACGGCTGCCATTCACCGATGCGGCTTCGAACAATTGAACCACCCACCCTACAGACCAGACTTGGCACCCAGTGACTACTATTTATTTCCAAAAATGAAGAAAGAGCTGCGTGGAAAACCATTTGACGACTGCAGTCCGCAATTTCGGCCTATTTCGACACCAAAGACAAATATTTTTTTTCGATGGTATAAACAAATTATTTGAGAGATCAGAAAAATGTATTAGAGTTAATGGAGAATATATTGAAAAGGAAAAATAGTTTGGTTTAGAATTTCAATCTCCTTCCCTCTCATTCCGCGAACTTTTTGACCTCCCCTCGTAATATACAGTCTGTCAAGAAAGTCTCGAATTATTTTTACTAGCAACACGTGGTTGCTGCATACAAAAGAAGTCAAGTGTTGCCACACAATACCACTAATGTCAAAGAAAGTGGCTCCCCCATAAATTTCATAGCTTTCTTGACAGAATAAATCAATTAAAATATTGCATAAGTCGGAGACAACTACAGTATCAAAATCACCCAAATTTGTGTTTTGGCACAAATAAAAATTTACCAAAGAAAAGTAGCAATGTATCACATATATCTGTCAAAACACAGTTAACATGAACTTCAATGTTTTTAGCCGATACCGTATATTCTACTACTTCCCCGAAAACAGAAAAAAACTACTTTCCACACAAATGACCGAACAGCTGATCTAATTTTGTATGAAAAGTCGATTTCTTTTTGTCTATTTCCGGAAAAGTCGCAGAACAAGTGTTGTTGTTTATGATAATAGTAATCTACTCCTGCGAGGTTGTTGGTGTTTTACAAATACACAAAACTGCTCAAAAGGAAATAGAGGCCATTATATGATTTGCCATACTGAATGAGCTAAGTACTCAAGGTATTTTTCTGATAAATTCGATTTAATATTTGAATTTGATATTATTCAAAAGTTGTAAGCCAACTTGCCTGACACGACGAATAGGAGAACTTATACAGTTAATTAGACAGTAAAGTCGGCAAGTATTGACTATTACAGTTTTCGTATAATATGATATCAATTTCAAATAAAATAAGATTGAATTTATACGAAAAATACTAAGCTCTTTTGTATGGAAAATCATTATGATGGTCCCTATTTTATTTTGAGCAGTATAAAATAGTTAATATTCTTACTTGACCCAACCGGGGATCGAACTCTGGACCTTAGAAATAGCGATACCTTGTGAACCGGACGTGTACAGTACACATCCTACTCAACCACAGATTACTTACCGCTAAAGAAGTGCCGCATATCTCGCAGATTACCCTATCCTTGGGCGAGTAGAAAGGCTTCCTAGGATGTTCAGCGTGATGATGCTTCATACACGCCGACTGAGATTCGAAGTGTTTGCCACACTATGTAATAACAATTAAAAAATATAAGCAAGTTGTTTTGTACATGCAATGAATGAACATTAGCCATTTTTAATGTCCCACTGCTAAGGAACAGGCCTTCCTTATGCGTGGATAAGGAGGATGGGCTATGTCCCACCACGCGGGCCCAATGCCGATTAGCGGGTGCTAACCTGCTAACGACTGCAAATGCAGCCGGGACCAACGGCTTAGCGTGCCTTTCGAAGCACGGAGGAGCTCGAGATAATACATTTTTGGTCACCCATCCCATGACCGACCCATGCGAAAGTTAACTTTCGCAATCGCTGGGCCAGGCGCTAAACCACTGCGCCACCGAGCTCCTCACACATGCAATAACAAATAAAAAATATTTTTCATACATCATATTTTGAAAGCGAAGCGATAACGAAGGTTCGCAAATGTTACTTAGTCTTATGTTATTATTTTTAAACTAATTTTACAAATTGTCAGGAAGCAAAGTAGGTAGCTAAAGTAGGGTTTTTGATTCGAGTAATTTACTCAATGAAAATGTACACATTACTTACGTGTTGACATGTTGTAGGCTTCTTTGCTACCTTTGTTGGCACTTTATTGAGATTTTTCTTCCTTACTGCCGACAGTGTTTTTTCTACTCTAGATTTCCTGAAACATATTTCATATAAAAAACAAAGAAGTTATACCTGAAAATCCGTAAAAACTCGTGCAATGGTAAGCTAAATAATTGATATTTTTCAGGATTATGAATACCTAAACTACTAGCCAGATCTCTGTATTTTTTTTATGGGACCGTACACGAACTATTTTCTTTCAAATAACAATAATTGAAATCGGTTAACAACTGGTGAAGTTATGTTAAAACATACATAGAAAAAAAATCTGAAACTGACTGACAAGACTTTCAGTGACAGTGGCTAACTGAATGTGGTAGAGTAGTTTTATCTCACGAATGCGAGTGAATTTAAAAAGTTTCAACCTTATTGCGTGGCCTTAAGAGTGTTGACACCCGCGTTCGTGAGATAAAACATCTATGGGTACTTAAGCTAAGTGTTCCTTATCGCAACTTTGTTGAATGATGAGGTTCAAATTTGTTACTCACCTAGTATATAGTTCGACTGTATTCTGTAATAGGTAAAGTGTATTAGAAGAACAAAGTAAAAATGCACTACAAATACAATATCACAAATCAGCAATAATTAGTAAGCACCATATTATTTGTAAACACCAATTAATAGTCTGTTTGCCGAGAATTGATAAATATTATAAAGATATCGTTTAATTATCGCAATTTGTATGAAGAGCATCGCTTTATCGCCGCGCGCACTGAGCTTGTACGTATATCAAGCAGCTGTTGTCAAAGGCAGGGCGGCCGCCGGCGGCCTTTGTATAGAAATAAAAAGCGACTACAATTTTTTGTGAGTTTAGAAACCCTGATTCTTACTTTTTTCATCAAATCTCCGCAAACAGAATTACACAAGTGATTCGAATTTTGAGACTGTTGTTAATTATTAAACACAAAGTTTAGTGGAATTCAAACTTAACAGATGTTTCAATATTAATCTAACTAAGTACATCAACTTGTTTATAAAATTGAAATCACAAAATCGATATGAAGCTTACTTGATTTCCTTCATCTTCTCTAAAATCTATTTCTGTATCATCTTTTATCAAGTTCTTCGAAGAGCCGGCATCAATCAGTTTGCTGAAACACAAAGGAATAATTATAAGTAAGCAACTTAAAAACCACTATCCTGCATTATAGATTGTTCGCCGAGAATGGGGTGTGATACTGAGTGACTAATGGCGCCACAAGCGACTGTCCTAAACTCGTTTGATTGGTTGTTGTCAAATGACATTTAAATAATAAATAAATAAATATTTCACAACATCACATACATTGCTCCGATTCCAAAGTAAGTAGCTAAAGCACTTTTGTTATGGAAATCAGAGACAACGGCGGTATCACAAACACCCAGACCTGAGCCAATATAGAAAAGTTCGTTTTCTAAATTTACCCGACCGGGGATCGAACCCGGGACCTCAGAGATGGCGACACCTTGAAAACCGGTGTACAAAGCCACTCAACCACGTAGGTCGTCATACATTTCTGTCATATTTTAACCAATTTAAAGTGGTCGGGTTTACTACAGAGCACAAAAGCGCACTCTGCGAAAACTTTTGCCATTGACAAATATTATGAAAACGTATCGGAGTAGCGACTGTCGCTTAATTATCGCAAATGGGATGGCGGGCGTCGCCTTGTCTCCGCGCGCACTTTTTTTGTGGTACGTGGCACGCAGTTGTTCTCAAGCGCAGGGCCGCCTGTGCCCGGCCCACGGCCTTCCTTCCGTTACATTGTAGGGATATAATTAGCGGGCCGCAACTTGTAAATAGTTAAGAGTCCGGCGAACAGTGAGCTTCCCACACAAATAAAACCAAAATGATTTGCAATTTGAGCATAATTAACTCTTCTGGTGATGTTATTCGGATTTATACAGTATTTGTTTAGGGTTCTATTAAATAAAAAAACCCAAAATACCAAAACAAATAAATTAATGCTATTTACAGTTTTGTATGAAAAAAAGTAATTGGCAATTGAAAAAAAAATTGAAAAATTGAATTGAAAATAAAGAGCACCCGTATTCAAAAACATTACTATGAGGTCTCACAGTGCCCGCGGACGCACAGCGTCACAGTCCCGACTACCAATAACACGTAACACGTAAAACAAACGAACCAATCACAGAGCTCTATTTCAACGCAGTGCGTTCGCATGGGCAAGTTAGGTCGTTTGAGTATTGTTCTTGAATACGGGTATAAGGTGTCTCACTCGTCCGTGTGCATAGCAGAATGTAGCAGATGTTTGTCGTACGCTTCCGTGGTATCGAACTTGATTTGACATACGTCGCAGTACGTGCTGCCTTCCACTTCCACTGTATCCTGTAAGGGTTAAGCTATAATGGAGTTTGGACTACCAGTTCAGTATTTTAATACAGCTATAAATCTTTACGCTGCTGCTTGAAACAATGTTTGTTAGAGCGACAATGTCGAATGCCGAGTTGTTTTCTCGCTCTATTGAAAGAAGATAAAAATCCAGTGCGGGCCCCGTAATACAACCTCTTAGAGCTTTCAGAATAGCTATCAATGCGTCTCTTTCTCGCTGTATAGCAAATAAAAGAGACGCATTGATAGCAATTCAGAATACTGATAAGATTTAAGAGTCATTTAGTATTACTTACTTATTTTATTACTATTCAGAACCTTTTTTTTCAGTATTGTGTAAGTTTAAGAGGTTGTAATACGGGGGCGACAGGGCGGGTATGTAACATAACCCTTTTTTTTACTTTCTATTCTAAATAACAAAAAATAGTCTTCTCCTACTTAAGATTAAATTAAGAAGAGTTTTACTATTACACACTTACGGTATCATTGATATGTTTGACTTTCTGATGTAAATATAGTCCAAGATCGCTGACAAATGATTCTCCGCACCGTGGACACATGTGTTTACTCCTATGCGTCCGCAGATGAGTATAGAAAGTAGACATATGTCTGTAAGATAAAGTACAACTTGATGAAATTGAATCATTTACGTATTCACAAAACAACACATATCCCTGTATGCTAATTTTGCAGGGCACACAAAAAATAATTTTAAAAATGTGTATTGTTATTACAGACAAACTCAGTGTATTTATGTATTCCTTAGGATAAAAATGTATAGTACATATTCTAATTAATATTGCACTATCACATTTCCAGTGAGAGTTAAATTAATTGGATATGTATTGTTTTAAAAACAAAGGAGATTTGTGTTGTTATAAAAATAAACTAAATGGAGATGTGTAGTTTTAGAAATGAAACATTTATTTCAATTTTCTCTGCAGAAGACTCCAACTTTACTTGTCATATTTGGTTAACAATCTTCACCCAACTCTTTATTGAAAAAAACAGTAAAAATATACATAGATTACTAAAGAAAATACTAATTATTAGTGAAAATCTGATTTAATAAGACAATATATTTTTAAATAAAGCTTTAAATTTAATAGTGTTTGACAATTACTGTCAAAAGCTGTTTACTAAATAGGACAAGTAAGGATAAACAGACTGTAACAATTTTTTGCACATCAACCTTTTTTAATGTCCCCCTCATGGACCATACATAACCCAGGCCCAATGCGGATTGGTGGGTGGTAAAAACATAGTTTTACTTACTTGAACTCTTTGTCACAATGAGGACACTTTCTGATGACGCCATTATGGTATTCTTCATGAAATAATGCAGATTTACTAAAACAAAAAATAAATTACTATATTTTCAGAATCTCATTATGATGATTTTACCAATCTTCAAAATATCATTGTATTTATTGATTATTATTGAAAGATGTAATTACAAAATTTTAATAATACTCACTCTATATTACAAACTAAGTTACATCGGAGACATTCAAACCTCGTGTAGTGAAGTCTCATATGTTTGTTTAAGAAGAAAGCAGTCTTGAACCGACATTTGCAGAAGCGGCATATCAAAGGACCGAGTGCCTAAAATTACCATAGAAAATGTAGATTAGAAGTACAAACAACAATAAAAACAGATATAGTTTGACCACAAGCACTGTACCGCGCCTTGGGTAGTGAAAGATGTGGAGGAAAAGAGAGAAAGCAGCGATAGACGAACGTGCGGGAGGGAGAAAGAGAAGGCTGCCCTGCTCCCGCCCTCACCGTGCACTTACCCAACGCGTGGCACCTGTCAGACTATAATAAAAATGCCAAATTTTAATACAATGCCCATGCCCATGACTGAACTACTATAAATTGGAACATTTATGGATTGTGATGGCTAGGCTAGGTTAGGCTGAAATTAGTTAAATAGGTATAATAAAAAAATATCAACCATTGAAGCTTTGATCAAGAATATCCTAGATAACGCTTCATGAAATAAAACAGCAAGCAAATATGGCATCAACTGACAAAACAAAAAGAAATTCGAAATTGAATCCCTACATAAATATCTTTACATGGATTCAAATACTAGTCTTTCCAAATTCAACCTAAAATAGTAAGATTCAAAGAATACAATACTTTGTACAGAATAAGTTTGAAAGTGGGACGTTATTTCGATGGTGCTATTTTTTTAAACTCTGAACATCTAGTATTCTTGATCGAACCATTGAAGTCACAGATTATTTACCTCTCCGTGTCTAAGTGGTATATGTCTATCTAACATACTCTTCTGAGAGAATCCTCTAAAGCAATCTGTGCATTTATAAGCTGCTCTAAGATATTTCTTGTCCTGTGCTTTAGCTTGATGTTCTACCATAGCTTCTTCATCTGTCAAAAATGTCTTTTTCCAAAAACCAGAATCTAAGAATTTGAGAGCTTTTGGTGTTCCACCTTTTGCTTTAGTGAATTCAACATTTTTTCTCTCTAGTGATACAGCAGTCTTTTTCTTTTTAGCTAAAATTTCATCATCCGAATCTGAGTCATCTTTATTTTTAGCTAATTTTCTTCTCCTATTCTGTCTAGGCTTGGATAGTTTAAGTTTTTTAGTTGATGTTTTACTTTTTTTGTTGTTTTGCTTTTTCTGTTTTGTAACTTTTTTCACTACTATAGGTTCTGGTTCAATAACTTCATCATTATCAAGTGGAAAAATCTGAAATTTATACTTAGTACCTGTATTTAGCACTAATTCTGGTTCAGATTCAGCTGCTGGTATATCAAGATTGTCATTTATATTTTCTGTATCCGAGAATGAGTTGTCTGTACAATCAATTTCAATTGAATTTTCATTAATTTCAATTATGTTTTCTTCTTCAACATTATCGTACTGAAAGATGTAAGTGTTGACACGCTCATTTCTAATTAATATGCCTAGTGTGCCATAATTTAGCATTGGACTTTCTTTTGCCTTTATACTGTTTATTGCTGACTGAGTAATCTGAAAGGTTCAATGTTTTATTTCCAAAATTTCTATAATATTTATATCAAATTTTCAGTGTTTCTTAGTATAATAATTACCTTGCCATTCCAGAGTTTTTCTGTAAGTTCATTGTGACTGTAGTAACACTTTTCCCTGAACAAATGAAACTTATGCAAAGTCGCAGCACATTCAAAGCAAAAATACTGAGGCAATCCATCAACATTGCTGACCTAAAAATCAATTTACATATTACTTCTCTTGATGAAGTTATTAGCTATTAATTAAATGTATGATGTAAGATCTTGATCTATGATATGATTGTGAAGGGAGTTGATAAGTCACAGGAAATAATGGAAGAGAAGGCCGCATTGCGCCTATCCTAAAAAAATTGGAATAAAGGTAGTAGGGGGTCAGTGTTTAAAGATATAATAAAAATGTATATATATTATATTATATTATATATTATATTTGACAACATCACATATTCATATTCATATTCATATTCATTTAATCTCCACAAATTTATAATATTAGTACATAACATACAATGTTAGTGGATAAAGATGTTTGTATTATTATATTATATTATATTATATACACATACATATGGGGTAAGTGTTTACAAATATAATAAAAATGTATATGGGGTCAAGAGTGTTTACTAACATAAATAAAAATGTATATTTCAAGAGTTCTTTAATAAAGGAAATTATGAAGTTTATGAATGAAAATAACTGCATTGATGAATTATTTTTATGTTTTAAATATTGATTCTATTAATATTATTTATAATCAAAGATTTAGATAGAAACACTATCAGATTAATTAATATTCTAAAAGGAAAAATGTGTTTTTAAAACTTACTGGCAAAGTCATAATCTCTTCATAATATTTTTTAAGGTAATACGTATCAATTTTATAAAATTTTGTTCCGCCACGAAGGCATATTCGACAAACTTGTAAGTCGAACATTCTTGTCCTCTAAAACACTTCTAACTATTGAACTTTTATTATTTTCTAGATAAACCAAATAATGTTTGGTAGGTAACCATTTTGAGTTTTTGTTTGACTTGATATGTCAATGTCAATGTCAGTCAATCTGTCACTCACTCACACACGTCACTGTCATTGTCAAAATGTCAAACCAATGATTCGTCACGTACAACAACACGCAGCCTTTCATAAAAGCACAGAAAAGTTGTAGTTGGGTTTTATTTTTAGCTCTAGATCCTAGTCTTTTCTACTTTTGAATATAATAAATTTTGATCGCTACTGAGCCTTAAGTGATCTTTTTCAATGATATATTGTTATTTTTTGTACGGAAAACGTTTCGCTAGGAGAGGATAAGAGAGAACATTTTATTATTCATTTTGGCAGGCAGGATGACAGCTGCTGTGCTTTTTATCTGTATGTACTCCACTGAGTAAGTAATCACTACGTTTTATGAAGGTACTCTAATCTGCCTGCTGTATTAAAAAAAATGAGCGAATAAAAATTGATCTCTCGGTTTCACTCAAAATATAAATATAATTTTATTTATTGCTAAATATATTTAATCCACGATCGCGGTGTACAAAAAACCGTGTTGTATTGGAAAGAAAAATATATTATGGACGACCTAAAAGTGTGTAGAATATGTCTTCGGACTGATAAGTTCGCGAAATATTACAAGTTGGAGGAGTTTTTCTTGAAGTGTTATTATGAGGAGATTACTACCTCTCCGGTCAGTTTACCTATGTTTTCTGAATTACAATACATATTTATTTAGATTTTGATATGAGCCATATTTTGATTCATTTTCATGATATAAAAATATTACAAAACCGGTTAGCTAGCGTCTTTCGTCTTTCAAGGACATTGTAGAATTAGACTACTGTGTTTTAATTTTGTTGTTATCTATCCGAAACTTTCGTAATACAAAACTCACGAAAGCTTTGTAACCATTTCTTATTCTATCTATTTTCTTTGAACTAATTAAATTTTGTCAAAGGTGTTAAAATATTATGACTGTCTATTCTTTAGATTTTTCTATTTCTGTACTAAACTGTTTAAGAAATAAATTATATGTATTTTATAGGTCACCAACAATGACGGTCTTCCAAAGTACTTCTGCTATCAATGTTCTGCATTACTTAATAAGTACCATTATTTTAAAGAAAAATGTTGTTTTGCACAAAAAACACTCAAACAAATGGTACGGACTGCACCAGTAAGTAGATATAGAATTATAATTATTTTATTAACCTTTTAGGGCCCGGAAAATGAGACACAATAGAAATTCTGTTTGTCCGGCTGCATTCGGCTGCTCGGGCGTTCATGAGTTAATTACAAAGATACTACGATAAAGCAATTGTTCAACTCAGTATTATGAAATATTTATGCTTTACAATACCTTCTCATGTTAACCACAATGTTCTATCTTTTACAGCTCACTTACAACAAAATTTGCAATATGTATTCAAGACAGATGCCCATCATAAAAAGAGGAAATATTGAAATCTTAAAAACAAACAAAAAAGTAAAGACTTACAACTATGAGTATAAAGAACCTAGAAGAAACTCCAAAGCAAAATCGAAGGCTGTTAAAAAAGAAAGTGACAGTGATTTGTATGAAAGTGATGTAGATTTCTTTGCTGATAGCAATAGTTCAGATGACGATGTGCCAATAAAGGAACTCTCTCTATTGAAAAAGGAAAATAATGTAGCTATCGATATATTCCAAGAGATAGAGGAGAAAAAAGAACAACCAGTATTAGACCTCTTGGAAGAAGTTAAATCTAAACAAGAGACGAAAATACTAAAAAATCTTTTAACTAAACCTAAATCTAAAAAAAGTTCAACTGATAAGAAAAAAACACCTGTTTTTAGAGAACCGGAGACAAAACAATATAAATTCTCAAAGGCAAAAGATGGTAAGTCAAAAGCTCTCCAGTTTCTCGATTCTGGTTTCTGGAGAAAGCTTGCTTTAACGGAAGAGGAGGCAATGAAAGAATTTCAAGCAAAAGGACAGAATGAGAAGTATTTACGTGCCGCTTATAAGTGTATGGATTGTCATAAGCCATTCTCACAGAAGAATATGTTGGATAGACATGTACTTAGAAAACATGGTGAGGTAAGGCACAAATTTGTATTTAATGTCATGGAAATCATGGTCAGCTTTTTTCTTATCAATGAATTAACATTTCACCTGACTTATGACGCAAAATAGGCATAATTTTTGGCCAGTAGTGAAAACAGCTCATATTTAAATGAAGAATGAATGAATCACTACATTTGTAATTTGCCGACTCGCAAACAGACATACTTACAGCAGAATTTCTTATTGGATTAACAATAAAATAAATTGATTTATACAATTTCAACAGACAGCCGGCACTCTAGTCTGTCGGTTCTGCAAGATGCGATTCCGGCGAGCTTGCTTCCTCAGCAAGCATATGAAGCAACATCTCACGAAATACGAGTGTCTACGGTGTAACTTGGTCTGTAATGTCGAGTGAGTGATATTTATTTTAAGTTAGACTGTTAAATTAGATCCTAACTAATATTATAAATACCAAGGTAAGTTTGTTTGTTTGTTACGGGTAACTTTTATACAGAAAAAATGTACTGTACCAAAAAGAATGCAAAAAAACCATTCCACGCAGACGAAGTTGCGGGCGGCCGCTAGTTTCATATAAATATGATCTATATATAAAACTGTGAGCTCTAAATGTTTGTGCGTGAATCACGCAAAAACCGCTGAACGGAATTTGATGTGATTTTCACAGTTTGGTAGCTTTGGGTCCAACTTAAAATCTAAGCTATGTTTCTTTTGATTCGGGTGGGTACAACCAGGGTAACAGCTTAAACTCTTCAGTATTCTAGCTTTCACACACTAAGGAGATCATTCAAACTGGTTGCCGTCGTCGTAGACGTCGTCGATATACTGGGGATTTTTCTACTGTCCACACGGACGAAGTCGCGTGCGGAGGCTAGTATCAAATAAATCGAAATATAGTCATTAAGTATAATCATTGTAAATTAAGCACAGTTGTTATAACTTCTGTTTTCTATTTCTAATTATATGTTTTTTTTAACATAAGACAGCATCTTCATGTTAGCATCTCTTTCAGAACAACTGCCTTGTTTCACGAAGAATATCATAGTGGAGTCATCAGAAAGTGCCCACACTGTGACAAGGAGTTCAGGTAAGTGCTATCACCAAAGAAGGATGCCCATGTCTGACCTGTCAATATGTAGATTTTATCAATTTTCTTGTATAGAAAAATAATATAGCTCATTAAATTACATTTTTATTACGCTTTTATACATATACTAAGACAAAGAGGTGATTTAAACTGGTCGCAGTATTGTAAGTCGCGCGCAAAACTAATGCTCGAAGCGAATCGAGGGCGGGACGCTAGTGATATAAAAGTTTCTTAGGTAAGTTTACACTTACTGTTGTCCACAGACACCTGTCGACGTTCTACACGCACCTGCGCACGCACCGCAGCAAGCACATGTGCTCGCTCTGCGGGGAGTCCTTCGTCAGTCCGCTCGGGCTACGACAGCATAAGAGGCTCAAGCACGTCATGGAACCGGTACGTTTTAAGGTCAAGGTCATTAGAGCTACCCGGCACCTGACCAGCACCTCCCCGCCTCGAGCGGTTAGTATTCTTTATATGGACTTCTATGGATATGCGCTCATTACATCATCACCTCGCTCGCAAGCGGTACACGCGCGAACGTCGGATGGATCACTCGGTGACACCTGTGACACCTCTCTGCTCGCATGCTTGCCTCGCGTTGACCGCGCGTTGAAATAAAGATTGTATAACAGATGTATAGCTACACAGTGTTTTGTCCCTTTCTTTATGCCAAACTTATTTAAGTTTGACAGAGAGTAACCATTGTGAAACTATACATCTGCTATACAATCTTTGTTAGTAAAGGGGTAAGTGTAAATTATTTGATTTATTACCTTTTTTTTTTTAAATGGACAACATCACATACATTGCTTCGATTCCAAAGTAAGTAGCTGAAGCACTTGTGTTATGGAAATCAAAGACAACGGTGGCATCACAAACACCCAGACCTGAGCCAATATAGAAAAGTTCGTTTTCTAAATTGACCCAACTGGGGATCGAACCCGGGACCTCAGAGATGAAACCCGGTGTACAAAGCCACTCGACCACGGAGGTCGTCAAACCTACTTAATCTATATTGTTTCAAAAGTTTTATTTATTACCAGGATAATCAAGTAACAGACGGAGAGAACAACACGTACTGTGAAGTGTGCAAGATTACGTTTGAGACCAAGGAAGCGTACACTAAGCATCTGTTGCATTCTGCCATGCATACCGACGAGTAAGTATAGTCAGCGCCTAAATGATTTGAGCATTCAGACCTACCAAAATACATTAGGGTGCACTTTTGTTTGTTCTCAGACAACTAATGCACCTTAATGTCTTGAGATAAGGTTGATTTTTGTCAAATGATTAGCTATTTTGGTAGGTTTGAACGCTCACTCAGATCATTTTGGCGCTGACTGTATCTAATCAATTTTAAACCTTAAGGCAATTTAAATACAGTTCTTTTTACAATGACAAACATTATTTTGGTTTTCAGTATGTTTGGTGAACTTTTTTCTGTTATTTTGAAAACAAAATAAATGAAATTTCTTTTCTTCACATACAGTTTCACACCCGGTGGTAAAACTTCAGACGGTAATTTGGAAGAAGAAATGTATGACGAAGCCGAAGACAAACAAGACGATAAAAACTCTGATGTGAGTACTAACTCGTACATTATCAACCTTATTGCAAACGACGGTAGGGCTATTTTCGGTTGAGGATTTTTGACATAATATCTTGGATATCATTATTTATTTTGTCGCCAGCGAGCGGGAAGTGTCTCCGCTTCAGCTTGGGCAAAAATGCTTTTGTATGTCCGTCTGTTCTCCTCTACAGGTCGCATTTCTCAACAGATTCTCGAGAAATTTTGTGAGCAGGTTCGAAAATTATACAGATTTTAAAATTTTGCAAAAAGATTCACCCATTCGGAAAATTATCAAAATTAGAAGCGCCATCTAGCTTAGAATGGAAATACTAAAAGAATATCTAACCTACCAAACAGCACATAGCAACCTCGCGGCGACATCTATTATGTTAATTTTTAAACAACATGCAATTTGAGCGAGGTCTGCAGCTCCCTGAGCCTCTAGTTAATATATTGATGTTCATTTTTGTTTCAGACTCCAAAACAACTGTATGAGAGGTAAGTTTTACATTTATGATTTTTCTTACTTCTATTTCTTACAAGATAATGTCACATTATCGACGACATAGAGAAAACGTATTTCAACCTGAAACATATTTACATTACGAAGTTCGTTCTAGCTTTTACAATTACTTTATTTAAAGATCTGTTTGCCGTTAAGGCCCCCGCCCCCTGATTGTGTAACTTTGTTGCAATCAACTCTGACAGAAATCGCAGTTACATTGCTGCTTTAGTAAGATTGTCACCAATGTGACAACTATCTTACTTAAAGCAGAGCAATGTAACTGCGGTTTCAATCGATTTCAATCGAGAATTGTTAGCAACAGAGTTACGTAATGATGATGATGATGATGATGATGATGATGATGATGAAATATTCTTTATTCAAATAAACTTAGATATTAAGTGCTTTTGAATGGTCTATATTTTCCTACCACCGTAATCAGCCCCCCGGTAACGATTAATTGCGATTGTCATTTTTTACGTCAATGCCATTGTTGGAGCAATTGACAATCGCTTCAATTGCACATGTAAACGATCAATGAGCGTCAATTATGTAAAAATTGAAATCGCAATTGATCGCTTTCCGGATTTGTAGGCGCGATTCTATTAAACTAAATGTTGTGTTAGATGTTTGTTGCTCAATCACGCAAAAACGGCTGAACATATTTGGATGGAATTTGGCACACAGATAGTTTATAGTCTAGATTAAAATATAGAATACTTTATAACCTGTTTTTTAAATTTAGATTTTTCGCATTCACAATGCTATTTTTATATTAAGATAAATAATATTAGAAAAAATACTAGAAAAAATCGACTCACCCGTAGCACCTCAGACGGGACTCGAACCCGCACCCTTGGGATTCCGGCCCAATGCACTGACCAATTATGCTACCGAGTCGCTAGTAGGAGCGGCGAAATTTTCTAGTACTTTTTATTTCTTCGCTGCAAGCCAGCGCAATTTCATCAATGTGAAGAAATACCACCACATTCGAAAGAAACATCTTTCCAGATGTTTTGACAATCGATAAAGATGAAACAGCTATATAACTTTTTTAAATTTAGATTTTTCGCATTCACAATGCTATTTTTATATTAAGATAAATAATATTAGAAAAAATACTAGAAAAAATCGACTCACCCGTAGCACCTCAGACGGGACTCGAACCCGCACCCTTGGGATTCCGGCCCAATGCACTGACCAATTATGCTACCGAGTCGCTAGTGGAAGCGGCGAAATTTTCTAGTACTTTTTATTTCTTCGCTGCAAGCCAGCGCAATTTCATCAATGTGAAGAAATACCCCCACATTCGAAAGAAACATCTTTCCAGATGTTTTGACAATCGATAAAGATGAAACAGCTATATAACTTTTTTAAATTTAGATTTTTCGCATTCACAATGCTATTTTTATATTAAGATAAATAATATTAGAAAAAATACTAGAAAAAATCGACTCACCCGTAGCACCTCAGACGGGACTCGAACCCGCACCCTTGGGATTCCGGCCCAATGCACTGACCAATTATGCTACCGAGTCGCTAGTGGGAGCGGCGAAATTTTCTAGTACTTTTTATTTCTTCGCTGCAAGCCAGCGCAATTTCATCAATGTGAAGAAATACCCCCACATTCGAAAGAAACATCTTTCCAGATGTTTTGACAATCGATAAAGATGAAACAGATATATAACTTTTTTAAATTTAGATTTTTCGCATTCACAATGCTATTTTTATATTAAGATAAATAATATTAGAAAAAATACTAGAAAAAATCGACTCACCCGTAGCACCTCAGACGGGACTCGAACCCGCACCCTTGGGATTCCGGCCCAATGCACTGACCAATTATGCTACCGAGTCGCTAGTGGGAGCGGCGAAATTTTCTAGTACTTTTTATTTCTTCGCTGCAAGCCAGCGCAATTTCATCAATGTGAAGAAATACCCCCACATTCGAAAGAAACATCTTTCCAGATGTTTTGACAATCGATAAAGATGAAACAGCTATATAACTTTTTTAAATTTAGATTTTTCGCATTCACAATGCTATTTTTATATTAAGATAAATAATATTAGAAAAAATACTAGAAAAAATCGACTCACCCGTAGCACCTCAGACGGGACTCGAACCCGCACCCTTGGGATTCCGGCCCAATGCACTGACCAATTATGCTACCGAGTCGCTAGTGGGAGCGGCGAAATTTTCTAGTACTTTTTATTTCTTCGCTGCAAGCCAGCGCAATTTCATCAATGTGAAGAAATACCCCCACATTCGAAAGAAACATCTTTCCAGATGTTTTGACAATCGATAAAGATGAAACAGATATATAACTTTTTTAAATTTAGATTTTTCGCATTCACAATGCTATTTTTATATTAAGATAAATAATATTAGAAAAAATACTAGAAAAAATCGACTCACCCGTAGCACCTCAGACGGGACTCGAACCCGCACCCTTGGGATTCCGGCCCAATGCACTGACCAATTATGCTACCGAGTCGCTAGTGGGAGCGGCGAAATTTTCTAGTACTTTTTATTTCTTCGCTGCAAGCCAGCGCAATTTCATCAATGTGAAGAAATACCCCCACATTCGAAAGAAACATCTTTCCAGATGTTTTGACAATCGATAAAGATGAAACAGATATATAACTTTTTTAAATTTAGATTTTTCGCATTCACAATGCTATTTTTATATTAAGATAAATAATATTAGAAAAAATACTAGAAAAAATCGACTCACCCGTAGCACCTCAGACGGGACTCGAACCCGCACCCTTGGGATTCCGGCCCAATGCACTGACCAATTATGCTACCGAGTCGCTAGTGGGAGCGGCGAAATTTTCTTGTACTTTTTATTTCTTCGCTGCAAGCCAGCGCAATTTCATCAATGTGAAGAAATACCCCCACATTCGAAAGAAACATCTTTCCAGATGTTTTGACAATCGATAAAGATGAAACAGCTATATAACTTTTTTAAATTTAGATTTTTCGCATTCACAATGCTATTTTTATATTAAGAAAAATAATATTAGAAAAAATACTAAAAAAAATCGACTCACCCGTAGCACCTCAGACGGGACTCGAACTCGCACCCTTGGGATTCCGGCCCAATGCACTGACCAATTATGCTACCGAGTCGCTAGTGGGAGCGGCGAAATTTTCTAGTACTTTTTATTTCTTCGCTGCAAGCCAGCGCAATTTCATCAATGTGAAGAAATACCCCCACATTCGAAAGAAACATCTTTCCAGATGTTTTGACAATCGATAAAGATGAAACAGCTATATAACTTTTTTAAATTTAGATTTTTCGCATTCACAATGCTATTTTTATATTAAGATAAATAATATTAGAAAAAATACTAGAAAAAATCGACTCACCCGTAGCACCTCAGACGGGACTCGAACCCGCACCCTTGGGATTCCGGCCCAATGCACTGACCAATTATGCTACCGAGTCGCTAGTGGGAGCGGCGAAATTTTCTAGTACTTTTTATTTCTTCGCTGCAAGCCAGCGCAATTTCATCAATGTGAAGAAATACCCCCACATTCGAAAGAAACATCTTTCCAGATGTTTTGACAATCGATAAAGATGAAACAGATATATAACTTTTTTAAATTTAGATTTTTCGCATTCACAATGCTATTTTTATATTAAGATAAATAATATTAGAAAAAATACTAGAAAAAATCGACTCACCCGTAGCACCTCAGACGGGACTCGAACCCGCACCCTTGGGATTCCGGCCCAATGCACTGACCAATTATGCTACCGAGTCGCTAGTGGGAGCGGCGAAATTTTCTAGTACTTTTTATTTCTTCGCTGCAAGCCAGCGCAATTTCATCAATGTGAAGAAATACCCCCACATTCGAAAGAAACATCTTTCCAGATGTTTTGACAATCGATAAAGATGAAACAGATATATAACTTTTTTAAATTTAGATTTTTCGCATTCACAATGCTATTTTTATATTAAGATAAATAATATTAGAAAAAATACTAGAAAAAATCGACTCACCCGTAGCACCTCAGACGGGACTCGAACCCGCACCCTTGGGATTCCGGCCCAATGCACTGACCAATTATGCTACCGAGTCGCTAGTGGGAGCGGCGAAATTTTCTAGTACTTTTTATTTCTTCGCTGCAAGCCAGCGCAATTTCATCAATGTGAAGAAATACCCCCACATTCGAAAGAAACATCTTTCCAGATGTTTTGACAATCGATAAAGATGAAACAGCTATATAACTTTTTTAAATTTAGATTTTTCGCATTCACAATGCTATTTTTATATTAAGAAAAATAATATTAGAAAAAATACTAGAAAAAATCGACTCACCCGTAGCACCTCAGACGGGACTCGAACTCGCACCCTTGGGATTCCGGCCCAATGCACTGACCAATTATGCTACCGAGTCGCTAGTGGGAGCGGCGAAATTTTCTAGTACTTTTTATTTCTTCGCTGCAAGCCAGCGCAATTTCATCAATGTGAAGAAATACCCCCACATTCGAAAGAAACATCTTTCCAGATGTTTTGACAATCGATAAAGATGAAACAGCTATATAACTTTTTTAAATTTAGATTTTTCTCATTCACAATGCTATTTTTATATAATCGATTGTCAAAACATCTGGAAAGATGTTTCTTTCGAATGTGGGGGTATTTCTTCACATTGATGAAATTGCGCTGGCTTGCAGCGAAGAAATAAAAAGTACTAGAAAATTTCGCCGCTCCCACTAGCGACTCGGTAGCATAATTGGTCAGTGCATTGGGCCGGAATCCCAAGGGTGCGGGTTCGAGTCCCGTCTGAGGTGCTACGGGTGAGTCGATTTTTTCTAGTATTTTTTCTAATATTATTTATCTTAATATAAAAATAGCATTGTGAATGCGAAAAATCTAAATTTAAAAAAGTTATATAGCTGTTTCATCTTTATCGATTGTCAAAACATCTGGAAAGATGTTTCTTTCGAATGTGGGGGTATTTCTTCACATTGATGAAATTGCGCTGGCTTGCAGCGAAGAAATAAAAAGTACTAGAAAATTTCGCCGCTCCCACTAGCGACTCGGTAGCATAATTGGTCAGTGCATTGGGCCGGAATCCCAAGGGTGCGGGTTCGAGTCCCGTCTGAGGTGCTACGGGTGAGTCGATTTTTTCTAGTATTTTTTCTAATATTATTTAACTTTATAACCTGGTCAAAATATTTTTTTCAAAAGTGCCGACGAAGTTGCGGGCGGTAGCTAGTAAATAATAAAATTAGAACCAATAATTTATGTATGACTTCTATTCGCAGAAAGTCAAAGGTGGAAAAGACATTGTCAGCAGTTAGAAAAAGCAACTTGCCCGCGGTCGCCGGCGCCGGCTGGACGAAGAAACCGACCACTTGTCAACACGTAAGTAGCCTTCGATCAATACCATAGATGTCCGGTCAGAGTCTCAAAAACGACACCTCGAAATAACTTCCCACTTTCAAACCGGGCGCTTATTTTGTACAAAGTATTATCTTCTTTGTTTCTTACTATTTAAAATTGAATTTGGAAAGAATAGTAATTTGTACCCGGACAAAAATATTCATGTAGGGATTCAAATTTCAAAATTTTGAATCGCTTTTTGTTTTGTCAGTTGGCACCGACTGACATTTGCGTGCTTTTTAGTGAAGCGACGTCATGTAGTAGTAGGTACAGTCACACAAACTTATTTGACCCGGGGAACTAAGTGTTATTAGTTTGTTACCTAGGCTACGCTGTCGTCTCTTTCGCAAAATGTCCCTTTCGCAGAATGTCTCTTTCGCAAAATATTCCTTTCGTAGAATTTCCCTTTCGCAGAATGTTATGTTATAGCAAAATATCATATCACACTCGCAACGAAAAGGGACATTCTGCGACGGAAGGACGCTGTCGACTACATCGACGACTAAGTCTCTGTAAAGCTATCTATGAAAAAAAAATGCTGCGACAAAGATCAACCCCGCTGGTTTTAGTGGATCTCTGACATGCTAAAAACAGAGCACAATAAAATTACAAACGAATGATTCAAAAATAGGGCCCCAGCAATTGTTTGATTAGTAATATCGCTGATACTAGCACACCCCGGGCACTCCATACAACCGCCTCATTTTAAACAGATGACGTTTTTGTACACACGACGGCACCTCAGACTATACATGTTGACCTTGAGACCACCTTTATGCCCTACGTAATAAAAACTGTTTTCGCAGTTTAAATGCATAACCTGACGTGCTGTCGTGTGTACATGCGCAACTGTGAGTAAGTCTAGGGCTACCGTCCAGTTTGTAATGTATGAAGTCTTGCGTCAAGCGCTTGCAATATAACTTTGATGTTCCTTTGATGGCGTTTCACGCATGCGTCAAAAACGCAATATGAACATCAAAGCGCATTGGTGTAGGCATAAGTCGTTCTGTTTATTTATAGTGCGGCAAGCATTTCGCCTCGCAGACGGCGTGTCGGAAACATCACTTGGCGGAGCATTTGCGGGCGCCGTTTTACACGGAGAAAGATAGAGTAATTTGCGAGATTTGCGGCGCCTCGTTAGCGGTGAGAACATTTTATTAATTTAGATATTCTTAGGAAGACTTACAGACTTTCAAAGTTCAACCGGAGCTGGACCGAAACAAAACTGATACAACGCGCTAATACAGGTTGGTCCCGTTGCCATAATAAGTCGATATTATTTCAACAGGCACTATCTAGAGCTCCTTATTTATATAATAAAAAAAATTATATGTGTTTTTGTAAATGGGTGTAATTTGCCTGAATAAATGAAAATTCTATTCTATTCTATTTACCATAATGAACTTTAAAGCCTTATCACACTGTCGATTTGCCAGCGAGTTCAAAGCGAAGCGAGATCGCTACGATTGCGCAACGACCTCGCGGCGAATTCGGAACAACGCGAAGCGAATCGCCGCGAAGACATCGCGGACGCGCAGCGAGCTCGCGGCGTGCGATCCGCGGTTTGAACAGTCAGTAAACCGTTCAAACCGCGGATCGCATGCCGCGGGCTCGTTGCAAACTCGCCGTGAGCTCGTTGCGCAATCTAGGTGAGCTCTCTTCGCTTTGAACTCGCTGGCAAATCGCCAGTGTGCTAAGGCTCTTGCATAAACTCATATAATTTTTATAATTTAGTTTTATCTCTAATTTTCATAAACGTTGTTTTTTTCTACCAAAGCCTGGCAGTGTAGCAGCCCATTTAAACCAACACACGCGCCGCAAGATCTACACGTGTGAAACGTGCGGGCGATCGTTCACGACTAACCACGTGCTGAGAAATCATATGGCGGTAAGTTGACATTATAAATTGTAGAGAGAATTGAGATAAATGTTCGTAAGAGAGAACTGATTCTTATGGTCGACCCTATCGATTGGTGTAAAAATATCGTAGTTTATAAGTGTTGTTGAGGGAAAATTCGTATCTTCAGTATTTAAATAACTTTCTCCAATTTCTTTAATTTTTTTTGCTACATGTAATTTTCTTTCATCCATCTTCTTCATAGCCCAACATTCCGATCCACTGACTACTGGCCCTATTAGGGACTTATAAATTTTGCCCTTTAACTTAAGAATTTCTACTCATCCGCTTGATGTCAACTTAAAATCTTAGCTAACTTATAATAAAGACCGGTGGATGCCAACTTAAAATCTTAGCTAACTTATAATAAAGACCGGTGGATGTCAACTTAAAATCTTAGCTAACTTATAATAAAGACCGGTGGATGTCAACTTAAAATCTTAGATAACTTATAAAGTAGCAACATCAATTTCAGACACATACTGGTGAAAGAAACTATGCTTGCAACATGTGCGGGAAGCGATTCACGCAAAACGGCAGCTTAAGCCTCCACTACCGGACTGTGCACCTCAAACAACCGTATATCAGGTAATAAATAAATAAATAAATATTTGACAACATCACAATATTTGACATCATCTACAATAGCATGAAGAATTATTTTTGTATTATTCGTCGACCTTCGTGGTCGAGTGGCTTTGTACTCCGGTTTTCAAAGTGTCGCCATCTCTGAGGTCCCAGGTTCGATCTCGGTCTGAATCGGATCTCTCTCCAGTTTCGAATCGGAATAATAAATAATAATAAAAAACATTTGACAACATCAGATACATTGCTCAAAGCACTTGTGTTATGGAAATTAGAGACAACGGTGGCATCACAAACACCCTGAGCCAATATATAAAAGTTCGTTTTCTAAATTGACCCAACCGGGTGATCGAACCCGGGACCTCAGAGATGGCGACACCTTGAAACCCGGTGTACGAAGCCACTCGACCACGGAGGTCGTCGAATAATACAAAAATAATTCTTTATGCTATTGTAGAAAATTGTGGTAAGGAAGTGGAATTCATTTGACTCCAGTATAACTTTTGAGAGTCAATCCTTCATTTTTTATGAAATAGAAAAACAATTATTTTAATGTTATTTTGTTCACAGGGACAGAAAAAAGAAGATAGACGAAACGAATATCGGAGCATTCTTCGGTAAACAGGAGTTTAATATGTAGATATCATAATATAGTACAAAGAACAAATGTATGTATGAATGTTTTTGCAATAAATGTAGCTACAAAATGTAATTATTAGTCACAGAAGCTCGCGTAATTGTGTATATTTTGCAAATGGGAGATTATGACTATGTGTCACAGAATTAGTATAGTAGTGACGTACCCGTATTCACAAACACTACTATGAGGTCTCTATGCCCGCGGCCGCACAGCGTCCCCAACTACCTATCACAGGTTATACGTAAAACAAACGTACCAATCACAGAGCAGAACAGGGGCCCTACCGGCTAACTTTTTGAACTTTGGCGGGTCTGCCGAGCTTCAATTTAAAACAGATAAATCCAAGTAAGGAGTTTCGTATTGTACTATTCGCCGAAGTTATTTAGAAGATAATAATGTTCATGTGACATCATGAATTGGGGTTCGCCATTTTGGTCCAATTGGGGCTCGATTTATCTGTTTTAATTGAAGCTCGGCAGACTTTCCGAAATTCGATGCATTAGCCGGTACGGCCCCAGAAGTTCATTCTCCGGGGCCGTGTCGCGCGCGCGAGTTGTTTGTACTAACATACGAGCTCAACAGATGTCAAGAGTCAACCCTAAAAGGTTCACGCACACATTCGCAGCGTGTACAAACGTTATCTGTTTATGTTGTAGTTAAAACGCACTTTTTGTATGGAGTGTCCGGGGTGTGTCAGAAGTTCGCGTAATTGTGTATATTTTGCAAATGGGAGATTATGACTATGTATTATAATGTATAATTCTAATAACGTTAAGCCTGAAATTGATCTGTTTAGAATATATTTTTTCTAGTTTTTGTAAATCTGTAAGTAATTACTGAACTCGACAATGAACCCCGCTGCGGTCCATAAACCATACGAGGGGCAGATTCAAAGTTTCCGAAACGACTAAGAAAAGCTTTAATAATCTATTTAAAACTAGCTGCCTGCCCCGCCTTCGCATGGATGCGCCATCTATTAGTTACATTGCGATTTAAAATTACGTAAAAGTGAATTTGTTTTCACGTCTTTTCGTATTTTAAAAAAAAAATATCTTTTATAAAAACCATGTCCTGGAAAAAGATAAATTTATTTCTTGACGTGGTTTCCTTATACCTCGATGCGTTTAGTCCAGCGCTTCAATTGCCATTACACCAGTTTAAAAAAAAAATATTATGTCAATATACTCTAAAGGATTTATCTTGTACTGTACATTCTTGTTGTGACTAAAGGCAAAAAATGCAATAAGTATTATTATTGATAGAAGTGTATGGTAAGTGTATAATATTTTATTTATTGACTACTTTATAAGTTCCACTTATAATAGATGACAGCTGGATCTCCGTTCTTTCATAAGTTGACTAAAATTATTTATTGATTTTTATTCACTTTTTAAATACATTATTATTTTGTGATTGCTTTAACAAGTTATTATTCTTTTATTTTTAATGACGTAAACAAAATATAATATTATAAAAAAAACGCTTAGTCACAGTTTATAATTTAAGAATTTGAGAGACTTAAAGAAATGAGAGATATAAGAACAGAATTTGGTCTCATTAGAGAATTAACAATGGTTTAAGATAAAAAATATTAGAAAGCTGTTTCGATTTATGGCCGATTATTAAATCCTCAGGTAACAGATATCTGTCAGTTTAATTATTAAACAAATAAAATATAAGTCTTTCAAAAATATGTCAGATAAATGTATGACCGGCATTTTCAATTTGACGGTGTAACACGTTATTATTAAAAGCTTATACAACGTGTTACAAAAATACCCCTAATGCCGAATATGGTAGGTAGGGACCATCAAACTGAATAACTTTTACTATGAAACCAACTCTGAAATCGCGAAAAAAATCAGCTGTTTCATACATTTTGATATTTTCGTAATTAATTTTTGTATGAATCAGCTGATTTTTTGAGTTGATCCCTTAGTAAAAGTTGTTCAGTTTGATGGTCCCTATCTACCATATGCTTGTTTAGCTGTTAACTCTGTTACACGTTGTATAGGTACGTAATAAGTAGGACTTTAAAGTTCTTGAGTTTTCCAGTTATAGTAACTAACCATTATACCTCGTAAAATGGGCGCCGCCAGGATTTCTTTCAGGGAGGCGTCTGCGTCTACACATTAAATTTCTTAATAGAGGAGAACACAGACACCCGTATTCACAAACACTACTATGAAATCTAAATGCCCGCCGACGCACAGCGTCCCCAACTACCTATCACAGGTTATACGTAAACAAACGAACCAATCACAGAGCAGAACAGATGCCCTACCGGCTAACTTTTTGAACTTTAGCGGGTCTGCCGAGCTTCAACTTAAAACAGATAAATCGAAATAAGGAGTTTCGTATTGTACTATTCGCTGAAGTTATTTAGAAGATATCGATGTTCGTGTGACATCATGAATTAGGGTTCGCCATTTTGGCCCGATTGGGGCTCGATTTATCTGATACTAAATAATATACTAGAAAAAATACAACTTGCATTTGTTTGAACGCCTTTTCAATCTGTGTAAAGTTATTCAATAAATATTAGACGTTATTAACAAAACCTTGACTGATTCCTTTTTTAAGAAATTGGGCTTATTTAGAATAAATAAAATAAAATCGACTGGCGGCGCTAGTTGGCTGATGTCAGCCCCTGAATGTTAAAATGCATATATCTATATTTTTTTTCCTGACAGGGGGGTGCAAGTGCACCCCTTGTACTCGTAAACGTCTAAAATATTTTATTTTTATTTTCGCTTCGCTGCCGCTTCTTTAGTGCAGTTAAGCTCTCTCTCTCTCTCTCTTTCTTTATTTTTATCCTTTTGATTGTGTTATTATGCCATAATAATCGTGTTTATAATAATAAACAAGCACCTACCTATCTAACAAAAAATAAAAAGATTTAAAAAACTTGAGGTTAGTATGTCGTATAGGTAACTTGTGAATCGCGGGTTCGATTCTCATCTTAAACAGTTAAAGCAGTGTCAAATAATTTTAGTATAAGTGGCAATATATAGTTAGCAAAATGTAAATATTGTACTAGATATAATTTATAATTCGTAGCAATTTTTTGTAATAAACAAATAAGTAAGTAAAAACTAAATTTTTTTTATTGTTCTGTGGCGTCTGCAAAGAGGTCACCACTCCTCTATGGTTAGGCAGAAAAGAAGATAGTTCTGACTTCTGTCTTACACACGGTTGTCACAGAATTTTATTGTTGCTTTCTTGCTATTGTAAATTAATATTATCCCTTCCTTACTCGTCCGTGTTCCTTCTTATTTTAATCTGACTCCTCCTTGTAAATACATATTGTACATAGCATTTATGAAGTAAATAATAAACACACGTTGGAAGTGTTTTCATCATAGTTTTAACAACGAACACAAGTATAGTGCGGGCAGGAACCAAAGCCCGCACAGTTCCATATTTTTTTCCCTTTTATTCAAATAAGACAGCCGGTCAAACTAAAAAAAGTTAAACACTAACTTAATATCTATCTTACGATTCTTAAGGGGGCGTACAATGCTGGAAGAAATTTTCATAGCCGAGATTACCGACATTATTGAAAACATTTCGTTTTTAATTGATTACTAATAAACTATTCCTTAATTTGGAAAACTGTCAATCAGAAAACTAAGCTAGCTAAGGTTTTTTAAATTATAGTTTCAAGATTAAAGGTTTATGATTGGTTGGCACAGCATAGAAAAACTTCAATGAGGTCACATTACGATTTTTTTCGATCGAGAAAAATTTTAGTAATCATTTGTTTCTTAGAAATAAAACACTTTTTACGGATTACAGCGCGTATATTATTAATTCAGGTGTTAATTTAGAATTATTTAGTTTGGATTTATTGTTATTTTTGATTGCCTGACGTTTCGGCACCTTTTCAGGGGGCGTGGTCTCGGGTATGACTCAGAAGTGTATAGTCTTAGAAGTTTACATCATGACTTTGTCAATCACGTAACTGAGTACTAGGTACTATCTACATTATTTTTTGGGACCGATAAATCAAGTAATGCTATGTGAAATCGTTGCTCAATTATGTGTTACTTAACTTTGTACGGCCCCTTAAGGAACATGTCGCGGTAAATCTAATCTAAATCCAAAAAAATAAAAGTCCTTTGATTGAGTTGATCATTTAGTATCGGATAACTTTTTGTATAAAAACGACCCTGAAAAATTTTTCAGCTGTTGCTGTTTCACACATTTTACCAGAATAAAATGTTAATTAATGAAACAGTTGAAACACTTCGTGATTTTCTATACCAATATCTAGTTGTTCATAATAATCCACTCTACAAATGATTTTCAGATTTTGTGCCTTTACCCATTTCCGAACCCGACAATTCCATTATAGCTAGTTAATTTACTCAGAACAATTTACCTGCAATCTCACAGATAATTGACCTCCTTTGTGGCATAAATTCTCAACGCAACCTTTGTTGCTAATTCGCTATCTCGCCTCATCTCAAGAATTAAATCTGTTCAAGTAGAAAATTGCTCTAACGGTCAGAACTCTGGCATACGGGCTAGAGTCTAACCCGTATTGCCAGACTTCGAAAACAATAGACGGGAAGGATGCAAACAAATAGAAAAGGCTATCGGGAGATTCAATCTATGGGTAAACACGGCGAACTAATATCTATGGAAGTATTATTGCAAACAAATATTGCTTAAAAACAGCACCGCGGGGCTAAAAAATTACAACCTACACAGCATTTAATAGGGCTAGCCACGCAGCGTCAGCGTTCTTTATTGTATTTAAAAGCAAAGATAATAGTAGATTATGCAACAAGTAGTGTATTATGTCCTGGGTTCAAGTTCGCCCAAGACAATATACATATTTAAGCCCGCGATGCATTCTCTACTTTTTATACTTTCTGCGAGGCAGTTGAAACCAATGACTGTTATAAAGAAAGTACCTACTTAAGTATTTATTTAATTTTTGTGTCGTCTATTCTGTAGTTCGACATTCGAATACCTACATCCTTCTTGGTGCGCGGGTGCACCTAAACATTTTTGAAACCAACCTCGATCAAGCACGACTACATGGGTTGCATTCCAAAATCAAATTACACTATTTCCCATGGGAAAAAATGATATTCAGTACAACATTATGACCCGGCTAGACCGTGGGGCTGAAATGACTTACTTTAGGAAAGGTTTGCATGACACATAATATGCCATTGACGAGCAGGTAGTACAAAAAGTTTATTAGAAATGACAGCCTGTGTAGTCAAATGGTGTAAAAGACGCAAAGAAGGCAAAAAAATGCAGAGATCGATGAGTAGGTAAGTATACAGATTATGGTCGCTATTAATATGCTACGCTACCAATATGCTATTAAGTGTCCAGTCGCTTTGTGCTGCATAGCTAACTGCCAGCATTTTAGCCCCGCCCACTTGGTTTGTAATTTTTATGTGGTGCTATTTATTGAGCGGAATGCTTGTTCCATAGATTTAAGTTCGCTGGGTAAACAGATATGAAAAAGGTAGGTAAAGTATATATTTAGAAGTAGGTGATGGTAACTATGGCCTGTACTATTAACAATGTAGCTATGTATAAAATGAGGTGCACTTTTCAATTCATATTTTTATAGCAATCCTATGTCTCAAAGGTCTGGAAAAGAATGCTCAGCGTAAAAAAGTACTTAGATGGAAAAGTAAATACAATAAACTTGGTAACAGAATTATTGAAAACAATTATTTATCGTATTATAATAGTAGACGGGTTGTTTTTCTATGAAATATTTATTTCGATATTATGTGGTCAATATATTATTATGGCCTCTTAGTCTGCCCATCAGAAAAAGAGTAATGTGGTTTATTTATGTGTAGCCACCAAAGTGAATGTAATCACTACTTTCTCGTAGACACTGCGCTGCGAGAAATCATCCATGTTGCAGAACTAAACCAAATGAAACTTTTACTTAATCGTAGGTAAGTGATACCAAATAATTTACTAGAAAAAATATGACTCGCACCAGATCATGTTCTCGGACGGGAATCGAACCCGCGACCTTTGGATATCCGGTCCAATGCTCTGACCGCTGAACTACCGAGTCACTAGTGTCAGCGTCGAATTTCTTCTAGTATATCAACTCTTACGCTACAAGCCAGCGCCATCTCACCAATGTACAAGGAATTACCTCGACATCAATTGAATACCTTTCCAGATATTTTTAAACAATTGATTAAGATGAGAAAGCTATATAATTTTTAAATTTTGAGATTTTAGCATTCACAATGCTATTTTTATATAATACCTAATAATATACTAGAAAAAATACGACTCGCACCAGATCATGTTCTCGGACGGTAATCGAACCCGCGACCTTTGGATATCCGGTCCATGGTCCGGACGGGTCGGTAGGTAAGTGGTTTTATTATAATAAATTATCAACATCATTTCACAGTTATTTGGCTAAATCTTTCTCAATACATTAGCTTGCACTGCAGGGCAGTGGCCAGATTTAAACCACTTAATTCACATTTCATCATTTTAGTTGAGCAGTGGTCATAAGCAGACCACATGGCTTTTTTAAGAAAATTGTAAAAGAAAAATCTGAATAAAATAAAATAATTGCCAGGCCTGGCTAAGGGTTACACCTCCGATTAAGTACCTCAGAAACCGGGGATAAGGAAGCATAACTTTTTGTCCGAATATTAGGTATACTTACCGTAGGAGCTCGGTGGCGCAGTCAAGTGGTATAGCGCTTGGCGATTGCGGAGGTTAAACAACTTTCGCAAGGGTCCGTCATGGGATGGGTGACCAAAAATTTATTATCTCGAGCTTCTCCGTGCTTCGGAAGGCACGTTAAGCTGTTGGTCCTGGCTACATTTGCAGTCGTTAACACCCACCAATCCGCATTGTCCATTGGCCATCCTTCTTATCCACCCATAAGTAAGGAAGGCCTATGCCCCAGCGGTGGAGATTAAAAAAAATGGCAGATGGTCATATACCCACTTTACATTTGATGAAGCGGTACCTAGGTTCATTAACATCATATCACCTAAGTTCCCGTTCCCTTAGTTAAATAATTGCATTGTCGAAACTAAGTAACTTAGGTTACATTACTATACTCGACTATAGACAACCACGAACAAGAATGAATGAGAATGATTGGTCTATCCATAGTCGAGTATAGATAATTTGTAGGTACGTACTAGCTAGAAGTAAATGCGCGTTCACACTGCGCTACTTAAAAGTTCGCTTAGCTCTTACCCGCGGCTTCTTCTGTCCTATTTGAAAGCCAATTATTAGGAAAGCTCACCACTATCATTTTTCTCTTTCACAATTCTATGAACAGAAGCCCAATGAACACCTAAAGAAGATGCAACAGCTTTCAAAGTGTCACCGTTGGAAAAGTCCGTTTTACAATCCGCCTAGTCGTAAGGAAAGCAATCAATTACAAAATCTAATACACAAGCCAGGTTACGAGTTGAGCATACAGTCACAAGTAAGAGCACGTCTGCATAGTACGGGAAGTATGAGTAGACTATAAAGTACTCGTGCTGTGTACACCACCTTATAGTGTCTCACTGACCAATCACAGTTAAAAATTGTGTGAGTGAGATAGCGCTCTACTAAGTCGTTTCCGTGAATAGACTATAGGTACTGTAATATAAAGGGGGTTTCAGGGGCGCGGCGCGGGCTAGCCCAAGCATGTTCCGGGACTTGACCTTATTGCAGTTCGTTTAAGCTTAAGCATTACTTAAGTTGAAGATTTTTTGGTAAACGCAACCGAAACAATATCGAATTCGCCAACGCATTGTTTCAAACGTAGGCTTTCAGCTCACTATGTACTGTACGAAATCTCTTGTTTCTGTTCATAAAAATCTTTCTTACCAACCCAAAACATCTTCATTAAAGGGTCTCATTTTACCTCGTAGTGTCGGGGCTCAAAAATGAATAATTTGCGAACAAAGAAAGATAAATTCGGTAACGAAACTTTTACCATAATTTCATTCGAGGCTCGGAACGCCTTGCTACGATCAAATTAAGATCACGTCATTCCCCAGAAATTAATGGGCTTTTAAAGCTACAGAAAAATGGTGGAGTCGAAAGGCTTTCTTGAGAAATTGGCTAAACAACTATTAGAACTACACGCAATAATAAAATTAGGGCAGCAAATAGCTATTTCGTATTTTATTGCAAGTAATTGTACAAATGGAATAAGTTGTTACGATGACTGATCAAAAATATACCACTTAATATGGTGAATAATAAATCTTAATAAATCATTGGAGTCAAGCTCGATAACAAAATGGCATAAAGTTTTGAACTCGTTAAATTAATTGCACGAACCTGCATGACACCCAGGTGGACGACGGGAAAAAACAAATTCCCGTAGTCCACCTGGGTGAACTAGGCGGGTGTACCACGGGCAACAAAGGGAGTTTTCGATTATAATGTTTTACCACCTAACATTAGGTATTTGTGTCACACAAGTTCAGAGTTTAGTTAGACCCATAAAAAAATATTATTACAGACAAGGTCCATATCATATAACAATATAAACAGCTCGAATACCAATATTTAAATTAAATCATTGATCATAAAAATTAAAAATTAATATTTAAATTGATAAATTAGGAAAAAATATTAAATTTGATTGTAACATTCATCATTTTGAATTAAAATAAAGATATCAATAAAGTATAATTAAATATTACATTAATTTAATTTAAATATCTGTGCCCCACCGGAACACTAGTCACGTATGTTTGTGTATCCGCATCCAGTGTCACATAATGGGGCAATATCAGGCTTAATTGTCACCAATGAAGTGACATATTTGTCATTACAAATATGTAATGTAATGACCCATGATGGTGTCATAGCCACTGAACTATTACCCATAACTAGCTGGTATTATAATATACAGTGGTGGCCAGATAATTAAGGACACCAGTCGATTTAAGAGATATAAGGATCAGAGTTTTTACTTTCAGGATTTTTATACATTTTTATGCTAATTTCGCGGTTTTTTTCAAACATATCCTTATAACTCTTAGAATGTTGATCAGATCAGTTGGGTGTGTATGGTGATCTAAATCTCCTCCATTCACTCCCGGATGGCCATCGCATCAGATCACAGCTAGGTCAATCCTTGTTGTCAATCCTTGTGGTCAACTCTTAGAATGTTGGCCAGATCAGTTGGGTGTGTATAGCGATCTAAATATCCTTCATTCACTCCCGGATGGCCATCGCATCAGATCACAGCTAGGTCAATCCTTGGCGGAGAACCAAGGCTTCAAAGTTACCTCGTTTGTATAAAAATTGACTAGTGTCCTTAATTATCTGGCCACCACTATATATAAGACCCATAGTGAAAATATACACAGATCTTAATAAAAACAACAAGTACTTACAAACAAACTGAAGCAACACAATGCCTTTCAAACACGATAATTTTTTTGCTTACTTTTGATATTACCATTTATCTCATAAACACATTAATCAATCCACGATCTAATTCGATACTTGCGGACTAAATTAAAAACCGATACCTACGCCCTTTGCCGATATAAACGAATTAACTCCAAATTGGGTTTCAGAAATGGAGTTAAGACCTCATCATACTTGAAACATTGCCTGGAGCCAATGAAGCTTCACAGGGACGAACTGCGGCAATCAAATTGTTAAAAAAAATATAAAAAGGAGACGTAGAAACTCTAACCAGACCAGATTTATCGTTAATTGCATGTTTAAACATGCGAATTTTTAAGACATTGGCAGCGGCTTGATTGGCATTAATAATTTGCAACGACATGCTAACGGATCTCTTTAAAAACCGGCCAAGTGCATGTCGGGCCACGCACAGTGTAGGGTTCCGTAGCCCATCTCTATAATGCGGAATCTGAGAAGAGGGCTTTTATGAACACTTGTAAAGCCTACTTAGCTGTGTTAGTTTTCCTTTTAACTTCATCATATATACAACTACCATGATTTTTTTCACGTATCCAAAAACACCCATTTAGCTGGCAGGGGAAGGGGGGACAAAATTGTGCACTTTAAAGCTTAATAATTCACAAACGGCTGCCTCAATCAAAAAACTGTTTCCACAAACCCGCAATATTTTTAAAATTCCTATCCAACGACACCCTACATTACGGGGTAAACAAACTTTGTCAGCGTGATTAAATTTATATCTATGCCAAATTATAGCTTTCTAGTACTAAGAGTCCATGAGCTAGGGTGCGGACAGACGGACGGACGGACATGGTGAAACTATAAAGGTTCTTTGTTGACTACGGAACCATTTTGTAAAATAAATTATTAACATTAGCTTTGTAATTTGTATAAGGTTATACTGCTTCACTGAAAACTTTCGTAACCCTTCAAGGCCCGGTAAATGAGACACAATATATATTCTATTGTTGTTCGGCCGCATTGGCCGCTCGGGCGTTGATGAATTAATATAACAAATCAAGTGAATACCTTCATACTTAAGATATATTAGAAAAAAATACTAGAAAAAATTTACTCACACGTAACACCTCAGACGGGGCTCGAACCCGCACCGCATACTTCTTAACTTGAATATAATATTATTCAAGCACACCCTGTAGCTGGACACTCCATACAACCGCCCCATTATAAACAGATGACGTCAGATGACGTTTTTGTGTGTTTGTGTGTGCAGGCTCTGTGCAGTTTGTACTGTATGATTAATTGGTAAATAAAGTAAGTTACGACCATAGATATAATATATTTGAAAAGGGGGTTACGACACATTGCTTTGGATATCAAAATAAAGTTGACAGATGACAAACACGACTAAACGAGCACACGAATCGGCACATGAACTCGCGGGGAGGGCTGAGGCAACTGTTTCTAGGGCGGGGGAGGGGAATGTCCTTTCCATAGACTTATTTATACTATAAGTTTATGGCCCTTTCTGTACGTAGTACAGAAAGCTATCTATTTATCGAGATGTATCGAATACATTTGGAGAGAGAATACATTGTAGAGTTTGAGACTCTAGATTATATCTTTTCTGTGAATTATATGAATTAATCACCAGAAAATATTAATCATTCTTCAAATGAATGTTTGGTAAGTAATACCACGTAATACTACGACTTATGAAATATCTGATAAGATTTATTTGTGATGAAAATTATGCGGACTTCATAATGTTAAGTTAAACTAAATGAGATTCATTCCCTAGGTAAGTATAATAATCACGTTAAGTTAGCTATTCCCTAATGCAGAGGAGAGCAGTAAGTTGATTTTAATTAGTGAATATTTTTGAATAGCCTGTTATTGTTTGAGTACCAAACTGAACATTGAATGACTGAACCAAGTGCCATTCAAATGGTGAAGATTCTATTTCCTTTTAATATACGTAATTTTGGAAGAATTGCATCGAATAGAGCTGCAGAAATACATAGGCAGCAAAAGTGCATTGTAGACAGTCGTGCGCTTGATTGACCACAAGGTCAATGGCACGAGGTATGATTAAGTTACGACATGACAAGAGTGATTGGACCATGGCTTCGCATTTTAAGTAGCTCTATCTCTTCTGTCCGTAAGGTTATGGTACGTAGTACTAACATCTATTCTGTGTGTACGGCTCCAATATTCTACAGCAAGAATAGCATTTATATCGTACGGTGTCGGCCGATTCGCCGATGCCGAAGAGCGCAGAAGAGGCCGAATGCTGGTTTCCTCGCTTAGATAAAGCTACGGAAAAATGTGATGCCCGGCAGTTCAAGTAGCTTTACCAATTAATACAATAGAGTCCATTACTAAGTCAAGTTGGATTTTCCCAGATTTTCGTTTAGTCAAAGTTACTGTTGACTTACTCTACTGTGTTCAGGCTCACGTATGAAAAATGGCGGGGTATTTACTTACCCGAGCCCCACGTAATATCCGTGCGATCGTTCCACCCACTCCGTAACAAGATCATATGGCACGTGGTATTGATTAAGTTACGAGATTCTTGGGGCTTAATGAAAACACTCTTACGGGGGATGTGCGCTTTTATTCTGTTATGGGGAAAATAAGTGGGGTAAAACAATCACTCAACTTTAAGGATAGCGTTTGGAGGTTGCGTAATTTATACTCTGTTTTAAGGCGCATAAAACAAGTCCCACTGCGTGTTCTAGTTCGTGAAGAAAATATTACATTAAACAATACTAAATAATAGAAAAAATACGACTTTATTTTCAACGGGTTTTCAGCACTTTAAGAAATAGTTTACAACAGGAAATTGGTTCCGCTTAACTTAATTTAGAGCCGAGCTGATGAGGTTCACTTAGTTAGCCGGTGAAATCTTCTTCCCAATAAATATAAAACATAAAGTTTATTAAAAAAGGTCTTAATGTAAATATTTCAATATGCTTTCAACGTGCATAAGTTATTTATTACGTATAATGTTCCATACTTTCCTATTATATTTCTTTTAATCCGACTGCAAGGAAAGGGTTATGTTTTTCGCGCGTATCTTGTATATTATGTATGTATGTATGTATGTTTGTATGTAATATTCTTTATTACCTCATATATTTTAAACGGCTGAACGGATTTCTTTGATTAATATAATCGTTAGATATGTCTTGACAGCTCAAGTGTTGGGTAAGTGACGTTAAAAAAAACAACATGGCGGCTGTGCTACTATAATGAAGTGATGATTTTTCAAATTAAAGAGCTTATCATAAGAACTTCAAAAAGGTATATCATGCTTAATATATAATAGCTAAAAAGACAAATAAAACTTAAAATCCCGCTTGCGTTAAAAGATAAATCAACTGAAAAGATGGAAACTAGATCAAATATTAAAGGCAAAATAATAACATGCAGTCGGAGGCATAGAATTTAATGATAAGTCAAATCATTCATAATGTCACTTTATACCTACATGATTCTTTAAAAACCAACTGTACACTTAATTTGCAAATAAATAAATTGAAATTGAAATTGCCTCGTCCTTTTCAGAACAGGCGAAGGTCTAAGCTTTACTGCCAGTTCTTGAGTCTTGATTACTTAATTATTTTCGTATTAAATTAAATAACATTTTGTTATCTGTCTCTTTTTAATCATTCTTGTAGGTAGGCAAAGGCAAAGTGGCGAAAAGACAGTGACGAGAGGCAGCTTGTTGAGGTCTCTCGCCATGAACGTGGGCACGTATCGGGATCGATGTCTTTGGACCGGGTGATGATCTGCTGCAGGGTCTTCTGTGTCCCATCACCCCTTCAGAACTCCATCTGGTTACTTTTGACGAGAAACTCGTACGGCAGTTTCTTTGCCGCGGCCACATCATCCTCGCTGAAGTTGGACTTGCTAATTTGCAGAGCGCTCACCTCATCCATGAAGTTCAGTTTTTGGTGTAGGAATGCCAGGAGTTCGTATGCCACTCATGGTTCTAGCTAGCTTTATTTAATAGGTACTTAATTAGATTAGCTATTTCTTTATACATAACAAAAAGGGTAAGTACATCAATCCATCACAACTCGATGTGATGACACTGCGTGAAAGACAATAAAATATCTCAAGCCAAATAAACTTTTAAAAACCTTTTACTGGGCCGAATAAAATTTAAGTGCAGCACAAGACACAGCTAACGAATTTAAATGGATGTCCTATATAAAGATTTAGGGATAAAGAACAAAATGGATTTTATTGGGACCCGAGAAGGTTGGTAGCCTATAAAAAGTTACTGAAACTGTCAGATGAAATCATGAAACGTTTGAGTAGGTACTTTTATTGGTAGAATTGAGCTCGCATGAGGGTGTTAAGCAATTCTTGATCTAGCTCTAGCGCATGATATCTCGTAAATGTCATACAGAAATGATTTGGTGCGAGTCGTATTTTTTCTAGTATTATTATTTAGTATTGTATAAAAATCGCATTGTGAAAGCTAAAATCTGTAAAAAATCCATGAATGGATTTGTCCGAATCACTAGAAAATGAATACAAAATATTAAAAATAGCAATAAAAAACAAAATCTTCGTTTTTTATAAAATATATTTTTTCGTGTTCATTTGACTAAAATATAAGAATGCCGTAATAATTTTAGTAAGTAATAAATAAATAACAATAAGTATTTGAATGCCTCTTATTACATATTTCACTATATTTACCAAAAAAACGATAAATGAAAATGGTCTTAATATTCATCCCACGCGAGTAAAACATTAAATTAGGGCGTTTCAAAGTCACTAAATGATGAAAACTAATACAGGTATTTACTATATTCTGTGGTATTATACCAAAACAAGTATTAAATACAATAAAATCAAACAATAATTTGCCAAAAGCTCTCACTCACTCACCTCACCGATTCCTGAAATTCGACAATTTTTCAGCCATTTTCCTAACGTAATTTGTTTGTGTGTACAGACTAATGTAGATGACTTCATCACTCAGTAGATTGAGTATTTTATCTCACTTTTGCGGACCTCACGCCGGCATCACGGGACCTATTCATTCTTTTTTGTGACAGTGACACTAAAGAATAAGGATGCCAAGAGACGATATTATTTTGGAATTTCTTCTTACTTATTTCCGCCTTGGGACTGTCTGTAATTGTCACAGTTCAAAATATTTTCTTGTTATTTAATAATTTGACATATTTTTTGAATTATTTTGTACAAAGTTGAATGGTCGACTTGTGAAACGATTTTTCGTTGGCAGTTGTTTTTGAATGAACTACGAACTACGACAGCACACACTGGCTTTTTCTGTTTAGTTAGGCGAACGATAAATGTGAGGGACGAATGGCACTGAGAGGTTGAGGAAAAGAAAAGTATGAATAGAAGTGAAAACCCTAGTCCAAAATAGTCCAATTGAAGTATGTGGGTTTCTTAAACACTCTCTCGCTGTTCAAGTGGCTTAAGCATATTCGAAATCAATACAGACAGTCATTTGTTTTGTTGCACTAGGAAATACTTGAAAAATGCTAAGTATACCTACGTAGGTATTGACTATAGTCCAGTTTTGCGCTTGATATTGTGTGCGTTATGTCTGTGTAGGTGCACGGAATAACGCGATTTGTTTTGTTTCGAGAGACTGCTCAAAATAGGGGCCAAATTTAAATGAAATCGTATTGAATTTATCAGAAAAATACCTTTCAGAACTTAACTCTTTTGTACAGAAAATTATATGGTAACCCCTATTTTTTTTGAGCTCTATATTTATAATAATGCTCAAAAGGAGATCTCAGTATAATATTCTTTTGTAAAAATTTGATGTTACTGAATAAATATTTTTTTATTTTAATTTTTGTTTTATTTTGTGCTAGGAGTCCTGAAAAAGTTAGAAAGTCTTTCTTCTCATTCTGGAAGTATTTTGTGTTTGTCCTTTCCCGTCGGGAAAATTATTTTCGCGTGTAACGATAAAAAATATGTACATTTTTTATTTGCTCGTTCTGTTTAATAATATGCTAACATGATGTAGCGTAGCTTAGCGTGTATTTCTGCCGTCAAAAACGTACTGGAGTAAGTACGAAAGTCGAGCTGACAGCTTGATAATACCTACATTAAGTTACCTACATTAAGATAGTGCCTACATTAAAAAACTTCATGATGTATCTGATAAAAGGAACAATGCCATTTATCATAAAAGTACATAATTCAAAACCCATAATATTGCAATTAGAAAAGTGAAAAGCATACTTTTAAACTTTCGCGTTGCATTTTATTAGATTAAAATCACATTAAACGCGTTTAAACTGAAACATAGATGTTTAAACACCTACCTTTTCCCGATGTTTCGACCTAGTTGCAACGGCGTTGGTCGCGGGCTTAAAGGGATTATTTTGAATGTACATACATACTACAAAAGTAAACTTTAAAATAATACAAATAAGTATTATAATTCTTGATTTATATTCATATTAAAAGACAGAGACGGCCATCAACATATTTTTCCTTTGCCTAATTTACTGAAATAAGCAACACCGACAGAAAGCACAGGTGTAGTTAATTATTTTAATAAATTCATGCGAGTTGTTCTAGATTCATAAATGTGATTACTACTTTGAGACATACAGCTATGGCGTTCTTCAAGCTTGAGTTATTTTAGCCATTTACCGATAGGATGAGGAGCTACACAGTATTTTTTTATAAATTAAAATTATTAAAGTCTCGGCATCGTCAAAGTTTATCCCAGGACTTGCGATATAATATAGTTACTTGTCTGTTTAATTTTGTAACTAATTCCATGAATTAATTTTACAACTTTGGTCTAATTCTACCTACAAAAATACGGCTCGTCAGACTCGTTGGAGGCACAATTCATCATGATTATTTTTTCTACTGTGTGGGTTGTCTATTTAATCATCCATGATGCATTTTATGTATTTTCATAGAATACTGTCAACTGAATGAATTAAATCCGAATCATAATTATTATGAATTGTCAGCTAAGTAGTAATTTAGTGATTTTTAATCTGAATCATAATCTAATGTGAATTGGCTCAAAGCGGCCTTTTAAAAGGCCCAAAAACTAGAAATCTAGAAAATTGTTATAATATCCTTTAAGATCCACTTGCAGCAATATTTACTAAATCTCGATTTTGTTAAACCTAGACTTTACTCATACAAATATGTCAAATTTTTAAATCGACTTTAAAAATTTTGGCAGTTTCATAAGGGCTACATCTAGGTTTAACAAAATCGAGATTTAGTAAATGTTACTGCAAGTGGGTAAGGCCCACAAAGCCAGACTACCACAGCCTACTCAATCAAACAAAGTTCCAATCTTTTTTGAAGAGATTGAAGAGAATTTATCTTTTGTTTCGCGGTAGACATGACCATCGAAAAATTTTAGGTATTACCTAATATTACGATATCTTAAATTTAATAATACTATACTTATGGGGACTTTAATTTTGGTGAGCATTAAGCATTTCTAATGTACAAGTTATAATAAATGTGATAGACAGTAAAATGCAAACCATTTCAATTTAATAGTCTTTTTTCATTCTGCTCAGCGTAACACTTGCCCATGTTATCAAGTTCATTTCATAAACGTGGAGAAATTATGTAAATGGAATTCCATTAATTTCATACACAAAGCTTCAAACGAATAGAAAATCACACGAACAAGAAAAATAAGCAAGTAAGTATAAATTAAGAACGTGTTTAGCATAAGAAGCATCTGAAAATGAGTTTTTAATTTGTTAGGTACAGTCGAGTTCATTAATATGTTGGCACTTATGACAGGATGTTCACTTTTATTACAAAGGCATAAAGGTTGATGAACTGTCAAAGGCGCCAACATATTATTAATGAACTCGACTGTACCTAAAAATGAAAATCACAAGCAAGAATGTTAAATGGGAAATATAATTAATATGTGGTAGGAATATTGAGTTCCATTTGTTATAAAAGACTATGTAAAATGTTGTAATTTGGTGGTTCAGTTAAGTTTCAGTTATATTAAAATATATCAAATCAAACATTTATTTGCAAACTAAGTAAAACTTTTTAAATTTGAGGTTTTAGCATTAACAATGCTATTATTTTTATATAATACTAAATAATATACTAGAAAAAAATCGACTCGCTTATTATCTCATGCGGGAATCGAACCCGCGACCTTTAGAAGTCTGGACCAATGCTCTTACAACTGAGCTACCGAGTCACTGCTTGAGAAAATTATTTGGTGACGAGTCGATTTTTTTCTAGTATATTATTTAGTATTATATAAGTTAAAGTTATTAAAATATTTAGATGTCAAATGCAAAAAAATAGACCACAATTTTTTTGGTAATATTTTTTTCTCTTAAAGTACCTAAGTACCTAATGATAATTAAATCTCATTGCACTTTTTTATATCTGCTTTGTACAAAAGTATATTTTTACTTAAACAAAGATATCTCTTTAAATTTTGAGATTTAAGCATTCACAATGCTATTTTTATATAATACTAAATAATATACTAGAAAAAATAGGACTCGCACCAGATCATGTTCTCGGACGGGAATCGAACCTGCGACCTTTGGATATCCGGTCCAATGCTCTGACAATGCGAGTCTAGTATATTATTTAGTATTATATACAAAGATATCTCATAAAATAAACATAAAACGTATAGGCACTTCATAGTTTCATGCATTTTAACAGGACACTTTTCCAGGAAGAAAATATTATTATAGTTGACACGAGATTCATGAATGTTTCTAAGGTATTATTTGGATTAAATAAAAATCATGTTTCTTAGAACAACTGCACTGTCTGTTGACTGAGCGAGCGCGAAGGTTCTCCGTTTCAGTTTGGGTGAAAATGCTTTCGTATGTCCGGGTGTCCCGCTGTCCGGCTGTCCGTCTTTTCTACTCTACAGGTCGCAATTCTCAACCGATTCTCGCAAAATTTTGTGAGCAGGTTCTATAATTATGTAGATTTTTACGTCGATTCAGTTTTTCAAAGTTCTAGTACTACTTATCGACATATGCAAATGTAAATACAATATGTATGTAATATCTAACTCATCCTTAAGCAGGTAATTTACCTAAAATAATAACAAAAAAAATATTTTCGTTGCAATAAATTTTCATTTTACAAGGTGAATTCGAACGAACTAAGTTGCTGGCGGCTGTTACTGTGTGTTCACACAGCGTTTTAACGGATCCGTCGCTATACTGAATGTGATGTTCACACCGCATTTACAGCATCGTTTTATGGTATCCATTGCTATCCATACGTATACATACGGATCCGATATACTGTGTTTTGTGTGAACACGCATACAACTACAATCCGATAAAACGGACATATTATAACCATTTCAATATTTCATGCATTACAGGTATACTGTATAGCTATGGGCACATAATGTAAACCCAGACGGTGAACATCAAAGACCCTTTTTAGTAATTAGTTTATTAGTATGGAAGGCCAAAGGCTTCTATAGCTCACACATCGTCGCCTTCAATACACCCGCTAAAATAAGGCGAAAATAGTACTCAACTTAAAGTAATACTTACCGCGTATTACAACTCAAAATAAAATGTGTGGTCTACCATTATTAATTCCTGACAGCCGCTATCTCGTAGACTCGTAGCCTGCTCGTAGCACAGGCACAGAATTAATAGGAACAAAAATTAACTACGATTTTAAATCTGTAGCATAGCTCGCGTTCGTAGCATAATCCGTAGCATAGTACAGAGTTAGTAGTCCTTTTATTTATAATAATAATAAGCGATCGTAATGGAATCTTGACTTTTTATTAAACCGCCAGAAAACGTCTGAATTGAGTACAAATTTTTCGGATTTTTTTCGGAAGAGCTATTTATGTTTTTTCAATCGATCGGAAAAAAGGCATTAGCATATTTTTAGGAAAGATTTATTTATTAATTATGCCGTGATGTTACGCTAATTCATCAAATAGAAAAGGACGTGTAGATCTTAATCGAAGATTTAGTTGATTGATTAGGTTTTTGATGTAGTAAATATTTCAGGTAGTAGTCAGGAAGTTCTGTCAAAAAGTCTGAGAAAGAAATGCATTTTAGCATAATTTAGTAACATTAAATAAATGTGCTAAACTTCATAAACTCTTTGTAGCAGCCACCTTGATAAAGTTTCTTAGAAAATTCGAAGGAGTGGTTTGATGAGTAAACTTGGGTAAACAAACATACTTGTGATTTGATAAAACATTGCCTGAAGAAAACTTTTCTTTGAGAAAACAAGTTAAGCCTCGAGGCGTTAATATAGAGTAAATAGTCGTGAAGAGACAAAACTTTTAAGGAATATTTCAATTAAAAAAAGCTTCATCAACACAACGCACTTACAATACAAGGCATTAATGTTATTAAGCTCTATCAACCAAATCAAGTAATGTTTTGAGAATCAAACTTACATTTATTGAGCCTCGAAGTCGTACCCCTGCATAGTACCTAATGTGCAAATAAAAGTATTAAGTAGTTACTTTAACGTCAATAAATGCCTTTTTTTTTTTTTTACTTTGCCTCTGCCCGATCATAAACATCTATTTATAAACTTGTACTTACTTACATAATGTTTACTTGGAAACAGTCGGTAGGGTTAAGCAACATTGGCCCTCCTGTCACTTTTATCACTTTAGTGCCCCGCACTTGTAAACACAAGATTGTAGATAAAACATTAAAAAAAATTGTAGCAGAAACTCTTTGAAAACCTTAAAATGATCAAATTAATTTATGAAACATATTACATTCGAACCACTTTTGAGAGATTTCAATGTAAAAAGTATTACTTATTTGTTTTAAGTAATTGTTGTAATCAACTTTATAATTTAAACAAATAAAATTAAGTTCTACCTATGAACAATATATCATGATTTACATACAATCTTGCCTTTTTAGACCCTTAGACAGAAACTTCGTTCTTCATTAGAGCGAGAAAACCAATCGGCAGCTTCCGCACTCTTCGGCATTAGCAGTACTCTCAGCGCTCTCTAGCGAACGATGTTTATGAGCAGTAGAAAGAGACAGAATTATGAATGAATGCGGAACCGAGTGGTCTAATATAATAAAACCCTTAGCTAAGCAAACGAAGAAATAATAAGTGAATTGAGAATTTCACTGACGGTATTTACTTTTATGTTCTTGTAAACGTAAAAACGATTTTCGTCGTAACAAAACTTTTAAAAGATACTTTTAAACTTTACGCAAATAAAAGCCGATTTTGAAAACAAATATTGTACTTATAGGTAACTCTACTTCTTTAAATTGATTTGAGTATCTACAATATTTTGTATGTTTTATTATGTTTAATAATAATATACTTATATATTACAAAAATACCCCTAATGCCGAATATGGTTTTTTGGTGACCATCAAACTGAACAACTTTTGCTATGGGACCAACTCTGAAATCGCGAAAAAAAAATCAGCTGTTTCATACATTTTGATATTTTCGATTTTACTTTTTGTACTTACTTTAGAATCAGAGCAATGCTTGTGATGTTGGCTAGTAATAATTAATATTATTATAACACACCGATATTATGGTTCTGTACTTGTTAGTTTATTCTCTTTGTGTTTACTTTGTATTGTTCCTTCATTCTACGTTATTCCCACAACAAAGAGTTTCATTGACATGCAATGACTTTTTGACAACAACACAAGCAAAATTTACATCCACCGATGTTCAATATGTTGACCAGTCAACGTATAAACAGTGAGAACACAAAGAAATTACTTAGTTCCAAATGTTTACCATTACCATGGCTTTCCACAGAACTTCGAGTTAACCTTAGCAAACTTTATAGGTAAGTACCGCATATCACCCATTCCACAGTGTTATTTACTCAACCACTTACCTACATAGTGTCATGTTTGATTTGTTATTGAATGTAAATGTAGTTTTAATTTGCCATAGATACTTTGTCACCGTAAAAGACGAAATAAACTAAATTAATATAAATCCTTATTTAATTTAATTCCTTGTATTGTATTTAAAGCATTAGAGTAACTAATTATCTTTTTCATTTAGTAAAACTAGCACGTATATTTTGCACGTCAAAGTTAAGGATTCTCTTAAAAATTAAACTCCTTACCTACTGTACTGTACACCCTTTCATTATGTCACAGGTGTCATGAAATTTTCATAGGCCTTGTTGGGAACACTGCGAATTTTCGCTTACTTCGTATTACTCGGTAACCTTGAAGTTAAGTGCTTGTAAATACAAAAACACATTGCAGACCATGTATCAAAGTAAATTACGTTTTCAGAAAAAAAATTGTTATTTTTCAGGTACTTCAACAACTTTTAATTTTCGAAAATTACTTTTAATACATAGCTTTATTTTTGAAAAAATTAACAAACTCTTTTTACACAGTTATAGCGCATATTTTTATATTTTTTACAGATTGGAGTTTGATGTTTTTTGGGTTACTTACCCCCGGTTTCTGCGGTACTTTATCAGAGGCTTAACTTTATCCAAAGGTTCATATTATCTGGTTTAAACTAATAAAACTAACTTCCTCCTCCGATAAAGTTAATCCTCCGATAATAAACCACGGAGGTCGTAGTAGAGGAGGTCGGTAATGAAAACTGGTGTCAATTTCCGTTTACCCTATGGAACGGAGACCAAACAAAATTCGCGACCTCCGTGGTCGAGTGGTTTGTACGCCGGTTTTCAAGGTGTCACCATCTCTGAGGTCCCGGGTTCAATCCCCGGCTGGGTCAATTTAGAAAACTAACTTTTCTATATTGGCTCAGGTCTGGGTGTGTGTGTTTACCACCGTTGTCTCTGATTTCCATTACACAAGTGCTTTAGCTACTTACTTTGGGATCATAGCAATGTTTGTGATGTTGTTTAAAATTTATTTAATTTATTTATTTAAAATTCAATGATTTATTTCAAATGCAATTTATCAGATTTTCAAACACTTCAAATGATGATATATTTACCAGCATATTACTTGTCACCGGAAACGGCATCATTTATTAAAAAAAATGAAGTATATTATTTAATAGTTACTTCTAATTTGGAAACTGCTAAAGAGTTAAAGCTAGTACTTTTTGACTTCTTTCATTGTACCTACTTCAATTAATGCAACAGTTTTCAAAGTATGCAAGTAACCTAGCAGTTAGTAAATATTAGCATCTTTTAGTGTACAAAAATACGTATATTAAAACAAATTAAACATTTTATAAAATAACAACGCTGAAAAAGATTCTTGAGAAATGTAACCAGTGAAACGAAAAAGTTTATTTTCTCAAAAAGGCAAGGATTTAGGATTTCAATTGGCTCAATAAAAATAACAATGAGCTCCGGAAAATCACCGGATTGTCAAATGCGATCTTTAAAGATAAGGTTACGAAAGGGCCAGGATGAAATGGCTGCTTTCCGATAGGAATTTATTTCTTTACGCTTTTCAATAGGATAAAGTCAGCCAATACTGCCCAATTTAAAAACATCAAAAGTAATAAAAAATAACATTGGTTTTTTAAATTTTGAGATTTAAGCATTCACAATGCTATTTTATATAATACTAAATAATATACTAGAAAAAATAGGACTCGCACCAGATCATGTTCTCGGACGGGAATCGAACCCGCGACCTTTGGATATCCGGTCCAATGCTCTGACCGCTGAGCTACCGAGTCACTGGTGAGAACGTCGAATTTCTTCTAGTATATCAACTCTTACGCTGCAAGCCAGCGCCATCTCACCAATGTAGAAGGAATTCCCGTCCGAGAACATGATCTGGTGCGAGTCCTATTTTTTCTAGTATATTATTTAGTATTAAATAACATTGGATTGTTCCATCGCTTTGGTTGTCCAAAGCACAAAAGTAGACATCAGAAGAACAGTTTGGAACAATCGTAGTTTTCCATACACGTACACATAGATATTTCATACCACTGTCATATAGGAAAAATAAAATGCCGAATGTCCAAGACAAGACGAACTTCGGAAAATTCAAATTAAAACAGATAAATCAAGCCCCAATCGGGCCAAAATGGCGAACCTAATTTTCATGATGTCACATGAACATCGTTATCTTCTAAATAACTTCGGCGAATAGTACAATACGAAACTCTTTACTTCGATTTATCTGTTTTAAGTTGAAACTCGGCAGACCCGCCGTAGTTCGAAAAGTTATCCGGTAGAGCCCCAGGCTATTATGGCCCAAGAAAACGTCTGGCATTCCGAGAGTAACACACGCTTACATCACTATTCAGTTGTGCGACTTTATGATAACAAGCGAAGAATGAAGGATTTTTTTCTGTCACACTCATCACAAAATTATTATAGTGCATTTTAATTGTGATCTGTTACTCTTAGCGAACGAAACAGTTCAATTAAAGATGAATGATGAATGATGAAATGACGTAAACTTGTGTAAACCACGTCCTTTCTCTGTCTGGGAGTTCTGTACCTGGCGCAGTATATTATTGTACCATTGTACACATGATCCAATATACAGACTTTATTGTTTATTTGTTACCAAAAAGTTATTATTTTGAAAACCTCTTTGATGACTTTGGATGATCCTTGGGCGTATTGGCTGCCTCCGTACAATTAAAACTCAATTTTTACTCGTAATTTCTCTAAATTTTTGACGTTAATGGTGGACAACTTTAAACTGATACAGTAGAGGTACTTTGATTAGATAAAGGTAGGCGTTTGCCATAGTCTAGCATCTGGCCCAACGATTGCGGAGGTTAAGCAACTTTCGCAAGGTTCGGTCATGAGATGGGTGACCAAAAATTCATTATATTGAGCTCTTCCGTGTTTCGGAAGGCACGTTCAGCCGTTGGTCCTGGCTGTATTTGCAGTGGTTAGCACCAATCCACATTGGGCCCGGGCATTGGATCATGGCCCATTCTCCTTATCCACCCATAAGAAAGGCCGTTTGCCAATTTTTTTCGTAACTAAGTATTTTTCTATAACTTAACATGGAAAACAGATTGTTCCAAATAACTGAACGAGATAGGTGTATAGATAGTCCAGCAATAATGATTGGTGATTCATTTTAATTAAAATGCCCAATGTGTGGGTTTGTTTGTAGATAAGTGTGACGTTTACATGCCTGTATAATGAAAATATTGGTTATTTTAGACGAATATTATTATTGAAAAGTGTAACGTTACTATCAGAAATTATTAGAAAAAGTGCACATTAAAACGATTATAGGCCAATAGATCGATACAGTATAATAATTCAATTCCACTGCTTCACCAAACTATTACTTGACGTCGTGTTGTTTGAACTAACTTGAAACAACAGTTCAAAACTACTTAATTTCATTTATCAATAACTTGATTTTGAGATTCCATACAACATTGTAAAAATACCCGTGGAACCTGAAGAGTGGCTTATTTTTACTTTTATTTTTGGAAAATTAGGATATTACTGTATTTTTTTGTCATTTTTATTCGACAGTGGAATCACAGAAACAATGTCTTTACAGAAGATTATTGTTTACTTAGTGATTGACTTATCCATCGACAAATAAATCATTGCAGAGATGTTCAAACTTTTTTGATGTGATTTTATCACTGACCTCTATACAAGGTGTTACAAAAGTACCCCTAATGCCGAATATGGTAGATAGGGACCATCTAACTGAACAACTTTTAATATGGGACCAACTCTGAAATCGTGGAAAAAAAATCAGCTGTTTCATACAAAAAATAATTATGAAAATATCAAAATGTATGAAACAGCTGATTTTTTTTTCGCAATTTCAGAGTTGGTTCTATAGTAAAAGTTGTTCAGTTACTTTTGTAACACCTTGTATAGTTAACTACAAAAATTTTTTTTCAGGTACTGACCTGAAAAAAATTTTTTTCAGGTCAGTGGATTTTATAAGCAACGCTAGCGCCACTCCCGCAAAAAACATACCGTGTAAATACACAATTTATTAAAAATCCAAGCTTATGGTCCCCTCGCAATATATCAATTGTTATTTATAAACACACAAACTCAGTGACAAATAATAGTTTGCAGTTTTGGTGGTCAAAAAGCTAAAAACGGCCGTAGTTTTGTTTTTTGTCGTGAAAAACCACAATAAATTGTCTGTCATTAAACTTGTGTGTAAATAACTATTGATATTTTGCAAGGAAAGCTATGTTTTTTAATTAATTGTGTATTAACATGGTAATTTTTTTTTTAGGAGTGGCGCTATAAGTAAAGTTGCTTTTTTATGAAAATATCGCGGGGACCCGTATCTTTGGCCTCGAAAGTGTTTCTAAAAAAAATATTCCTAGATTTTAAATAAACGGTGTCACGTGCTGACACGTGAACATCTGCAAAGTAAGCAACGTGAAAAGTGGTGAAAGTTTGAAAAGTTTAATAAGAATCAGAGTTTTGAAAGTAATAGGAAAATAAAAAATCTTACAACCAACTTAAATCTTAACTTTAAGCAAAATAGATTTTTTTAGTATTCATAGAACAGTTTTATTTAATTTGGGACTAAAAATGTTTGTGCTTTCGATTTAACTGAAGTTGAAATTCATATTCTATGATACCTACTAGAATATGAATTTAAACTTCTTGATCAGTATCTTCCTACAAATGTAAGTCCTGTTTACATCTGTACTTCTTTAAAATCCTTTAAGATCGGTGTACCTTACCCATGTCCCGCGGAAAATACATGAATGAAAATCATTACAGAGTTATTTTCCGCCCGACTGTAGAATAAATATAGTCCATTTCCATATTTATTCGAAATCACGTATTCAAAAAGTATAATCAATCAAATCGCCGGTGAAATGCGTCGATTTATATGCATGTTGCCGTTGGTTCACACTCGCCCACGTGAATTTGTATCGCAAAATGTGGTTTCAGCCATATTAGCTTTGATTGCAGGCAAATCAGTTAGATTGAATTCAATGATTTAATTCGAATAACGTGACAAGATTTTTTGTCCAGTTGCTTGACGAAATGAGTTCATTCTCTACCTAATTATGTATTTTTGACTATAAATAATATTATGTGACTGGGTTATGTGAATAAGTTTTTCTTTGTACTCATTTTAGCTAAACTAACAGAAGAATTCTTTTTAAACTGATCAATGATGAAAGTAACAAACCAGTAGTAATAGAGCATCACAGTGTATATACCTAGATGTTTTGAATATGTACTTTTGACTACAAGAAGATATTATGTATATTTTTTGTCACTAAGGTTGTATTTGAAAACCAGTGCCACTGTTTCAGGCTGTGGCGCAAGCTGAGATGTGACCGTTTCAGCAAAAATGGTCTTCCCTAAAACCTATGTAATTTCTTATTTTTTGTTATTGATTGTTCACTCCCTGTAACCCAAACATCGTGTCTATTTCTTTGTGCGCTAAAACACATTGTTGTACTTGCCGTTCCAAGATTTAGGCTTGCAAAAACTAGAGGTTCATTTTTGGGGAAAGGCATAGCCTTTTTTAATAAAGTTCCACAACAAGTGATTGATCTTAGTTTGCATGAATTTAAAAACCATGTTAAAAAGACGCTTATGGGTAAAGGTTATTATAAAGTAGACGATCATCTAAAAGACCGAAATGCGTGGAAATGATGTAACATGTAACACATAAGTACTTTGTTGTTAATAATCCTGTTGTACTGTATTTGGTAACGATATATTTAAGTTTGTAAATATCGTTACTTATTTTTGTTAAAGCTGATAAGTTTCTTGCGCCTGTTCTTCTTGTCAGTTAAAAAAGTCTGGAACAAGTGGTAGGAAAATATAGACGATTCAAAAGTGCTTAATTATTAAGTTTATTTGAATAAAGAAATTTTGTCTATTGACTATTGACTAGTAGTATGAGCCAACGGCCGTGAGCAATGCGCAAAAGACAATTTAATTCCAAAAATATCAATATACAATACGTTTTAACTCATTAATTGTGACTATATACCTAATGCTCACCTTTCAGTATTGTGTATTTTTTTTCTCCGTAGGCCAATTTTCTGGTGCCCATAATAAAAAATATCCTATTTTCATGAACTATTAAATGAACTAGGTTTCATCAGCCGACGCCATTTGAACCATTTCCGCCCGATCTCCTTTACAGAAAACTTGACGTTGGTTTGTGTTACCGTGTCAATTTCAATATTACGTTAACTACGCAGGCACTTATTACATCAAGTGCATTTATCTTCCCATAGTTTTTTTTTCTTAGATTAGATTATTGATATTAAAGTAAGATATTTTTACTTACTTATTTATTATTTATTTAACTAAGAAGCTTCGAAAACGAAAATGCTGTGGGAATTTTACTAACAAGGCTATTACTAAATAGTGTTAGTCAAGTCACCTTTCAATCAAACTGACCACACCTAAAACGACTCAGCAAATCTGGCCAGTCACGGATATTATGATGGAAAGAAAATGTAACGAAAAAGGTAATAACCATGTATTAATAATTTTATGCCCTTAAAACATCTGATATAAACTACAAAAATACGCAAACGTCATTCCGAATTATAAAATACTAGCGGATCTGACAGACGTTGTCCTGTCTTAACTATGAAATTGATTTTGAATTGGTATAATTAATGAAAAAATATTTCAGAAACAATTTTTATTTACATCCTCTTTGACGATATTTGCAGCACGCATTCTGTCATTTGTTAAACGCCATTGGTTGCTTTAAAAAAAGTTTAAATTGTCAAAAAAGGTTAAATTAAAAAAGTTAAAATTTTCAAAAGCGCTAAATAGGGATTCATTTTTATATTATATAACGCCATTGGTTGCTTTAAAAAAAAGTTTAAATTGTCAAAAAAGGTTAAATAAAAAAGTTAAAATTTTCAAAAGCGCTAAATAGGGATTTATTTTTATATTATATACCTAGATAACAAATTACTGCATAAAAACATAACGAAAAGAGTAATAATATACTGTAGACCATACACTTTTAATGACCTTAATATCAAATCAACTGAAGTATCAATAAAAGGATAACGAATACGAAACGAAAGCATAAGTCCGAATAATATGTCTTTCAAATAAATTATTTTCCGAATGATTTTCCGAATTTCGAAATTTCATTAGTCATAGCATTTTCCATTCCATAATTTATAGAGATTTATTGAACAATAATAATATTCCGAGCTCATAATTACACAGGATGAATAATACGAGTTCCAATTATTCCTTCTTTATATCAATAGCTAGGTTGGTATTTATTTTATTTTTAAGGTATTCATAAGTTAAAAATAAACCCCAGAATAATATTTCTGTTCGAAAAGGCTTAATTAATCGGTCTACGCCTTTCTCACTCCTTTGTTATAAATAATCTGAATATCTTCATAGAATTTACCACCCACTTATAATCTCTAACAGTCACTTAATAAATATTCTATGGCATAATTAATTGTAAGTGAACTTAAAAAAAGCTTCAGCAGAGAAAATAATATTTGAGGCATTATACTGCCATGACACGGCTGGTTTTATAATATGGCGGTAGATTATTACGTATCGTGAAAGGAATTGATGTGGGTATTGAAATTGTTTCTAACCAAATCTGCTTTTTCATTATTTATGTATTATTATTATTTTTAGGTTTTTACCTCAGGATGCTCTTTTTTTTATAAAATTTTATACTAGAAAAAAGCAATTTAATCTCTAATCATTCAGGTGAAAATCAAACTCACGACATTTCACTACGCTGCGGGGACTGCTCGGCTGCAAGATTCGTTTTTTCACTAAGGTGAAGAAATACTTTTTTTTTGTTATGCCAGAGAAAATGCATTTACGCATCCCCCCCCACTGCAGGTGAGTAGGAAATTCGTATGTGGGACTCGCCAGGAGGGGCTGCAGCACTGCCAGCTATTGCTGACAGCGCTAGCGGACGCCCTCCACGACCGCCTCCGTGCTCCCACCCAGTCTCTGGTGGCTCGGTGGGATCCCAGGAGGGGGAATACCCTCTAAAAACTCCGGTACTTGCCCGCTAGGTGAGGAAATACCCTTGAAATTCCAAGAATATTTTTTACAAATGTATGACAATCGATTAAGATGAAAGAGTTACATTGCCTTATTAGCTCTATCCTTGTGGTAAAAAGAGCTGGATTTTTCTTATCTCAGAATTACTGAATCTATCTAAACTTATCTATAAAACGCCCAACCTATACACTTTTATCTTAAACAGAGTGAAAAGAGTACAGTCAGACTCAGAAGTATCCGAACACTTAAGTACCATGTCAAACCAATTACCAGTTCATAAATAGTAGGGTTGCAATTTACTGAATGAGTATGACATGGTACTAAAGAGTTTATCTACTTCTGAGGCCAACCAGCAGACTTAAATATCTTTCAGTATGTCTAATGAACGGTGAAAATGGATCGTTCACGCAGGTTCGTTCTATTTCTCTATTCTCAATTCGATATGAGCATTTAGTTGGAGCTAAACGGTTAATTACGTTTGGAGCAGTGCCAGAATTTAACGGTTCCCAGTTAAAATACTTACCTACTCTATATTCGCTTTACCTCATTGTTCCACACTTGAAACTTTTGCAAAATTTTGAAGTGGAATGAAATAGGTTTAAGTAATTTTATTTGATTACTTATACAAGGTGTTACAAAAGTACCCCTAATGTCGAATATGGTAGATAGGGACCATCAAACTGAACAACTTTAACTATGGGACCAACTTTGAAATCGCGAAAAAAAAATCAGCTGTTTCATACAAAAAATAATTATTAAAATATCAAAATGTTTGAAACAGCTGATTTTATTTTCGCGATTTCAGAGTTGGTCCCATAGTAAAAGTTGTTCAGTTTGATGATCCCTATCTACCATATTCGGCATTAGGGGTACTTTTGTAACACCTTGTATATGCAGACAGATTGTTTATTATTGAGCCAAGTTGGCTACTAAAACTGAAGATAATATATTTTACGCTATAGTCAATTAATCGCATAAAACTTATATCTTAAGTATTAACTAGCAATTAATATACACAAGTACCTACTCAAAATTACACATGTCATACATCTATCAACGGTATTTGAATACATTTGAAGAATAATGACTAGAAACTTTTAAATAATTAACCGGTACTTATGGGATTGAGTTATTACAAAAAAAACCGTACAACAAATAAAAGAAAACCGTTTTAAAACCGAAAACCTTTCAGACGTCCCTTCTGAGGAGCTACGGGTGAGTCGATTTTTTTCTAGTATTTTTCTAATATATTTAGATTAATTTCCTTTCGTTAAAAAAACTATTTTCCCACGTAGTAAATCTTCTCTCAAACAGGGTCGACGTAGAAGAAGTGCGCATGTCCACACGTAATAGGGCAATTCATTTCATTACGCGTGGTCAGAAAGGGTTCGTGATTTATGTGCGTGACTGTACAGTCCCACTATTGGCCAGTTTACAGATAACACAGTTTGTTTTTGTGTTGCGGTAGTTAGTAATAGAGACGGATAATGGATTCAGTGGATTAATGAAGAATTAATTTACTTTCATGATAGTTTTGCTTTGTTCGGCGCTTATTGAATTAGAAATATCGTGTAATTGTAGCTTAGCTACAGAAGATCTTTGGGGCATGTCAACAGGCATTATTAAATCAATTATTGATATACTAGCCCCTTACTTAGCTTTTATTTTTAACAAATGTATTGATGAAGGGGTTTTTCCTGATTTAATGAAAAATAGTAAATTAATTCCTTTATTTAAAACTGGTGATAAAAGTGACCCAGCCAACTTTACGCCAATATCTATATTACCAGCACTTAGTAAAATATTTGTAAAAATTATATATTTCCAATTATTAGATTACTTTACTACAAATAATATACTTCACAAAAATCAGTTTGGTTTTTCCAAAGTACTACTGATGCTGGAATTGCACTTCTCAAACATATACTTAACGCTTGGGAGGGAAAGCAAGATGTAATTGGCATTTTTTGTGACCTCTCTAAGGCATTCGATTGCGTTGATCACCAAACATTATTAAAGAAGCTAGAATATTATGGTGTCTCTGATAAATCAGTTAGCCTTATGAAATCGTATTTGTACGATAGAACTCAGAATGTAGTGATTAATAGAGCTGTGTCTACTGGAGCCCCCATCAATATGGGCGTGCCACAGGGAACAATACTGGGCTCATTGCTGTTTTTAATATACATATTTATGTATATTAAAAACAGCAATGAGCCCAGATCTTCCTAACTACGCAAATAATTTATGTGAGACAGTGCTATTTGCGGATGACACTTCTTTACTTTTCAAAGTCAACAGAAGTGACAACTGTTCGGACGAAGTAAATAGTACCCTCTCTAAAGTTTCATACTGGTTTAATAGTAACAATTTAGCACTAAACCCTAAAAAAACTAAATGTGTAAAATTTTCATTACCTAATGTTGAGCAGGTCAAACTAAATATCAATTTGAATGATGAGGAAGTCGAGTTTATTAAGAGTACAACATTTCTAGGTGTTACACTAGATACAGAACTGCAATGGGATCCTCATATTGAAGCCTTGTCAAGTGGACTTAGTTCCGCGGCATTCGCTGTTAAGAAAATAAGACTCTTAACTGATATTGAAACGGCAAGGTTAGTATATTTTAGTTATTTTCATAGTGTAATGGCTTATGGACTGCTATTGTGGGGCTCAGCTGCCAGTATTATATAAAAATAGCATTGTGAATGCATAAATCTCAAAATTTCAAATAGTTATATAGCTTTCTCATCTTAATCAACTGTTTAAAAATATCTGGAAAGATGTTCAGTTGAATGTAGCAGGTTAATTCCTTCTACATTGGTGAGATGGCGATGGCTTGCATCGTAAGAGTTGATATACTAGAAGAAATTCGACGTTCTCACCAGTGACTCGGTAGCTCAGCGGTCAGAGCATTGGACCGGATATCCAAAGGTCGCGGGTTCGATTCCCGTCCGAGAACATGATCTGGTGCGAGTCCTATTTTTTCTAGTATATTATTTAGTATTATATAAAAACTTGCCGTTCCAAGATTTAGGCTTGCAAAAACTAGAGGTTCATTTTTGGGGAAAGGCATAGCCTTTTTTAATAAAGTTCCACAACAAGTGATTGATCTTAGTTTGCAGGAATTTAAAAACCATGTTAAAAAGACGCTTACGGGTAAAGGTTATTATAAAGTAGACGATTATCTAAAAGACCGAAATGCGTGGAAATGATGTAACATGTAACACATAAGTACTTTATTGTTAATAATCCTGTTGTACTGTATTTGGTAACGATATATTTAAGTTGTAAATATCGTTACTTATTTCTGTTAAAGCTGATAAGTTTCTTGCGCCTGTTCTTCTTGTCAGTTAAAAAAGTCTAGAACGGGTGGTAGGAAAATATAGACGATTCAAAAGTGCTTAATTATTAAGTTTATTTGAATAAAGAAATTTTGACTATTGACTATTCGGCTGTACAATTTCAAAACCTAGTAAGGGGCAGGAGACAAATTTTACAGGAGAGCCAAAAAACACTTGGTCACTTTGAGAGCTTGCCGCGCCGAAACTATAAGAGCTACAGTGATGAGTCTTGGATCAAAAGATGCGGTATATCCTTGGCTGTCCACAGGGTATAGCTATATATCTTAATAAATGATAGATCAAGTTTTATAGCACTTACTAATGTTTAAATTGTTTTTTTAACGTAGACTCAGCCGGTTTGACAATTTTGAAACCTAGTAAGTGTCGTTACTCGGTTTTAATCTTGTTCAATTAGTTCCCTAATCCTCAAATAATTCTAGAATGAATAGTAAGTACGTGTATATTTTAAATAAAACTAGTTTTTTTATATTTGTTTCCTGAAAAATTTACAAATTGTCACGTTATTAAATAAGGTCCAGGTAAATTTATCTAAAATTGTCGTCAGTCTGAAGGCATGAGCGGTACAAGTTTGGACACAATATCATCTTTCTTATTTTATTTAAAAACCTCTTGGATTATTATTAGTTTCCGGCAGCAATTCCACATTGAATTTTTTCACGAGAAAATGAAATGGAAAAGTACAAAATATATTAACTTTTCGTCTATTTGCTTTTACCTATACTATACCTCAATAAGGTGGCATTGTAATATACGAATAAGCATCGGAGAGAAAAAAGTTATCAACAAGATATTTTAGTAAACACATGTTGCTCAAGGTATTTTAGTCAAAAGTACGAAGTGTCGATCTACTGGGTGTTAAAAGACCCCGATACCGAAGCCGTAAAGTAAATGCGTTGTGTACATCATACTAAGTAAATAAGATTAGTAAAAATAATTGCGGGGAAACAACTTTCATTTTTAGTTTTCAAAAAACTGGTGTTATTTTTAAAGGCAATGTAATGCATGAAATAACGTATGAATGTGTTTATAGGGTACTCGTGAACTATGAGGTTCCCAGATTTGACCCCATACAAGAAAATTATAGTAATGATGGGGAGAATACGTGATTTTCGTTATGGGTCTGTTGACACCCAGTATAATTAATATGATGTAAAAGTAGGCACCGGCTTATTTAAAACGAGTACATGCTGAAGTTTAATTAACATATAATACGATAATAAAAATATAAAAACCAATATAGATATTTTTCCGAAAACCTTGTCAATAATCATGGCTCACAAGGTGGTTATCGACTGTACTACTAGAATAGACCTTATAGTATCCCGCAAAAGCCATAAACAAGACATTCACTTAACAAAAAGCTTGAAAATCTGTTTGAAGACACTAATGTTTTTGAGGTTATGAAAAAAAGTGTTAATTTTGGCTTCATCAAAACATAATTTTAGATACATATCAGAAACTGATTTTTTGACATGTTTCATTACCGATTTATTATAAAAAACAAATGAACAATTGCGGAGGGTTTGGCGGCTTGTCGCTTACTGATACTGACGTTAGCGCGCGTAATTAAACCGTTCGTTGACAACTTTAAAAACCTAGTAACTCGCATGACAACTTTAAAAACCTAGCAAGGGACATCCCTTGCTAGGTTTAGAAATTGTCAATGTTACTTGCTGTGTCTTTGAAATGGTTTTTTAGGCTCTTTCGCGTTACGACTGTGTACTTGCTAGGTTTTTAAATATTCAAAATCCTATTTCTAAGCCCTTTTTAGATGTTTTGACAATGTGAATCGATGCCTTATGACTTTAGAAGCCCAATAATGCAAAAACCCGTTTTTTTTGGAGGTGTCCCTTACTAGGTTTTGAAATTGTACAGCCGTATTGACTATTGACTTACTATACTTACAGAGAGAATAGATTAAAAACAAAAAATATTAAGATAAGATTAAAGATTACAAGTAAAATTTTAAAAACGTATAGATTTAAATAATAATAATGCGTTCAGGATGCTTTTGGGATTGCGTCGCTCCTGCAGTACATCCGGGATATTCGCAGAGGCCAGCGTGAATAAAAGATGTGCTTCCCTGGTGCGCAGGGTGCGGGGGAGCCCCAACAGCATCCTGGACATGATTGCGAGCAGACATGACTCGATTGCGAGCAGATATACGTGCGTATATCAATCGTTGCTGGGTCATAGCAAGTGGCATGGCAAAAACATAATCAATATTTTTTATAATAATTATACTAAACATAAATACTGACATAGTTTATAAGAAACATTGTTACTTACAAAATGAGTTATTTTATTACTTGAATAAATAAATAATAATTATTATTATATTATTAATAAGCACTTTTACAGCGTATTTATTCCGTGTAAACCATTAAAGTCCTTGTAGCTCTTACAAGAAGAATAATATGTAGGTACCTATGATCAAACCAAAATAATTTCGTTACCTATGCAAAAAGCAGAGCAACTTTCGCTAAGGCCGACGTATGAGATAATACACTACAAAAATGTTATCTTTAAATAACTATGCTTTGGAATCTCGACCATCAGCCATTTTAAATGACCCCACTGCTGGGGCACAGGCCTTCCTTATGGGTGGATGAAGGTGGGATTGCGAGATTGGCTGCAGACTGCAACTGCACGTCCCGCTACACTCCAAATTGAATGGTAATGTGATGATTAAAAGGCTCAATTTAAAGTGAGAGGAGAAGTGTCGCGACCGCATAGCGACACTTGCACCGAACTCCTTGCTTTAAGGAGCTTTGGAATAATATTAATAAAAAAAAATGCTTGGACTATTTCACACAGCGCCATCTATCCCAAAACTAAGCAAAGCTTGTAATATGGGTGCTAGACAACTGATATACTACTTATATACCCTTTTTAAATATATACTTATTATACATAGTAACACCCAGACCCGTGACAGAAGTTAAAATTCATCATTTCAATTTCTGCCCGGCCGGGAATCGAACCCGGGACTTCTTGCGTGGTAGACCGGCATGTTGACCACTGCACCGTCAACGTTAGGTCTATAAGAATCTACGTTAGGTTAAGTTACGTATTGATCAATCACAGAATAAATTGAAATTGAAATTGAAAAATTCTTTATTCAAATAAGCTCACATAATAAGCATTTTTAAATCGTTAATTCTTTTACCTTACTACCCATTATGACGTCTTGTGGCTGACAAGAAAAATTGGCGCAAAAAACTTATAAGCTTTATCAGAAGGCACGATATTTATAAATATGTATATATTATGTAATAAATAGTACAAGATAGATAGATAGTTCAATATGAAAATACTATTTCTTTCTCAGCCTACTTTCCTAAACACTTTGCTCACCATTTAGCAAAATCTTTCAAGAAGACATTATTTTTAAAGGTAGTGGCGCTGTTTTGCAGAATTGATGTTACTATTCGTCATTTGTCTGCTTTCATTGCCATTTCTATCTTCATCCTAGTCTCGAATACAACTGCTTCAATACAGTTCCAATTTCGTTTGAAGGCAGTTCCAAAATACCGAGTAAAACACAGAAGGAGGCCTACTACCGACTGCACTAGTCCGTCGTTTCGGGCTGTCAGAAATGTTCTCAAAACTTCGGGCTAAACCTACTTTCGGGCGGATGGACTAAGTTAGTAAACCAAAGACAATAATTTATGGAGAATAGAAACTATAGGTACTCTGGTTGAATCTATCATATTTCATAAAAATCGATAAACGGGTGAGCCCCTTTGTAAATTAACATCGATATTATGATACTATAGCGTAAATGGTTACTATAGAGGGGTAACTAGGTCGTATTGACAGGGCAACATCAACCTGATGAAGTGCAGGCACAAAATATACGTACTTTATGGTGGAGGGCAGGGAGGCGTCTCCCCACCGCCACTGCGCAGGCTAGCGTACCTAACTTTTCCTTACTGAAAGTGCGGTACTGTAGTATACTCGTACTGGTCGTCAGTCGGCATTCATCGCCGAGACAAAGGAGCTGCCTCACTATCGTTACTAATATTATAAATGTGAAAGTCCGTTTGTTTGTTTGTTTGTTTGTTACGCATTCACGTCTTAACTACTGAACCGATCATCATGAAATTTTGCATACACGTTGTCAGGGGTACAGAGAAGGACACAAGGTACCTCTCATCTCGAAAAAAACTGTTCCCGGGGAATAGCAAAAAAAATTTCCACGCAGACGAATTCGCGGGCGGTCGCTAGTAGGAAATTATATTATTTACACTATATTATGGACAAGCGCGAAACATTTTCCCAAAACTAAAGAAGAGTGCAGGCGGTAGTAGGCCCCCAGATAAAACAGGAGCAGCTGCGGGCCTGCCAACGAACTGCATTTCGACAAGGGTTGCCAGATCCAAAAACACAAAGGCTGGATTCGGTGCTTGATTTGGCCGGATATTTTACCCTTTTTAATAGCTAATTTTAGTTTTTTTATAGACGGACATAATATGTTATAAAAGCCGGACAATATTTATTACCGCCTTGCGAACAGCGATCGGACCGACTCGGAGCGGAGCAGTCGTGTCGTGGCATTACTTGCGCTTGACTTACGACTCGCGCGGCAGCCACACAAAAAGCCTAACAAAAGCCGGACAGGCCGGACGCAGTCAAATTTGGCCGGACAAGGGGTTAAAAAGCGAAACATGTTCGGCTAAAGCCGGACACCTGGCAACCCTTATCCCGACCGCAGTGCATGTGCAGCTTGTTTAAACTCCGTCTGAAAATATCGTAAAATGCATAGAATAGGCTACATTCTTTAAAAGTGATATAAAGTTTTACAAAAGCTTGCATATTTACTATCACAAGTTTCATATTGTAGTGGAGTGATTGTGATTTTCACTGTTGCGGAGTTCTGAGTGTGAGTTTTTTCATCTCATGTTAGATGCTAAACGTCAATCTCAAGCCCACTCTGCCTACCTTTATAATAAGCTTCACGACAAATATGCGATATACAACCTTCAATTCCATGAATGCAAAAAACTATAATCCAAGAACTCGAGACGCTCGGGTACAGTGAGATAGAGGACTTGTTATTTAAAAATGAATCCTAGGTAGTAAATTCGATTCTAGTGGTACTTACCGATCCCGAGATGTTACATCGTAGAGCTAGAAGAGACGAGAGATAGTTTGTTCTAATCTATAACTATCAAAATGGGCTCTATTATAGTAAGATAGTTCGTTAACATAATGTGTATACACATACACACACACACACATATACACGCACACACATACTCACACACACACACACACACACACACATGCCAGTAATAACTTTATCTTTTCATAAATTAATTTTATAGTAGTTTTGTAAGTAAAGTAGTTGTCTAGTTACCTAAAATAAATGTAAGAGATCCAAGGGAGGAGCAGAGCCGCACACCACAAGCATTACTACATGCTTCCTGGATTGTTCTGGCTACAGAATAAGATGCAAAAAGAAAGGTTAACGAAATAAACAATTTTTTTATTTTTTATGCAAAATGCAAACTCATAATTATTGAGTGAATAAGCGCTTAGGCGAAGCTAGGAAAGACGGTTATGTTGTGGGAATGGATAATGTGTTGAGACCACGCTCAGGGCAAAGCAGATGAGGTCTGCATCGCAGCGTATACATACTCTCGGCACTTTCATGCTACAAAATCTGCCCTAACGCCCTGCGTGGAACTGCAAAGCCTCCATTTCAGCTTACGCTCAGCCTAATTGGTATATGATACCTGTCAGAAACTCGATGAATCGAAGCTGAAATTGCAATTTTCAGAAGTTTCTTGTTACGCTACGCCCCGTCGTTGAAGTTTCGTAGTTGCGTTGTTTTTACGAAATTTCGACGTGTTTGCGTTTAACGACAAATCGTAGTCTTTGTGAATAAACTATTAATTTTCACACAGATTAGCGTTCAATCTCGTGTTACTGTATTGGTGTGGTTGAGTGAATCTACGTTGTTTTGTTATGTTTCTTACTTCCTGCGTCATTGTCGTTTACTCGAAAATCTTTAAAAATCAAATGCATCACAATGGAGTTTGCTATCATTTACATTAGAGTACGATAATAAATTATATTAATTTGCATATTCTTAAATTATTTATTGCGATGCATTGGATTTTAAAAGATTTTCGAGTAAACGACAATGACGCAGGAAGTAAGAAACAACGTAGATTCGCCCGGTTGTAAATGTGGGTACGTGTAATTCCAGCATAATGTAGAATTTCCTGCCCAAAAGTTGTATAGATCACGTAATAACTCTCCATCTTGCTTCGCGTCGTAAAATTCCTGTGCTTGTCACACTCGGTGTAAAAAATAATTAAGTTGCAAAGTGTGGCCGGATGTCGGTCGTAAACTGGGGGATGTAATAACATGTAATTTGGTTTTATTATGGGTTTAATAATAGCGACGAGGTAGTGTTTAGGGGCGTTGCGTTCACTAACAGATAGGTTGATTAATGGCATTTTAATATTTTCATATAAATAAGACTAAAAATCAACATAGATAAAAATCGCGGTTTTTCGTGACCGCGATTTCGAGATATCATACTCAGAGAATTTTAGGCGAAACTGGGCATTCATACAATAGGCCTAAAATAATGAATTACCTATTATATTATAAATGCTGATATAATTTTTTTATTTATATTTAAAGTACTTTTTTGACGTAATAACATTCTAATTTACGATAATACTTGTACGAAAAAATAGCATAAATATTGTACTCTTAAAATTAGTCATATTAACATAGTGTTAAACGTAAAAAATAATATGCACACAACACAGTCACATCCAAGAGTCAGTTAGTTTTAACGAAGGTTAAACAAAAAGATAAAAATCTCGTAAACAAGGATTTCACTCGGTGCCCGTTTTCAAGAACTTCATTCAGTTTTATTTTCATGGCTTAGGGAAGTAGCGAAAAGGTTCTTTCGTTGCTTTATTGAATTAAAAACTTTTTGTTTGTCTACTTTTTTAACACAGCAAGAACTCTTAATTTAAAATTATAGAACATTTTGTACAGGTTTTTCGGTAAACAATTAATTATTATCTAACCGAAATAAACAAGGTTTTGCTTTTAATACGGGATTTGAAGTTGTAGGTCGACCTCCACAAATCTGTTTACTAAATGAACACATATTTTTTGTATGTAATGACCACATTCCTTTTAATAGGCAAGCTATTTGAAATACATTTGTTTACGCATAACATTTTATGAAAATGTTTTCATGCGGTTAAGACATGGTTGAAGGTCGATCTTCGAATCTTAGACCATTTGGTTTCCAGAAATTAACACGACCAAATGGCCAACTAAAGGCAAGTGCACACGCATAACGGACCGAATTGGTCTAAATGCGGAGAAAAGTGCCCATCACCAATACCAATACCAAGGTAAGTGCAATCAAGGATGTGCATCTGACCCAGAGAGCCCATTTTTTAAATCATTGCGAATGAAATTGAGACTTATAGGGGATCCACTAAAAAATTCTAATAAACCTATATGTGGACTCTAGATTAGGTAATTAATGAAACTCACTGGTATGCTTGTTGAGACAGAAGGCAGGGTTTATTGGATAGCAAATGGCACATACAACTTTGTACTTGACTTAAAACACTTATAAAAGTACGGGAACACAACCTATGCAATAACCGGAAGCGAAATGAGAGCGAGAAGCGCCCCTCCACATGAAGTAGTGATGTGCAGTGAGAATAGTGTTGGGTGACATGCCAACAGCTTAGATTTCAGAAAGTACTTCTGTGTTAAAAATTTCATTGTCATTTAGACATTTAATACTATAATCCTTAAGAATGTTATTAATGTAATCTGCGTGAATATACATAATATTTGAACTTTAAGTATCAGGCACCCATCTGTTTTGTTTTTCCGATGAAGAGTTTGTTTAAAATTTCGTCAATATCACACCATACGGTCAAGATATTTCTTCGCGGTAGTTTTTCATACTAAGTGCTCCCATTAAACAGTTTATTTTATCTAATGTGCGTGTTTAGTTGTTGCTATTTTTAGTTAGATATTTCATTGTTTCTATTGAATTGTTCCCTTGACGAAAAATTACGAATTTTCAATTCAAACTCATATTTAATTTATCAACGCCCGAGCGGACGCATGCGGCCAGATAACAATGGCATATCTGTTGTGTCTCATTTTCCGGGCGCAGTCACAGCGATAAAGTAAAAACAACTAAAAATATTCTCGAGTAGTTTAGAGTCTTAATCTCGTCTAAAAATATGTATCCTTGATAGTATGTATACAGTTTAGAACTCTGTTACTTTTTTGTATTTGTCATTTGATATTGATTTCTGTTCAAAAAAGTAATAGCTTTTAGATTGACAAAGTTCTAAGCTGTATACATATTTATAGACGTGACTGTACATAATATTTATGCAGTTTCATCTGTTTCATTGCATTCTAGCAAATTCCGATTGGATATGTTTTATAATAGAAATAAATACACGGTTACTTATTTATCACCCAGGAAAATTCCAGGGCCAACTACCGTTTCTATATTAGGTGGAATAAAAAAATAAAAAAAAACTCACTAGGGTAATTCAGAAACCTTCTTACAAAACACTATAGTTTCTTTCACATTATTTCTTGCTTTTTAGAGCTGTTGCTTTTTGAAGCTGTTCTTATAGCAATTTTTTTAAGGTTTTTTGAAGGAGGTTTTTCTTTTTCATTTTTAAAAGCTTTTTTATTTTTAACTTTTTTGTGGTAGGTATGTATATGTAAATGTAAGCGATGATATAAATATATTTTATTCATATTCATACTTGTCAATGGTATAATACCCCTGTTAAGTATCTGCCTTGATTTTTTGGTTATTATGGTGAAACACTGCCTAAACCTTTTGCGGGAGAAACGGAACGCAGCTGGATGTGTGTTTGCGCCAAGAACCGCAACGCGGCGCTGTACAAAACTTCGTTGGAACGCTCGAAAAGAAATGGCGGCCGCTCGGTCTTCCTGAACTTATTTTAATTCTTAAAAACTTATATATCGGTGCAAGTGTGTGTTTCCTTACAGCATTTTATCCCCGGGGTGTTATATGAACTAATTGTAAGATCAGAACCTGGTCTACTATCAATATTGTGCTAGTTTGAAACTTGGCTACGCCGGCGTCGCGTCGGCGGTGGTGCGAACTCCGAGAGACGAAGCAGCAGGCTGATGGTAAGTACTTTTGCTTTAATGGCCTTAAAATCAATCGGATCGTACGAAGGCATCATAGTTTGATATTCTTAATATTATTTTTTAGTGAAATACAGTCCACAATCACTTTTTTACCAGTGGCTGGCACGTTGCCGCCACAACCCCTAATAACTCAATTTCCACTTTTCGCGGTGTTAATTTTAGCAAGAGTCAGATTTAAAATTTTCAATAAATGGGACCAACTTGGGAACAAACCTGATAAAGTGGCGTTTGAATCATGTCAATCGGATCAGCCGTTTTTGAGTAATCGGTGGACATACATAAAATAAAATAAAAAGAAATAAACAAACGAACATAGAACCTCCTCCATTTTTTGAAGTGAGTTAAAAATGGCAACGTGGCATATTAGGACTAATGACTTCAATTACATAGACGAGCTGTTCAAAATTAAAAATTGTGTCACAACCAATCTTCGCGGCGCAACAACTGTTTCCCTCGGTCGCTCGCAATAGACTAAAGGAGTTGCGGTGCATGCACCGTAACTAAATGAGCATTTTTCGGCACTGTACAGCCTGTCTAGTGTAGTATACACATAGAAGTTTTTGATTAGGACGCATGCTATCAGTTGATACAATGTTTCCCTTCCTACTTAATGGGCTTAAGACCGACAAAACAAAGTTTTACGGCCTTACCACAAAAGATACGGTATAATTTAGATACTGTTCAAATGTGATGTCGTCTCTTTCAAACCATATTGTTAAAAAAGTGACAGCATCACATTTAAACCATAAACTTATAAATAAACAGTGTCTGTTGAACAGTGCTTTGAATTTTTTTGTAGTAAGGCCGTGAATGCTTTATTTCAGGATTAACAAAAAAAATAACAATCATGTTTTTTTTCCTGAAATCTATTGTATAACATTTAACAAGTTACCTCTAATCCAGGTCGATAAAAATGTAACCGTGTAGATTTTCAGCGTGGAAAATTGTATATTACCTATATTATACAAAAAAGTAATAAAAAGTAAAAGTAATAAGTAGTAAGTAAAAGTAATGGCAACGTGTTATGTGCAATAAAAAGTTGATCTAGTTTTTATTTGAGCCTTAACAAAGCAAACCCTTTCTCATAAGTATTAGAATTTGATGGTGTTGAAATCAAAGTCATGCTTTTGAATAATTTATCAGAGAGATGAGAAGTTATTTGAAATTTAAATTCAGTCAAAGAGTAGGTATTTAATGCCCGAAAATTTTAGTATTACTTTTATACTATTTTGTTTGTAGTGTGGTCTCTGTGTGTAAGATTATATTGTATCATCATGAATAATTCAGTTCAATATTTTCATCAAACTTATGGTCAAGAAAACAAATTAGCTATACTAACAATGCTTTTCGATGCAAAATATTTGTTACAGATGTATACCTAGTTTGTACTATCACCTTTCCGTAGTCAAACAACAGTTTATGACAACAGAGATTTAAAAACTATTTTTCTATTTAACAAAAAAGAGACCAAATTAATTTGATTCACCAGCACTACCTTGCACTGCACTTCAGTCATTTCTGGTAATTACGTGGGTTTATTCATCCGCCATTTACAATGCTAATGTACACAACAAGATGGCGTCGTAAGCTCCTGAAAGTACACGTTGCGCAACGCTTTGAATTTGGATTCTATTCAGTTATGTTAAGGTTTATTTTCAGTTGAAATTATCTCTTTTGAGTATTAAGATTGTTGACAGCAGTAGTGTAATGTAAAATGTCAAATGAATGCAGTTTTGAAGCATTGTTGCAGCTTGATATTTTTTGAATAGTAACGTAGATACTGTCTTTTACGCTACTTCGACACCTACGTTTATTATTAGTGTTTATTTATTATTATCATTAAACCTTTTTATTCTAAAATGTTCAGAAAATGGGTAGGTAACTGTTTCAGTAACAATATACAGGAATCATTAATATTGTGGGTTGTTGAGTTTTACTCCGAAGCTCAAAGCGAGAATTTCTCTTACAAACATTTTACTCTAGCGGTTTTAAACTTGGATTTCTGTATATGTATATTTTATGTAAGTATCAAACAATGTTGTTTTAAAAAATGTTCGGTTTTATGGGTCTACATAACATAGGTATATATTTTTTAATTTGCTAATCTTTACTTAAAAAGTAATTGTATAGAATGTTACCTTATCATCACAATATGATCTGTTTTATTTCAAAAAGTTATTGAGTGAAATTAAGATATTACTCGGACGCAATTGAAAAAAAAAAAAAACCTTGCACCCTTTCCCGTAACCCAAATACGAATGAAAATATGAGTGTCCGGGAAACCCGGACACTCATTCCATTCCATTGGTCTGCACTTGTTCCTTTTGCAAATCCAAATATCATATTTATTTTAAGGAGTTCAATGGCCCAGCGGCATAGTGCATTAGACTCGCAATTTCGCTAGGGTCGGTCATAAGATGGATGACTAAAAATTTATTATTTTGAGCGGGTGCTCAAGATAATAAATTTTTAGTCATTAGTACGTGGGTAAGTACTTTGGTCCCGACTGCATTCATTTGGCCTGCGTGGTGGACTATGTATGGAACATCCTCCTTTTCCATTAAGAAGGCATGCCCCAATGACCCCACTTCATTGAAAAGTCTGGGGCTTATGATAATTAAAATTTGTTTTATGGATTTGGTTTCAACCCCAGTTTCAAAATAAAATATTTTTTTCCGGCTGTTTTTCGGATATTTATTTATATTCTTATCTACTTTTTCACAGCCCGTTCCGCATTAGTTCACATGAAAAGCGCTGAAAATGGGCAGCGTCGGTCATTCGACTCGAGGCATCGATAAAATCGACTCAGTGCCTTAATATCGAAAAGGTTTCGTTAAAAAGTAGGTCCTACCATTGTTACTCGGTGATTTTTAAAGCAATTTTTGCTTGCAAAATTGATGATAATATATTTATTTGATTGGTTAAAGGTTTTCATTTTGACAATAATTTGTTAGTCAATGATTTATACATTCGTCGTCATTGATTGATTTGTTTGTGAGAATAAACAATTTTCACGTGAAATATCGCAGCGACATGCAATTTATACCAATTTTGATACATTAAATTTATCATGTTTGAGTTGTTTTTTGTTTGCGTTAACTTTTATAACTACGTTCAATTTTATTCTAAACAAGTATAAATTAATTATTAAAGGATGACAAAATCAAACGAAATATTTAATTTAGGAAGTCGTTTGGAAAATAATTTCGAGTTTCAACAGTAACAACGGTCTTCAATTTCTTCCAAAACAAGCGATAAATGACTCTGCGTTATTCGGGGCATTATTTCAGGGGGTTTATCGCCATTTTACTGTTTCACGAACGAGATTGGCCGCTTATTCTCTGTTTATGGTGCCACTTGATTACTCAGCATCAGAGGGAGATTAACTTTAAAAAGACATCAAATAATTTTGAATGTTTGTTCAATGAGGGTGTTTGATAAGATAAGAGCTACTCGACATACGAGCGCATTGGGCCGGAATCCCAAGGGTGCGTTCGAGTCCCGTCTGAGGTGCTACGGGTGAGTCGATTTTTTCTAGTATTTTTCAAATATATTTTTTATCTTAGGAAGGAAGTTTATAGCTATATGTTAATTGTAAAAGGTAACTGCAGAAACCTATACTGCGCGTGTCCCGACACGCACTTGGCCAGTTTTTTTACATCCAAAGTTGATATAAGTGGGGAAAGTAAGTCTTTGAGATGAAAAAATGTTCCAAAATGTCACAAACGTGAGGTTTACAGCTCTAAAGAGCTACTAGAATAGGTATATCTTGAATTTTTTTTTATTTAATCATATTGTATTTTTTATTGGTACTTGTTAATTATATCATGGATAAATAAACACCTTTATATCTATAGAGACTGCCAAAAGTATAAGTTGTAGTTGAAATAAGGAACCTTTTCTATTCATACAACCAGAGCCCTTAGACAATGTCACATTTACAAATTTTCGCTATCGCTTCGCTTCCAAAAATGTATGGATTTGACGTTTTAAATTTCGATAGATAACGAAACCTTATGTCAATCCCATACATGTTCTAAAAGCGAAACGATAACGAAGATTTGCAAATTTGGCTAGATCCCCAGTATTCTTAGAAAGGGTCCATAACATTAAGGCTCGGTTGCATCATCTTAATTTAACTATAACAGTACATGACACAAACTTATCTGAGCCGGTGGCCAAAACTGAAACTAAGTGTTATTACATATTGTTACCTAGGTTACGCCATAGACGACAGCGCCGCTGTCACCGAGTCAGATAAGTTTGTGTCTGTTAAAGTTAAGGTTAAATCAAGATGGTGCAACTCAGCCTTAATCGTGTCTTGAACTACCGACCCGTTGCCACGGAAACTGTCGAGATATACTCAAACTTCTTCAACCCTTTGGAACTTTAGAACGACGTCGCAATCAACCTTTCTTATACAAGCTTCCTGACATTAAAATTAATCTATAGTGCCATAGTATAAGAAATCTATGCAGATGCTTGGGCTGGGTTGCATCATCTTGATTTAACCTTAACTTTAACAGGCACAAAGTTATCTGACTCGGTGACAGCGTCGCTGTCGTCCAAGGCGTAACCTAGGTAACAATATGTTATAACACTTAGTTCCAGTTTTGGCCACCGGCTCAGATAATTTTGTGGCACGTACTGCTAAAGTTAAATCAAGATGATGCAACCGAGTCTTAACCTTTCTGTAACCATCCGATTTTTCAGAGGTCGACGTCAGAGGATTTTACTAATTGTACGAAGTAAATTCTTGTACGTCGCTCGTAAGATCCCGCGTGCTTGAATCAAGCATTTGGTAAATGAAGAGATTATTAAATTTAGATTTTTCGCATTCACAATGCTATTTTTATATTAAGATAAATAATATTAGAAATATACTAGAAAAAATCGACTCACCCGTAGCACTCAGACAGGACTCGAACCCGCCGCTCCCACTAGCGACTCGGTAGCATAATAGGGAATTACACCTTTTTTTGAAAACATGTTTATATTATTCCTGAGGTCGTAATAAACCAGCACAATTTTTATTTCAATTTTATAAAACCAAGAAATACCTTAAAAATGATTTTTTATTTATGATTTTGAATTATTGCGCAGAAACGCAAGCCGCCATGCTGTTTAGGCCCGTGACGTCACTCCGTCAGGCGTCAGGAAACAATCAAGAGTGGTTACAATGTCTTTTTACAAAAGTAACGAAAGTTTTTAAAATAATGAGTTGTAATGTTTTATCATTGGTGTCTTGTGCCTGATTGCAGTAAAACAAGTGTAAAATCTCCACTAAAATAGTGGGTTCAAGTGCCAAGTGACATCAAAATGAGAAAAACTTGGTTGAAACGTAAGAAGAGATCCAAAGAAATCCAAAAAACAAACAAAAAAATATCCTGTTCACCTGATGATCTCGTGAATTTTGTGTCTACTGGATATGCAAGAAAGATAAGCGATGTGAACATAACCTAACACTTGCATTTTTTGATTCAAAATCAATCATGTGTTTTGAAGGATTAATACTTACACAGGCAACTTTGAGTTTATATAAAAGGTATTATTATATTATAATAAATAAATATATCAAATAATAAGTATAGTTTTTTTTATTTCCATGGTGCACTCACTGTATAAAGATGATGTTGGTCCATCACAGCCGAGTTGATTTGAAGAATGGGTCAACTTGGCCACCATAAAAATGTTAAGGATATAATAATGTTGTGCATGTGGAAAATATGTGAATACATATGCACTATACATAGGGTAGGGTAGGAGAATAGTCAAAGTCAAAGTACAAAAAACTATTCAAATAAACTTAGTAATTAAGCGCTTCTGAATCATCTATATTTTCCACCCATTCCAGAGTTTTATAACTGACAAGAAGAACAGGTGCAAGAAACTTATCAGCTTTAACAGAAATAAGTTACAATATTTACAAACTTAAATATTATATCATGATCTGCTATTGTTAATCTGGCTGTCATCAGTCAAGTTTATGGTCACTCGGTTATGTCCTGTCTCTTTAACTTAAATTGGAAATTTGATTATATGAATAACAGAAATAAACACTTAACTAATTGAAATATATCTTTATTACTTTACAACAGTTACCAAATACAATACAACAGATTATAAACAACAAAGTAGGTACTTATATTTGCAAGCTATGTGTTACATTTTTTCCATGCATTTTGGTCTTTCAGATAATTGTCTACTTTATAATAACCATTACCCATGAGCGTCTTTTTAACATGATTTTTAAATTCATGCAAAGGTAGATCAATCACTTGTTGTGGAACTATACTAATCAAGGTTATGCGTTTCCCCATAAATTAACCTTTTGCATCGCACACTGCTGTCTGCAACCATCTCCTTAGATTTTCTTTTAGAAATTTCTTTTGCACACAAAATGTTTATCGATGAGCCAACCTTAGCCAGATTCGATTTCTTCCATTAAAACTCAACCGAAGTACACGACGACAGGGCTTCGGTTCGGCGGTGTACATCGTAACACCATGCTTGCAGCCACCTTCTGACGAGGGACAATCGTAGCACTTAACACTACTCACAGTCTCTTCCTGTTCATTCACATTATGTGTCAATCAGTACATAGGGCTTGGAACGCACTTTATGTTCCAGGCATACCGTACACTACAACGCACGTGTTTTGAACCCGTTTGAGCTGCACATAGCCTATTGCGTCGTCAGATTCCCTTCCGGACCTGATAACAAAATAAAATAAAAATAGGTTATGTTGGATTGTAATAGTAAACAAACACAGGGTATTATCGTGTTGTGTATTACTTAATGTTGGAAAAAACTTGATATGATAGGTACTTACATTGCTGTTTTAACATTTCTCCACAAAACCGTCTTCCATGATGCGATTTTAGTAAAATAAAGCATAAAAGTGATAATCACATAAAATTATAAAATAACACAGTACGACGAGTACGAAATCCTGTTTGCTTACTGTCGGGCTGACGTCACGTCGGAATCCAATATGGCGAATGGCGTTTTGAACATTTGAAGAATAGATTAAAAAAGTCGATTTTTTAAATTGAATTATAAAATGTATATTGCATTTTTATGAATAAATATCGACGTTTCTCATTCACTTTTTATGAAATCTATCATAAACATGCATTTTTATATTGTTTCTTACATGGTGTAAAATACCCTATTGGTCAGTGCATTGGGCCGGAATCCCAAGAGTGCGGGTTCGAGTCCCGTCTGACACCTTAGCACCGTAGCACCCTACGGGTGAGTCGATTTATTCTAGTATTTTTCTAATATTATTTATCTTAAATGAAGAGATCTTATATTTTTGTTCATTGAAGTTAAGTCGTAAACATTTTCTGTCCTACTGATACACACTTTACTCTGTGACACAGTTCCCGCAGTATATCATAATTGCAAGATGGCGCAAGGTCACGATGAGTGACAGGTGCGGTTAATCTGTGTCGACACCACGAGGTGAGTTTAATCGACGGGGTACCAATTTATAGTCTGGCTGATTTCATTAAATGATTTTCCCCTATAATGATTATATTTGCAAAAAACATTCCCAACGAAAGGCTCGATTTCAGTAAATTATAATTTGTTACATGAGTTTGTTCGATTGCCATGCGAAGCGATGACGTTTACATAATGACAATGCAATAGACCCAAAAATTTTAGAAGACTCTTATAATATAATTTTAAAGTTCTTGAGTGAGCGCAGCGAAAATTTTTCTAAGTCTATGAGTGTACCCGATAATTCAGTCATAAATTATGATTTTAAAGTACCGCTGCCGGGAAAATACATAATATTATATTTGTTCATTCGTTGTTACTTACCGTCTAAATTAAAGGTCTTCAACCCTTGACCACGGTAACGGTATCTATTTCAACCGCTATTAAGAAGATAGAATTATAATAGCCGTTACCGTGCCGAGGTCATCCGCGGTGGCGTCCTTGGCGGCCCAGAATTAGCTTGACTAAATTTTTACATGTATTATTATAAAATAAGTTTCTAATCGAATGTATTCTTTGTGTTGCTGCCCGCTGAACCAAAATTAAAGTGTTATCCAAAATTAAGTAAATTAATATTTTCGGCCCTTGACTTAAAAAAATAAATAAAATATAGTTGACAACATCACATACATTGCTCCGCTTCGAAAGTAAATAATGCAATTGTGTTATGGAGATCAGAGACAACGGTAGTATCACAAACACCAAACCTGAGCCAATATACAAAAGTTCGTTTTCTAAATTGACCCAACCGGGGATCGAACCTAGGACCTCAGACATGGCGACACCTTGAAAACCGGTGTACAAAGCCACTCGACCACGGAGGTCGTCACAAAAAATGTGACGACAACCCTCTAAAGTATTACGATGTATGCATCGTAATTCCAAAACTACCTGTCGTAATCTCACCAAAAAGACGTAATAAATTAGGGTTCCGTAATTGGGAAAGGGTGGATAAAAAATTATACGGATCGCGGAAGAATATATTAGTCCTACTTTTCCTCGGAGCGTTCGAAATTGCCTCCATTTAAGGAAATAAATAAGTCAAATGAAGGCTCGGGAACTCAAATAGACACAGTTAGATTCGTGAAACGGGTTACTTTTCAAATAATTAGTCGAGTTCGAGGTTTGTAAAGTGACATAGAAGTTTCGGTTGAGTTCGGTTTATTTATATTTTACTAGCTTTTGCCCGCGACATCGTTCGCGTGATTAAGATAGTTGTATATTTATTTTGAAGGTTACTTACAAATAGGGCAACCGTTTGAGTTATAGGTACCAACGTGTATGACGTCAGTGAATCAGTCTTTTTATACCAGCCTACGTAAAAAAAGATTATTTGCCTTGCCCATAACATCACACATTTAAATATTCCCTTAAAAAATCATATACAAACTGGAAAACCCCGTATAACGAGAATTTTACAAAACTCTTACTTAGTGCTCACCTACACCATAAAAGGTATCTACGATCCAAAAATGGTGTCTCTACCTCATCTATCACACATTTCAATTTTTCTATACAAATTCCCATACAACTTTTCATCCCCTATTTCATCCCCTTGGTGGGTGAATTTTAAAAGATCCTTTCTTAGTGCTCACCTACTCCATGAAAGGTATCTCCCCTCCAAATATCTCCAAAGTCTCTAGCCGTATGCCAACAACCAATCAATTTAGACTTTTATGTATAGACTGAGGAAAAATAATAATCAAGCTGTTTGTGATTGCTATGACAAAGTTTTCACCGACTTTCATTGCTGACTATACAAATTCCAAGCTACGATTTTAAGACGCCGGAGAACAGTGAGCTTCCCATAAAAACGTAATACCAAAATGATTTGCAATTGAGCATAATTAACTCTTCTTGTGATGTTATTCGGATAAAGACAGTATTTGTCTAGGTTTCTATAAATAAATAATCCAAAATACTAAACCTAATAAAAAATAATGCGATTTACAGTTTTGTATGAAAAAAAATAATTGGAATTTATTTTGAATTGAGTTAGTGTTTTGGATTTTTTTTTAATAGAAACCTAGACATATACTGTCTTAATCCGAATAACATCACAAGATTAGTTATTTATGCGCAAATTGCAAATCATTTTGGTATTACGTTTGTATGGGAAGCTCACTGTTCGCCGGCGTCTTAATCTGGGAGGTAAGGTATTACGTGTTACAGCTTTTCTTACTTTCATTAGAAGTAATAAGGTGAAATACCCGCGGAACGATATCGCCAGCAACATTATGTAAGCGATTCGACACAGCTATTCGGTTTCATGGCAATGCGTGTTGGGAAACATTTTTATTCCAAAAGATTATATTGTACGTTATTATCCCCTATCGAATCAAACCGAAAGCTTTTACGAGAAACCACATAAAGAGACGTGTTAATATTTAAGCAGAAATTTGCGTAAACCGCAGGTCACACTCAGGGTTGCCAGGTCGGAAGTCCAAAATATCTGTCGGGATTTAGGGGTTGTTGTCGGAAGAAAAAAATATTTAAAATAAAAATGTAACTTAAATGCCTGACTGTAGTAAAAAAAAAAACGGCCGCGCAACGCGATATCCACTAATGTTGTAATCGGCGCGGAGCGCGATTTTTAGTCAGTTTTATCCACTAATCTTGTACTCTTGCCTGTTTATGGTAAAAAAACGACCACGCAGTGCGATTTTTGGCCAGTTTCGTCCACTAATCTTGTAAACTATTGTTTCATCCGCGAAATTTAATAATGCCTGTTTCAGCTTAGCGCCGCTCTGCTGAAACAGGCATTATTATGTCTGCACGCCTGTCTAAACCGTAAAATGCCTGTCCAATGCGGAAAATGTAACCCTAAACGTAGACTACTGCCAAAGCAAGGCACAACGCTGCCACGCGCCAGCGGCCTCTGCCTCGACTCCACCGTTCCGTTCAATTTTCAATTATTTTTTTAGAGAACTTTCAGAAAAGCTGTTTGTCTGGAGAGATAATCAGATTTGTCGGGAGTCCAGACTCCCGACTCCATCACTTGAAATGTCGGGAGAATCCAGACGAATTCCGACTATCTGGCAACCCTGGTAGCGACTTGAAAGTGGCGAAATAAATCTTGTTTAGCTTTCTAATGTGGCCTGTGCTTTACGTACACATCACGCTTATGTCTCTAAAGGAAAGGTCGATTTGCTAAAAGAAAATTTGGCTGCAATATGTAGTTTGTTTTTATACGACGTGAGTGTTGAATGTTTAAAGATGTTGGCAAATACATTTTAATATAAAAACCGAGCGACTTTTTAGAACGGTGGAGCCTTTGATGTATGTTATTGCAAAAATATTTTTATTGAACTTTTATCTTCATATGAGTGCTTTTCTTTGAACGTTTTTTACATGCAGTAAACAATTTCCTTCTTAGTTTTATTTGTAAACATCATAAGTGTGATTTTTTTTTTACCATTGAAAATAAGGAAAAGAAATAAAAGAACAAGCTTTGTTGAAATGGTTGTGCCATCTTGCTACTCCGTATATGAAAATTGTCACTCTGAAGTATACAACAACTAGGGTTACCAGATGGTATGCCTATAAAATCCTGACGAAAAACCTGATTACTACTAAGAAGTCCTGTCAAAATTAAAATTTTAAGTAGTCGAAAAGGAATTTTCAGTTTTTGTTTTTTTTTTCAGTTGATTATTTACTGCAAATGATTGGAAAAATAAATAAAGCTTAATTTCTAAGGTTTGTTTTACTATGATCTGAACAATACAAAATTTAATTTTCAACTCCGGCCGAAATCCTGACGGAGATCCAAAAATCCTGACATGTCAGGACAAATCCTGTCGTCTGGTATGATAAGTTGTGTGCATGTGCATTTTTTGCTTCGGTGCTTCTTGCATATACTTTTTGCGGGAGTAAGCTACATAATATTTCTCTTTTCACAATAAAAGATAATAAATTTATTCATGAATTCAAATGAAATCTATCTCCTATCTATCTTTCATACTTTTGAACTTACAAAATACTCAACCAAAAAACGGGCAAAAATATTCTAAATAAATTCTTATTGAAAAAGATGCTTCAGAAACTAACGTTAGACGTGTACGTAAGAAACTGTCTTCAAATCGCAGGCTGTACATATTTCAGGCCTTTTGTCGCTGCCTACAAAATACTGAAACTAGACTTCCGAGCCGGAACAATACGCGGCAAAGCAAACTTCTGAATACAACAGAGCTTTCATAACGATGCTATACACTTATGAACAGAGAGACAGAGCCATCAATATATTTTATATAAAAAATGTACTTAAATTAAAATCATTTATTCTCAGATATCACAGATCCAGAGTTGTTAGTAAAACAATAATGGAAAATACTTAAGAACTATGTTAGTATAATGATGAATTAATTTAGGTACCTAATAGTAATGTCAAAAGACAAACTCAAATTCAATTCACTTAACTTAACTTACCAACATTTTTTAACGATGCTTCACACATAAGTATAGACAAGATATAGCCATCAAATTTAGTAAAAAAATTGTACCAACATTTTTTTTTTGTCGATACTTTCATATCGATGATGATACTACACATTTATGAACGGAGAGCATTTTTGTTCAATAAAATTGAACCAATTTTTTTTAATCCGAATATTTACTAGTGGCTCTGTGAGCTGAAGACCTCGCGAGTCTGTTTTTGCATTTTTCGAAATGGCTGATATATGTTTTTTTACGTTTTCAATCCCCTATTAAACCCCAATTAAAAAAAAAATATCTCCTCCATTTTAAAAAGTTTCAAGAAATCGACGACGACCTCTGTGGTCGAGTGACTGGCACATCGGTTTTTATCGTGACACTATCTTTTAGGTCTGGGGTTCGATCTCCAGCTGGATTTAGAAAAACGTTTTTCATATCTATTTGTATAAGGTCTGGGTGTTTAAGGTACGAAGTTATTTCTGATTTCCAGAAGACAATTGCTTAAGCTTCCTTTGGAATCGGAGCAATGTGGAGTGGAGCAATACTTATTGTTTTGTTATTTGTAGGGCCACTCATATCGCATACCGACTCTGAATAAATCAAACCTTATGGGATATTCCCCGTTGACCTAGTTCTATATCTTTGCTTTACATAAGGATTTATTCGCAACTAGCTTCCGCTCGCAACTTCATCCGCGTGGTCTATGGAATTAAACATCTAAACATACAACTGTGATACATTTATATGACGACCTCCGTGGTGGAGTGGCTTTGTTCACCGGTTTTCAAGGTGTCGCCATCTCTGAGGTCCCTGGTTCGATCCCCGGTTGGGTCAATTTAGAAAACGAACTTTTCTATACTGGCTCAGGTCTGGGTGTTTGTGATACCACCGTTGTCTCTGATTTCCATTACAAAAATACTTTAACTACTTACTTTGGAATCGGAGCAATGAATGTTATGTTGTCAAATATTTATTGTTTATTATTTATACTATATAATATGCAAATCAAAGTTGAACTCTCAGTGTAAAAAGTTTCATTCAAATCCGTTCAGTCAGTACAAACTTTCGCATTTTATAATACAGTAACAAGTAGGATTACTGCATGTAAAATGTCTAAATCTTTCGTCACTTATTCAAAACCTATTTGTAACTTTAATGTTACGGCGCATTTGTGTTCCCTTCAACACATTAATTTCCATCAAATAGTTTTGTGACCTTTCTTCCTATCATTTTAATAGCCTTTACAATAAACCGTCTGAAGCTCCAGATGTTGAGCCATTTTCCTCAATAGCATTGCCATTTGATAGATGTACATCGATCTTGGGTCCCATTCACTATTTCTATTGTAAAGGGATGTTTTCCTATTGATATTAGTTTTCCTTATACTTTAGTAACATGTGAGAAGATTTCCTCGATGGTAATCTGATTTCCTTTACGTTAGAATAGAAGAATATTTCTTTATTTGCTTAAAAAGTGGTAAATATAAAAAAGTTACAATATATATGAAGCCGCACCCTTTTTTCTAGATACTGGCATGTAAATATAATTAACTAGTGGACCCTGTGAAGTTCGTATCACCTACAATTTAATGATTATCAATTCCAGTTCCTCAGTGGTGAGGATTTCGGGTGTAGTGCGCTTACATTTTTGGCCTTATCGTCACTTAACATCAAGTGAGGTGAAGGCCAAGAACTATCCCGATGTGGATAAAAAAAGTGTTTCGACTTTTCCATATTTTTTTAGGTCTGAGTAGATAAGGTACATTTGTTTTCTTAAATAGATGACCTTTTCCATGTCACACCAATTATTGCGTTCAGTTACTATGGTTCAATAAGGTGCCAAATTGTTTAATAACTTTTGAAGTCGATCATACGCTGTATTGTATTTGCAAGTGGATAATAACTACCTCTAATAACTTATTGCCATATAATAATATGTAGCACACTCACAAAGTAACTTTTGAGTGACACTACATTTAATTAAACACACCTAGATCAAACGATATTGTAAATTAACATAATTAAATACCTTTCTAGGAATATCTGACACTTCTCATTGTTTTGATTCATCCATCCATTTTGACGACCTCCGTGGTCGAGTGGTTTGTACGCCGGTTTTCAAGGTGTCGCCATCTCTGAGGTCCCGGGTTCAATCCCCGGCTGGGTCAATTTAGAAAACGAACTTTTCTATATTGGCTCAGGTCTGGGTGTTTGTAGTTCCACCGTTGTCTCTGATTTCCATAAAACAAGTGCTTAGCTTCATACTTTGGGATCAGAGCAATGTTTGTTATGTTGTCTAATATTTTTATTATTTATTATCCATCAAGCGTAATTTTCGGAGCCGAGTAAATATTTCGGTAAATCATTTTTACCTATAGAATAAGTATTATTATGTAGAACTTTGATGTTTGATAGAACACAAATTGAGGATAGATTAAATTAGCTCTGTTAACATTTCAAATGAATGTAGTTTTGCAGGCTTATTTCACAGATATTCTTCATTTTCTATTTTAAATTTACGTATTTCTAAATCTTAATAACTCTGTGGCGCATAGATTAGTGCGACAGTGCCAGTCAAGAATACAACAATAATTATTGCAACGTGTACTTTTTTATTTTAAGTTCTAAGACTCCGTCTGTTGGACAGTTATTTTCTATAAAAACCTTCCTTTTTTTTTAATGAAAGGTACCCTATGTCTTTTTCTGTACCCCCAACAATGTGTATGCTTTCATGATGATCAACCGATAAAATACTCAACCGAGTATTTTAGACTTGAGCGTAACAAACAAACAAACTGAAATAAATGTGAAATTTATAATTATACACCGTTATCAGTCGTATATTTTGCGAGCTAATCTCTAGAGATGTGGTAAAATCTATTGGTTATTTTTAAGGATATCGACGATGTTATGTACTATGATGGCAATAATTTTATACTTACTTTTTCTCGCCATTTCTTCTTGAAACGCTCTGTCGTACTTTCTATATTCTTTAGGCGCAAACATTTTAAATGTTTTTCATCTATCTAAATGTTTGTCATCCGCTCGGTGACTTGACATTGTTGCAAAAGGTACCGCCGTGACTCAGTGTTTTACTTATTTTTGTACGGACTTCGCGCGGCTTTGCAATTTTAGAATTTTCTTTTTCAATCAACACTGCATATTTTTTTCTCAATAATTTAATAAAGTAAACAATTGATTATACCACTTCTCTAGAGAGTCGCTGCTTGCAAAATACACGCCCGATAACGGTGTATATATTATATTTATTATATTACTAAATAAAACGTCAATGATATCACTGAACTATAAATGATACACACGAAACTGTTTTAAATGAAACAGTCGACGCATTCCGACGGATTCCTTCAATTGTGACAAGTGTGAGCTGATTTGTACACTAGTGGGTGTTAAAACCTGTTCATTTACGCCGGGTTAAGAGTATGTAAGTATACAGAGGATCATGCCGATTTTTCCATACGGGCTAGGCCATGTTTGCGCTTTGATGAATTTACTGATATACTAGAGTAGTTTTCTTGAGATTATGTGGGAAGAAAATAATTAAATTATAATGCGGGAGAACAGAGAAATCTCAATCTCAAGGAGCCGTTTTGAAGTAAATAATTTATTGACATTTGTGTATTAAATGACTTTTTTTGTCTTTTGACATGACACGAGTTATTATGTCACAGATTAACTACTAGTTAGTAAATAATGACAAACACACGATCAATACTTCTGAGAGGCACGACCTGCAGGCTTGGACTGAAGGTCAAATCTCGCGTGATTTTTCGTAGCGTATTTAGCAGGCTAAGATTAAAATAAAATAAAATAAAACTATTATATCTGCCTAGAATGCCTACACAAAGCCTTGCAGCAGTGGCCCCGCGGCAGGGTCTGCAAGCATGCCCTTTTTTTTTGTAGCGCGCTTTACATTTTCAAGTTATTAAACATGATTTTATTAAGTTTAAGTGGCGGCAACTCAGCGACTACTATAGTTACATATTGTATAGAGTGTTTATCTTTGTAAAATAGGTAATGTGATTTATCTGCATTCTTCTATCTGCTTTCATTTCTTCATTTCTACAATGAAAATAGAAACATGGTCCTTACGTTACCGACTTAGATCCCTTTGCCTTTCCGATAATGGGGGAATGATAGGCAAAAATGCAAAATAGGTTCTAAATTCGGTCTGAAACTATTTTCTTTTTAACTTAACGCCATATTAAAATAAATGTTGTTTTAGATATTTCTTGTTTATTATGAATGAGACCATTTCTTATTACTCACCTTTTTTAGGTATGTATGGTTAAGATGGCGCAAAATCTGGCATGATCCATCGAATAAGTACTTATTCGCATATTTTATTTGCCTATACAATCTTGTTCTAGTGAAAGATCCTTTGTGCTACACCAGGCTCATTCAAATTACTTCAGGCGATTGAAACCTCACTATTATATTATTGAAAGCTATTATACCCACCAGCTGGCTTTCACTAGAATTAATTACGATCAATCGAAACTAATTAGTAACATTTTGTACTGTCGATTGAGATCTATTAGACACATTTTGGATTGGTTAGGAAATTTTGAGATTTAATAAAGAACTTAAACCCAAAGAAAAAGAGAAAGTGAAAACTGAGGAAACTATCGTAATAGGTTTTAAATACTTAGTCAATATTAATGACAATTAATGATAATTATTAATAGAAAACAAGAAAAGAAATTACTCCATGGATAGGTAGGTGTTGATCGAATATTTTTTGAAATGTTACTGACGTGAAATCATTTGAAATAGAGAAGTTATTATTGAATTAATTGTTAAGTAAATCATACAAAAAAATAAATAATACAATAAATGTTAAAGCTGATAAGTTTCCTGCGCCTGTTCTTCTTGTCAGTTAAAAAAGTCTGGAACGGGTGGTAGGAAAATATAGACGATCAAAGGTGCTTAATTATTAAGTTTATTTGAATAAAGAAATTTTGACTATTGACTATTAATGATACATGCCTATCAAATTATCATGCTATACCGAAGAAGTTTTAATGGATTTAAGATTCTTTTAACCCACATTTTCTGGATCATGTTATTGACAAACTGATCGGTTGACGTAAACAGAAACTATGCAAACAAAACGAAAAGTTCAACAGCAATAAGTTTTGATAGCTATAAATCGCTCGGATGCGTAAACACAGAACTTCCCTCTGCGACGAAGATGAATGTACTAAGTTACATCACAGTCTGTTACTTAAAAAATTCGGCAATTTATTTAATTTCGTCTACAGAGACGAGCAAAAAATGGTTTCTACACGTCTTTTAAATGATTCTAATTTATAACTAGAAACAAGTTTTATAAAGATAATTCAACTAGTTTTTTATTAAAAACAATTTTTATACTGTATTAAAATAAGTACTATTAAATAATATAATACATTTAAAAGGAATAAAAATAACTTAGAAATAAGGGACAGCACGGCAAAATCTAGGAATAAAATAGGCTAAATGAGACTGGGTAATAATACAGTTACTAACTTCATTAACGTAATGTCAACAATGTACGCTATCTCCAAAAATATGGGTAGGTTCAAATGTGCCGAGAACTACCAACATTAATAGTCAAGTCAAGTCAAAATTTCTTTATCCAAATAAACTTAATAATTAAGCACTTTTGAATCGTCTATATTTTCCTACCACCCGTGCCAGACTTTTTAACTGACAGAAGAACAATATTGCATAAATAACAAACTTATATAGAACATATTTTTTTATATTTTTTAAATCCCGCTATTTACGTTAGCATCTACTTTTTTGCTCGCCAGTATACCAAACTATAAGCTTCGAATGTTAAATCTTCTTTAGAATCTGCTTAATGAACTTTATAACAGCTGCATACTTAATGAAACTTAAAGAATATTCTATAAAATCCTGTAAAAGCAGATTAAATGAAGAAAATTGTTTCTAATATTAATATAAAGTAATTAGCTCCCACCCGCGGCTTTGTCTGCGTTGTCTATAGAATTGAATCATCCCACGGGAACATACAACTGAAATAAAAAAATATTCTATATAATTTATGTTCACCCAGGTTTCGTGAACTATCAGTGTAAAAAAATCATTGATTGAGTAACAAACATCCACACATAATACGACTCTAACATTTATAACATTAGTAGGCAGGATAACAAAAGCACATGAATGAAGTCAGCTTCTAAGAATAACCCAAAAATCAACGACCGTTTCCAAAAATAGCTTGTAAAATTATAATCCGTGACGTTTTGGAATTCCAATCGTCAACATTGAAACGAACTGTTAACCGTTACAAAACTAGAGAACAATATTTAGTGATGTGATTTTATCGATATTACCGATAACGTCACATTTCGAATGAAAAGTAGTTTTACAATACCAAGGTATTGCAAATTTCTGAAGTTTTTCTTAATGCCAAACTGCAGAAAGTCACCGATGTTATAGATCCGATAAACAACCTTTTTAATATGGGTGAAATCAAGTTCCTATCCGAGTCGAGACGACTTAAGATATTTTGTATACTGACTCACTGAAAGATTTATCATCGCACAGATTCTGACTACCTAGATGGATTGGGCTAATTTTGGCATACATTTAATATGGTTATTTTATTAAGAACATTATCGATATCAGAACAGCTAAAGGAACCAACCAAAGATGTACTGATAAGACATTGTCCACTAAACAGATACCTGTCAGTGATCAAACAGATAGAGGATCCCATCTGTCCGCAAATTAAAAAATGAGAACAGACAAGCTGGGTGCTCTTTGGAGCGGACAAGCTAAAAGAAGAGAGAGGATTAACGATAAGTCAACTCAGCAGGTACTGTAAGCGCACAGGTAGGTTCAAGGGTTCGACGCCGGTGGGGTGAATGATAACTCGCCTCCCCCTGCTTTCAGGGAATTCGGGGAAATGGGTGAAATGGTTCCAGTCCGCTGGCGTCCCCCCTCTAAATAATATTGATAATAATGGTTATTATGATGTTGCATCTTAGAAAAGAATTTTGGAAATTCCCTCCGAGTCGAAACCTAGTTTTGATGTTAAAAGCTTGTTAAGACTGATTCATCGATATTTTAGTAAAGACCATCTCCACTAATCGAAGCACTAAAAATAAACTACCAAACAATACTGTATATTATGTTTTGAGCAAACGCGCCGTTTCCTCCGACTCAAAAGAGTATTATTTACAAACACTTAAATTATAACGTTAATGCGTTTTGTATGCTAACTAAATACTTTATGTTGGCATCGTTTGGTGCGACAGTAGTGAATCTACTAATGGCACCTAATAGGCTAAAATATCCCACGAATTTTGAAAGTGGTGTGAGTAAAAGCATTTGTTAGAATATAAGTGTAAGAATTTTCTTATACTGGTTCTTCTCAGTTCAGAATCTCTAGCTGTAGATTTGTGTTGATATTCATAATTATGTTGGTAATCGGCTTAATTTGTCAATTATAGTGTGGTCTACAGTTAAAAAAAAAAATCAGTGAAATTATTTGATTTCAGGATAAATAAATGATACAACACCAAAATTATCACGGATAATATTTTATTACTTATGTAACATTTTTATTTATTTATCCAATTTTGTATTTTAAACTACTAATATAATACAATGCCTTATTTAAAATTATACAACATGTTACAAAAAAACTCTAAAGCCGAATATGGTAGATGGGACCATAAAACTGAACAACTTTAACTATGGGATCAACTCTGAAATCGCGAAAAAAAAGTCAGCAGTTTCATACATTTTGATATTTTAGTTATTATTTTCTGTATGAAAAAGCAGATTCTTTTTTCGCGATTTCAGAGTTTGCCCCATAGTAAAAGTTGTTCAGTTTGATGGTATCCTATATTCGGCTTAAGGAGTTATTTGTAACACGTTGTATTATAATTATTTTCATTAAATTTAAATTGAACTTTAGTGAAGATAAAAAAATACATCCAAATGTGATTAACACACTGTATTAACCTTCCGTTTATTCTTAATCTGACAGCTATTAAGACTACGGTTAAATTTAGATTTGAACCCATTTTTAGTTTCTTCGTTCAAAGAGAATAGTTCCTTAGAATCGGTATCGTTTTCTCTATAATCGGTACAAGTGTCACTGTATCTTTCATCAATGACGTGGGCATCGTTGAATTCACAATGCTTACTGCTACCGGCGCCTTTAAAGCAATCGTAGTAAGGCTTACAATCGATGCTGTTGGTACTCTTGGCTATGTAAGTTACGATGCCATCAGATCTGTTTCTTAAATCGGTATAGTACAAGTCTTTGCCCAAATGTCAATCTCTGCCGACGTCGGTGGCGAGGGTGAAGCGAGTAGCCGATTCACTGATGGAGTCGTCTCTGATTTTCGGTCGCCTATTCCCGTTTATCTGTTCGATGAAGGAAGTGTTGGTATTCCTAACGAAGTCACGGTGGATGCTGTTGTGGTTTGAGGGGGAGAGGTGGGTGAGCCTGTAACTGGCGCAGGAGTCGTTCCTGCGGACGACTGTTCTCGTGGTGCCAGCTCTGGAACTGCCGATGGGGGCGAAGGATGTCCCATTCTGGTCTGGTGCTGGACCGCTGAGACAGCAGCAGAAGCACTTGAAGTAGGACCTGTGGAACTCTCTCCTGAATTTGCCTGTAACAATGGAGATGTTATCGAAAATGCTGAAGTGGCGAAGGTGGTTGGAGAACAACCAAAAATAATTGTTGACACATACATACAATGAGGTGTGTATAAATGAATAGAAATATGAGCTTTATGGTTATTTTCATAAGAGTTCTTAAAGCTATTTACATCATTATAGAAAACACTAATTTTATTTAGAATAAAAAACAAAACATGTTAAATATTCATATTTTTTTCAAAAACATAGTTTCAAACATGCTGTGTCAAAAATGGATGTTGAAAATCAAATCAACGATTACAAATGGTGCTTTATTTATTTCAAATACGCGTGATGACAATTTAACAAATGACTTGTTAATTAATTAATAAAGAAGCTGCAAAATAAACCACTAAACTCTAAAAGGCTAATCAATTTGTTACACCAAAACAATTTAAGGATCAAAGAGTATTCAATCAGAAATAATTGAACAAATTCTGACTCTAAGAAGGTTTTTCTAAAATTATTTAATAGTTTCTCAAATACTTGTATAAAATGATTGTCGTCTGATTATTTCGAAAACTTACAACTGCTTTAAGTCGTCGTAAACGGATATATATTATAGCTAGAGTTGTAATAGAACATAAATTTATTAGTTAAGATGAAATTGGTATACCAACTTATGTTGGGATTCATATGTTAAAGTTTTCTACAAGGTAAAATATTATATAATTAGGTAGATGTCATTCAAAGTCAATAAGCCATACATTTGAATGTTAAGTTTTCAAAGTTAATAAACAAAGGATCTTTGTCCTCGATTAACCATCGAACTCAATTGTTTAGATGGAATCAAGTTTGAACAATGTAGGATCTAGAGCCACTTTAAATATGAATACTTGAAATGGTTGGACGCGCTTTCTAGAATGTAATTTTACAAACTATTTGAACTAACTCTCCTTGGAATATCAAGATCTAAGTCAAAATGTATTTGAAACAAATTAAGAATTCAGACAGTCATATTGATCTACAAATATTGGAATTTATTTGTAAATATTAAAGTTAATAAAAATCTATTCCAAGCAATTCTTTTTCAATAAGTACACTTCTATGTGGATTGACTGGTTCGTCTAAAAGTGCCAACTTTTAATTAAATTATCTGCTTAGAATTATTAATAAATACTTATATTTTTTATTAGAATTGAGCTAACGCCTTTCAGATATTTGACACTTTAAATATTTTTGTCTGTATTCTTCTCCATGACAAAATCATAAATAACTTTGCAGACACACAGTACCTAACAAAAATAAGGATTTGAAATTTATGCCTAAATCATTTCGGTGTAGCAAAAACCATAGGGTACTGGGCCGAATCCCTTACTGACCTGAAAACCCTGGGAATCCTGAAAGCAAAATAAATCGATGGCATATATTTTTGTAAGCATTTAGAGTCACTAGAAATGCAAAACAAATCATGAGAATAAATATGAAAATTTTGTAAAAGTTTTGTAATAATGAAAAATAAAAAAACTAAATGTTAATATTTTCAAAATTGCTTATGTGAAGTTAGATAGGAGAATATTACGTATCTATAAATTTTACGAAAAATAATGCAACCGTATCGTATCTGGAGGGGCCCAAACTTGTTATGTTTTGAAAATGTTTTTTGGTTTAATTTACAACAAAAGGCTGAAATGTAATAATGTCATATATTTTAAGAACCGGCTAAGAGAGTCCTTTCATTCGGTACTACACATGATAGGTTTAAGAACAATTTATTTCCCATACAAAAAAGATGACACCATAACTTTTTCCTCTCCTAAAGGATTTTTTTAAGAACTGCGGTTCAAAAAATATGTTTTGATCTCAAGTATAAGTGTGCCAAACGGCTATTCTGTACATCGATTTGCAGTTTCCTTTCGATTTTGAGCATGTAACATAAGAATAAGTAATTTTCTGAAAATTGACTTTAAGAAAATTATTTATTCTGGTATTATTATTATTATTTAAATTGGTGGTCCAATATTGAGATACAGTTGTTCTATCTCACGAAGACCGTTTTGCTATGAATTTTGTTAAGCGTGCACATACGCATTATTTTTGTGTGCGTAATAAAACGAGAGCGTACAGTAAAACAGTGAAATATAGTCGTCATGTCATATGACAGACGATGTTTAGAAGAAGTAAGTTACTCGTATATTGAACAGATTTTACAATCGCGACAATTTACAATTACTTGTCGGTATTTTTTTTACATATTTGTAGGTTTTATTGAACAGCACAAGTAAGTCAATTGAAAATTAGGTCACTTATTGACTTTCTGATTGTAAGATGTATTCAATAGGGCCCCGGGCCCTATTCAATAAAAGTTACTATTGTAATTTACAGTCACAATTTTCGATACATTACTAACAATGTTAGGCGACTTGTTACTTTTCATGTAATACGCTCAAACATTAACAGCAACGTACGTCGAATTGTAGTTGTAAATTACAATTGTAAGTTTTATTGAATAGGGCCCTGGCTGAATGTGTAGTGGAGTATAACATAAAATGCATACAACTTTAGTATTCATTAAAGACTTCAATATGTATGACAAAGAGATATCTGCGTTTAAAAGCATTTCAATCTAACCAACGCAACGCTTTAAAATGTTAAAATCTTCAATCAACGGTGTGAATACTTTCATATTGGTTCTGTTCAGACTAAATTGCATTCTGTCCTCGAAAACAGTTTAAAATCGTGAAACTCATTCAGTGGATTAGTGTGTCATAGACGGACGTCGTAATATTGATAAAACTAACCAAATGGCTGTATAACGGTTAATAATATTGATGATGCCTAGGGAATTAAAATAATTGCAGAAAATACTATTCTATGAAACAATAATAATATTCATGACTATCATTATTATTATAAATCAAAACTAGATGAAAGAGCTTCGATTAAGAATACCCGAAGTGAAAGAGGCTAAAAGAAAGGTTTTATTTATCAAACGATTTCAAGAACTATTAGTAAAAAATTTAGTTCGCAACCAAGTAATTTATTGAATTCGAAATTTCAAATTCATTGAACAATAGAAATAGTCTCTATTCAAGTTATAAAAAAAAAATAGTGGACAAGGAAATTATCTTTCAATATAGATTTACTATAGATTTATTATAGACGAATGAAAGAAAAACAATAAAAAACAATGTTCATTAGGTCAAGATGTGGTCAAGGTAAATAAACACGATTCTAATTAAGGGGAATAAATGAGAGATATGAATGTAAATAAAAAATAGTTACATTTAGCAGAAAAAAGCGAATCAAATTACTCTTTTATAAAGGCTCTATTTCTACTTAATTAGCTTTCGATCAATGTGCAAAAGGCGAAAAAAAAACAAATGTTTTTTTAGAGCTTATACCTAATACTTCTAAGTGTATATGTGTAGCATGTGTCTATCCTTGATTTTCATTCAATGAAATTAAAAGATGAAATTAATGTACTAATTACTGTAAATTAAAAAAGGGTGAAAGCATGAAATTAATCAATTACTAAGCAATACTTAAGTAAATAATAATATGGACGATGACCGTGAAGTGAAAAATGGAATCGATGAAGCATCTACAACAGATGACATTTGATTGTATTACTATCAATGAACATGATATGGAAGAATTAATAGATGAAAGGGTTTTAAAAAACGATAACGAAATAAATAATAATAAAGAGGAGGACCACGTAATGAAAAAGGAAATTAATGAAACATCTTAAACAAATGACGTTTGATTATATTTTATCAATGAACATGATATTAAAAAAGTAATTGATGAAAGGGTTGTAAAAGAACTTACCGCTCATGAAGTTGTAGATGAGAGGGTTGACAGCAGAGTTGGCGTAGCACATCACGTGGGAGATAAGCGCGATGCAGGTCATCACGTCGGTTTGTTGCACATCGTATGCCACCCTAAAGACAAAATCAGCTAGATTAAGTATGCATAATAATATTTGTTGGAAATTCTAACTAACTATAGAAAAACATCATTATTCTGTTGGTATACCTAGCCTTTTGTATAGTGACAGCTAAAATCTGTACCCCTAGCACGATCATCTATCACGAAAAAAACGTGTAAAGGTACTCGATAGAGTAATATACTCTATGGGAAGTTTCGTTTCGCTTTTTAGCGGTAGATGGCGCTGTATAAATTTCTCATATAACATTACTGCAAGAGATTTTTGTATGCGCGTTTTTTTTTCTCGATTGTTGTTCGTGCTCCCGTAGCATTGTCTTTATTAAAATCCATAAGCTACATCAAATCTTTAAGGACCCACATAATATTGTTCAAATAAAATATACTTGTAGATAGCACACATGCTAGCCTCGTATAATACGTAACAGAGTTACTTGTATAATCATTCTGAATCTTGAAGTGATTAAAAAAGTTTCTTCGTAACTTCTCTTATTTCCAATCATTGTGTAATTTAATGGCCTTTAGTGGTCTCAAGAAAAACTTTCTACTTGACTCTTGAAATTGAGTGTTATCAAGGGATTTCTATTTGATCTCACCACAAGAAGTTTAGGGCTTTTCTCCTTAGGGATTTAAAGAGATTTGTAGCTTTGTTAAATTTTACGAGTGTGAAATCATATCCCAAAATATGAATAATCAAATCACTGAAGGCTAAAGATGGTTTTGGTAAAACGTGATTTAGGATTTCGTTCATAAATGAAAGGCTTCACTGATTAATATTCTTTAAAATAAAGCATAGGTTTTGAATTTTCATCTTTTTTAACTGATTCTTGTGATGAAAGCAATAACTGATGGTAAGGCAACATCGTGATAAGGCTTACTAAAGGAAAAACTGATTTTTCTTGAGAATGGTAATTGTTACGATCTTCGGGAAAATATATAATTGAGAGCCGTTGTCTCTTACTTATAGTATCATTTAGTGATATATTAACACTGGCGCTGTGTGTACTGTTTAGTGAATACACAATCCATAATGTGGGGTGGTGCGCAAAGTAATTTTTGATTTTATGTCAGTTATTCAATAGGTAAAAATAAAATCTTTACCTTAGTACAGATAGGAGGTGTACAGGAAAATAGCATACAGCGAACATGGCGACCACAGCTACTAACATCTTCGCGGCTTTTCGGCGCGAGCGCAGTTGGCCTTCAGTTGACGCGTTCGTGTGGATAGATGGAGCTGTCCGACGGTTAGCTGCCAGCCCTTCGAAAAAAGTTATAAGTTTCAAAGAAAATACGGATTTTCATATACCTACCTGTTTATGAAGAGTATCAAAAACATTATTTAGTAAACTGTAAAGCGTAACTTTTACAATCAGGTCAACAGATGATGATGATCACTTTAATGATGGGCATAGTGCAGTAATATTAAAATATCTACACTTTATTGATACAGTAATAAAGTGATTTGCTAAACGAAGTGTATTCGCCAGCAAAACACAGTTTACATATCCTTGACAAATTCCTTTTAAAACAGAAAGTTATTAACTATGAAAACAGGAAGAAGAAATGTAAAGTAGTATCTACGTCGTCGTGGATATGGGTCCCTTTTTATAGGTCCGTTTATTTGATTTTATTACACTTAACCTTTATATTTTCCGCGGTTACAGTCCTGAACAAATAGACGATATAAAGTTTTATAGGAGCTACTTTTATTTATTTGAGTAGGAAGTCCTATTTAATGTTCCGAAGATCATTCAGTTCCGGCGTCACAAAGGGACATACATTATGTATTTTTTATGTTTTTGTGATGTTTGGCAAGAAGCACGTTGCTTATCATGAGATCACAAGTAGGTAAAGAAAATATATAAAACATATTTATTTGTGGTATTATAATCAGAGCGCGATTAGAATGGGATGGGACCTTGTCAAAGTAAATCGATAAAGACAGACAAGCAGTCAAGTAGCGTTTGCCAAAAATTCTGAAACTATTTATATAAAATTTGTCAAAGTTTTACGCCTTTTTCCACTCATTATTAAAATAAGTCATTAAAATAATCACACAATAATATATAAATTTCGCATTTAAAATAAAACTTGAGCAGAAATTCATGCGCACAGTTCTACACAACTAGCATTATGCGAGCATCTACGCGAGTTTGCCGACGCTACGGCTGGCCGACGGACCGTACGCGTCTCAGTTCCAAAAGATAGCATCACATTCTAATCGCGCGCGGATTATACCATATTTCATAGTAGTTTATTTCTAAACAATTTAGTAGAACTCCCTCAGATTGTAACACTCTACCTTGCCTTAATTTTTTTGTGCCACTATTTAGCACCAACTATTAGTTTTAAAAAGAAACGGAAGGTTCTGGAACGGCAACCGCGCACCGGACGACGTCCCGTGGGTAGGTCCTTTTTTCTTTTTTTGTATGCCGAAGAAAACGCTTTTACGCGCTTCCCCGCCCGCAGGTGAGCGGGATGGGGGTATGTGGGACTCGCCAGGAGGGGACCGCAACATTCAACGTTGCGGCTCCCTCCACGACTGCCTTCCGTGATCCCACCCAGAAAGGTGGATCGATGGGATCTTGGGTCCGTGGGTAGGCCCTGACAAGGTGGACCGACGTTGGTGCGCGGTCGTGGGAGGCCGCTGGATGCGGGCAGCGCAGGACCAAACCTTGTGGAGATCCTTGGGAGAATCCTATACACTGTGGGTGTCATGTGGATAATATGATAATTAGCTTTAAACATTTGTTAAACTAATCCTAACTGATGAAACCGGAAAAATACATACAATTGTTCTGGCCTGTTGGCGTGGTGCACAGCTTATGGGACTCGGTGTGGCCAGGAATGTTGTCAGACCTCCAGAGGACCCTCACAATTTGACAATAGGCGATCATCATCAACAGTAAAGGGAACCTGTTGAAAGAAATTGGTTAAACATACGCATTTTCGGTACACATCAAGTTCATACTTTCTTTTTTAATGAAATAGGTAAGTACTTAATGTGTTTCAATAAGGATGTCCAAAATCGATTTGATTTATCCATGATTATCAATAAAGGACTAATTACAAGTCTGAAGGCATTAAGCCCATTAATGGGCGTGTATAATATTCACAAAATAATATAACATCACTATTGACAAACAGATAATATAAGCTAAGTTGGACTCACGTGTAAAGGAAAACAGCTTTTATGATATGCCATTTGAGATCACTATCGTCTGACCACGTCGACGCACACTGCATGAAGTACTGCACGTCGAAGCGGAGCTGCATCTTCCTCTGGACTTGTAGCATCACGAATTCTGGTATGTCTGTTGATAAAAAATGTAACACGATCATTTTAATTAAAACACTGCTTATACAATTCTAAGATTACCGCGCGTACTATTCATTAATGGGTATAAGGCCAGTAGCACACCTCCGCCGCGAAACAATACCAGTGAAACCGCAGTAGTTTCGCCATGATTTGTCCGTTGTACGAAAAGCGAAACAACAGCAAAATTGCCTGTTCTAAAGCAAAGATTTCTCTAAGTGTTAAAATGTCCAACTGTCATTATGTAAAAAAAGTCAAACATTTTGTTATAAAGATCAAGTCACAAAATATCCACTTGGATATAGAAATATATTTTATATCTACAAGTTAAATTGTTGTCGTTATGTAAAGAAAGTCAAATAGTATGTTACAAAGAGTGACAAAATGTCCATGTAGTTTACCTTTCAGAGTCCGAACAACAAACATTACTAACATCATAAACAGCAAAGTTTGTTCTACAAATTTTCAGAAAAAAGACTACAAAAAAATCGTCTTTCCATACAAGTGTCCTGTCATAATAGTATCTTGTACTATGTGCATTCTGTGACAGGACTAAAAAAATCTGAAAACATAATGACGAAATGAAATATAGAAAGCTACAAAGCTAAAAATATAAAATCAATGTTTTAACATTGATTTTATATTTTTAGCGTTTGATAGCTTGTGATTAGTGTTTGATAATTAAAATTTAATAGATATTTTCAATTACGTACTTAAGTATAGACTTAGCTAAACGATGTTTAATTTAATTTAATACTTATTTATCTGAGCGTGACTTTGTTCTCCCAGACAAACTTAGTAATAAGTATTGCGAGGCTATATGTAAAGTTGTCTCTGTATTGTTTTTATATAAATAAAACGTATACAAAAAATAAGCTTTTTCATATCATATTCATAAACGTAACACTAATTCTACTTCTCCTTATACTAAAAAAGTCGTAAATCCCGTTTACATTTTCTCTGTCATAAGAAGAGAATAGCAAAACAATGGAGCTGTATCCATTAGAATTATTTATAAGGGTTCGCGACATTAATCATGAAATATCCTTCCCTACGCAGCATCGTCAGAAGATGATAACGGAATTTATGACGGCACTTCTAAGTTTTAGCTTAGATCTTACATTGTAAGTATCCAGTTTTGTTTAGAAACATTATTCAGATGGATGGAGAAGCAAAACTTTTATAAAAAAAAATCAAATTCCTCGTTGCTTTCCTTTTTCTTGATCTTTGTTCAAAATGGAATGTTTTACTTTATTAAATTAACTACCGTTAAGTGCTTCAAGCATTAATCACGTTGTTCTTCCTGTATTTTTGTCCGATGGGATGCATCAAGTAATTTGTTGGCGTATCATTAATTTTCTCTTTTTCTTGAACCATAAATCTGTTAACATACTTTATTTTCTAGCCAGCTTACTTATGTCGAAACAAATATACCTAATATTTTTATGGCTTAGCTAAGTAAACGAGCAGTATTGTATATTTACAATACTGCACTATTGTGCGTCTTTTATAATGCATTTTCGTACCTACTACGATTAGATGTATAAGGGTTAAAAAGTAACATAATGTTGCTTTAGCACTATCCTATGAATATAGCTCATAAAATCAAATAATCCATATCAGAAACTTTGATTTATAAAAATACGCTAGAAAGTTTAATGACACTTTGAGTATTATAATCAAACAACACAGTTTAAGTTAGATGGTCATTATTAGCTATGTCGTTTTCAGCTGTAGGATTGTTAATATTTTTCTACAATGTCTGTTAGTAAAAAATGTCTATTTTTGCCTAAAAGGTCCTAACTATGGGCATCTCTATAGAGGACGAGACGTATTAGCGCATTCACCAAAAAAAGATTTTATATCTCAAGCGCCTCCGTGCGTCGGAAGGCCGTTGGTCCCTGCTTGTCGTCTCTGGTTGCAGTCGTTAAGAGAAAACACCACGGTCGAGAGGATTGAAAAATTCCTATAGAAAGTTGACAAAATTAACTTTTGGTAGTCCCCTGTTTCCTCCTCCAAAACTAGACCGATTTAAACATTTTTTTCACTTGAATTTAAAGGAATGAATTGGCTGTGTTCCTATGTTTTCTTTTTTTCATAAAATAATTATTAAAAGAGATATTAATCTCCAAAAACCTAAAAATAAAATTGCCATTGTTTAGACATTCAGCAAACAAAGACGAGATTATATAAAAAGCAAAAAATAGGAGCACAGCCAAATCCTTTCTTAATTTTTTTTATGTAAAAAGTATTTAAATTGGTCTCGTTTTGGAGGAAGAAACAGGGATTACGAAACGTTGATTTTGTCAACTCTGTAGGTATTTTTCAATTCTCTCGACCGTGGTGTTTCCTTTTAACACCCCCCAATCTACGGATTGGTGGGCAAGGATGATGGATCCAATGCGTTGAGTCAATTTTTCTTATCCACCCATAAGGCAGATCTGTGCGGCAGTAAAGACATTAAAAATGGCTGGTGAACAAACGTAGACTTACTGAAAAGCAGAGATAGTAGCCAGATGATCAGGATAGCGGTCTTGGCCCGTCCAGTGGTGGACTTGAACTTGAGTGGGAAGCAGATGGCGTACCATCGGTCCACGCTGATGAATGTCAGCGTCAGCACCGACACCGTTACTGACACCGACTGCAAAGGAAACTTCGTGGTTAGTGTAGTAACTGCAGTGAAAACTTTGTATAATCAGACTGACTGTAATTGACTTTGTTAGTATAATTGATTGATTTAAAAACTTCGTGGTCAGTGGCCCTATTTTTGAAATCGTTCCTGTGACGTCACATGCGACGTAATGTCACAATTGACTCTCGAATTGTATACTACACTGACAGACAACTACTGATGTGCATCTGAACTGAGAGCCCATTTTTTAAATCATGGCGAATCAAACTGAAACTTATAGAGGACTTAAAAATACAGATTCTGGCTATGTTCACTTATTTCACTCAAATGTCCGGGGTTTTTGAAATTTTTGTCCCGGTTTCGTTATTTAGTCGATGACAAGCCCAGTTACAGGGTGTGTGTGTACGCGTCTATGAAGTATTTTCCCGGTTGGATTTATTTATCTAGGTTTTCTAATTCATATGCCTTATTAAAACGTAGGCCTTATTTTTATCAAGTAATTAATCTTATGATAAAAATAGAACGTGCACCTTATTTTGTTTTTAAATTCGAAAAATATTTATTTATATCATAATAGAATAATGTATGGTTCATTCTAAACCTTACTTGCAGGGCAAAAGAGCGAATATTACTAGATACTTGTTTTTACTACTATGTACGTGTCTAATCTGTTTTACTGAGCCGGTGAACAATTTGCCACACTAATGAACGAACTAAGTAACTAACTTAAGCAATGATTGGCCAAATCAGTCAAAAGATACTTTGGTAATATTATACTAAAATTAAATCTCTTTAAAAAACTTAGCCATTTTGACTCATTCCCCCTTATTTCTCAACGTGTACTAAAATTAAACCAGCAAACTTAGCACGAACAGCTATCGAAAAAAATAACGCGCGTAAACGCGCTACGATGGCCTTTTGTTTTAAACCAGAAGGGTTCGGAGCAACCTTCCCGAGCGCGAGGGGAAGGAGGCCCTTGGACTAGCTGTCAAGTACCTAGTTATGGATAGTAGGCGAAATACAAGAAATATAATAATACAAGAAATAAAGATAAACTTGCCGTTCCAAGATTTAGGCTTGCAAAAACTAGAGGTTCATTTTTGGGGAAAGGCATAGCCTTTTTTAATAAAGTTCCATAACAAGTGATTGATCTTAGTTTGCATGAATTTAAAAACCATGTTAAAAAGACGCTTATGGGTAAAGGTTATTATAAAGTAGACGATTATCTAAAAGACCGAAATGCGTGGAAATGATGTAACATGTAACACATAAGTACTTTGTTGTTAATAATCCTGTTATACTGTATTTGGTAACGATATATTTAAGTTTGTAAATATCGTTACTTATTTTTGTTAAAGCTGATAAGTTTCTTGCGCCTGTTCTTCTTGTCAGTTAAAAAAGTCTGGAACAGGTGGTAGGAAAATATGACGATTCAAAAGTGCTTAGTTTATTTGAATAAAGAAATTTTGACTTGACTTGACTTGAAAATTGCAAAATTTTTTTGCACTTTGAAATCTTAGGCAACCCAGAAACCACAGTGCTCTAAGGTCCTTCACCTCCTAGACGAAAGTTCCATAACTATTCCAAATTGATGTTATTAGTATTTTTAATTCAGTAATTACCAAATTACAAATTTAACGGTGTCTTTGACGTTGATGAATCCTAGTAATAATTTCCAATTGGAACCTGCGCTAGTACAAAAGGAAGCTTGAACCCCAACTCGTCCAATCATTGAATGTCTGGTGTCAGATAGAAGGCTGTAACTCAAGAGGAATGCAGAAAGGGTCGCTTAATCAAAGTCGGTGTCAATTAATTTACCGTCGTGCTTGCTTCAAAGCTTTGTTTTATGGCAGATTAGATTGGGACGCGATATTGTTTTGTTTCATTAGTGTTGATTGGTGATGTCAAGCATTAGTGAGGGAGGAGAACCGAGCATTACAGTGCGCAACCTGCGGTCCAATCGCGCTAATAAAATCCAAGATTAGGGTTAATGTTTCTAAATTGAACTCAAAATTTACTATCTTTGGGATAAGTACTATGTAATCTATATTGTGCTTATAAGGTTCTATGGAATTTGAGATTAAACTAAATTTGTCGCGAGCTGGCATCTCAAAGCAAAATGATAAATTCCAGCCAAATAATCTTCAATACTTATTAAAACTTTTGTCATGGATATCATAGTAGGTAAGTAGGTAATAAAAAAATTCAACAATTAATGATATACGGGTATATCCGTTAAATAAATATGATTAGTCTATGTTTATCCTTGAAAATGTCAAGAAAAGCTCTCAGCTCCTGTAATTCTGTTAGTCAAATATTCTCATAATCTCAAAAGCATTTTCATGAAATTTGTATAATTTTAAGCTAAAGTCTAAGCCAGGGGTTCTCAACCTTTTACTCTATGCGCCTCACTCAACTCGAAACTAAAGTACTGACGCCCAAACAAAAATAATATTAACAAATTAAAAATGGGTGTTATTATGTTTATTCAAATTCAAGTCAACAATTAAACACAAGAGTACACTACACCACATTGGTATCAATTTTAATAACCATTTTAACTATGTACAGTTTATCTGATCATTTGTGCTGGAGCCTCTCGCCAAGTTCCCCTTTGGATAACTCTACGCACCCCTGGTGGGGCGTGCCCCACTGGTTGAGAACCCATGGTCTAAGCACACACACGGAGCTAAGACGCGGTATGCATGTGGAATAAAATGAAATGTCAACGGAAAAGATGAGAGGGTACCGTTGTGTTTATTAAGTAGGCCCTTGTTTAAGTAACATGAGTTGACATGTAATATTTAGTATTAACGTTGATGTGACGAAGACGGAGTGCCTCTTTCTGTATAAGTATGAATAAAAAAAAATATTTTAGAGTTTTTTGGCTGCTTTAGCTTTTCTGAACAATTATGGGAAATTGAAATTGAAATTTTCTTTATTCAAATAAGCTCACATAATAAGCATTTTTAAATCGTCAATTCTTTTACCCTACCACCCATTATGACGTCTTTTAGCTGTCAAGAAAAATGGACGCAGAAAACTTAACAGCTTTATCAGAAGGAACGATATTTACAAATATGTATATCGTTTCCAGACATTACATTCATACATGTTACAATTACATAGTACACTTACACGGGAGACTAGCAAATTTTAAAAAGGCCACTCAAAACATTTATCTTAAAAAATCTATATTTGACTAAACTAATGATAAATTTAACGATTCATCATCGAACAGCTCAATTTATTAGATTAATTAATTAATTGAATATTCGGTATGTTTACATCTTCTATAGGCATCCAGGAATAGAACATTATAGATTACTTGAAGCCAATTACAAAAATCTCCATTATTACAAGATAGTTATGATGCTATGTATCCGCTAAGAAAATTATCGAAATTCTGGCATAATGAGTAGTATACAGGGTGCTAGTAGCACCCTTTTTTTGTGTGTCGAAGAAAATGTATTTACGCATCCCCCTACCCCCACAGGTAAGCGGGAGGTTCGTACAGCCAGGGGACCGCAACATTTAACGATGCGGCTCCCTCCACGACAAGTAGCGCATACATTGCTGCTTAACTAAAATCAAAATCTCATCTATGCATTTGCGACAACTGGTTCCATAGAGAAAGTTGCTTAACTCTAAAGGTAGAATCAGCCTTTAAAGTTTTCGCTAGGGTGCTACTAACACCCTGTATTAAAATGTTTATAGTTAATCTTAGAGTTAATCACTTAATTAATTTGCTGCTTATTTCTAAGTGCCTGCTACACGGCTGCCGACCACGTCCCAGCCAAGGTGACCTTGGTGGTTTACAGCCGTATAGATGTAGAATTATATCCTCGAAACAAGCAAGGTTGCCAGCCAAGGTCACCTTGGTTGGGACAAAGATTCAACGTAGAAAGAATAATGCTAAAAAAAATCCAAAACTACTGATCTGATTTTAAAAATTCTCTCACGTAAGTATAGAAAGCGGCACGGCGCCGTGACGTTACACGGCAGCGGCGCTGTGCCGTGTAATGACTGGTCTGAGCCCTAAGTTTCTTAGAATCTGGAATGCCTCTTGAAAGTGCACCCAAGCTAACAATAGACTTGACTTGCATTGTTCTGGTAGCTCAAACATCGTTGCATCGCTTATAAATTGAAATCGCGTGAATTTTAATGTTAACTTAGCACCTTAGTTTTGGAAAAAGATAATGAAATTTACAAGAAATGAGGAAGAGAAAATAAATTCAAGAACTGGAATACATTTTCCATATAACTTTCGTTTTATTAGAAAAGCAAAAAAGACTTGAATAATTTGTTATGGGCAATGGAAATGCCTAGATATTATTCCTTATAAAATTTAAATACCTACAGAATCATCGTGATCACGTGAACTTTTCCCTCGCCGCAATTCTATAAAAGTGACATCAAGAACAAACTTTTCCTGTTCACGGACATGAAAAAACTAATTTATTTGTTGTCTTGGCGGATGGTGAATAGCACGAATTTGTTTTGGCAAAGTCGCGCCAACTTTGAACATAATTGAATTTTGTTGTAGCTTTGAATTAAAAGATGTTTAACTTTGATGCTCGAAAGATCATGTAATTTGTGTAATTAATAGAATATGCTTTATTCGTTTTAACCCAAAGTCCCCGAAGAAAACAAAGGTCGCGGGTTCGCCGTCCGAGAACATTTTTTCTAGTATATTATTTAGTATTATATAAAAATAGCATTGTGAATGCTAAAATCTCAAAATTAAAAATTATATAGCTTTCTCGTCTTAATCAATTGTTTAAAATACCTGGGAAGATATTTCAATTGAATGTCGAGGTAATTCCTTGTACATTGGTGAGATGGCGCTGGCTTGCAGCGTAAGAGTTGATATACAGAAGAATACAAGACGTTCCCACTTGTGACTCGGTAGCTCAGCGGTCAGAGCATTGGACCAGATATCCAAAGGTCGCGGGTTCGATTCCCGTCCGAGAACATGATCTGGTGCGAGTCGTATTTTTTCTAGTATATTATTTAGTATTATATAAAAATTTTGCTGTTTTGTTTTTCTTTGAAGATTGGATTGCTATATTTTAGCTTAGTTTCATGTTTTGTATTTGATTTATAAGATCAAGTACTTTGAAAAGAGTAAAAACGATATCTTTATTCTTATAGAAGCAAAGAATTATGCTCTCGAATGATAAGATTTACTGTCGTAACCAGTAAATAAGACGTCACAAATAAGAGGTTAACCCATTTCAGATCCTAATGGTTGTCCATTTCAAATGTACGGACGGCAGCACGTCAAGTTATACAGTTAAACTACGAAAACAGCTTTTATTATGTAGGGCATAAAGCTGGTCTCAAGGTTAACATGTATAGTCTGAGGTGCCGTCGTGTGTACGTACGTGATGTCAATTTTGATTATTTATAACTAGCTTTCGCCTGCGACTTCGTCTCCGTGGACATTCGGAAAAGCCCTATGGGGCTTTAGGCTGGGATAATGGGATTCTATTCTTTAATACAGGCTATAAAATATCTGTGTGCTAATCCAAATACGTGGTTTTTGCATGATTGAGTAACAAACATCTAAACATTCAAACACACTTATAATATTAGTATGATATATGCATATTCCGTTCTTGTTCGTCCCCGTTCCCGCCCCGTTCCCGTACCCATTCTCGTTCCTGTTCCCGTTCACGTATTTTTTTTCCATACAAATTTTAACCCCCATTTCAGCCCTTCAAGGTTTGAATCATGACTACCGAGTTGGACTTCAAAATAAATGCCATTTTCACAATCAACATTCCATAAAACCTCAATGACAACATCCATATCGATTTTTAGGTTTATTCACCGCATTTACACTTTAGTTTAAGGGGTTAATTTTAAATCACTATATATATGTTTGTTTAGTTTTTAGAAGTAGGTGTTTCAAGGTGAAATGTCTATTAAATGTTATTTTTTAATGCAAAATATAAACCCTATTTCACCCCATTAGGGGTTGAATCATTTCTGTCGTGTTAGACTTCATCTTTTTTGCAATCAACATCCCATAAGACCCCAATAACGACATCCATATCGATTTTAAACTTTTTTACCCCATTTACCCCCTAAGGGGTTGAGTTTCGAAAAACCACGAAACATTTTTTAATTCTCTGGGTCCAGTGGTTTGGGCTGGGCGTTGATGAGTCACCCTTCATTTTTATATAATAGATATTTACTGACATTATAAAAAAATTAACAACATTTTTTTTTGTATCAAAGGTGCAAAATGTTTAGGAAAAAGCTTTTTAAGTTCTTAAGGAAAGTGATGTATATTTAAAACAAAGAAGCGCGTAGAAACCACTCCTTTCCACTTTAGGGCAGAAAATCAAAGAACTGAAATGGGTTACGTAGCTGACTATGAAGTTATCTCAACAACAAAAATGTTAACAATTTAAAAATTTAAGCATGGTTTAGAATTAGATTGAAAAAAAAAAGTTGCGGTCTTGATATACTTGTGTGTGTATATAAATAAATACTATTTCCAAATTGAATTTTGGGCTGGCCGCTACGTGTTCCATATTAAATTAAAAAAAACTAAATTACTATTTGGCAGAATACCAACTGTGAGATGTGCCGAAATATTTTTATTATTAAACTATTTTTTTTATTTTCCTTGAATTTGAAATGAAAAGTAGAGTGTTTAACATGGGTGACCCTTGTATTATCTATCGCAAATAAAATCCGAACTAATCAAACTTATTAATTTAATTAATATTATAAAGGTAAGACTCCGCTTTCAAAACAGAATCATCGTTCAAACATGAACAGTTTTTATTTGAATAAATATAAAGTAATCATTCGAATGGAATTAATCAATGCGTGGTTCGGGACATTAGTAGAAAGCAGGAAAAATTAGCCGCGATATATCAAACGATCACATTAGCACAACGAGAACACACTTATTAAATGTCGGAATCTGATGGGACATAATTTTTGTTTTATTTGTGAATACGAAATACGAAATGTTGAGTTTTCGCAGACATTCGATTGGATTTCCGATTGGTAGGAGGTGCAAGATATTTTTTTATCCCTGGCTGCCTGCTTGCTTACGCTACTGACAATATTTTTGATTAAAGAAGAACATTAATATAACCAAATCCATAGAATTGTATAGTAAGTATGCGTATGCTTATTAAGTATTAAAACATTCCCGATTTCCCACTCTTCCTTAAAAATGACAATATTTTGCTCATTTCTCGGCAAAATATTCCGCTCTTCCTACTAAAAATACTCCATGGGGAGATCATGGGAAAATATTCCCGTTTCTAAAAATAGGAGTTTCGGTCGGAGGGAAAAACTTGACATCCTTATAAAGGAGTAATCTGCCAATGCTATTGTATCTACTTTTTGTAAGGTTTAAAATGAACGCATATTAGTAATAGTTTCACATGGTACTTTTGTACCATTTAAAACGTCACTTCACAAATTAGGTTAACAAAATGTTTAGCTTTTGTTGTACCGCTCCGTATAGTTCTATACAATCAACGGCACGCTGGGCTACCACAAAAGGGTAATCAGTTTTGATAAATTTCAATGCGAAGATTTTAAGGTTCAAAATAAATTTTAAAAATTGTTTTTCTTTGTACGTAATATCAATCTGTCTTTACGTTCTCAACGGTCGACATGCGTTCACACAGCGATCCGTTTACACGACCGTTTCGACGGATCCGTCGTTACTGGACGTAGTGTCCACACTGCATTTACATGACCGTTTTAACGGATCCGTCGCTCTGGATACAATAACAAAATCGCATCGGATTGTGTGTTTACTGGATCCGGAAAAGTGTAAGTGAATACGCTCATGCAACTACATACATACGCCATCGCCGAACGTATACGTATCCGAAAAAACGGACCTGTAAAACGGATCAGTATTTTTACTGGACCCGATATACTGTGTTGTGTGTGAACACGCTAAGTCGCTAATACAACTACATACGCCATCGCCGAATAAAAATGTATCCAATAAAACGGACCGCTGCTGTGTGAACAGTAGGCACTTGTCCCACTGCCAACAACTAGCGGGAAGTGAGTAGTGCTAGCAACCAGAAAAGAGATTTTTTAAAATTCACATCAAGTTAGCGCTTGGCCTTCATCTCACCTGATGTTAAGTGACGATAAGGCCGAAGGTGGAAGCGCACTACACGTATCTTACCTCTAACTGCCAGGCGGACTTGAAATAAGCCAAACCAACAAAACCGAGTACAAAATATGTACCCCTCTCCCGGGAATCGAACCCGGGACCCCTGCGTCTTACACGGGTGGGCGCACCACTAGACCACAAAGGCGGTTTGGCGTGAATGGCGAACAACGAGCAATGAGTATATAGTAGACCAAGGATCACTTTGATTTCTTTGTTGTAAGCCATGATTTGTGACAAGAAAAATAACTTGAATCAATTCGAACATTAAGGATACTATTGTTATTATTTTAGTTGAAAACATTAAGTTTTAAATATAGTGATCGTATCTAGTCGTTTTCTCGCTGGCAGTGGGCAAGAAGCCTTATAAGCTAGTAGGTAGCCAAATAATTTGCTTAGCTTTGAAACGTGCTTTTGCATTAATTAGGTGTCAGACAATACGGTTATCCCTGCATGTTGTTCTCTTAATCATATTAAATTCACAAATTATATTTAATTATGAACGCACGTGATTTGTAAAGTCGAGCTTAAACAATTAATTTAATTATAGCTACTTGCAGATTACGAAGCTCATATTGCTTTACTTTTATAATTATAGTATTACAGTCTATGTTTAAGTCAAGTTTACGTATATTCTGGAGATTCAACTTTAACAAACTACCTATTTTAAAATATTATTTTGGGTCTTTACCTATGAAATTGGCGTTTTTTTATCACAGATAGGGAACTTCGTCACTTTAATGATTTATAATATTCATCAAATGCTTGATATTATATCGAATAATGACAATCATAGAAAACTATCAATAGTAAAAAAATCCTTATTATAGGTTTTCTAAACATAAAAAAAATACCTTAAAAATGATTCCTAGTTTTTGTTAGCAGAAATGACCACTTTATTTGTTTTAACTTAGCCAAAACTTATTTTCTAATTGGCATACGTTATTTTATTGTTACATTAATGCATAAAAGTTTTAAAACATTAGCGTTCATGGATGTTAAATAAATAGTTTGGCAACTTCTTTAAAATTCTCCATATAAAACGCCAATTTAATAGCTAAAGACCTAATATAATCTGTAATCGTTATGTCGTATGTTGTCCAAGTCGTATTTACGGTGTTAATTCACTGAAACTTTACGTATTTATGGAGCATTTACGAAAAATGCGTAGTTTTGTGTACAAACATTATTTCTGTAAGTTGGCTGGATTATTTATGAACTCACCTGAAAATATAAGACGATTCTGCACATAGCTGTTCCGAAGAACCACGTCTCTGTCACATCCCACAGCACAGTAGGAGGTAAACAAATCAAAATCACCATAAAGTCCGCCACTGCGAGGTTTACTATGAAATAGTTCGTCACCGTCCTCATACTATGGTTCCTATACACTGCGGTACACACCAAAGCGTTTCCAATAAGTCCAATCACAAACACTATAGCATGTGTAGCTATTAGCACCCACTCATAAGGGTGCGGAAAAATATATTCATTTAGCATTTCCATATATTCTTCTTTTGTCATATTACAAAACTCAGGATCACCAACACATGGCTCATCGGTATAATTAAACATGTCGTAATCCTCCTTCATCTCTTCTCTATCGTACATTTTACCAAATTGTACTGTCTTATTATCAAAATCTTTGTCGTTATTAGTTGTGTTGAATAGTGTATCATCTGTTTCATATGTACTATCTTTGGTTATGTTCCTTCTTACATTATTTATTTCTAAATTAAGATCGCTATCTAAATTGTCATTTACATTGATATCTGGATATTTTCTCTTACTTCTAACTACGTTGCTACAAAGACATAGGTTCCATAGTAGAATCATGACGATCGTTTTCGTCTGCGTGTGTGACATCCCCATCTTTGTTTTTGTCTATGTAAGCATCGTGTTAATCGTTAGTTTTTTTTTATCTTTGTATGTAAATCATGCTTGTTTTTTCTCCTTTATTTTTTTTCATAATCTGCTGCTAGGGCACTCGTCATCTGGAAAAGAGAAATAAAAATATAGTTAAAAATAAGCTCGAGAAAAGTTTGAATACTTTTCATGAACGCTTTCTGTTTCTGTACGAATATTAAACTTTTTCTACAATTATTACTTTAAAGCTTGGAGATTACTTTTCTATGTTTTGTATATGTAATATTTTTGAGTGCTGTGTCTTTATTTGTTTCGAATTCAGAGTTATTTGAATGAATTTATATTTTTAACTATTTTGTAATTTTTTCTGTTAACATTTTGTTTTAAAGAATTAATGTTGTTACATTTTTTTTGGGTGGTACTCCTAAGCATATTATAGCATACTAAAAATAATCTTATTTCGAATATTAATTTATTGATAAGAAGTCTGATTACAAAAGTAATCAGAACTGACTGCATTTGTGATTACTAATTTAATTTAATTCTGATTTTCTTCAGTTATGATTACTGATTTTTGTTATTATATTTATCAATGTAAGAATACAATTTAATTATAAGTTCGCCCATGATATTTGGGACGCAGTTCCAATTTAACAATCAATCAAATCGCACCATATCATCAATCAATTTGACAATAATGTTGAGATCAGCACCGTAATTGGAGGATATAAAGGTATTGTGCTCAATTATGACAGTCACGGTATACTGTATATCGAGTTTCCTTCAGCAAATAATGGGTTGGTGTTATTGATGACTTAGCGGGCAACTACCTGTAATCGGATATGCTTACACATGTTTTATTTCCAGTTACGTTTTGTTCTGTATGAATTATTTGCTTTAGCTTTTATAAAGCACGAATGTGAACTTTTCAAAGCTATGAAAAGCAATTACCTACATGTAAGTTCTTTAAAATACAACGGCTCCGTATCATTTCAATTATACGTTTACTTAGGTAGGTATCTATAGTGAGTTTCGAACTATATTTATCTCATATTAATCTTTCAATATTTATTTCATCATATAATTACGAAATCTAAACATAAACTTTTGTTTTGCTTTTCTTTGTTCAATAAATTGATTTTTCACGAGTATTTTCTTCTTTGTTTTCGTAGTTAATTATCTCCCCATATACATCATATTACCTATATTGTTCATTTTAAAATAGGACCTATTTTTTTATCTGTGATTAATCTAAATGGTTACAAAAAAATTAAGCAGTTTAATTACTTTGTCAGCAAACAACTATTTGGTTCGCATTAAATTAAAGTAAGGCAGCAAATCTTGATCTTTAAATAATCTTAAAATCTTCAGAATTTTAATAAACAGTTGGAGAGCAAAATATCTAATTGATCAGCAACATTTCAAAAGCAGAGAAAACAAGCAGAGGGAGGGGGAGATGGGATGGGGAGATTGAGATGGAGATGGGGAGATTGAGATGGGGATGGGACACCCCTACTTTCTTCGAATTTGGTAATAAAAGAAGGTAGAAACAAAGCGAGGGGCACCACGAAAAAAGTTTTAAGAGTTCATTAAGTTAGGTTAGAACTGCGACAAAAAAGACGCGCGAGTCGAGGAAGTGGAGCGAGCATGCCGCAGTAGCGGCGCGAGCATGCCGCAGTAGCAGCCGGTGAAGGGCTAGAAACGAGGTTTATATTTTCTTAAAAGTGGCTCACCAAAATTTTATTAAACGTGAGTCACTGGATGGCTCACTAATATTTAAATAAACGTAGGTCACTGAATGCAGCTAAAAAAATTTAAGCAGTCCAGTATGATTTTAATTGCTGATAGATTATACCAAAATACGAATATTTTGCCAACTATTTAAACCACTTCTTTTTATGATTGTAGTTAATGCAAATGACTTGAAAATTCTCTTGATTTCATTGGCTTACACGATAATAACATATTAAGCCCTTATTTCATTTATTATATAAGTTTTTTTTCAAGGAAACAAATAAAACTAAAACATCAGATTCATGATTAGTTTCGAAGCCTAAGTTATGAAGGCAGTAAGAAAAGTTCAAGATGAAATATTTCTTGGAATAAGTAAGTTCTATTTAGCTTGTTATTAGAATACCTGTACAACTTCTATTATAAGCAATATATATATAATTTAATTGCGTAGGTACATCCAGGGTACGTACATCATATTAAAATTTGGGCAAGCAAATTTCCCACCCTCAGAACACAAACGATGTTAACACTTCAAACGTTGATTGTGATCCCCTCTGAGGTTCTAATGAACATAAAAAATGTCATAAAAACGGGTAAGTACATGCTAATTAGTCGCCAGTTGTCCTGATTTTCGCTTGACCTCCCAATTTTTAAGGGTCTGTTGACACATTTCGGTACCTATTCTCTAGGTTAAACGAGTTTCTGGATTTGAGTCCATCGACAATTTATTAAAATGTGAAATTAAGACTAATTTGGTAATACCCTCGTGAAGGATTCTAATAAAGAATTCCTCCTACAGATTAACGTACGTATTAAAGAAGCTTATTACAAAATATTGTTATCTATAAAAAAAGTCTTGTTAACTGACTCACCGACTCAATTAGCGCACAATGAAAACTACTGGAACTTGCCACACAGTCAGTAACACAAAAGCACTCATCATTGATGATAAAGTTATTGCCGTCCTCTGAATTTCTCAACCCTTGATTTGTTATTTCATCAATTTGTTTCTTAACATTAATATCACTACTATTTTTAGTGCATTAGCTGACAAAAATACATTTATTTTTCTTTCATTCAACTACATGTTACCGAAAGAAGATTAAAAACAATCGACAACTTGTCTTTCAAAAACTTTAGCGAACAAACTTGGAGCATTACGTGAAAACAAAAGACGAATTACACGAAAGAAAAAATCTCTCGGAGACGAAAGCGGATGGCAATCATGAAGTTTGGGAAGAATAAACAGCGGATGGGCATTGCGCACCGGGTTTGCCGGATTTGTATGCTAATCGCCTAATTTCAAACGGCATGGTGTTTTACTGGTACAAGTTGTAGACTTGACGTTTGTTATTTTAATTTTGAAGTTAAAAGCTTAAAGATAAAAATAAATTATGGTTCAACTTTAATTTTGCAAGGCAAGGTTATGGAAAACCTTGTCAATTCGCTACAGCTGATGAAAAAAGCGATTCGTAATCTGGATTTGTGACTTGAAGATGCGGGTCTAATTTCGCCGGCGTAATTTTTACCAACACAATTTGTCCTTGCTTTCGTTTGGGGTAATAATTTCAGTCCTGGTTTCGTAATTTTTTCGTAAGTTTTTTAATTGTCTTTTAAGATCAGTACAATCTAGAAGTAGCCCTCGTCTTATTGCAGTTGTTAAACTAAAATACTGAACAATTTAGCCACGACTTCATAATATAAGAGAAACGCTAGTGAAAATTAATTGTGTGTGAAAACTTATGGGTACTTACCTATTTTTTAGCATTTTATTAGGTAATTATTCCAGTTTTAAGTTTCCTCGAAAACATTTGAAAATCGCATAAGTCTAAATTCGTTTGTTTTTATAGTCCAGCATTAAGTAACCACACACTGTTCATAAAGTTCTTCATAATGTGAAAAAGGGTAATCTAGTAGATTTTGGGTCCGTGCCAAGTGATTCGGTAATGGTCCGCAATGGTTAACCATATGTTTGGTATCCAATGCTGTGTTAACACGTACAAGGGCACTCGAATTATGCAAACACACTCAGTATTGGATAGTGTCCAAATTATAAGTGGTGTTTAAGATGCTTCTTAATCTGTGTATTAAATGGAGTTTACTTTAAAAGATAATTTACATTAAGGTAAATAATATTAGAAAAAATCTAGAAAAAATCGACTCACCCGTAGCACCTCAGATGGTATCAGATATTATGCTCAGCGACTCGGTAGTATGATTGGTCAGTGCATTGGGCCGGAATCCCAAGGGTGCGGGTTCGAGTCCCATCTGAGGTGCTACGGGTGAGTCGATTTGTTCTAGTATTTTTTTTAAATTTTATTTATCTTAATATAAAAATAGCATTGTGAATGCGAAAAATCTAAATTTAATAGATAATTTACATATTTTATGTTTTGCATTTTAGTGTAGTGAAACTTATTCGAAGCGATACAACTTTATCTTTCCCGTTTGTATACTTCATTGAATTGAAAATAGCATTTTAAGTAACATGAACAAAGGCCTTACGAAATCTAGGTAATCTTATAGATTTATAACATGTATTTCAATAATATTGTTTGAGTTGAGTATGAGATTTCTCCGTAATATATCTGTAGTCCAGATTCTGACTGCTTAGACCATACGCAATCGCTCAGAATACACGGCATTCAGCTTAATGCATTTTGAATTATGCAAACGCATTCGAGGTCGAATTGTTTCGGCTATCATTACGCTTCCTTGTTGATCTCCTAAAGGTTATTGCATCCTGGTACTATTCTCGATACGAAAGTGGTGATATATGTTTTTGACTTGATTTTTACACATACATGATTCTAAGGACATTTGTAATCAAGTTGAATAAATAATGAAAATTCATAGATCATAATTATTTTTCGTTTTTGAATTAGAAGATCAAAATTAAGTACTTCAATAAATATAACCTTTATGTTTACGCACAAATAAACGTGTCACAATATGTTATTTGTTATCAGAAATGTGTGTGGAAGGTGAGAATTTCCCTGGAGAGGCTCTTATTGCGACGAAGGGCTTTCTTTAGGGACCACGAGTTCTAACGATTTTAAGCTTTTGCTGGTTTGTATGTACCACTGAAAAAAAGGTATGTGTTTTAGGTACTAGCGCAGACACCGCGAAGAAAATTTTTTTTTCACCTACCATGGACCGCCATTCATACATCATATAATTATTAAAGTCCTAGTCCCACCGTTTTTAAGATACTACTAACCATAAATATACAAATGAATAAATGAAATGAATAAAAATAATACCATATTCGGTTTTATGGGTTTTTCTGTAACACGTTCTATAAGTAGGTAGGTCGGGAGCTCTCAAACTGAAGTAATTTTGGCCCTGGGAAGCACTCGATTTCCATTTCTCTTGATTGACTTTAAGTGGGCAAACTAAAATAAGCTTATCTTGAAAATTAATTAGAGCCCTTTGTTATGGGTGTCGTGCGGCTAACGAAAATTATAATGTTAAGTGACGATGCGGGCAAAAATGGAATGTCTTTCTTGTAAAGTCGGATCACAATTATGTAAAATGGGTTTCCGGTTTTGTAAGCCTTGCAGCAGATGGAACTCAGGACTCTAGACCTGAAACTATTTGGCAAACCACTAGACTATTAACCCTTAACTGACATTTTGGGGTAGATTTCCACCACAGCTGCTAAAAAAAATCTTTTCCAATAAAATTAGCCGCTTCTCCTTTTAAGTGTTCTCAGTGCAGTGTACGCGCTTGAACCTCAAGAACTCGTGGCGTGTAAAAAATATCCGTTTGCGCTACACAGGGTTTAACTTACAGTAAGTTAAACGCCACGGTGTTTAAGTTAGTTTTTTTCTAACAATTTTAGCACTAGTAAGTTCAATTTTTTTACAGTAGGTAAACTGAATGGAACAAAACTAATTATGAAAAAAAAATATATAAACAAATACATTTATTGTAAATAGCAAAATTTAATCATTTAATTGTTACATATTTTTAATTATGTAGGTAAATTAATCAATAAAAAAAATTGACGATAAAACACTCGTTTATTTAACCATTTTTTTTGTTATGGCAGAAAAGACCTTCCACAGTTTTGACGAGGCACATTTAGTCTGCTGACGCAGTTTGTTTCGGGCGAATGTTGACCTATCAGTTCCAAAAAGGAGACATTTTGCCCACAGATTTAATATTTTTCGGATGATTTGCCGCTTAAGTCGAAGCAAAAAATTACGATGCTAAGTAGTTCAGGGTTAAGGCGGTTAATATTTATAGTTAATTTTTTATTATTCACTTTCTGTTAAGTCGCTAACGAAAATCAGTAGTGACTATGGTTTCCGTGCCCTTAAGAATTAATCATGTAATAACACTTGGCATAATATTCCAGAAACAACAGACATCAAATTAACGAAGGCCAGTACTAATGGGGCATACTAGCTATACAGTCGAATAGTGGACATGGGCAAAGAAAAAAGACAGTAGGTCCGCTTTTGCCACAAAAGAGTTAAGTATTTAGTCACACTGAGGCAAAATGTTGATACTCTGTTGGTATTGTAATGTCTATAATGTTTCGAGAGGAGCGTACTAAAAAGGTTGAGATAACCAAGTGTGAGTAACATTGCAGAAATGCGCGACGTGAATAAATTCCCTAAGTTCTTGCGATGCGTTATGCGAGTTCGGTTCGCAGATTTCTACGATGCAAGGTCTTAGGGAATACGAATATGTAATAACTCATTTTGGGGAATTTTTGGCGCCATTTTGTCGAGTTCGGTTTGGTGTCTATTTTAATTATTTTCAAATTGATTCATAGTGGATATTGTGTCTTAAAATTGGTGCAGTTATATGGTACAAGTGTCTACGCAACTGAACAATATGTGGGATAATTGAAATAGGCGCGATCTTGGTTGTGTCAAGCTGAGACTTTTATTGAAGTGGTGGCTTCCTCGGCAGAACTAACCGAGTAAACTGTCTTGATATACTTGGTGCCAAATGCTCCAAGCAGCATTGGAATGCGATGCACCCGCATTCTAATGAAAAATTAAACAATATCTACCACTGAACTATTTAACACTTGACACTGGCAAAAATTACTTCCTAGAGGAAAGTAGATTGCCATAACAAAAAAAAGAAGAAGAACTCATTTTGGCGAGTTTCGGCAGTAGCACGGCAAACTAATATTCTATAGGTAAGGTATATCTTTTATGGACATGCTTGCGCTGCATCGAGCGGAAACCGAACAACAAACGCTCGGTGACAACAAATGTATTCGTTCTACGGTTGACGGCTTGAATCCGGTGCGGTGCGGCGGCCCCATGATTATGTAACTTTATTGCAATCAACTATGACAAAAATCGCACTTACATTGCTGCTTTAGTAAGAACCAATGTGACACTATCTTACTTAAAGCAGCAATGTAACTGCGGTTTCAAACGATTTCAATCGAGAATTGTTAGCAACAGAGTCACGTAATCAGCCCCCGGGAGTCATCCCTCCTTATTCGTAGTTTTGTGTTTCGATCCTGAATAAATGTGCTAAGAAGGTACTGACTTGAAATTTACACAGACAGTCGTTTGTTTTTATTGGAGCTCCCTTTTTTAGCTGCGTCCTGATTGGCACATCCCATTAACCAGCACTTTGTGAGTACGCGTAAAAATTGAATTAATACTTTTTTTATCTCCGCTATTCTATTCGGTAGAAATTGATGGACACCGTTTGACGCGTCCGAGATGAAAAACAACGTGTTATTTTAATCCTACTGTGATTAATCGATGCATTGTCGAATGATATGGATTTTACAAATTTATCGAGATAAATATATCCTAAGCTTTGATTTATGTGGGAGGAGTTTTTAAGCTTTCAACTTCGGCTAAAATGGTTATTAAAATAAGTAAAAAAGTCTAACTAACCGCAAAAACAAATTCTTTACCTTGTTTCCCTACCTTTGAATTTGACATTGGCAAAATAGTCAAACTTTATTGCCATTTAAATAAAAAATAAAAACAAAATTTAAGAGTATTTATTACAAATGTCTCAAAAGGTATTGAAATTCTTGCACTTTTTCTTACATTCGAGTTCAATAATGTAGAGGTACACTTTTAACAAGTCAGCAATCTTATGATTTACTAATATTGTAATCTTTTTTATAATTCCGTATTAGTTAGGCTTCCCGCCCACGAGCGATTAATCGCTGAGCGATTTTTTGTCCCCGAGACACAGAATAGATATAAGTACTGCCGTCCCGAGAATAGAACATACAGAGTTCAATACGTAAACGCACGTGCTACAAAAAGTAGCTCAGCGACTAATCGCCCGCGAAATGATACTGACAATAGTGTCAAAAGGTTTACTTAGCCAGCGACAAAAAAAACGCCGAGATTATCGCCGCGATTATCGCCACGATTATCGCCACGATTAACGCCGCGATTATCGCCACGATTAACGCCGCGATAATCGCAGTTACAAAAAGTGTTCGTGGGCGCTGACGCTTATAAAGTCAGCTGTGGGAGGAACGTGTGAACGTCAGACAGGCAATCCGTCATTATTTGGTCTACTAATGGCCGTACTAGACAGGGCTACTAAAGTATCAGTTACTAGGCAACTGTAATTATCCGTTAATTAACAAAAAATATAATTGGTTTCCGATAATGGGGCAATTACACGAGTCGATTTTCTACGTGACTTGCTAGGTAACTCCAGTCGAATAGGGCTTTTTGTCGACAATCACTTGTAAAATCGAAACGCAAACCTACAGTCGATTAAACCATAATATTGTCGATAAAAAGCGCTAATTGACTAAAATCGCCTGCAAGTCGACCAGTGTAAATACTGCATAATGTACCTATATCATGCATGACAGCATATTCCCAAAAACTGAACTATGAAGTCGGATGTTTCGTTTAGTTAATAAGATCCAAAATATCTCGATGTGACCGTCGTAGCCGAGACGCAGGACGCAGAACGCGCGCGTGGTGATGTCGTGGTCGAGGAGTTATAAGTACATAAAAATAAATATATATAAATATTTGACAACATCACATACATTGCTCCGATTCCAAAGTAAGTAGCTAAAGCACTTGTGTTATGGAAATCGGAGACAACGGTGATATCACAAACACCCAGACCTGAGCCAATACAGAAAAGTTCGTTTTCTAAATTGACCTAACCGGGGATCGAACCCGGGACCTCAGAGATGGCGACCCCTTGAAAACCGGTGTACAAAGCCACTCGACCAAGGAGGTCGTCTTACATCCGATTACATTTGGTCAATATAATCCTAATAGACACAAATCCGTAAATTACAATCGAGAGGGAAGATTGATGGGATAGAAGTTCCCAGTTATTTCATATATCTAACATTATGCGGGATCCACGCGTGCCTTCATAAGATAAAGTTCTGACTTGTCGTTTAATACTACGACGGCTTATCAGATCATCGCAGGCTTATAAGGCGCGTGTATACTGGGGCTTATCTGTGCTAAGTCATAGTTTAAATTTCTATCTCTGTTAATAATATTGTGTTTTATTTTATGCAGTGCTCACATTTACATAATAGGTATTTTGTATTAAAGGTTAATTTCAATGACTGTCCGATTACAGGTGGCTTGTTTAATAAACAAGTTTTGCAATTAATTAAACTTTAAAATGATGGATCTACTAATTGTTTATAATAATAATAATAATAATAATAAGAATTTTATTTGCATAATCCATGTACAAAGTAAGAAGGTATAGTCAATGTGGATCAACAGTATGAGTGTATGCATGCAAATATTTTTAGTGCTAGTATTTATTAGTTGTTTAGTGGAATGTTATACAAGGTGTTACAAAAATACCCCTAATGCCGAATTTGGTATATAGGGACCATCAAACTGAACAACTTTTACTATGGGGCCAACTCTGAAATCGCGAAAAAAAAATCAGCTGTTTCATACAAAAATTAAAATCGAAAATATCAAAATATATGAAACAGCTGATTTATTTTTCGCGATTTCAGAGTTGGTCCCATAGTAAAAGTTGTTCAGTTTGATGGTCCCTATATACCATATTCGGCATTAGGGGTATTATTGTAACACATTGTATAAATATTTTTATTTATCTCTTATTTGCAAAATAGTTAGGCATACGTCATCTAAAACTATTCCAAGTTTCAAGTTGAAAGCATTGGTAGTTCTTGAGATATCCAGCTGTGACAGACGGACAGATAGACTAAGTCCTTGGTACGGAACCCTAAAAAGGCTCTGTTTCCGACGTAGATTAAGTAAGTAACTTCCCCTCATAATTATTCTCCCGCAAGAGAAAGGATAAATTACTCTCCATTTATTGTCAATGAAACAAGATCGAGACAGTGAAACCGCTATTTGCCTCGGTTGCTTACAGTTTCCTATTTTTAAGAATAAAATGGTAGATCTTAGAGCGGAAAAGATTTTAAAGATTTCTAACATCATACATCACTTACACATTATAAAACAAAGTACCTCGCCGTGTCTGTCTGTCTGTTTGTTCGCGATAAATTCAAAAACTACTTTTTTATTTTATTTTTTTGCTCAACATTGCAATCTGTCATTGACATGTAACTACTTCTTTGGCTGGACATTGCCTGTTTAGTGTGATCAATGCGTAAGGGTTTGTCTATTGACAACTCTTAGTATTGTTTAGAGAACCGACTTATAAGGTTAGGAACGCTGTTCCTCCTCAATCTTGTGTAAGTAACACTTCCAGCACCCAAAAACTGCTGAACGGATTTTCATGCTTTAAGTTGACCCGGATAGTCTGTTACTATCATAACAAATTTCATGAAAATCTGTCAAAGTAGTTTTCACGTGATGCGGTAACAGACAGACAGACAGACAAAGTTAATAAAAGTGGACTTGGCCTTTGTATATTTAATAATGATGACTATTAGAATTAAATTTTCCAAAAAAAATGTAATGTACAGAGTCGGCTCAGTTACAGATTAATTATAAGTATAGATAAATATTGAATCTGTTATATAAAAATCAGATCAAGACGTTTGTTTTCTAAATTTACCCAACCGGGGATCGAACCCGGGACCACAGAGATGGCAACACCTTAAAAACCGTGTACAAACCACTCAACCACGGAGAATTCATTGATACCAATAGGTAGCAGTATTTTTTGCTTAACTAAGAAGTTTGATTCTTTCGCAGTTTCGAAATATAAACCTTTGTTGCCCTGACAAGAGCTGATACCCCACTAGTAGTAATCACTAGTAGTTAGTAGTGATCACGCTATGCTTCTTCTATGAATATTAAATACTAATTATGAATTATGCACATTGTACATATTCCAAATAAGTGAACCCCATCGCGGCAGTGGAGACAGCGCCGAAGTTTCGTTGCGTTTCCGCTCCCGTCGTCGCTGTGAGCCGAGCGATAACCGCTTCGAAACTTGCGAATTTCCGCTCCACTTCGTAACCTCGATCCAATTCAATATGCACGCCATGTAAATACAATGACGTAAATATACTGTTAGGTTCAACTTGCAGAGACAAAGGTCGCGGCCATGACTGTATCATAGAATGACAGTTCAGAAATTCTATCAGTTCAGGAGGTGACTTCACCATAAATAAAGTACACTCGACACCTCAGACTACACATGTTGACCTTGAGACCGCCTTTATGCCCTACGTAATAAAAGCTGTTTTTATAGTTTAACTGTATAGCCTGACGTGCTGTCGTGTGTACAAATAGGATTTGCTTCTGCGATTAGCTTTTCTGAATTCCAAACAAAATAATTAGTCCATAAATATCTATCACCTTACTAATATAAAATTGTATAGCAGATGTATAGTTACACAATGGTTACTCTCTGTCAAACTATTTAAGTTTATTTTAAAAAGAAAGGGACAAAACACTGTGTAACTACTGTATACATCTGTTATACAATCTTTATTAGTAAGGGGGTTAATGAATATCAGTTGATATAGATATATAATATTGTATTTCGGTGGTTATGCTAGGGGGCTGTTGACTTTCTTCATCAGTACCCTTAGCACGAACATCGAAAAAAACGCGCGTAAAAGTACTCGATAGAGAATTGTCTATGAGAAAATTAATTTCGCTTTTCGGCGATAGATGGCGCTGAACGAATTTTCCATACAAAATTACACTATCGAATAATTTTATGCGCGTTTTTTTTCTCGATAGCTGTTCGTGCTAAGGGTACTGAAGGCAAGTGTTGTAGTATTTAATGATCGTTAGAAAATCCCTGAAAATCCTTTATCTTTTCCAGACCGATTATATACAATGCTTCGTCATTGGATTAAAAGTCTAGCTTTCTTTTCGGTTGGGTGGGACCCATTCTTCTTAGATTCACAACCTATGAAATAGATTTATGATCAAGTATCAGTAAATCCACAGTAAATCCATAGAGACGAAGGTAAAGAATCTTCCTTTCAGATGTCTGCAGCAAATTGTTGAAGGTCTACTTATTTTCTTTATTTATCTAAGTGTGGCCGAATGCCACCTTTTTTAGAATATATTTATGTTTTTTTATAGATATTTTGTCAATTTTGATATTTGTCTTTATTTTTCATTCGTTGTAAAAGAGCAATAAAAAACACTGACTTACAAAAGTGTTTTCTTTGAAAAATATAATTAAATTATTATGATTTCACGTAGCATCGGTGAAACTGAGTTTTGAACAAAGACAAGTTTATTCATGCATTACTTCAAAACTCTGGAGTGAATTTTGTATGAATAACGAATAACTAAATGTTAAAAACTTTATCCATTAAACGCCGATTGAACAAGTATCTAGCATTGAAAAGTTTTGTTCAAAAGTTAACTTGAACATTGTTTTAAGCAAATTTTGTTTGAATTACTTTTGTAACTGTCTGTGTTTATGTAGAAAAATGGAATGGTAGATAGTTTTGTCGCTGTTTGTTTCCGAGATGGCGCGAAGTCATCTTGGATTGTTGGACAGCAAACGAAAGAGATACATACTTGTCCATAATGAAATGGATAACTAACCAAGCGGTACATAAAATCGTAGAAGTTATTAGAAGTTTCATAGGTTGTAAGTAAAATAAGACGAACATTTAAAACTAAATCTAAAAGACGTTATTATATTCTGTGCTAAAAGTAGACCTAAAAGTATTACTTTTTAATTAAAGAAATAAAATCTATTATTAAAAATATTTTTATTTAAATTTCAATTGAAATTCCCATTTAAATTTCTTGTCTGAAATAGTCAAAATAAGTTTGTTAAATTTCTAAGCCACAGCATGCTATATTCATTTTGTGGCCACAGATAGTAAAACTATTGGTTAATTTAATAGTGCGTAATTTTAATTATTTTATAGTTTTGATAGAAAGGAATTAAACGTGCTTACCTAAATAATAAAAGACACGAGGCTTGTATTTTAAATAATGCTAAATACCTGTCACGCCGAGCGAGCGAAGCGAGCACGTTACGTTTTACTTCACAAAAGTATATGTACAGAGTAGGTTCATCAGTAGTACATTTTACCTCCTTATTCTTACTTAAAAAAAGTAAACAACATTGTTTCACTCACAATAAATTAATTAAACGATTAATTTTATTGGTTTCAGGGGTCAATAGACAAACACAAAGCCCGTTTTGTGAAAACCGTTCGAAAACGATCGGGTGGTTAAAATTTTACGACTTAATTAACTTTTGGACGAGCTTCGGAGTTGTAGTATAAAACAGTTTAGGGTTAGATCGAGGTGGGAATCGAATACAGCCGATTAATTACTCGATCGATTTATCAAATTGCTCTCAGTTTTGTTTTATCGGCGTATTTTCGAGAACTACATTTTTTTTTACTAGAAACACATTGAAAAGTTTTACTGTTGTTTACTTTGAGACTTGCACATTGCTTTGCCTTTTCCAAATTAGTCCATGTGTTACCACCTAACAACATAATTACTGAGCATCATACTCAAATACTCATGACATGATGAAGGGTATAATAGATCAATTTTACCATATGCAACCTGTTTCTTCAAACCTTTTTTATCCGTACCAATCCTTTAACCCTTACATAACGTATTCAAGCTTTGTAAGGTATTCTTTAAGGTGTCAACGCATTTATCATTTCTGGCTTCCTCGCAAAAAGAGTTCCGAATATTTCATAATATTGAGGTTGGCAAATTTATCGACTGCTCATATATTTTATCGGCACAAAAGTTTTATAGCGATTTGTCAATGTTATTCAAAACTGTATAATGATTGATGTCATACATAAATATCATAATGAAAACATGAAACAATGGCATAACCATAAATATATCACAGATAAGGTTGGCCAGAAGAGATTACTATAGTAGAGTCAATTTCAATAGTCAATATTCAATTTTCTTTTTACAAAAACTTAATAATTAAGCACTTGAGAATCGTCTATATTTTCCTACCACCCGTTCCATTTAATAGATCAACAAGCACACAATATTTTATTCTTTCAAAGGCTCGATTACTAAAGCTTTTTCCAGTTACACTCATTATTATATATGTATACATAAAGCTATGTAAACTGTATGTTTTATCAAAAATGTGGTCAACATAGACAGGATTACACAGTTAGGGGAATAACTAGTAAAAAATATATTTAATAAATTCAATTAAAGAATACTTCAATTTTCATTTAATATAAGTAATAATTATTTTGTTCTACAATCGCTAACCATACAAAACCGTGATGTTTCATTAAATGAAAACAAAAGACAGGATTATAACTTAATCGATTACAGCTGAAGCTAAGTCATTTAAACTTGAAGAATTAATTATCGCCTTGTTATTAAAGACTTAAGTAATACTATGGATTTGGTTAGGAGCCTTGAGATGTTGAGACACAACTGTTTTTTTAGTGGCAATGAAATTTAAAGATGGATTCGCTGTAGGTTTTAATCTTGTTCAGACGACGGCATATCAGATAATACATGCTGCCTATACTATTCATGTTGCCTTGAGACCATTTTAATGCATTTTAAAACATTATGTAAACTTTTTTATGCACTTGAATTCCTAGTACGCTGCGTCAGTCTCTCCTTTTACATGTATATATTTTTTCTTTTTTTTTTAGAGCGAGCCTATATTAGAAAACATCACAAGCATTGCTCTGATTCCAAAGTAAGTAAGCTTAAGCACATGTGTTATGGAAATCAGAGACAACGGTGAAACTACAAACGCCCAATTTATGATAAAACTAGATTCCGCCCGAGACTTCGTCCATTTCGAGGACATTTGAAAAGTCCCTAGGGAGCCTTTGATACTGACCTAAGTAGAGATTCTGGATAAATTGAACGGCCAATAAAACTGAAAATTATTCCAAAATCTCAATTTTTAAACATTATTCGACTTTATTAATATTTGTTAGTGCTTGATTTAAACAATTTTCAAGTAGTGACACCAGAAAAACAAATAGTTCCGATTCACAATGACTCTCAAAATATTGCTTGTTCATTCATATTAGTTTACTCTTCAAATTTTCAATTCTTGTATTTGACAAACAATTCAATGGGCAATGTTTGATTTATACGTTTGTTTTAAATTAGTTTGGATTTAGAATTCGAAAAGCAGAAGCTCGATGACGTCATAGAAAATGGTTGGAAACATTAAGCAGCTTTTGTAAAAGTAGTTTATACGATGAATGACTTCTTCTTCTTTCCAAAATATGACGTCCCTAGCACAGTTCTGTGTCCCTAATGTTTCGCTACACCTTCCAAAAGTAGGTACAGCACTTCGGCTTTGGTCATATTTACCTTTTCGCGAAATATTTTATATGTCAACGTCTTTTCGACACCGAATTTATGTTTGATATACGAAAAGGCAGTGGTTTAGCTTTAATATTATTGCTGGAGCTCAGCGCAATTGGCCCCGTTAACAAACCACCAATGTGCAAACTTAACACATTTTCATTCGTCCAACTTCAGTACATTTTCATCGCATAAATAACCTCTATGCTTGGAAAGACGGAATAGGCGATCAAGGCGATCATGGGTAGATATTCCAGAAATGTCTGCTATTCCAATGGCAAAGCATCGAATTTAATTATTCAATTCGTTTTATTTCTCACTGCTCTAGGCACCGACGGGAATTCAAATTGTTTAGATTAAATTACTGCCTTATTTTATTGAGGGGTGTAAGGTAATGATGTTACTCCGTGCTCTTTTCATCAGCGTGTTTTAAAAGAAGTCGAAAAGGGAACTTATTTGGCTACCAGTTCAGTACTAACACATACTAGAAATAGATTCAAAAAGTTTCTGACAAAGAAGAACGGGCACAAGAAACGCCTAGACTGGAACATCTTTTACTCAAAAATTCTTGCAAAGTTGTATGGTATTTATTTATTGTCGAGTTTAATACATCAGCAATTTCCTTTGAAAATCCATTATTGACGTGTTTTGTTTCAAACATAATTAGGTTAGGTGGAAAATAGTACATCAAATAGTACATTGTATATATGTGCTATAATGTCTCGGCCATTATGTCCAGCTTGTCAATTAAGAGCTGCAATGCTGACCGCGCTGTGATGGCCTGAATCTACGCTATACTTCGCTCTCGGCCATTACAGACCGCGGTAGTAATGTACTATTGTTTGTACATTACTGTCGGCTCAGTATACAGAGTGAAATCGAAGTCATTGGCAATCTTTTCAACATGAAGTAAAATAAAAAAAATCGTTACTTTCATGTTTTTAGAATCGGTAATCTTTTACGTAAGATGTGACTTCTTGTGATTTTATATGTATTTTTCACCTTGAACTTTGATCACTTTGATTTAAGAAATGTTTTGTACTAAAGTTATTAATATTCATTTTAACGGATTTAGAACGTTAAGCCTGACTTAAACCACACTAATAATTTACTACACTATGAGTGTAGTTATACTTCTGCTTTGGTTTATCTATTGTGTCTGCAGTGTTAGCAGTTTGGGTATTTAGTCCCAAAGGGGTAACTATGTTCTAAAAGGGCTAGGGTGGTAATAATGGCGTTTGTTTAAATATACTTGTGGACTTGTATTATTCCCCGATATCTAATAAGAAATATATAATTCATTCGATCCATCATGGATCTGGCCAAGGATTTTCTGAGAAAACCTTGAAATTAAGATCCAATGACAAAAAAACTCATTTCATCCATCATTGATGATCCATCTTCTGAGATTTAAGGGATTTATGTCGCCGCGTCACGTCACTTCAGCTGTGAGTCAAATGCATAGATATTTAGGCCACAGCCAACAATAATTCCTATTTAGTCGACAGGTTTACCTTAATCACTTTTTCTGGATGACAAAGGTCTCAAGACTCGTCGGTCGACAGATGACGTCGGTCGGTTGACATAGCCCAATGCCGACTCACTCGTTGTTTGCTCTCAGCATAAAAAAATGCATTGCAGCGATAACTCGAAATTTTGATACTTTTTAGGGTTACGTACCAAAATGGTAAAAAAGAACCCTTATAGTGCGAAAGTGCGAATCAGCCTGTCTGTCTGTCTGTCTGTCACAGCTGGATATCTAGAGAACTACTAACGCTATCAACTTGAAATTTAGAATAGTTTTAGATGACGTTTGCCCAACTATTTTACAAATAAGAGAAAAATAAAAATGTTTTTTTTTGCAACAGGGCCTGAAAGGGGATCTTAAAAATTCGAAGTAAGACTAATAAAGCATATAAGGTATCATATGAAAGAGCGCTGCTTGCACATTCTCTAACAATATTTTAATTTTTTTAGACCGCATAGTTTTTGATTTTTGATGAAAAATGGAAAAAAATACCGTTATCTCCGAAGTTTGCTTAGAGAAAAATCTCAAATTATTTTTTGTCATAGAAGTTTATGTAAAAATTACAGGAAAAATAAAACGATATCTCTAAATAGTAAACTTTTTCAGAATTATGGTACGGAACCCACGACGAGCGAGTCCGACTCGCTCTTGACCCTTATTTTTTTGGTTTGATCAACGCCGTATAATAATTAAGTGTTATTATCTTTATCAAAACTACTTCATAGATATTAAAATTCCAACAAATTCAAAACCTACTTTAAAGTCGTGCCAATTTCCGTCCGAAACGCCTAATTAAGTTTGCAAAGCGGACCTTTTAGCGGGCAAACTGGAAACTCAATTCCGGACACCATTGATCCGTCCACTTAGTGGTGTCAAAGACAAACTTGAATTATTCCCGACTTTAGCCGACCTATGTTAGTTCAGTGAAACTTTTTGTTGGGCCAAGCGTGGTGTCAGTCCCTTCCGCTGGTATAGGGACCACAACTTTAGCGGTCGGATATGCATATACGCTAACTTTAATGGGAGCGAGATACGCCTTTTCTGTGTCATGTCTAAAATGACTTAGCCCGTTGTTTTGGCAGTTTGAAGTAAGCATATTTTTGTTTGTTTACAAATGAAAGCGTGTGAGGCGAACGCTTTATTTCCCTAAGGAATTAAGTGGTTGGTTTTTTTTTAATTCAGTTTGTTTGTCAACTTGCCAAATTGAAGGTAACAGGTTTTTGGAACAATGGGTTGCAAGGCTGTTAATTTTTACAGAATTTAAAATTGTATACATAGAGGGTTATTAATAATTAAATGCACATTATTGCTATGACGTCACATAGTTAAAATATTTACACTATAAATGGTTAGAAATTCACTAAATCAAGACTGGTTTAAAGTAGTTGTAAAATATGTTTCATAATTAATGATTATTTGTTATTTAACGCGTTTCTAATCCTATTCATCAAACAGTTATTATGGAATTAAATATATACCTCGCATTATTTAATTTGTGCGCATTTGGCATAAACGAGATTGTAAAACTACAATTTGTAATTCATAAAATAACCTTAAAATTCTTTTCACTCTTTTGCAACGGGTATTAAGCGGTTACAGAATAATTTACTTACTTTATTAGTTAATAGTAAGTATTCTGAGACAGCTTTCATGTTACTTAAAATCTGAGAAAATAAGAATCTAGAACGACAGTCCCCTACAAAGCGCACTGTCAAAAGTGAGACAAATAAAACTGCCAAAATGTCTCAGTTTTCAGATTTCTATCATAATCATAAATCTTGATTTGCATAAAACACGGTAACAGGGATGTGAATTAGAGTGTAGCACCATACATGTCTTATCGATTTGTCGATATGCAAATATTTCGTCGTCATGCTTTGATAATAATTATTAATTAGGTACATATATAAAATTCTAAATTTACTAAAATTATAAATTACAATATGTGGCAATGTCATTATTAATTTATAAAACTATATAACAAAATTCAGATAGAATTAAAATAAAAACATTCATCATCATCATTCATCATTCATCCTTCATACGTTACCTTTCGTACTTATAAGAACGACATAGTTTCAATGTCCGTACCTGTAGGGGATGAGTTACTGTTTTATTGGATTTTAGTTACGATTAGGTAATGAATAAACGATAGCCATTTTGGCTCAGTTTTTTTGCCTCACTTTACGTACAAGGACTCTGCTTCTAGGTATTATTATTCTAAGAAATTTATGGATACCAACAAGTTCAAACCACCATACCTTTTACAATCAATCAAATGCTTTGTTTACTTTACAATGTAGTCATAACAAAGGTTTAGTAAAGAAGATAATAAAGGATCGATCTGACAGCTGGCCACGCAACAGAGCGACCAGCGAGAACATTTAAGCAGATACAATATGACGTGGCCACGCAACAGAGCGACCAGCGAGAACATTTAAGCAGATACAATATGACGTGGCCACGCAACAGAGCGACCAGCGAGAACATTTAGGCAGATACAATATGACGTCTTTGGTGACCACTACTGTGGACAATAAAATTTGCACGTTTTTCTTAATTTTTTTATAAAGTAGGTAATATTAGTAGTATATAAATTTTATTTAATAGCAAGATGTGGTAGCTCATATACAATAATAAATTGATGATTGGTAGGTATCTATTAGTCTCCACTTCTGCTATGCCCTTGGCTTTGTTACTTCAAATTCTTTATGGGTATAATAATCTGTATCTAAATTCTTAAGGCGACTATATCCACTAATTTTTATTACTCGTAAATCAAGTTTATATGTAAAAAAAAACCACCATGCCCTTTTAGAGTCTCTTATATTTTTTTGAATTCTCTTCAACACTTTGTATTCTTTCTGTTAGTCCAAAATCTGTAAATCCATTTAAACCAAAAGTGGCCATGAAAAGTATTAAAGAGTTATTCATAAAATATAAGAGGGCGTTGGTTTCTTTTTTTTTTTAATATTGACTTGGTTCACGAGTAATAAAAATTAATGTATTGGCTGCGCTAGTGGGCGGGCATAGTCGCTTTCTCTATGCTATGGGCAACAGCGTCGCTTAACCAGTTAGCAACAAAATCGTGTGCGCGCGTATCGCCCCTGCACGAACTAAACGTATGTTGTGACGGCGCGGCGTGCAAGCGATTTTAGCCTTAGACCTTGTCCAGAAAGTGCGAATTCGCCGCGATTTGACACGCGATTTTGGTTACACTGCTGTTAATATTGCACAGGTTGTTGACGTCGCTGGTTCTAAGCGAACATTGTATAACGAAACGAGCGGTTAAGCGACGCTGTTGCCCATGGTATCTACGGGTATACTGTTTCAATTTCGCTAATGGCTCTTCACAATTTTCGTGGACTGTCGTCGTGTTTCATAAGTTGTTTTTTCTAATTGTACTCTGAATTCAAATTAGTATGGTAATAGCACAGTAACAGGTATCATAGTACAATAATATACCGCGCCAGGTATAGCATTACGAGACAGTAAAGGTGGGTCCACACTTGTAACATTTTGGCGTGTCAGAACACCGTGTCTTTATCGTACATTGCCTCTTTGACACAATATTACCACAGCGTACGTCCAACCAAACTAGCGATGTATGATAAAGACACGGTGCTCCGACACGCCAAAATGTTACAAGTGAAGACCCACCTTAAAAAGTCACGTGGTTTACACTTGCTTACGTTATCTCCGCTATCGGTATTGAAAATTACATTCATTCATCTTTAACTGTTTAATTTGCTAAGAGAAACAAATCACAATTAAAATGTACTATAACTGCAACTGCTTCATTCTTTACTTGTTACTATAAAGCCACTACAAGTATTATAAAGCCACTATACTATAAAGTTACTATAAAGTCGCGCAACTGAATAGTGAAGCAAGCAAGTTCACCCCCAGAATGCACCTTGTTCTCTTGGTAATATGAACAATGGTAAAATATCATCACCGTCTTTTAATTTTGGAATTTCGCTTTTTGTTAAAAACAAACGATGTTTAAAAGGAAAAGGACCACGAAGATCGTCAACAAAAGTTAAAGTCTTATTTTCAAATAAGGTAGATAGGTCAGATTTAACAAAAACATAACAACTGACAGCTTCTTTAAAATAAGATGAAGAATACTAGCTTAGTTCTAGGTAATGTCAGTCGCGTCACATTATCTGTGTTGCGTTGCGTATTGCGTACGGTATTTAATCAGCGCTAGCACGTGACTCGTACGTGTGGAGCGTGAGACGTTTGAGGAAATTCTGTTTTTTAAGGCGATGGATAGCCCCGAAAAAATGTAAAAATGTGAAGTAAATAAATTGAATGGAAAAGACCGAGACATCATGACACCATGTAATAACAGCTAAAGATCGTCAAAATGTGTCAAGCCAGGACCGTAGCAGGGCCCTATTTGATAAACGTGACAATTTGTCACCTATCATGACATTTTATATCCATTGCGTCAACCAATTTCTGGTGATGCCACCGTTGTCTTTGATTTCCATAACACAAGTGCTTTAGCTACTTACTTTGGAATCGGAGCAATGTATGTGGTGTTGTCCATATTTATTTGAAATTTAATTTGATAATAGAATAAACTACTGAAAGCTACGACGTAAACCAAATTGTCATGACAATTGACAAATTGTCACGTTATTAAATAGGGCCTAGTAGGTGGAAAATCCTCGTATTAGACGTTCTTGCATTGAGTCACGATTCTTAAGTATGAGGGAATATGGAATCTGAGGAAGAGGAGGACAAAAATGCTCAATGGAAAAAGTTTTTTTATCAATAAGTAGTTATTAGTATTGTGCAATTTCACATCAATTTTCAAAATATAAAATCTGAACGGAATCGTCAAACTTTTAAAACTAAGAAACCTTCAAGTACTTACGTACTTTGACGACTTCTGTGGTCGAGTGGTTTGTACACCGGTCTTCAAGGTGTCGCCATCTCTGAGGCCCCGGGTTCGATCTCCGGCTGGGTCAATTTAGAAAACGAACTTTTCTATGTATATTGGCTCATGTCTGGGTATTTGTAGTTTCACCGTTGTCTCTGATTTTCATGACACAAGTACTTTAGCTACTTACTTTGGAATCAGAGCAATGTTTGTGTAGTTGTCTAATATTAATTTATTTGAATACTTAATTGTTAACAGACTTGACTGCAGTTTGATAGTAAAGTACCAGTGAAAAATTTATTAATTTCATTGATTTTTGCTGTTAAACTGGGTCCAGCTGGAAATACAAAAATGATCTTTTGTGTAATGGTCAGCTAAATAGATATTTCAGTCCATTCGACCTATAAAATGACAATGGCATGCTCTGCGCAAAAGTGGCCCTTTTAGCACTTTTGCGAACTACTACTACAACGAACAAAATTTTACTGAGGTTATTGTTTCTAAATAAACTATAGAACCTTAGCTTCAATCTGTACATGTGAATTTTTGATACATTATGTACTTAGCGAGCAATAAATTTAATTAAAATGAGGGCGCCACTTGAGGTATTTAGGGGCCTTAACGCAACGATATTTTGTCGTTAGAGAATTGGGTAGATATTGTTTTTTCGTAAATCGGAACAGCTGCTAAATACGTGATGTGGGTGTGAAAGATTTGTTGGGCTACATTTTATGCGTTTTGGTTTACTTTATGATATTTTTAAAGCAAATTTGGATTTGTTATGAAAATTCTTATGAGTATTTTTCATCAGAACAACAATGTTCACGCATAGATAAACAACGTATTTTGAATAAGAAATAATGAAATATTTCTTTACGGAATTAAATATTCGCTGGAAAAATTGTATGTACCTATTGAAATATTTCAAAAATTTGTAAAAAACAATTCATATGTCTTGAAAATTACCAATGATGTAGATACGTTGATATAAAGTTGTTTTTTTGTATTGCATAATTCCGGGTGTAGTGCGTCTCCCACCTCCGATCACTTAACATCAGAGTCCTATTTAATAACGTGACAATTTGTCAATTGTCATGACAATTTGGTTTACTAGAATAAACTATATCGAGATTTACACCATGTACGTACCTATTTATTTTTGAGACTTGAGACAGGTTGATGTAAACCCCGATATAGTTTATTCTAATAACGTCAATAACCATGGAAATTTAAAACATTAATTTGGTTTATATTGCGGTGTAGTTATGAGTATGGAAATTTAAAACATTAATTTGGTTTATATTGCGGTGTAGTTATGAGTATTTTATATTCAATAACGTGACAATATGTCAATTGTCATGACAATTTGGTTTAGATTGCGGTGTAGCTATGATTATTCTATTTTCAAATCGGTTAACGCAATGGATATAAAATTGTCATTACAGGTGACAAATTGTCCAGTTTATTAAATAGGGCCCAGGTTACACGAAAACTTTTTTTTGGGATAGAAAAAAAGGTAAGGTGAGGGCCACGCCTTAGATGGCCAATCACAGACCCGTTGTGCATAAAAAAAGCATTTTGTACTGTTTCCTGTTACATATTGAATGGAAAGTAATAACAAAACTACATTAAATTCCGATCGAGGCGAGCCCATAACTCACGCTGAGCCACCGATAACCATTCGGCATGGTGATAACGAATTATTATACTACTGGCACGGCTTGGGAAATAACGGAGCGTAGAAGATGTGACAAAAATACTTTTAAATCAATTTTATTTTATTTTTATTTTATTTTTACCAGGGACAAAAAAAAATCATACAATGTATATTCATCCTTACTTAAAATGAAATATAACAATTTTGACTAATCGTAGTACCAGCATCAATGTCCACATGTTACTTAAATATACAGTAATAATAATAATAAATTAATTTATTTCGACCTGGATCATAATTGTACATAGTAAAAGTTGTTCAGTTCGATGGTCCCTATCTACCATATTCGGCATTAGGGGTATTTTTGAAACACGTTGTATAATGCGGTAATTAGCCCTAAACGCTAAAAACACAACTATAGTCATAATCCTTTGTTGCAGTTGAAAAACAATTGAAACCATTAGTTACTAAAACCAATTCACAAAGATAAAACCCTTACCGGTTCACTGGTTAGAGAATGCCTTATGACATTAAGTCCGCCATTTGCTGAAATTTTATGCAGTAAAGTTTAAACAAATAAAACCTATTGAAAACTGAATAATGGGTAAAGTTTTCAAAGATTCGTTTTCCATTGAAATTCGATGGATATTCGATAGCCAAAACAAACCTTATTCTGCAGTAGACATTGAAAAGGTGAAGGATCATTATCGAGCTGTGCTGCGCTGTGCTATATTATGTTTTATCTACATGTTCCACTAGATTATGTAAGTATGCTTCTGTCGAATGACTCGCTGAAACTTAAATACGCTTGAACTTTGTTAATACTGCAACAACTCTAATGTATATAGCAAACAAAGCATTCAATTTTTTTCTTAAGCCTAGCAGATTTTGGCTATGAAATGAAATGAAACGCAATTTGGCATCTGGCTGTAACTATACTTGTATGAGACTTCCGCATGATGTTAGAGGTCTGAAAATTGATATAGAGACTCCCTGTTAATATAGAGAGTGGGCTATGAAAAAAGGCACCTCTGATGTGCAAAAAATACACCTCAAAAAATAAAACAAAATAAGTTTATTGTCATAATCATCTTGGCAATATTTTACTTGAAAATGTTTTTGGTGGGTTTCATTTGTCATACATAGCTTAAGTCAACACAGCACAGCACAGCACAGTCACAGTCTCAATACAGTAGTATTAAATTGTCTCAATACAGTCCAATAGTGATTATACCTTAATTAAGTATCGACATAGTAATGATATTTCTATGTAGATAACAGTTTTTGGATGGTACTAAGCGATGTAGGCCTTGGACAGCCTCCAAGAAGCTTCGAATTTGTCTTTGGAAGCTTTTAAAATGCGATTGCATTTGCAGTGCAGTGTATGAGTAAAAAGATAAAAGTACTTTAGACCGACAGACAGACTATATTGACCAAGTAAAATGATTTTTTTTAAATATTTTTCTTAGCGTTTTTTTCTTATAGGTTTTAGTCTGGATGCGTCTTGTCCGTGTGCGCGTCTCGCCTCTTGGTTTTCTACTGTGTAGGGGTCTACAATGAACACACGAAACTTCGTAATTTCGGGCTGTTTCTCACCACGAAAATACTACGGGCCCGTCAACGGAACGAAATCGGCGTTTGACGTTTGTTGATACGGATAGCTATTTCGTGTTATACTCAATGTGAATGAAAGCATTTGCTTGCACCTGCATGCGGACAAAATCCGCACGCAGGTAAAGTAAGAAATCTTTTAATAGTGCGTATAAAACAGTAGTTTTTGTATTGAAGTTAAAAGGAAAACTTTCACCTCTCAGTTAGACTATACAAGTTGATGTGTAACAGTCGATCTCTTAAAAATTCAAAGTGAGGCTACTAGGGCATATATTAAAGAACAATGCTTGCACAATCTCAAAAAAAAAATTTTTTTTATGCCGCATAATTTTTGATTATTAATGAAAAATGAAAAAAAAAACCGTTCCCCCCCTTATCTCCGAATTTTACATAGAGAAAAACCTGAAATTATTTTACGTGATAGGAGTTTATGTAAATGTCTCTAAATAGTAAACTTTTTCAGAATGATGATGGAAAGGACGGAACCCTCAGTGCGCGAGTTCGACTCGCTCTTGATCGTTTTTTTATCGCCTTCGAGTTAATGATATTTAAAACAATTTGGGAAGATACTAACCAATACAACACTAAAGGAATATTCATATTAATAATCACGTAGATAATAAAATTATTTTATTACAGACTTGCTTTTCATACACTTCTGCGAATCGACAGAATATTGCTAACTTTAATGGCGTCCTCACAAAAATATTTATTAGCTATTTAAACTGCCACTACTTCCTTTTACTATTAACATTTGTTAGGTATAAACTGAGTACCTAACTTAAGTATCTATCTGGTAACTCAAAATTAATCTCACTGTGGATTGGGAATTAATTATACTATCAATATTATATTAAAGGTAGGATTCCGCGGGACGCGGCAGACGGCAGGCGGCAACAGCAGATGACGACGGCATGTGCCGCAACGGCAGACGGCACTACTTTGTAGTATTAATTTGTATGAGACCGATTCCGACATACGACTGCAACTGCCGCGCGACAGGACGTCACTTGTTTTGACGCGTAGCGGCAGACGGCACTACCGCACAAACACAGTACTGCCGTTGAAGTTTAACATTATGGACGTGTTGACAGACAACGAAAGCGAAAATTTTATTAATTTAGTGTCTAAACATCCGTGTTTGCTGCCGGCATCGGAATCTATACGACGGCAACTGACGCCCGACAGCATTTGCTGCCGTTCATCTGTTGTTGCCGCCTGCCGTCTGCCGCGTCCCGCGGAATCCTACCTTAACACATTCGGAAACGCAGTCTAAACTTTAATGGTCCTTACAATTCTTTAATTAGGTTTTTTTTTTCTATAATGTACCTACTATGTAATGTAGGTACAGTCACGTCTAAAAATATGTATACAGTTTAGAACTTTGTCACTTTGTTGTAGCTGTCATTTGGCATTGAGTTCTGTTCGAAAAAGGAATAGCTTAGAGCGACAGAGTTCTAAACTGAATACATATTTATAGACGTGACTGTACAATACGATACGCCCATATCTGATAAAGTAGTATTTCCTTTATGTTTTAAAAAGTACCTACAGGGTTTTAATCACGCCTTCCGTCTGCTCAAATATCAAAACAAACTAGGTATACAAATGTTTTCAACTAACTTTTTAGACCAATGTAACCTGCTTATGTATATGAAGTTTCATTAAAGTCGGTTCATTCATTTCGAAAAATAAGGTCTTGAAAGTTTGTATGCATGGGCGCCGCCAGGATTTTTATCAGGGAGGTACATCTGCGTATCGACACACACACAACGACACATTAACTTACTTAATAACATAACTGAGTTTATTGAGCAGGTGCCGACCAAATTTGGACAGCGACCTAGACGCCTTCAGTTTTTATTCAAACAGTAACTTAATAAAGAAAATGTATTTTTTCTATGTATTTTTTTCCTGACAGGGAGGTGCAAGTGCACCCCCTTGCACCCTGTTGCTGGCGCCCATGTGTGTATGAAATATTACCCGGCCAAGGTTCAAGCCGAGAGATGGCGACACCAAGAAAACCGATGTGAAAAGCCTCGACATAAGGTAGTTGAAAATGGTCATAATTCATAAATAGAATACGTAATTATTGAATCGCTTCCAAAAAACTGAAAATAGTTCACACGACGGCACCTCAGACTATACATGTTGACCGTGAGTCCGCCTTTATGCCCTACGTAATAAAAGCTGTTTTCGCAGTTTAACTGTATAACCTGACGTGCTGTCGTGTGTACATGGCTGTAGTTGCACATGCACTCTTTTTAGAACGCTATAAAATGAAGTTATAATCCATAAAGCGTGTTTATTATTTATCTGTATACTAAAACTTTTTTCATCTGTGATTTATATTCAGCAGTGGGGTTTACTCTGCAAACAAATAATGTGAATTGATTCCAAATATTTGGTACTAGCGAGCGCCCGCGACTTCGTCTGCCTGTAAAGTTATTTTTGTATCCCTTGGGAACCGTACTTTCTTCTGGATGAAAAGTAATCTTATGTCCATTTGCGTATCCCTGAAAATATGTATGCGAAATTTCATAATGATCGGTTGTGTTGCTTAGACGTAAAAGCGTGACAAACAAACATAGTTTCGAAGGATTTGGTGAATAGGTTTTGGTAAAGTTTTAGAGTTAAATAATAATATGCTTATTATACCAACAAAGCTATATTTGGATTCTTACTGTAATAATAATAAATATCTTCTTTAAAAGTGGTCGTGATCTTTCTATAAGATGCACTTTTAAAAAGACATACAAGCTAACGGCTCACCTTTATGTCTTAAATGTCTAGACATTGGAAAACGAAAACTGGAAAAGTCTGAAAAATTCCGAGGCTGCATTGCGATTCTGTAAGACATCATTCGTGACCTCGCATCTGAATCCGCTGTGAGTTTCTTGATTGGTATTCTCAAAACTCGCTTGACAATTCGCATGTGCACTAGCGCTGCACTTGCGAGCGTGTCAGCGAGTTGAACTAAATTGACGGCGAGAATTTTGACGGGAACCGATAACTTGTCCGAAATTTACTTGTCCTAATTTCATTTAACGGAAACGGTTTACCAAAGTTTTTGTTGCTACATGTATTGTTTGACATATTTTTAAACCATCGAAATATCATTTGGCATATGTCTCATTTTACCGAACTACGTTTCACCGATTTTCAAAATGATTTTTTAGTATTGGCACCACCAGAACAACATTTTACCGAATACTATTTGGCCGCAACCGCAACTATGGTATATTTATATTATGTAGGTAACATTTGACATAATCGATATTTGTTATAATAATACATGTTTTATTAAGCAAGCATGCACCATGCATGCAAGCATTATAGAGCTGCGAATGGTCAAAACACTAACCTAACCTACTTAATGTATTCAAAGTTTTTCATTTGGTGAACTGAAAATATGACAAATAAATCAGTGGTGTAATGAATGTTCGGGAATATAATACTTCGACGAAATGTTCTTTCGACCGCGCATAACTTCGGTAAAAAGTTTTTCGACCAAATAAGACATCGGAGTAACGAAAAAAACGTAATTTCGACGAAGTCAAAAAAGGCGAAACGAAAACAGTCGAAAAGATTTCAGTAAAATGAAATTCGATCAAAAAAATTTCGACCTTGGGATAGGTTACCGATTTTGACAGATAAAGTATGAGATGATGTAAAAAGTGGCATTCTGTAAGGTATAGACCGAGAGGTGACAGGATTTTTCGTAACGATCAAGGAAACGATTACTTTTACTTTTATGGGGTGTAGAGTGGTTGTAGAATGTCCCCTAATGTGAATGATGAATTTCCATACAATATAATGCTATTTTCGCGATTTTTTAGCATATCAAAACAGCTCTTAGAATCCTGATAGATCAGTTGTGTGTATTGCAATCTGGATCTCATCCATTCACTCCCTGGGTAGCTATCTTCAGATCGGCAGAGAACCAAGGCTTCAAAGTTATCTCGTTGGTATGAAAATTATCTGGTGCTTCTAATTATCTAAGGTGAAGGTGCAAGGTGTGTCGCTGTCATGCTAAATGCAGGTATTGTGCACTGATATTTTTGTGGTGTGCATGTGCATTTTTTTGCGGGCAGGCGGGCGGTGCATCCTGCATATATATTTTTTGCGGGAGTAAGCTACATATATTTCTCTTTTCACAATTCTAATTATCCGTCCACCTCTCGAATTAAACAACCTCTCGCATCAGATCTCACTTCGCTACTCCCTTCACTCTCACTTAAATTTGCATTCTGTAAGCATCACCTATTTACTTGCGAAGTGAAGTGAGTTCTGTATTGTAGTGACTGCCACACTCAAAAAAATGTTAGTCGAGATTTATTGATTGCAGTTTTTTGATACAATTGTTGAGTTTTTGGTACAGAACTTTATAGCAAATATGCGTTTTTTTAATTAAAATTTCTTATTTTAAGGAATTTGAGGCAGCTAATAGTCTGCGTGTTGAATTAAAATTGACCGTGAGATTTTGACAGATGAAATATGAGATGACATAAGAAGTGGCATTCTGTAAGGAAATTCCGCCCTCACTTCGATGCTCACCTCGCAAGTGAACCCGATTCAAAGTGTCAAATAAAAAGTATCTATTTTACGAGTGAAAATAGAAGAAGTCCTCTACAAACAATGTTAAAATAATATTTTTTTTAGAAATAAAACACTTTTTACGGATTACAGCGCGTATATTATTAATTCAGGTGTTGTTTTAGAATTATTTAGTTTGTATTTATTGGTTTTTAGAATTCCCGACGTTTCGACACCTTTCCAGGGACCGTGGTCACGGGAGGACTAAAAGTGTTTAAAAAGTGTTTTATTTCTAATGAACTGTATACGAGCGAAAGTCTTAGAAGTGAATATTTTTTTATTTTTTAACACTGACAAGTAGTTTTTAACCACAAATTATATAGCTATTTAATTTGTGAAAAACTATTTTTTTTTTATTATTTAACTTTACAAAAACAAAAATTTTTCATCGTAACAAACCAAAAACCACGGCGGTTTGTCCGGAATGCTAGACTTATACACTAACATTATTATATATTTATGGTAACAACAACATATTATAAAATAGGTCACTAGTAAACAATTTACCTGCGGTGATCGTCCAGTTTTAATATTACTTTCTGTAATGCTTTGTAAGAGATGTAAAGGATGGTGAGAAAAGCTTTGAGTTTATATATCCAGATGACTTGTATTTATTCTCAATAATCAGAACAACAGATAGGTGTGTCTGTCAACGGTTTGAATTTCTGGACAATTGCATTGCTATTATTGTTGTGCAAGCAAAGATGTTCATGAGCCACAAGCCTTCCACCACCACCACCTACAAGGATGTTATTTCAGAAAACATTTTTATTTTAATGTCAATTTTTTTTTTACATGTTATTGTATAAAATTTGATAAAAAAAAAATTTTATATTGTTAGGTAAAACTTATTATACTGGTTTGTAAGACTCCTGGGAATAGAGGGATTTAGGTGCTTGTTAGTACACAGAATGCTCAATTATCATCCAGACATAGTTGCAAAAATAGTTATTGCATGCTGTGTTTTGCACAACATGTGCAATCGCGCAGAAATACCGGCTTTCACAATTTCAGAAGAAGAGAGACTAGAAGAGCTACAAACAATTGCTGAAGTTCAAAGGAGGCAAACTAGGGGTTTGCCATCTTACGCCGATTTAGCTCTAGGGCAATAACGTAGACGAAATATAGTAAATAGCCTATGGCGTTCACGTCATATTTAATTTATCGGTTGTCAAAAACCCTTTACAAGTTTTCTTTCGTCATTTCATTCTTGGATAGGCCTTCCAATTTGTGAAATGGTAGTAGATTCAGTAGATTAATACATTTTTAACATGATGTGCTAACAGAAAACCTAAAAAAACTGCTATAAAAACAGCTTATTTTTTTTAAAGCTTTATTTATTTAATACCAAATAATATACTAGAAAAAATAAGACTTGCACCAGATCATGTTCTCGGACGGGAATCGAACCCGCGACCTTTGGATATCCGGTCCAATGCTCTGACCGCTGAGCTACCGAGCCACTCTTTTCTAGTATATGATTTGGTATTATATAAAAATAGCATTGTGAATGCTAAAATCTCAAAATTTAAAAAGCTTTATTTATTTTTAACATTTTTGGGGCTAGGCATATGTATATGTAATAAAAATGTAAGCGATGATATAAATATATTTTATTAATATTTAAACGACAGTTGATCCTTTCAATCGGTTCAGCCGTCTTCGAGTAGTTCTGGTAGCTCTTCCTTCAGGTGTTCCTTCTGGAGTTCCCTGGTAAGTTCAGACCAGATGTTCTTCAATTTGCTAATATGTAGTGACACTTCACCACTGGATTGCACTGTGTAGCTGAAGAACTTCATGCACAGGCTTTACTCTTTTGCAAGCCATCATACAGGCGGTGTAGTTCTAGCCATACTTCCCTCGCTGTAGAATATCGCAAAACTTTCTCACAGTTGTCTTGTGACAAATTCGTAGTAATAAGTTCGCCTCATGAAGCTCTCGTGTCTCCCACTTGGATTGTTGCTGATTCAACGATAGACTTTTCCATCAACTCTCGACGTAAATTCTATCTGAATTTTATTTCCGGTAACTTAACGCTCTGCTACCATATTAAAGTACATACTTTTTGATATTATAGGATCTTGGGAAAGAAAATAATAAAATTAAACTGTAAAAACTGTATTAAAAAACGCAAGGAAGAATATTGACAAACAAGACATTGACATTATATTCAATGAGCAATATATACAAAAAGAGTACTTAGGTCGATTTGCAGCAACATTTACTAAATCTCGATTTTGTTAAACCTAGACTTTACTCATACGAATACGTAAAATTTTTAAATCGATATTTAAAATTTTCACAGTTTCATAAGGGCTACATCTAAGTTTAACAAAGTCGAGATTTAGTAAATGTTACTGCAAGTGGGCCTTAATATAGGTAACTATACAAAGCAGGATTCTTAACAAAATATTATAGGTCTGTCCACGGTCCGGTTTTTTCTTGGATGACGGATCCGGGCGTTTCGACGGAGACGGATGACGGAGACGGATCACGTTTGTCCATTGCGTCCGGATCCGATCCAATCCCGAACCACATATCACTCTGCGGTGCAACTGAGATGTCATGTGCACGTGCCTTTTTTTACGTTAGAATGCCGACAACTTCTTGCAATATACGTACAAAGACGCAGAAGACAAAAAAGTTTTGGGTTTCACCCTCTCCTGCTAGAGAGATACCTCGATGGGGCATTTAATACACTATACGATAAATTACAACAACGTGAAGATATATAATACCAAATAATAAACTAGAAAAAATACGACTCGCACCAGATTATGTTCTCGGACGGAAATCGAACGGGACGGGAGCATTGTAAATGCTAAAATCTCAAATTTAAAAATGATGTAGCTTTCTTATCTTAATCAATTGTTTAAAAATATCTGGAAAGGTATTCAGTTGATGTCGAGGTAATTCCTTGTAATTGGTGAGATGGCGCTGGCTTGCAGCGTAAGAGTTGATATACTAGGAGAAATTTGACATTCCCACTAGTGACTCAGTAGCGCAGCGGTCAGAGCATTGGACCGGATATCCAAAGGTCGCAGGTTCGATTCCCGTCCGAGAACATGATCAGGTGCGAGTCGTATTTTTTCTAGTTTATTATTTGGTATTATATAAAAATAGCATTGTGAATGCTAAAATCTCAAATTTAAAAACGTGAAGATATTTTTTTAACATTTGTTTTTATTAGTAACTCCTTTTTGGTTAGCAGAAATGACCTTTTATTTCGTTGTGACTTAGCCGATACTTATTTTTTTCGCATAACCTAAGTGGCATACGCTATATTAGTGTGTAAACATTAGTGCAAAATGTTTTAAAACGTTAGCGTTCATGGTTGTTAAATAAATTAAGAAAATGTTAGTATGGAAAATTCAAATTCTTTAAAATTCTCCATACAAAACGGCAATTTCATACTTTAACCCCTAATATTAACTTGCCCTAAAAACTTTATTGTGTGAACAAAATAAAGTCGCAGCGCAAGTGCTTGTCGCAATAAGCAAGTTCGGCAAGTCGCAAAAGATGACGGTTGACGAAGACGGACGTCGGGTGGCTGCGCCGTGGACAAGTCCATATGTATTTTATATTCTAATGGGGTACTTCGAATCGAGGCTCCGGTTTAGCGGTTCATCCGATCAAGCAAAATCTTCGGAGCCCGTCAAAAGAACGGATGACGGATTTCGGACGCCGGATGTCGAGTTGACAAAAGTTCATACAAATATAATATATAGGCCGCTATTCGGTCCGGTTTTTTCTCTCCGAGGAGACGGACGCCGTGGACATACAGTTTAAGGCATAGGGATTATATTCATGGCACGAATTAAGAGTTTTTTATTTTTTTTATTTTTGCTGCATCAAATTCCTTAAAATAAGAAATTTTAATTTAAAACTCACATATTAGCTAAACTGGAATCGATAAAACTCGACTAACATTTTGTTGAGTGTGGTTGTCACTAGGTACAACGTAAGTCAAGGTCAAGGTCAAGCGAGGTGAGATGCGAAGTGAGAGTGAATTGCGAAGGGAGTTGCGAGTTGTCGTCTGATTTTACAGAATCGCAGGGAGCGAGCATCATACAGTCAGTTAGCACGGTCTTTTGAAACCGCAAACTTTGTGTTTTTCATTACGAAATCTCAAGAAATCGGCACAGAGCAAGAAAATGGACATCTCATTTATCTATAGGCATTATTTAGACTCTAATTATTGTTAAATAAAAAAGTCTCGAAAGTGACTATGCTTTATAATTGTAACTTGATCATCAGACATTTTTAATATCCCCACTGTTGAGGCACAGGCCTTCCTTATGGGTGGATAAGGAGGATGGGCCATAGCCCACCACGCGGGCCCAATGCGGATTGGTGGGTGTTAACGACTACAAATGCACCCGGGACCAACGGCTTACCGAAACACGGAGGAGCTTGAGATAATAAATTTTTGGTCACCTATCCCGTCACCGTCCATTGCGAAAGTTGCTTAACTTTCGCAATCGCTGGATCAGGCGCTAAGTCACTGCGCCAACGAGCTCCTCGATGTTGTAACTTAGTTGTGGCTTATTTTATTTTCTTAACCCATGGGCCGTTTGTTATTATTATGTGCTATTTGGTTAAATATTATGAAAGTAGAATTTGCGTTCACCGAGAAATTATTATAGAAATTATATCTGTGGATAATTCAGATCATTTTGTAAAGTAACGGCTTAATATTTCCATAGAGAGCTGCGACGTATTAAACATAAACTGGTGGTACTTCTTAAATCACATATTTAATGCAATAGTGCGCACTTAACACTACACAGGCCTTGCTATAAAGATATTTAAAACTTTATCGCTCACAATTCCCAAGGCATAAATTATGCCAGCTACGCATAACCGTACACATATCAACGCCATTCGTCATAAACTCGTTACGAACGCATTTATGTCACTCGAGGGATTATGCTAAAGTTGGCATGGAATTTTAAATCACTTTTGCTTTTGAACTAGTTTGGAAATACTCAAGGGATTTCACTAGTTACAACTGGCAGAAAACGGGAATACAAACACGCAATAATGTTTCTGTACACGCGAGAATAAATAATTTCATTTTTAAGTAGGGAACATTCAAGTAGTTTTCAATTTATTATGTGAAGAGTCATCCTTGGAAACCCCATTTTTTATTTTTAAGTTTTATTTTTGCACTATGTTGACGTTTTGGGATCTTTTCAGGGATCATGCTCACGGGTTAATCCCATAGTAAAAGATTTTTATTACTTGAATAAACAATAACCTAGCTAGTAGCACTGTACTGTATAGCTAGTGGATAGATAATTATCACAATAATTATAATTAAACTGACTAAATTGAGCTTATTAACAAAAATATACATAATGCAAATGATATTATTTCTTCTAAAGTTAAAAAAGTTCCTAAGTAAGAAGGGAAAACTTTTAAAAACAATTAAACTGGCAACAGTTAATTAGTAGATAACTCAACCTAAAATTTCCACCATTTTCTGAGCTAATCCACTCAACCGAAATGCACATGGACCGATGGAGGCACTCAAATAAGAAAACAACAATGCAGATTGGAACATCTGTTGTCTCCTATTGGGGAATCTGTGAATCACTGTAATGTTAGGCCAAAATGTATTGTATTGTTATGAGAATAAAGCATACATTTGCTGGATTCGCTGAGCAGACTAGTCGCGATGAAAATTACCATCTTCCGCTAACGTCCACTGGACAGATTGGTATATTGTGAGCCCTGAATGCCTATTACAAAAAAGAATATCCATGCCATCGGACGATGTTCGTCGTTCGATTTACTTGATTTTGAACTTAGAGTGCCTTTAATTCATCAACGCCCGAGCGGCCGGATAACAATGGAATATCTATTGTGACTCATTTTCCGGGTCTTGAAGGGTTAAATTTGTTGCGTGAAGAAGCTCTGCAGTGGCACTACAGTGGCGTATCAGTCACACCACTATGTACATTATGACTGTAGAGTAGAAGCAATGCAGTGGCGCTTCTGGATTTTATATGAAAAAACTCACAATACCCACTTACAAACATACTTAACACTATCTGTTTTTTGGGCAGTCGTGTAATTAGTAGTGTAGTGGGCGCTACGCCACAGCTGTTGTGCCACTGTAGCGCCATTGCAGCGCTTCTTTACACCACTAATTCGAAGACATCGGGACAAACATCTTCCGATTTCCAGATTATTTTTATGTAATAGGCCCCCTAATGTCGTGATGAAACGTTTTGCTTATACCTTTTTGCTTAGGGTCCTTGAAAATATGCTACTTTAAGCATCACCTCCCAACTAGCAAAAAGTGGTCTTGTTTTAGTCATGAATGCGTTTTGGCTTTGCTTAATGCATTTTTTAATAGTCTCAGAATAGTTTTGTAGTCTTCTACAAGTCCCGTTTTGGGCACAAAATTCAAGAACTTTAATCTTGCTTTGGTTCTGCAAACGCCGTTGAAAATGCTAGTTACTCTTAATATAATCTTGAGAACGCCTTATTTCGTGCTGATAATCTTATACTGTGCAAATTGAGAACAAAATGAAGCTTTGATGTCAATTATAATGTTAATACAGGATAATTATTTGAATTCTTGTAAGTAAACTTAATTGTGTAAATAAATACGGCCATTATAAGTAGAGTTCTGGTTTGGTAGACTGAGATGTTTATTATCAAGTTACCAACGGCTGATTGTTGTTGCAAAGGTGAGTTTTTCGTTAATATAGGTAGGTATTTGTGTCAAATTTTTAATGCCCCTTTAAGTTTTGATCAATTTAGATTTTAAATGTGTAATGATTTTCACTAAGCGTTTTGACTAAAACTGTTCCTAAACCTAAAAGCTGGGCAAGTGCTATTATGAGACTTCAGTACTTTATGTAAGAGGTATCGTAATCTTCTAGTCAGTTGGAAATAGTTGGGGTTCCATCATAAAAATGTTTTGATAAGTAATGAAAGGCTTTTTTAATGATTTATGTTGACTTTTTCTTTTTAGTGCCTTTTTGAATAAACAAAATTATTCAAGCAGTTATTTCGATAGTTAAGCAGCCACAACCTGTTAATGATGACCCGTTAAATAAAGGATCCCATATAAAACCCACACATGAAGAAGCTGTTCGTTCATACATGAGTGTTGTTGCTGTGACTTTAACTTATACAGCCTTTCTGTTTCACTGTAGCCAATAAGGCGTTATGCACGCGTTACGAGTTAGCTGATTGTCTCAAATTAATTATAATTGATTACAGTGATTACACTGTTGTCATTATGATTGAATGTTTTATGATTGTGAAATAAAAGAAAACTATAAAAATTAATAATGGAAATTTTATTTATAAAATCATAGTCAAGGAATAAACCATAACCTACGATAAATTAAAAGGTAAAAATATAAGTAACCAATATTGATTCAAATTTCAGATTCCAATACAAGAGCAATTCCAATACTAAATAGGAAAAGAAAATTTTCTATAGAACCACTAGCTTCATTGTCAGTAGCACTTATCTTGGGTTACAAGATTAACACAGGTTATGTTTATGGTGTCAAAAGGTTTTAAAAAAGCAAAACAAAGATTGGTTTAGGATTTCTAGTCTAATATATGAGCAATAAGCTCTCATCCAATGCTCATACTCCTGCAAGAGCCAAGAATCTTTCTTATACAGAATTTCTAACATAGCTAGCATAATAAACGGCGTTCCCAAGACTACTAGTAGTACTTGTATCCTAATAACGCATTTTTATAGAGAAGTGTTAGACTTGGTTATGACTTTATTAATATTAAAGTATTTAGCGTAGAGTTAAAGTCCTATATCGTGCTACCATAGAACAAGTACTTCAATACATCATATATTTTAATCTCTAATGCGCTTTCTAGATTATTTTACCAGATTATTGGTGTTGGCATTAAATTAGCTTTTAGCAGTGCATTTACAAGCCGGCATACATTTTATATAGCATTCCTGTGACTTGTATAAGACTTATAGCATTATAAGATCCTACTTCCAAGAGCAACTTGTTTGTTGGGCTATCTACGATTTCACTACTTTTCGTAGTGAGTTAATAGTTCGCTAAATTGAAGAGAATCGACAAAACAAATTGAAGAGATCAATAAATTGCAAAATACTTATCATATTAAAGAAAGTATATAACAGTTATAAAAACTAACATTACTTTGTCAGATATTAGAGATGTAAGAATTATAAAGATAATAAATGTAATTTTGTCTAAGCATTGATACAAATTATTCTGTAGGTCTTTAAATATTAAAAAGTCGGTATCGCTTGTAGTTAAAATATATAACCATATTCAAAATATTATGCTCACTCTTCAAATACCTTGGTAGTTTGAGAATAAGCAGATAAGCTTATTCTAATAAGCTGATTGTGTATATTTTAATCATAAAAGTTTAACTCAATATATTATTTGAAAAGATTTAGCTTTTTGAAAATTAATTTTAACAATATTGGATGAGGCGATGAGACTGTATCGATGTGACCTCAATTTTAGCTTAATGTTTTCCTTTCAATATAATATTCGAGGGGAAAATTCCCGAGGAAAATGTAAGAATATAGAACTGTGACTTGTCTGAATAAAGATGGCGAAATATGAGACATTTTACAAGATTAAAATACGCCTGGCTCTCGGTCCGCCATCTGAAAAAGCGTTTTTTATGAAAGTACGACGAATTGAAAGTATTATCACAGAACACATAAAATGAAAAAAGATATTATCAATAGTACAATATAACGTAGGAAATATATTATTAAATTAAATAAAGATAAATTCTGAAAACATTTAAACATTCGATTGGTTACTATGCGTGCTCTTGTGTTGATGAAAGTAGAAAATTAAGGCACAAAAATAAGTACAGAAAATGTAATATTAATTTTTACCTGCGACTTCTTCTTGAAACAATAAGCAATACTTATTGTTTATTTATGACGAAGAACTATTTGATTAAAGCTAAATTTCGAATAACTAATTTCTGAAAGAAATTAATATCTTCCACTTTACAGATTTATGCTAAAATAAACAGAGTTTTTGTTGCTTAAATAATATAAAAAAGTCATCAAGAATTTTATAATATAAAAAAATGCGTTCAGTGTTTATAGATATATTAAATAGGTACTAATGAAATCACATTAAATTGCTTAATAATTTTTTGATATTACCTGCTCGTCAATGGCATATTATGTGTCATGCAAACCTTTCCTAAAGTAAGCCATTACAGCTCCACGATCTAGCCGGGTCATAATGTTGTACTGAATATCATTTTTTCCCATGGGAAATAATGTGATTTGAATTTGGAATGCAACCCATGTAGTCGTGCTTGATCGAGGTTGGTTCCAAAAATGTTTGGGTGCAATGAGATTTTATTCTGAGTTAGGCTGTATGTCATCATTTTCTTTGCACTACACCTACAATTTAAAAAAAAGAAACACATGATAACTTTTTTTCGAAATTCATTTTCACCCGCGCACCAAGAAGGATTTATTCGAATGTCAATTGACCACTACAATAGACGTCATTTTTTTATTAAATAAATACTTAAGTAGGTACTTTCTTTATAAGAGTAATTGGTTTCAATTGCCTCGCAGAAAGTATAAAAAGTAGAGTATGCATCGCGGGCTTAAATGTGTATTTGTCTTGGGCGAACTTGAACCTGAACTTGAGTATAGCGCCCGGGACATAACACACTACTTTAAGCCCTATAGTTTCATTATGTACTAATAAATGTTATTCAGACAGCCTCCTTATCCACCCGTAAGAAAGGCCTGTGCCCCAGCAGCGGAGACATTAAAAATGGCTGATGGTCATTCAGACAGCCTCACAATTAAAAACATATTTAATATGACGTAGTATTACTTCCGGTCTACAGTGTGACCAAATACATTTGAAGGTTTCACACACATTGAAGGTCTCAACTAAAATAAAACGGGAGAAGTAATACACCTTAACAAAAGGTATTTTAATTAAGTTCCAAAAATCCTTAATTTCTTTTTTTTTCGAGAAGAATGTAAAGTTCGACTCAATTTTTAAGTTACTGGTGGTAATTAAAAAACTTCAGTATTTTCCAACACATGTTGAAAGAGGAATAATTAATTTGGGAGCTAATTGAGATTCAGCGATGTCTGTTGATATTGTTATTTGTAAGTTTTGTTTTTGTAGTGTCGTTTTTTGTCTGTATATAAATATATTTTTTTTAATAGCATGATGACAGAATATTTATCCCACTTGGTAGCGCTGTTGTAGATGGAGACTTTTACGTGTGCATATGGGTTATGTTGTAAGATGTGTTGTAAGAATAGTATATATTATGCAATTAGTGAATAAAAGACGGATTTAAAGCGAGGGCCATAGATGAATCACGAGCAAGTGAAGGATTCTAACGATTGAATCACGACCGTAAGGAGTGATTCATGGCCCTCGATATAAATCCGTTTTATTCAAGACTTGCATACTATTTATGCCATGATTATTTATAAGTGATGAGCTGAGTGGTGCAGTGGTCAACATGCTGGTCTACCACGCAAGAGGTCCCGGGTCCGATTCCCGGCCGGGCAGAAATTGAAGTGATGAATTTTAATTTCTGCAACGGGTCTGTGTGTTACTATGTATAATAAGTATATATTTAAAAAGTATAGGTATAAATAGTATATCAGTTGTCTAGCACCCATATTACAAGCTTAGTTTGGGGCTAGATGATGCTGTGTGAAATTATACAAGAATTTATTATTTATTATAATTATTAAGTAATAACACGCAGGTTACCCTTTAATCGTAAATTACCTCGAAGCCTACTGATACGCTTCCCATGTTCATGCTTACGTAGCTTAAAGTCAATCAAGCTTAGAAGCTTACGTAACCCCACTTCTATCCATTTTTAAGCCAGTCGCGGAACCAAAATGATATTTGGCCAAAAGAGGATTTATTGCCGAACAAAGGGAATAAGTGGGAATTCAAAAAAGGTTGCATGTGTGATGGATTACAGAGTGGTTTTGTAGCCTTTGACTTATGGCCAGTACAAGTGTTCCCGATTTCACTTATCTTCCGTCTGACCCGCTTTTCAAAGAAACCCCTGCCTCTTTCACGGAGCGAACCACTAGACAACAGAGGCGGATTGTACTAGTGGCAACAATTAAAAATCTTATTGTTTTAACCAATAATAGATTGTGCCATAAAACAAGTTCCATTTATAACCTACCTTTTAAACACACATACAACACTATTCAAACTTTAGGGTTTCCTCAAACAAGCGGGTTCTTACTTCACGAAAAATAAATGTTCGGTAAATATCGCGAATATAAAAAAGTTGAACGCTAAGCGAAAAGAGAATAGGCTCGACACTTGGTGCGGAACGTGCGCACATAAATCTCGTGAACGTGAATCGTTTAAGAATACCTAATAATATTGAATAAGGGTATATAACATTTTTAATTGCATTATGGCATGGACTGTGAAATGCGGAGGTCACTACTGGTAGTAAGCATTTTTTTCAAAATGGCGGACAGGTAGGTATGCCAGTCTTCATACATATATGACCGATGGCTTTTTATAATCAATGTTGCTGTAGGTACCGCTACATCTAGACCGGATAATAATTCATACAAGATTACCACGATACAGGCTAAGCCTAGTGTGGAATTTTAGTTTTAAGAATCCTACATGTAACCAATTTTGAAATAAAGAATTTTATTATTATTTATTATTAAAGTAAGTAGCTAAAGCACTTGTGTTATGGACATCAGAGACAGCGATGGTATCACAAGCACCCAGACCTGAGCCAATATAGAAAAGTTCGTTTTCTGAATTGACCCAACCGGGGATCGAACCCGGGACCTCAGGGATGGTGACACTTTGAAACCGGTGTACAAAGCCACTCGACCACAGAGGTCGTCTATGTTTCTGCACTTCGAGCTGCAGTGCAATTCTCTTAGCGTTACATCGTCGTTGAAAACAACGTTGCTCCAAGGAATGTAACATCCTTAAGATCGTCCATGTGGACATCGATGTTTTATTTGGTATTCTCTAAGAGTTCATAGTTCGATGGCGATCTCGGATGTGAGAACGTATCGATTCTGCTAGGATGCCATTAGAGACATTACAATCAAGGTTGTAAAGATGTTTACGCTTAGAGAATCGCATAGCTGGCCATCACCGCCGTTGCGGGCTGAAGTTAATTTGAATTATTTAGGTATTTTTAAAAACTGATTTGTTTTAAAAATAAAAAAAGAACACACACTCTGTACACAGACATGGACGGCGGCCTATGTTAATTTTGTGAATAATAAATAAGTTTTAAATTTTGAGATTTTAGCATTCACAATGCTATTTTTATATAATACTAAATAATATATTAGAAAAATACGACTCGCACCAGGGGGCTAATTGTCTAATTTAAAAATCTATCGCAATCGCTTTTATTTGACAGTTGGATCCGACACATTGCTGCATTTCTTTGGTAAGTTTTTATTTGTGCCAAAAAGAAGCATCAAAGTGTTTCATCCTGAAAGCGATTGCGATAGATTTTGAAATTAGACAATAGAAAGGCAGATCATGTTCTCGGACGGAGTCTCTAAGAGACTCGGTAGCTCAGTGGTCAGAGCATTGGACCGGATATGCAAAGGTCGCGGGTTCGATTCCCGTCCGAGAACATGATCTGGTGCGAGTCGTCTTTTTTCTAGTATATAATTTAGTATTAATAAATAAGTGTTGAAAAAGCTAATAATAAATAATTATATCGATCTAAAACAATGTTTTAATTAATGTACGCCTCTACACATTACAGTATAGTATATATATTTACAAATAGTAGGTCTATTTGTAGGAGCGTCGTTTTTACTAAAACAAATTAGTTTTTCATAAATAATGAATTTAAAAAAGTCATTATTATTTACATATTATGTTATGGTTTGCAAGAACGACTATTTTCTGTAACTATGAGTAAGCAATAAATTTATTGGCACTAAAAGCTCGTCTTTTATGGGCCATTTGAAACTTATAGTCGAAGCTATTCGCTTCTATTATAGTTAGTTTCAAATAGTAAACGAAAGGAAATTGTGATGTCGTAATTTTTACTCGATGTCGTAATTTTTCTCCGAGAAGTCGGAATGTGGGAATCGTAAATTCTTTTAAATGTAAATCCGTTATTCACTTTAAGCAAAGTTTGTATAGTGATTCTAAATAAATAAATAATAAATTATATAATTTAGCTTATGAAATTAGAAACTAAATCTAAATTCGACCTATTCCTTTCTAATACCAAAAACTAATACCAAATGGTATTTGTTTATTACCGTTATAAAATTTATATTCCCAACGAATACCAAATTTTGAATTTTTTAATATAATATTTGATAAATTTGGTATTCATTGGGAATATAAATTTTATAACGGCAATAAACAAATACTATGGTAATAGTTTTTGGTATTCGAAAGGAATAGAACCAAAATAAAATTGATAGAATGTATTTTTTTCAGTTTGTTCGTTACTTAGATTTTTAGTTTTTAATATTTTAAGCAAACACCAAAATGTTAGATCTGTAGGTTGTTTATTATGGTGGCCAAAAAATTAAAAATAGGTAGGTATTTAAAAAGCTTCCAGAAAATATGAGAGCTGTAATATTTTTTGAAGGAAAAATAATGAAATCCCGTTCGGCGAGATTGAGCCATAAGCGGAATCACCACACGAGTTAAAAATGTGAAAAGTGAAAAAAATGTACTACGTTTAAAGAAATATTTAATAGAATGTGTTATGTATTTCCGAGAAGCAATTATTTTATATTGTTCACATCTCAATATTAATATAGGTACTTTTACAGGTTTATTTTATAAAACACAAAAAAGGAATAAAAAAAATCAATAATATTCTTTTTTAAATTTAGATTTTTCGCATTCACAATGCTATTTTTATATTAAGATAAATAATATTAGAAAAATACTAGAAAAAATCGACTCACCCGTAGCACCTCAGACGAGACTCGAACCCGCACCCTTGGGATTCCGGCCCAATGCACTGACCAATTATGCTAGCGAGTCCCGTCTGAGGTGCTACGGGTGAGTCGATTTTTTCTAGTATTTTTTCTATTTGTTTTTATCTTAGTAATATTCTTGTCCAATCTAATATTTCAGTGACGAGGAATATTTGACCCCAATGTGGTTGGCGTATGGAAGTGATAAATTGACAACCTCCAGTTTCGCAGTCACTAACTAATTTCAGGAAAGTTTCAGCGGTCCAGATTTAAGCTTGAACAATCAACAAACTCCACCGCGTTGTCACGAGGCCTTGATATAAGTTAAATACAAGTCGCCATCTTTATAGTTTACAAGGTACATACAGCAGACAGAATGGGTGAAGCCACATTATCCCACCCACAGCATTTTTCCTTCTATATACCCCAAGTGGCGCCATCATTTTAATTAAATTTATTGCTCGCTAAGTACGCACAGCAGCATATCAAGGTATACACTATACATATCTATAACTACGACACGCTATACAGTGTTAGAAAGAAAGTCACCTTGTCATCATTGGTGGATTTGTTTAGTGTGTGCAAATTTGCCAATGACTGCTTAGCTGTCAAAATTAAGGGCCAATTACTGATCAGCTGTCAAAATATTGACGTTAGTGGGCAACGCCCCTGGCGCATACGTCACCACCCGCCCCGTCTCGCTGCTCGCGTGACGTCATCAGTCAGTCAGTTGACCCCAGTAGACAGTGCGCAGTTTTTAGTGTCGTGTTGCGGCTAGTGCAGTTTATTTTATAAAAAAAAAGTTAAAAAGTTTACAACAAACTGGAGTATCGGTAAGTAACTTTTTATAGTATTTCTAAGTAAAAATTTATCAAAAGTGTTAGTCTTTTTAAACAAATCGAGTGAGCGTTGACGAAATACGGCATTTCATAACAACTTTCAAGTCCATATTTATAAACAAATAATGAATTTAATGAAACTTTATACACATAAGTAAAATATATTGGTCTCAAAAGTTAATAGAACTCATTTTTGATAAATAGTATAACATCTAGTTAGACAGATTTTAAATTTTCCATAGAAACAGAAATTTCCAATTATCTTTTTAAATTAAGACATTTCAAAAATGTTCCTTGCTAACTTTTTAAACCTACATGGATATGTAAGCAGGATTGCTTATGCATATGAAGTTTCATTAAAATCGGTTAATTCAATTCGAAAAATAAGGACTTGAAAATGACGTATTCGTCAATGCCCCTATCTCGAATTTATCGCGTTTCTTTTCAATGGTTTCATAATTATTATTATTATGATCGATAAGTGTAGTCTTAAATAGTTAATTCGCTTTTTAATAACTTGGCATGATAGATATTATGATTACGAGTAGCCATCGAGCTTCTCTTAGATCGATAGATTAAATTCTAGTTTTACTATTTTTTTCTTAATTTTGTTTTGGTTTTGTTATAACTTAATTATTATTAAATGTTATGTTTTTGCTGTAGAGACGAACCATCTGGCTGCGGCCGGCGGTGGGAAGAGGGTCCATCACGACAGCGCTACGAGAAGGCCATAGGTAGATAGTCTGACCCATATTTAAGCACAAGAACATAAGAACATCCTCTTCAAATTAATAATGTGAGTAATTATCTTAGTCTCTTACATCTGCCCCCCTAGTCAAAAGTAAAATTTTTGCAATCAAGGATTTGATGTTTTAAAATTCGATGGTAACGAAAACTTTTGTCAATCCAATGCATCTTTCGAAAGCAAAGCAATTACGAAGATTTTCAAATGAAGGTTTGTCAAGGCCTTCTTGTGTGTTTTAAAAAATGTTGCAGCAGTATATAAAATAATTTCATCAGGTTAGGCATAATTATTATTAACGTGACCATTCGTCCCGTTTCGAAAAAAACATCTTTCCAGATGTTTTGACAATCGATAAAGATGAAATAACTAAGTATATAATTATTAAATTGAGATTTTGCGCATTCACAATGCTATTTTTATATTAAGATAAATAATTATATTAGAAAAATACTAGAAAATATAGAGCACCTCAGACGGGACTCGAAGCCGCGCTTATTATTCTCATTTTTCTTCTTTTAAAATATTATATCGTATCATATCGTATTTAAAATAAAAATAATTCATAACTAGTTTTTGTTCTTATGATTTGGTAATTTTCCAAATATAAACAGACACCTGTGATTTGATTCTTTGAACTTGCCGCCCATGAAAGAAACAAAAGGCGACGGATTCTTTTTTTTTGAGTGTGAGAGCATTCGAATAAGTAAACATTTATTTTTACTTATCGGTTTAAACTTAAACTAAAACAAAATATGCGAGTCATTGATAATCTAAACATTTTGAACCGTTTATGTTTTGATTCTTTGAAATAATTAATTGTTGATTATTTATGGTGTTGAGATTTTCTTTGTTGATTTTGCATGTTGATATGTAAACCCGGTAAAGTGAAACCTTACCTTAGAAATAAAACACAATTTTTACGGATTACAGCGCGTATATTGTTAATTCAGGTGTTATTTTAGAATTTTTTAGTTTGGATTTATTGGTTTTTTGGATTCCCGATGTTTACTTGCCTTACTTAACGTGGTTTTATTTGACTATTTAATACTTATAATGTTAACCCGCCTTTTAGCGGTGAAGCCTGCTCACTTGATTTAACACTGATTCACAATACGTAACTTCATTACTTTGAAAAAAAAAATAGTTTTAAATAGTAGTGTGATTGGAAGTGTTTTTTGTTTTAGATTTCCGTGGACATTGTGCGGCGGAGATCAAAAGAAGCTAGAAAGAAGCGAAAAAAATGAAATAATGCCGCACCACACAGAGACAAGAAATGGTGGATGAGCTCTTTGGGTCATGAGCATCTTTGTTATTCTAACACGTTTTGATTTAGAGTTTATTTATTTACTAAATCCTGAACATGCACTAATTTTTATCGATGCCGATCTTATTACCTCTGAATGAAAATCGACATTGTGGTGTTAATAACTAACGTGGATTAACGTTTGCCTTATTAAAATTTATTTTAAAAATAATACTATTTCATGGTAAATTATAATACTTACTTACTCTTGGCCAACATTAATTCTTGCTTCTCGGCACGGGGCGCACCATTTCATTCTATTATTAATTTTTTTTACATGTTACTTTTAATTTTTTCTTAGATATATTTGCATAAATAATATCACGTTTTATTTATTCATATGTGTGTATTCTATGTTTAAATAAGATAGGAAAAATAAGTATTGTCAAAAGATTTAATCAGTTTTGGACTTAGCTTACGTCATCTTCGCTATCGGTATTGAAAAAACAAATCATAATCAAAAAGCGACTCATTAAATTAAATAATTACTTATTTTTTATTTAAAACAACTTATTTATATGACTATGCTTACACATTACGTTTTTATATTATATTCCTGATTTCTGATGGTCTACAAATAAGTGCCTACAGGCACATATTTACTAGCGAGCATGACAAAAGTATCGTAAGTCCTTTGACTAGACCGACAATCTACCGCTGTTGTTCATTCAATTATGCTCTTTAAAGGTATGACGATAATGTTCACTTTACGTTTCCAAAATTGTTACAATAGAACAGAACAATGCAACCGTTTTTTTGTTGTTTGTGAATGTTTTGCGTTTAACAACCTACTTTTATTACTTTACTTACCTATTTGCAATATCTGTGTGAATATTTTTTATTAGTCCAGTCCAGCGAGTCATTTTTATTTCTATTATAATTATTAACACTATTTTTATTATTAAATTGTTACATGTTGTTACTTATACAATACTAAAAAAAATACGACTCGCTCCAGATCATATTTTCGGACGGAAATCGAAATCGAACCCGAGACCTTTGGATGTCGGTCTAATGCTCTGAACGCTGAGGTACCGAGTCACTATCTTATTAGATATTTTGACAATTGATTAAAATGAAACAGCTATATAATTTTTAAATTTGAGATTTTTCAAAAGATAAGATTAGAGATAATTTTTTTCGAAAGATATTTCTATTGAATGTTGAATTCAGTTGAATTCCTTGCATTGATGAATTAACGCTGGCTTGCAGCGTAAGAGTGGAATATACTAGAAGCAATTCGACGATGCCACTAGTGACGCGGAAGCTCAGCGATCAGGGCATTGGATCGGACATCCAAAGGTCGCGGGTTCGATTCCCGTCCGAGAATATGATCTGGTGTCAGTCGTATTTTTTCTAGTTTATTATTTGGTATTGTATAAAAATAGCATTGGGAATACTAAAATCTCAAATTTAAAAATGTTGTTGCTTCCTCAAAAAGTTGATTTTATTTACCCAGATTTTTAAATCTTAGTCGATATACTACCTACCTACCAACTGTAGAATCAGAAACATTGATTAAACAAGAAAAAAGCAATAAGCTTTTATTATGCCGTTTTGTTAGTTCTTTCGTTATAATTGATATAATAGAAAAAGGTTTTATTGTGATAGTAATAATAAATTATTTAATTACCGTATAAACGTAAGTGTTTTATTTCCCATTTACTACCTACACGATATAGTGTATGATCAAGCAAGACATTCAAGAAAAATACCGAATTGTAAGCCTTATCTTGCATATTATCACTTGAAAGACGCGCAGCCTATTATTTCGATTTTATGCATTACCTATTGACAGTGAACAATTTTACGATGTGTATTGTCTTGCTTGACCTTGACCGACAGAGCTGCAAAAGGGTGAACGTCAGGATGGCTGGTTGTCTGCATCGGTTCGCGTCAAGCTGGTGACCAAAAATTGTTACCTATTGGTTACTATTTGCTACCTACAGTCAGTTAATTGCTACCTAACTATAAACCAAAATAAACGGATTGCAAAATGTCCAGCTTTTCTGATATCAGGATGGCTGGTCCACTCTCCGTTTGTGTAAAATATACAAATTCTTGTTATTATTTCTTTTTTACTTCAGTAATTGCTACCTGATTGCTACCCTCACGTTTAACAATGTCTACCTTGTAGCTGTAACAAGTAAAAAGTTAAATCATTTGAAAATTTTACAGGGAATGGACTAAGGGTATTGAAATAAGCTAAAACGATTACAACAATGTTTTATTGAAATACATTTAATACATAATATCTATTTACTAAAGTCATCCTGATATCAGAATGGTTGGACATTTTACAATCCCTTTATTTTGGTTTATAATTAGGTAGCAATTAACTGACTGTAGGTATAAATTTTTGGTCACCAGCTTGACGCGAACCGATGCAGACAACCAGCCATCCAGCAAAAGGCTCGTAGAATTCGTTTCACTCGCATGCAAAACCAAATATTATCTTCACTTTGTTAGTTTTAACTTAGCCTAAACATAATATGTTTTTATTCATTTTAGTGGCACTACTTAGCTTAGTGTTCAATCAGTCCGTTACATAAAAGTTTTGTAACATTAGAGAGTTCGAGTTGTGAAATTAAGATTATGGAAAAAGCTCCTTTAAAATTCTTCACAAACAGTTAATTACAGATAAGATCACAGATAAGCAACATTTTCCTTAAAATAATGAAAGATATATTTTATATCTTATTTGCCTCTTATCAAAGTCAATAAGTCAAAAATTTTATTCAAATAAATTTAGAACTTAATGCTTTTGCATTGTCTATATTTTCCTACCATTCGTTAGTGACTTTTTTATCTTTTTTGTGTAAATCATAAATTAAACACTATTTTAAATACTAAGATAATTAACGTAAGTATTTCCTCATTTAAAAGCTCGTTTACCATTCCAGCATTAAGTAAATAATCATTATAAAATTAATAAAATAAGCAAACGTCACAGACAGTCATTTTTAGTTCCCGTCTCGTTAAATACACAATTAGGTTAGTAAATCGGCGATGAGCATGTTTGAAATACAGTGTTCAATACAAATTTCTTTTGCACGGCAAACTCATTGAATCAGCAGCCGCGCCCGACGCACACTACTATAATCTATTTAAATAAACTAGAAGCGCATGACGCACACATGCACAGTCGGTCGAGCACCACGACTTAGTCGAGACGGAATTACGAAAACACTATTTGTCTCATGCGACCGATTCTCCCTGTTCATTCGCATTCGGGTTCAAGGTCAAAGTGTATACACTTGATGTGCTGCCCACTGTACATAATGTATCGAAAATTCCCATGTACGCACGACAGCACGGTAAGTTAAACAGTTGGCCTACGAAAACAGCTCTTATTACGTACGGCGTAGAGACGGTCTCAAGGTCAACATGTATAGTCTGACGTGCCGCTGACTGTACAAATTGAAGCTAAGGTTCTATAGTTTATTTACAAACAATAACCTCAGTGAAATTTTGTTCGTTGTAGTAGTAGTTCGCAAAAGTGCTAAAAGTGGCCACTTTTAGCACTTTTGCGAACTACTACTTAGCTTCAATCTGTATATGTGAATTTTCGATACATTATGTACTTAGCGAGCAATAAATTTAATTAAAATGAGGGCGCCACTTGAGTTATATAGGAGCCTTAAAAGGAGATCCTGGCACTAGCACAGAATTAGTATAGTACTAAGATAATCATGTATATAGTTACTGAATAAATAAATATTAAACAACATCACTTACATTGCTCTGATCCCAAAGTAGCTAAAGCCACATTGGCCCACCCACAGCATTTTTTATAGCTGTGTCTCTTTTAAAACTGAAACATCGTTTACAAAAGCTTAAGATACAAATAAATAGTATTATAATTTACTTTTTGGAGCGAGAAAACCAGTTAGCCACTTCTGCTCTCTTCGGCATTGGTGATCCGGCCGTCGTCAAGCGGTATTACAAAATTGCACCTTCACCCATGCGATTTTTTTTTGATAACATCACATACATTGCTCCGATGCCAAAGTAAGTAGCTAAAGCACTTGTGTTATGGAAATCAGAGACAACGGTGGTATCACAAACACCCAGACCAGAGCCAATATGGAATGAATGGAAAAGTTCGTTTTCTAAATTGACCCAACCGGGGATCGAACCCGGGACCTCAGAGATGGGGACACCTTGGAAACCGGTGTACAAAGCCACTCGACCACGGAGGTCGTCAGGACAAGAATATTATTGATTTCAAAGTTATATCTCAAAAAATCAAATTCTCAAAGTACTCACAGTTTGTAAATAGCCATAAACTAAATAAAATAAGTGATCAGTGTACGAAAATTAAAAAATACACAATAAAAATTCAAAATATTTATTCAATATTTGATGACCTTCGTGGTCGAGTGGTTTGTACGCCGGTTTTCAAGGTGTCGCCATCTCTGAGGTCCCGGGTTCGATCTTGACCCAGCCGGGTCAATTTAGAAAACGAACTTTTCTATATTGGCTTAGGTTTGGTTGTTTGTAGTTCCACCGTTGCCTCTGATTTCCATAACACAAGTGCTTTAGCTACTTTGGGATCAGAGCAATGAAAGTGATGTTGTTTAATATTTATTTATATTTATTTATTCAGTAACTATATACATGATTATCTTAGTACTATATTAATTCTGTGCTAGTGCCAGGATCTCCTTTTAAGGCTCCTATATACCTCAAGTGGCGCCGTCATTTTAATAAATTTATTGCTCGCTAAGTACATAATGTATCGAAAATTTACATGTACGAAGCTAAGTAGTAATTCGCAAAAGTGCTAAAAGTTTTAGCACTTTTGCGAACTACTACTACAACGAACAAAATTTTACTGAGGTTATTGTTTGTAAATAAACTATAGGACCTTAGCTTCAATCTGTAAATGTGAATTTTCGATACATTATGTACTTAGCGAGCAATAAATTTAATTAAAATGAGGGCGCCACTTGAGGTATATAGGGGCCTTAAGTATCAGTAATACTTGTGCCAGGGGACCCGCCATTCCTTAATTAATGTTATTATATAGCTACTAGAATTTCAGACAAGGCGCTAACAATTTAAGGTCTTTATCTTTATCAAGTTTGTTAGGGTTCCGTACAAAAATGGTAAAAAGGAACCCTTATGGTGCAACTCAGTCTGTCTGTCTGTCACAGCTGGATATCTCGAAAACTACTAGTGCTATCAACTTGAATTTTGGAATAGTTTAAGATGACGTTTGCCCAACTATTTTGCAAATAAGAGAGAAGTAAACATATTTATATATTTTTTGCAACAGGGACTGAAAGGGGGTTTTAAAAATTCAAAATGAAGGTACTAGGGCATTTGGGCTCTCATATGAAAGACCATTGCTTGCACAGTCTCAAACATTTATTTTATATTTTTAGGCCGCATAGTTTTTGACTTTTGATGAAAAATGTAAAAAAATACCGTTCTCCCCCTTATCTCCGAAGCGTGCAGAGAAAAATCTGAAATTATTTTATGTCATAGAAGTTTATATAAAGATTACAGGAAAAATAAAACGATGTCTCTAAATAGTAAACTTTTTTAGAATGATGATGGAAAGGACGGAACCCTCGGTGCGCGAGTCCGACTCGCTCTTGACCATTGTTTATACTTAGGCAACAGCAGCATTTTTAAATCAAGATACGAGTGTAGGGTTGGGCCTTTAATAAGAGTCATTAATATTCATGACTTGATAGTATCGATCGAATTTCTTCTTAATAAACACTTTTCATTCACCCTGAATAAATCTATTGTACCTATTCACATAGAATGAACGAGTTTGTTCTAAAATTTATATTTAATGATCAAACACAGTGTTTGTTTGGATAAAAAATGGTTAAAATATGCAAATTGAATGTTTTCCAACGGTTGTTTGTGTAGTTATAGTTTGTATAGTTTCCATTCGGTAAGTGAATAAAGTTCGTTAACGAGTTATTCTAAAATTAATACAAACTTTTTTTTAAAAACTTCACGAGAAATTTTTCAGTTTGTTGATGGTATGAGTACAATAATTCGAGCTCGGAATACAACAAAACGACATTTTTACAGTATTTTACTGTAAAAATGTTTTACTGTAAAAATGCATTATTTTGTGACGACATTTTTACAGTGTTTTATTGTAAAAATGCATTATGCTTGTGACCAACAACTTGATTGAATTACAGTAGTTATCTAAATTCAACTTGGGAAATTTGACTATTTTTGACAATAATACTAAATAATATACTAGAAAAAATAGGACTCGCACCAGATCATGTTCTCGGACGGGAATCGAACCCGCGACCTTTGGATATCCGGTCCAATGCTCTGACCGCTGAGCTACCGAGTCACTAGTGGGAACGTCGTTTGAACATGATCTGGTGCGAGTCCTATTTTTTCTAGTATATTTTTTAGTATTATATAAAAAATAGCATTGTGAATGCTTAAATCTCAAAATTAAAAAAAAATATTATTGACTATTTGATTATTATCTGACTATTAATTCATAACGAGGAGCATGGTGGCGCAGTGGTTGCAGAGGTTAAGCAACTTTCGCAAGGGTCGGTCATGGGTGACCAAAAATTTAGTATCTCGAGCTTCTCCATGCTTCGGAAGGCACGTGAAGCCGTTGGTCCTGGCTGCATTTGCAGTCGTTAACACCCACCAATCCGAATTGGGCCCGCGTGGTGGGTTATGGCCCATCTTCCTTATCCGCGCGTAAGGAAGGCCTGTGTCCCAGCAGGGACATTAAAAATGGATGATAATCATTCAAGCAACATCACAAACATTGCTCTGACCCCAAAGTAAGTAGCTAAAGCAAATCAGTAACAACGGTGGAACTACAAACACCCAGACCTGAGCCAATATAGAAAAGTTCGTTTTGCTAAATTGACATAGCCGGGGATCGAACCCGAGACTTCAGAGATGGCGACTACTTGAAAACCGGTGTAACAACCACTCGACCACGGAGATCGTAAAAATGATAAATTCGGACGAGTTACATAACCTCGGTATTTTTTAAATTTAATTTAATTTTTTTTTTTAATTTTTTAAATATTTGACAACATCATATACATTGCTCCAATTCCAAAGTAAGTGGCTAAAGCACTTGTGTTATGGAAATCAGAGACAACGGTGGTATCACAAACGCCCAGATCTGAACCAATATAGAAAAGTTCGTTTTTTTTCTAAATTGACCCAACCGAGGATCGAACCCGGGACCTCAGAGATTGCGACACCTTGAAAACCGGTGTACAAAGCCACTCGACCGCGGAGGTCGTCATTTGTATTCACGGAGGTATTTGAGGGTTAAAACCTTATCTGTGAAAGTTTCAGAAGGAAGTCGTTACACCTAAAGACGTTAAATTACACGTTCATACGATACGAACTTCACTATCAGTATCAAGCAACAATTAAGCTCAATAAGGCGAACTATTGACGAACATTTGCGCTCACCACACATTAGTTGCTGCCAAGTTCGTTCACTAATGCGTAGAGTTAAATATTGCTTCCGAAAACCAAATAATTACGGGACGTTATTCGATAATGGTAGCTATTAATTTTGTGATGTTTTTGCGTGACTTGTGGGGTCGACCGAAATCGATATTAATGTTCTTAGGTTGTAATAAAAATATGTTTTTTTTGCACTTCCTTTATCTATGATTCTATAAATGTACTTGATATTAGGTATGTGGAATTATGATTAAAACGGTCTATTTTTTTGTTATACTATAACGGAATATTTTTTTATAAGAAAAATACTGGAACTGGAACTTTTATTTCTTCGATACATGTTACAAAAATACCCCTAATGGCGAATATGGTATATAGGCACCATCAAACTGAACAACTTTTACTATGGGACCAACAATAAAATCGCGAAAAAAAATCAGCTGTTTCATACAAAAATTAAAATCAAAAATATCAAAATGGAGGTATGAAACAGCTGATTTTTTTTCGCGATTTCCCTTTTGGTCCCATAGTAAAAGTTGTTCAGTTTGTTGGTCCCTATATACCATATTCGGCATTAGGGGTATTTTTGTAACATGTTGTATTGTAGTGGTGGTCAACATGCCGGTCTACCACGCAAGAGGTCCCGGGTTCGATTCCCGGCCGGGCAGAAATTGCAATGATGAATTTTAATTTCTGTGACGGTTATGGGTGTTACTATATATAATGAGTATATATTGAAAAAGTATATAAGTAGTATATCAGTTGTCAGGTACCATTACAAAGCTTTGCTTAGTTTGGGGCTAGATAGTCCAATCATTTATTTATCAGAGTTTAGTTAGAGTCTACGAACCGGAAACTTATTTAATAATCCTAGTTTTTTACGTAAAACATTAATGCCTTAAAATAATGTTTGTACTCATTTTACAATGAGCATAAAAATGTTTATTGCCTAGTATTTACGTTACGAATCCTCATGAAAATTTGTTTTCTTGAAGCGTCTGTATTTTTCATATGTTTAATATGCATACGTCCTCTTTCATTTCCCAAGGGAATATAATTTGGAAGTCATGTTTCATCTCTCCTCGTAATTGCAAGCCACAAAGTTTAATAACATATTACGACCATAAGTGACGTTTCGTTACTTGTTGGTTAAAAGGTATTTTATTTTTGGATTTAATTATTTGTCACGTAAGTGATTTCTTTTTTATTTATTTTTTATGCAAGAAACAAATTAAATCTTTGGTTTTTTGCATTTACAATGTTATTTTTCTACTTTAACATGGGTTTTCATTACGCAAGATTTTCTTTATAAACAATGTTTCACAGTGTTTCATCATCTTCAGAAACGGTTAAGAAACACTCCCGCAACAGTTGAGAAATAAGGATGATAAAACATTAACTCCGATCCAATACGTGTTGCCGTCTTCTCTACTCATGGAGAGCACGTCGAAACAAGTTGTATGAAGAAAAAACTAAAATGCAATTAAGTACAACTAAACAGTTTTACTTTGACAAGAAATTTGATCTGATAGTTTTAGCTAGGGCAATCCTAACTAAAACTAACATTTAAACAGTATTTTTTAGAGTTCCGTACCTCAAACAGAAAAAGCGGAACCCTTATAGGATCACTTTGTTGTCCGTCTGTCTATCAAGACCCTTTATCTCGGGAACGCGTAGAGGCATCGAGTTGAAATACAATAATAAAACCATATACTTAGGTTTACATTCCCTTGAAACTGTGAAACGTAAAAAAAGATACGGCCGTTTTATGCCGCAAAAAACGCATATTTCGACACTCGAGGGAGCCAAAATTTATACGTCCGTTGACCTAATATGGTCTTTTACTATAAGTACAGGGAAAAGTCTGAAAACTATACATTTGTAATTAAATTATAAAAAATATAGTTCTTATTAATTAAGTACCTACAAAGTACGGAACCTTCGGTGGGCGAGTTCGACTCGCACTTGTCTTCTTTTTAGGGTTACATTGAACTTGTAGGTAAATCAACACTGATGAAAAAACAAATGTATCTATATACTTATTTTCGCAAAGAATTAGCTTAGGTATACTCGAAAAAATAAAAAGAATTCGTTTCCCACTGAGTAGGTGGGAGATAAAACAATCTTTTAGCTACTTAATCATAGCTTCTCATTACGTTAATCTAATATCTATCTTACTAATTAATCTATTTATAATAAGGTAGCGATAGACGGATTTAGTGTTAGTTAAGGGGAAGCTGACATGAGCCATTTATCTAGCGCCGCCAATGAATTTAAACGGAGTTTAAACCAAAGTACTTACTTAAGGCGCAATACGACTAAAGCGAGGTAGCAATGAGAAAACGACGCGCGCGGGAGCGAGACCGAGTGAGCGCGAAGCGTCTCTGCTTCAGATCGGTCAAAAATTATTTCGTATGTCTGTCTGTTCTCCTCTTTAGGTCGCATTTCTCAAGCGATTCTCGTGAAATTTTGTGAGCAGATTCGATAATTATATAGAATTTATTTGCCTAACCAGTTTTTCGAAATTTACTTATCGAAAAAAAAAAATCACCCATTATGAAAAATATTCAAAATGGCTGGATGGCGCTTCTACGCCATCTAGATTCAATTATATCAAATAATATACCAAACAGCACTTAGTATTGCTGTGCTACTGCTTTGAAAACCTCGTGGCGGCATCTATTAGATTATTTTTTAAACAACATACAATTTGAGTTGATTTTTAACGCACAAACGTGAGGTCTACAGCTCATGGAGCCACTTGTACTTAGAATAACCAAACAGTTTGTTATAGAAATATGACACTTTGGGATGTCCAAATGTAATGTAATGCTGTAGTAGTAGTTCGCAAAAGTGCTAAAAGTGGCCACTTTTAGCACTTTTGCGAACTACGTACTTAGCGAGCAATAAATTTAATTAAAATGAGGGCGCCATTTGAGGTATATAGGGTCCTTACACTAATTTATTAGTAAGACCGTATAAGCACAAACTTTTGACCGAGCGAGCGCGAACCTTCTGCGTTTCAGCTTGGGCGAAAATGCTTTCGTATGTCTGTCCGGCTATTTTCCTCTGCACGTCGCATTTCTCAACAGATTCTCGTGTGTAAGCAGGTACGATAATTATAAAGATTATTTTTATCGATTCAGTTTTTCGATTTTTTTTAAAGTGGCGGAAGCGAGGTCTTCTGCCCATAGAGTCAAAAGTTTTTCTATAAAATTAAATATATTGGCGGCGCTTTTTGAAGTATTTGTGTAGGCCCTTTAATAATCTCAGTGAATTCTAATAATTATTATTTTTGCTTGCGTAGCACGTAGGTTCGCGTTATACATTCTGTGACGTAGGTCGTATTATTGCTGCCTTCATCAATTAATAGCGAATAATATATTTATGAAACGTTAATGTTACTAATGATTGGGGTATTTATGTTCTTCTAATTATGTTTTTTTTCAGTTATAATTGTTAGGTAGAGATGTGTATATTTTGTCATAATAAATATTAGTAAACCTCCCAGTATCATCCAATGGATGTTTTGTAATTTTTATTCTTAAACAAAATGTCTTTCAAATGTCACGAACAATATAATATTTGATTAATTTTAATCCGCTTATGAATAAAGGGGTAACAATACACTAATCTCTTTACAGACGAATTTCTATGAAAATTTTCAAAAGCACTTGCATATAATCCTAAAATAATTAAAGGTTTATAGTCTGTTGTTGTTCAACTTTTAATTAGCAAGTAGCTATCGATTGATTTATGTGCGATGGAAATTAGAAAACTTAACTAGTTATGTACTTTGTTTAAGGTTTTGGAATATTACCTTTCTTACCTGCCTCTTTACTCGAATGGCCTCTATACGTTTGAACGCTATGCTTAATGTTAAAGCTTAAATATGACAAATAGACGATTAAATCACATGCCGCAAACTTATGTAAATCACAGATTTTCATGTACTGTATGGAATTGACAAGCGTAATTATATAGTTTAATGCTTATTTTAAAGCTTTAATAGTAAGCGTAGCGTTGAAACGCATAGAATGTTGGCCATTCGGGTAAAAAAAATGTAAACGAAAGATTTACGTCGCTGACGACAAAACCTCCGTGGTCGAGTGCTTGTATACCGGTTTTGAAAGGGTTGCCTTCTTAGAAGTCCCGGGTACGATCCTGCTGGGTCAATTTAGAAAACCAACTTTTCTATATTGTCTTAGATCTGCGTTAAACAAGTGCTTTATCTACCTAATTACTTTAAAATCATAACAATTTTTGATGTTGTCATAAACAAAAAAAGGTTTATATTTTTTACTGGATAATTTTTATTAAAAAAGGTCACAAATGAAAGAAAAAAAAACAAAGAAATAACCAAGAAGGTGACCCAATAAAAACGTGTTAAAAAGACAACGAGGTAAAGAATTTCAACTGTGAATTAACACTCAAATTTTTAGGTATTTGTAATAGTGGATTATTCAACAAGGGCTTAAAGTAGTGTATTATGTCACGGGCGCTATATTGAACTCCGAGTACGAGGGGTTCAAGATCGCCCAAGACAAATACACATTTAAGCCCGCGATGCATACTCTACTTTTTATGCTTTCTGCGAGGCAATTGAAACCAATGACTGTTATAAAGAAAGTACTTAAGTATTTATTTAATTTTTTGTGTTGTCTATTCTGTAGTTCGATATTCGAATATATCTTTCTTGGTACGCGGGTGAAAATGAATTTCGTAAGAAGTTTTCATACAGCCTAACTCAGAATAAAATCTCATTGCACCTAAACATTTTTGAAACCAACCTCGATCAAGCATAGGTTGCATTCCAAATTCAAATCACATTATTTCCCATGGGAAAAAATGATATTCAGTACAACATTATGACCCGGCTAGACCGTGGGGCTGAAATGACTTACTTTAGGAAAGGTTTGCATGACACATAATATGCCATTGACGAGCAGGTAGTATAAAAATACTTTTTATCTCCAATATGGTAAAGTTTATAATCGTATGTCCATCCAATTCCACCACCATCAACCCGTCAGACTGCCGTCATACAAGCTTTATTAGATGGTCCGAAGTTGGGGAAAACTAACATGAAGTTAGTACTAACTTAGATAACATTGTGCATGTTGGTAGTTCGGCTGTGTCATTAAAGCTATTGAACTGCATCCGCTTTCATAACTTATACTTAATACAAGTTAAGTTAAGATTGCTTTTTAGAAATATCTTTTCAAGGATTAGATTGCCATGGATGAAACGTTCTTAGTAGTAAAGTATAGTTAAAGCGTCGTAATAATTTGTGTGTGTATGTGTACGTAGGAGAAAGGTAATGTGGGATTTACACGGGTCGATTTAGTCGACTGTGATGGTCGATTTTAGTCTACTAGCAAGTTGCTTGTTCGCAGGTGACTAGTCAACCAGCTAATCACTTGTGACTTATTGACACATCGGTGACAGAGACGCTGTCATCTGAAAACTTAGTAGTTTTGGCCATCGCGTCAGATAAGTTTGTGGCACGCATATACGGTCGACATTTAGTCAACATGCACATTTACACGGTCGATTTTAGTCAACTACATAGTTTGCTCGTCGCGTCGCCATTTCGCGTGGATTCACTTTGTTATACAAGGTGTTACGAAAATACCCCTAATGCCGAATATGGTATATAGGGACCATCGAACTGAACAACTTTTACTATGGGACCAACTCTGAAATCGCGAAATAAAAATCAGATGTTTCATACAAAAATTTAAATCAAAAATATCAAAATGTATGAAACCGATTTTTTTCTCGCGATTTCAGAGTTGGTTCTATAGTAAAAGTTGTTCAGTTTGATGGTCCCTATACCATATTCGGCATTAGGGGTATTTTTGTAACACCTTGTATATCTTCAATCTGTGCATGTGAATTTTTGGTACATTATGTACTAAGCGAGCAATAAATTTAATTAAGATGTAAGTATCTATATTTTGCATCAAAGCAAATATTTTCTGCACCTCATTCCTTTGAAACTATCCCCATTTTCTTAACAATTATCTGCTTCGCTCGTTATTTATTTAAAGAATGTTCACAAGATCAGTATTGAAAATTGTTTTCCCTGCAAAAATCGACTTTCCACTAGCTATATTAAGAACCAACAATTTGAAAACATTGGTAAAGTTTGAAAGCACCGAACAATGCTTAAGCTAGAGTATTTTTTACACAAAGTAGTTTTAATGAAATTCCAAACATTGGCCGTCACTAATTTCATCTGAAATGCATTTTAATACTATCGTTTTTAACGGCGAAAGGCGAAAGTGAGTTTGTTTGTAACGCTTTCATTCCATACTAAAAGTAGCGCCCTCAGAGGTTTTTATTTCATAAGTTGTTAATAGACTAATGTCATGGCTCAGCGAGCTGTAGACCTCACGTTTGTCATTTTTGAACATTTTTCGAAATGGCTGAATATTTTTTTTTGAAACACTGCGAAAAACTGAATTCATATAATTATCGAACCTGCTCACAAACCCGACAATCGGTTCAGAAATGCGTCCTGTAGAGGAGAACAGCCGGACAGAGACATACGAAAGCATTTTTGCCCAAGCTGAAACGGAGACGCTTCGCGCTTGCTCGTTTTAAAAGGATTTTAATAAAACTTTACGTGAAATTTTTAAGACCTATAATCTAGTATTTTAAAAAGTCTTATTCATTACATTCCCTCGTAGTAATTTTTTTTTGAAGTAAATAGCAAATCTTTTAAAAACGGTCACTTTTACCAGTTTTGCTATATCTACTACTAGGAATATCTACGAGGGAATGAAATTTTACCTTCTAACAATACTAGACGTAAACTTTAATTGAAATTGTGTATTAAAACTTACAATATTCAATAAAAGGACATGACCCAATATGGGCCACGTCTATGAACACCACCCAAAACGACGCTACACCAACCAAGATAGAGAAAAATTTACTGATTCTAAGAAAAATACAATTAATTTTATTTAATGCACGGTTAAATGGTTATTAATAAAAACACATCAATGTTTTTTACTCGAAATAAGGCGTAAAATATGGCAAATCACCGTTTAACAAAATTGTCACTGTCATTGAGTTCTACTCTGTGCTACAGCACGAAACAGACTAACATCAAATCAAAATGACATCTTCCGCCATGATGAATGTTTGTGTTTTTGGTTTTTGCATTTTATTTAATGTTCCTTCCAGAAAACAAAGCGATTTTAAAGAAATTAAATAATTAAAACTTATTTATCGTGTCTTTATCTCTTTTTTGGTATACTGTAAAAAGACGTGGCCCAGACCTCATACATTTTTGGATATCATCTTTACCGCGGCGCTACTTTCGGTCTGGGTGATCATTTTATTTCGTTCACATAAATGTGCCAAGTGCCTCGCTATAAAAAAGGCATATCATGCTAGACAAGTCTTGCAGTAAGGTCAATCTAAAGCTCGCGTGGTGTCTAAAAGGTTGCATGTCACCTACACTAAGTGACGAGGGTTGTCACCTTGAGGGAAGTAAAAATATTTAAGAAAAAATATAATTGAAATATTCTAAGTCTATCCATTTTAAATTTTATAGGTTAATATAATTTATTTTTTGTACTGTTCAGGTTAGTTATGAATGATTTATTTAGGATACGAGTAGGTTTTTAAGTAAGCAAAATACAAACAGTCCTTTTATGGGCTATTTGGCTAAACAACACGATTATGCATCTATTAATGTTTATAGAACTTCGTATTTGTTCCGAATCCATAAACAATAAAGTAATTATATTATTAATCTCCAACTTCAAGTGGCAACCCTTAAAACGTCAACCACTAAGCACATACACTTAGCCTTTAAAAGCATGATATTCTACACATCTTCGATATTGAGTTGCCTTCCGAAGCTGGCATTGAGTTGACCCTTGCCTTTTAGTGAAGATTTATAGTGATTTCCGTACGAATAAACATGCCTCAAACAGTATTCATCCTTGCATAAGAATCCTTATATTTGCGTATATCGGATATGCTATATCCGGTGTCGAATGCGAATGTGCTGGTCTCCGTGTCTGGATGTAAATATTTTGAATATAATTTATTTATCGTTATGAAGAGCGCTCAGTAATTTTGCTCCGCTTTATTATCTATTGACTACTTCTATACCGTCATTTTATAGTCTTTTAATCCCTTTAAGGGGAGTGTTCTACCAATGAAACTAAAATTTGTTACAGAAACAGGGTCGATTTTTTTATATTAAAGTATTAAAGTTACAATTCTACAAATAGACCACAACATGTGGGTATTTATGTCGATAAAATACTCACTATTTTAAGCCAAATGAAATTAGTCTGCGAATATAACATTAAGCGAAAAAACTTTATGCTGTTCGTTATGCCAAGTCATATTATGAATAAAAATTTTACACGAGCGAAATGGCACCCAATATAACCGGCGCCATTATGCAACTGAACACAATAATGAAACTGTCTTTTGTCACGAATGTATGATGAGACTATCAGTGACATCGGTTTATGAGATTAGTTCCAGGCAGGGCTGATTTTTCCCCCTATTCAATGGCAAACTTTCCATTCCTTTGCATAACACAATTGGGTAACACACCCTCCCTAATTATTCTAAGTTAAAAAAAAAAAACAATAATCTATCAGCTCGATGGCGCAGTGGTTTAGCGCCCGGTCCAGCGATTGCGGAGGCTAAGCAATTTTTGCAAGGGTCTTTCATGGGATTGGTGACCAAAAATGTATTATCTCGAGCTCCTCCGTGCTTCGAAAGGCAAGTTAAGCCTTTGGTCCGCATTATTATTAATCCGCATTGGGCCTGCGTGGTGGGTTATGGGGCCATGGATTCACCCATAAGGAAGGCCTATAAAAATGGCAGATGGTCTAAGCTCCTCAAATCCATAAAAACCATACATTTCTCTGACTGATATAAGGTTGCGACATAATTTTATGTTGAATATTTTTATTAAAGCTTTATAGGTACGTAAGAGCTACTATTAATGGGGCACTTACACGGGTCGATTTTTCAGGCGACTTATGCTAAAAAAGGTGACTTTAGTCGAGGGTATTATTATCCACAATCACTTGTAAAATCGAATAGCAAACCTAATTTCAATGTGATGGCGATTGGATTTTACAAGCGATAATCGATAAAAGATGAAAAAAAATGGAAAGGACTGGAGGAGGCCTTTGTGTCCAAACGACAGAAGGACAGACTTACAAAGGAAGCTGCTGCAAATTTATAAAAACACTCTAATTAACTATATGTATTAACTAAAAAAAAAATTTCTTTGAAGTAAATAAAGGCTAATAAAAAAAAAAAGCTCTAGTCGACTGGAATATCGACCCGTGTAAATGCCCCATGAGAGTACAACCGAATAGAAATAAGGAAGGTCTTGTCTTTATATTTAGGAAGGTCTTGTGAATAGGCCAGCTAAGCAGACTGAGAAGATTTGTTTTTATATCCTCTACTATGTTTTTTTAACTTTAAAAATAACAGAATAATAAATCCAGAAATCAAAATTGAACAGTCTTGTAATACAATGAGATTTAAAATATTAATGCTTCTTCATTTATTATGGACATTAATATAAGTTACAAATTTAAGACTTATTTAAGCTGATATTGGAGCACTCTTCAAAATCACAAGTGGTTTGATAAGTACCTATCTAGATAAGTAAAGTTTTTATAGCGTTATTAGTTTGTGGCTTACGTAATTGGTACTTATTTAAGTCCTTTGTCGGTAATCATTTGTAAAATAAGATGTATATAATAAACCTACTTGGTATCTAATCCAGCCTCAGGGACCAGGGTCTAGACCCGATTTCACTAACTACTCTTTTTTAATAAAAAAATTGACGACATTACATATTGCTCCGATTCCAAAGTAAGTAGCTAAAGCACTTGTGTTATGGAAATCAGAGACAAGGTAATATCACAAATACCAGACCTGAGCCCATATAGATAAGCTCGTTTTCTAAATTGACCCAACCGGGGATCGAACCCGACCGCAGAGATGGCGACACCTTGAAAACCGGCATACAAAGCCACTCGACAACGGATTTTTAACCATCTGTTTTTGACGTATCCTTCCTATTCTGGCGCAGTTGTCGGTCTGCGGGTCAGGGCCCAAGAGTCAGTCCTCAGCCAATCTTCGCGTCCGTCCTTTCTCCGATAGTCAGCTGTCCGTCTCTCCGGTATGTCATCCGATAACCTCTGCCGTATGTCTGTCAGTTATTAGTCGAAGGAGGCTGGACGCCGCGACACTCCCTACATAAAAACGTCAAAAATACATGGTTAAAACTTAATCAGCTGTTTAAATATAGGTGAACTTTATCCTAAATCTAAAAAAAACTGTTACGATTAATTAGGTATGTACTACATTGAATTTGTTATGACAGTTTGTTTTTCACGAGGTTAAGGCTGAAGTTCACCAACACTAAAACAGGTGATTAAGTTTTAACCGTCTGTTTTTGACATTTTTATGTATGGAGAAAATGTCGAAAACTGATGGTTAAAAATTAATCGGCTGTTTAAGTTGTTGGTGAACTCGGGCTTAAAGGTTTAAAATTTTCAGAAACCCAACACTTTATTTTTCCATACGTTTTCTACAAACAATATTCCGGACGGTTAACAGCCCTGGCTAATCATTATCAGCTTATTGCTTATCAACGATATTTTAACGCTATTTACTTTCACTAATTTGCCCTTGGACGTCACTTTCGGCTTTCCTATCTCACTTATTGGATGTGACATTTCAAAGCAATAAATTCGATGGTGCATAACGAAATATTCTATATTGCAATATTGGTTAATCAGAAATTATCTTGTACACTTTTGTATTCTTTCTGACAACTATTGAATTTTAAAACTATTTTATTTGAACACGTCGCCAAACAAGCGTCTGCTAAGCTTCATTATTGGCTTAAATTTAATTTCCCTGTTTTATCTTGATTTTGTTTTTTTCCGATATTCACAGAAATTCCGCAAGCGTTCCCTCGCGTAATATATCTATAGGTAATTAGGTACACAACAATTGTTTAAAATATACTTATTACAGCTTATTTATCAATAATCAACGCATACTGTAAGAGACAGGATTTGTTACATTACATTAGTTAATAATTAAATGCTTGGACAATTTCACACAGCGTCATCTAGCTCCAAACTAAGCAAAGCATGTAATATGGGTGCTAGACAACTGATATACTACTTATATACTTTTTAAATAAATACTTATTATACATAGTAACACCAGGTAAATTTATTGCTCGCTAAGTACATAAGGTATCGATAATTCACACGTACCGATTGAAGCTAAGGTTAATAGTTTATTTACAAACAATAACCTCAGGAAAATATAGTTCGAAACAATATAAGTAGGGAAATGTGTCAAAAGTAGCCACTTTTTGCTCTTTTTTTGAAAAAGACAGCATGATGTTTGAGCGCCGCGCCCCTCAAATTCGAGTATTGTTTGAGTATTCGGCCATTAAAAAATTAATACTCAAAGCTTTTTAAAGAACAATGATATGTGCATTCTAATCAGCTAAATATAGGGTAGGGCCGAATACAAAAAGAAAGTTGGAAACTTATAAGCGCTTACCGGCGCTTGTCAGCGCTGGTAACCCGCGCAGGAAATATATGAATGCGCGCCGATAAGCACTGAACGGTGCCGACAAGTTCCGACAAGCTTCAACACGCGCTCGCCAGCGCTGGGCGCCAGTGTTGCATTATGTAGGTACTATAATTATAGTATTCATACTATAATTTCACATTGAGTACTATACTACTGTCGTCGTTATAGGATAGTACACATAAATACTATAATTTGTCCGCTCACTAATTTCTTACCCTCGTCGTCCGTCACCCTCATGCATGTGTGTATGGCAATACCGCTGCTTCAACCTGCTTCCTTTGTGTAGAACGGACAAGCGCCGGTAAGCGCTTATAAGTTTCCAGCTTTCTTTCTGTATACGGCCTGAGATAGGATTATGAAATGGTAAATTACAGTTTTGCCTCATCTTTTTAAATAAAATTGTAAAAGATTACAGATAAAGGTAGTATTTGGATATGACAAATCATTTTGACAGTTTTTTCTTAATTAAAAAACATCATTAAATTTATAAAAGTGTTACTTTCATTAAACGTGTTGATATTAATAACCTACAATGATAAAACCCTACAACAGTGACGTCAAAAAGACTGTTTACCCATACTTTCTATATCGAATAGAGGTCACATAATATGATTTTGTAGGGATCGCGGTAAAAGGTATTGTGTGAGAAAACGTAAAAGCGCAGAAGTTATACAAAGAGTAGTAATAATATCGAATAATGTTACAACCGTAAACTTATTATCTATATATATAATCAACCGTTCTATGGAAATGTTGATCCAGTACCATTTTTGAAATAATGTTGATCCACCTTTTCGCCGTGTATAATTGGCTCTCTACGAATACAACCGATATACTTTGATCCAGAGTTGACACAGAAGGGTCGTCCGCCAATCAGCATCGGTTTCTTCCAAATATACTCGTCATCAAAAAATACATAAATCAAAGATTTTTGTTGATCCGTTAACGGTCATAGAAATTACACCGAGGCGTCAAATGTTTATCCGTTTTATATTCATGCGCGTGCACAATCTTCTTAACTATTGTTGATCCGAGGGCGTTTAGCCTTTGACGCCTGCGCGGTGGGGTGTTGGCCGCGCGCGAGGCGCAAGCAATGGTCGAAATGTGATTGTGTTGTTACGTGTTGTGATGGTAAGTGTTTTACAATTTTTTTTATGTATTCTTAGAAGCAAATTATCAGTGACATACCTACATAGTATCACGTCTTTTTTCCAGCATACCGTGCTGGATCTAAGGCGCGGATCCGCAAACGTATTAAATTCAAAATGTGTCTTTAATAGCCACCTTTTTCAAAACGGCGGCGGCAAATCGGCGCGGCGAGACGTTGCCATTTAATCGCACTAGCAAGTAGCACGTGCCGCAAGTGCAATCGTACGGCAACGTCGGTCGCCTAAAACCTGATAAATAATAACACAACGGTGATGGCGGAAGCAGTGTTGCCAGTTTATTTGATACTAAGAACTCTAACACCCCCACTATATCAAATTTACAAATAAGCCAAACATTTCAAAGTGTTAACAATTTTAAATTTCACTAAAAGTTACTACACATCTAAATTTTAGTTTTATTTAAGTACGCCTTTTTTATAATACCAAGAGTTTTAATAAATTTATTATGTTTAGGTCCTGGTAAACCTTTTGTGAGTAAATCAGCGAACATTTCAGAAGTAGGCAAATAGTCATTTTTAATAATTCCATTATTAACGATTTCTTTTATAAAATGGTATCTGACATCTATATGTTTTGAACGACGATGATATTGATGATTATTATTTGCCAACTTCAGTGCACTCTGACTATCACTGAACAATACAATTTTTACATAAGAACCAGTTAGTTCAAATTCTAAATTTCTTAAATAGATAGCCTCCCTACAGGCTTCAGAAAGTGACATTTATTCAGCCTCACAACTATTTAATAATGCAACTACCTATTCTTTTATTTTAACTTTCCCGAGATATTATAGGACCAGATTTCATAAAGCAATATCCTGTGTAAGAGATTCCGATGGTTTTAGCTTGTATGTAGGAAATGACCGCCTACCAACAGTCAACCAGTTCAAATACCTTGGCTCCGTGCTAAGCAATGACGGAAACATTGACAGCGACGTCCTCCATAGAGCTCAAACGGGCTGGATGAAATGGCGACAGCTCACGGGCGTCATGTGCGATAGACGAATGCCTCTGAAGGTGAAGAGACGAGTTTACAAAACAGCCATTCGACCTGCCATGCTGTATGGGTTCGAATGTTGGGCCACAAATAAACAACAATTAAACAAACTTCATACGTCAGAGATGCGCATGTTACGCTGGTCAGCGGGCGTCACTATGCTGGACAAAATCAGAAACACATACATACGGGGAAGTTAGGTACACACGACGCCACCTCAGACTATACATGTTGACCTTGAGACCGCCTTTATGCCCTACGTAATAAAAACTGTTTTCGCAGTTTAACTGTATAACCTGACGTGCTGTCGTGCGTACCATCACTGGACTTCCAAATATCCGAATATGTTCTAAATTTGGCTTTCTACCTGTCCATATTTCATGGGGTGTCTTGTCTAAGCGATTGATCTGTTTTTAAGATAGACAGCTATGTTAGCAGCTTCTGCCCAAAATCTTTTTTCTAGATTAGCCTCGAATAGCAGACATCTGGCTGGCCCTTTCAATAATGTTACGGTTGGATCATTCACTAAGGCCATTCTGCTCAGGGGTATAAGCACTAGTCTTTTGATATACAATTTCTTTTTCTTTAAAATATTGTTCAAAATCTTTGTTGCAATTCTCATTTCCACTGTCTGATCTTAAAATTTTTATTTTCTTGTTATGCTAATTCTCTACCATCGACTTAAATTCTTTAAAATGTCTTAATGCACTGAAGTCATCGATAAACAACAAGAAGTATCGGGCTTCTCCAATGGATTTGCATTCCATGGGGCCGCATATTATGTCAGAATGAACAATCTGGAGTATTTCTGTTGCTCTTGTGCCAGTCGAAAAGGGTAACCGTGACTGTTTGCCCTCACAACAAACTTTACATTGAGATTTGGTTATATTAAAAACATCACATTAACAATACCATTTCTCAATTTATTCATATCTTTACTATTCATGTGTGCTAATATTCTGTGCCATACTCTCCACTAACTACTGGAGCAGCTAACACACAATCTTTTTGGAATCTCAAAACACCGTTCGTTAACTCAGCGTCGTGCAGCGAACCAGTACATAATCTTGGTTTCCTGAAAAAGCCCGATGGAACTTACACCAAAACAGATCAAGAGATCTCAGAACTGTTAATGACCACTCACTTCCTAGGGTGCCGCATAACGGAAAGTCGCACATGGGAAGGAAAAGATGAGAATCTACCGGCTGAAACCGACTGGATCATTGCCCACAAGGTTGTCCACCCGGAGAAAGTAAGATAGGCAATCAACAGCTTCCTTCCATTCAAATCAGCGGGACTAGATGGAGTTTTTACAGGACTCATGAGGTGGAGCGACGGAGGTCTTATTGACCACCTCGTAGCCATCTACAGAAGTTGCCTAGCACACCGCTATATTTCTATGAAAAGGATCCCTCCTTCCCAGTCAGGGTATTCTTCATCCCTAAACCCGGCAAAGGAGACTACACTCAACCTAAATCATTCAGACCAATTAGCTTCACATCATTACTTTTAAAGGTTTTGGAGAGACTAATAGACAAGGAGATATGGAGTACTGCATTAGTCAGGAACCCCCTAAATCCAAACCAACACGCCTACTCTGCAGGCAAATCAACAGAGTCTACCCTACATAAAGTGGTTTCCTATATAGAAGGCAATCTCAAACACAAAATATCTACACTAGGCACCTTCATCGACATTGAAGGAGCCTTTGACAAAACTAACTTTACCAGCATAAGCCAGGCCCTGTCCAAACATGGTGTGTCCATGGTGAGAAGTGCGGGCTCCACGACCGCAACTTCTCACAGTAGGCTATGCAGACGACCTGACCATACTTATCAGCGGACGAGTTGGGAGTGTGATTTGTGACCAAATGAGGTCTGCATTGAAGGTCGTCGAACAGTGGTGCACTAAACACAATCAATCAGTGAACCCAGCAAAGATGGAACTAATCATGTTCACAAACAAACGAAGTCTAGGAAATCTTAAACTCCCTAAACTTTTTAATACCAGTCTGTCCCTTAGCAAGGAAGTCAAGTATCTAGGTGTGATACTAGACAACAAACTCCTCTGGAACAGACATCTCGAAGGAAAACTAAAGAAAGCCACCATCATCTTCTGCCAATGTAAAAGACTACTCGGCAAAAGGTGGGGACTGTCACCGAAAATAACGATGTGGTTGTATAAAATTGTTATACGTCCCATAATCACATACGAAGCCGTTGCCTGGTGGTCCAAAACAGAGCAAAGCACCGTCATCAACCAGCTGCAGCAATTCCAAAGATTGGCATGCTCTGCGATAACCAGCTGCATGCGAACTACCCCCACAGCCGCCCTAGAAGTAGCTCTGGATCTAACACCCTTGGACCTGTTTATACAAAAAGAAGCCTCCATGGCTGCTATAAAGTTTAAACACCTGGGTCTGTGGTACAATCGAAAGGGTCCTCACTCCATATTGTGGAATAACTTAGTAATACATGAGTCACTAATCGCTGCCCCATGTGACAGGATCCCCAAGCAATATATTTTCCAAAAGAAATACCAAATACAGTTATTTGAAAGCGACCGAGATTACTCTGGCATACATAAAGTCCGAATTCATACGGACGGTTCCAAAATGAGGACTGGAACTGGAGCTGGAGTATTCTCACAAGACCTAAATATCAAAATATCACTAGGGCGCTGTCTCCACGGGCGAGAGAATCGCGACAAATAAGCGCTTCTTCTATCGTCGCATCGCCGCGATAACATCGCCGTGTGGAGAAGCTTTCATAGAGAGTATATAGAAATACGTGGCACGACGATAATATCGCCGCGATTCTCTCGCTCGTGGAGATGGCGCCTAGCGTTAGGCCAACACAGTTCGATATTTCAATGCGAATGTGTTGCAATAATAAACGCCGCTACTACGGCAATCTCTAGAGGTATGAAGGGACTAAACATCCGCATACTGACTGATAGCATGGCCGTCCTAACAGCACTGAAAGCCAGCACGATCAACTCCAGTATCGTCTACAATGCCACCAAGTTTTGGATCGTTTGACATCCAACAACGGAGTAATCCTACAATGGATTAAAGGGCATAGTGGATCACACCGGAACGACGCCGCCGATGAGCTGGCTAGAATGGGATCTTCCACAACAGTGGCAGGACCCATACCCATTCTGCCACTCCCGTTCAGCCAACTTCGCTCATGGGTAGGATAACGAAGTCGTGCTGCACACAGTACTCGTTGGGTAGACCTAACAAGCTGTAGACAGTCTAAGATGGCGATGACTGCAGTTTTGCCGCGTGTGACCCGCAGGCTGCTCAGCCTCAATCGCCCAGACCTCCGCATAGTTGTAGGTACACTTACAGGTCACTTAGATTTAAACCGACAACTATTCATCATGAATGCGACAGACAGTCCTCTATGCAGGGGATGCCTGGAAGCAGAGGAAACAGTCGCCACGTGATTCTGAAGTGCGTGGGGCTGGCCATACAACGGGCAGAAATCCTCACAGAGGTGAGGTCGCTCCTAGAAGCCTGTGAACGCCTCAGGAGGCTTCTGCGCTTCTGGAAGGAGCTGGGATGGCTCGATTAGCCATACCGATGCTATGAGGTTTCACGCATAACGGACCAAATTGGTCTAAATGCGGAGAAAAGTGCCCATCACCAATACCAATAATTCAACGTCAACAACTAGATCATCGTCTTGATTCTTTATCAGACATCTATTTGGTTCAACTTCTACGCTGTTTCCACTTTTAATGTGTTTTTAATTAATTAATTTTTACCATGGGCAAAAATCTGGTAAGCCGGCTAGTAGCAATGAGCCAACTCACTCATCATTTTTAAAACCAGTGCCACTCAGTCGTTTCGAAGTTTCCACTATTTGTGTCACATAATTCGTCATATTCGAACTATTTTCCAATCTTATTGAGATAAGATGGCTGAGCAAAGTAATTCTCCTTGAAAATCCTCATCTAATCATCGAACAAACTTTTAAGTTTTGCCTAAAATTCCTTCGTGGTAGGCAAACATGATGTCGAATAAACACTGTGATAAACGAGTCAATATTCTTTATTCAAATAAACTTAATAATTAAGTACTTTTGAGTCGTCTATTTTTCCTACCACCCGTTCCAGACTTTTTTTAACTGACAAGAAGAACAGGCGCAAGAAACTTATCAACTTTAACATAAATAAGTAACGATATTTACAAACTTAAATATATCATTACCAAATACAGTACAACAGGATTATTACGTAACGACAAAGTATCTACTTATGTTTTACATGTTACATCATTTCCACGCATTTCGGTCTTTTAGATAATCGTCTACTTTATAATAACCTTTACCCATAAGCGTCTTTTTAACATAGTTTTTAAATTCATGCAAATTAAAATCAATCACTTGTTGTAGACCTTTATTAAAAAAGGCTATGCCTTTCCCCAAAAACAAGTTATAGCGCAAACGTGTTTATAACAAATGAATATTATGTGAAACAAAAATGATATTAACTAATTTAATACCAAACGATTATTATGTTAAACGTTGTTAGAAAAATTGAGATTATATGAAACGTTGTTATTTCAACCAAGGGAGAACCACTCCAGACGCCGCCGTACGCGGCGCCGTCGTCGCTCCGTTCGTCCCGTGGTTCGAGGGTCCAATGAGAGACTTGCCGCCTTCTGATTGGTTCATTTGAATCGGATCAACAATTATCGGAGTGGATTTGTATATGTGATCAACATTTTCTTTGCGTATCCCAAAACTCGTCGGAGTAAATCGTTGATCCGACCGGAGCCACATTAGTATGACAAAAGTTATATTGGATCAACAAAAACCACCCGGATCAACATACGTCATCGGATCAACAATGTGCTCGCGTGACAGTACGCATGATCAACATTTACAGGGTTGGTATCTCTATATATATATATATATATATTTATATACATAAAAGGGAAAATCACTGACTCTCATCACGAAATCTCAGAAACTACAAGTGCTAGTGCTAGGAGTTTCAAATTTTGCATGGGGGCTTCTTTTAGGGCGTAGGTGCTCACTAAATGGGTGAAATACGGCGGCAAAGTTTGTATGGGAGAACGCGATTCCTTGGCCCGATTGACTTGAAACAAGTGTTTCATATTTTTTTATATTTAACCCCTAACAGGGTTAAAAAGTGTTAGAAAGCTACTTTTGGGGTGATTTTTTAATTGTTGATATTATGACTGTTGGTATTCAGCATCAAACCCGATTGTCAGGAGAAGGTTCTTATTAAAGAAAGTAATAATATTATTAATAAATTAGTCAATATTCATAGTTAAGACAGGACAACGTCTGTCGGCTAGTACTAGTATAAATAAGTCTATGGTTACAACACATTTTTGCTTTATGTGGTGGTGTACGATTGATCTTCAGTTTGACGTCATACTTATAATAATATTATACGGTGTGAAATTTTCTAAGTGAACCTGGATGGAAATTATTCTAGTTTCACAATGTAAAAGTAATTTCAGAGTAGCTTACTTGACAGTTGTGATATGAAACAAATTGTCTGAAACTAGGTAGCGCAGTGGTATAGCGCATGGCCCATCGATTGCGGAGGTTAAGCAATTTTCGCGGTCATGGAGTAGGACCAAAATTTATTATCTCGAGCTCCTCCGTGCTTCGGAAGGCACGATAAGCTGTTGGTCCCGGCTGCATTTGCAGTCGTTAGCACCTACCAATCCGCATTGGGCCCGCGTGGTGGGTTATGGCCCATCATCCTTATCCACCCATATAGAAGGCCTGTGCCCCAGCAGTTGGGACATTAAAATGGCTGATGGTTAGAAGACGAAACTTTATAGTTGATTTTAAAGCTCGCTATATTTCCATCGTAGTTTAGTAAATTTCTGAATAACACGGTTACAAGAAAAATTACCACAAATTGGACTCTATCATTACATTTGACGACCTCCGTGGTCGAGTGGCTTCGTACATCGGTTTTCAAGGTGTCGCCATCTCTGAGGTCCCGGGTTCGATCCAAGGTTGGGTCAATTTAGAAAACGAACTTTTCTATAATGGCTCAGGCTCTGGGTGTTTGTGACACCACCGTTGCCTCTGATTTCCATAATATCACAAGTGCTTTAGCTACTTACTTTGGAATCGGAGCAATGTATGTGATGTTGTCAAACATTTATTTATTTTATTTATTATTTATTTGAAATAGTCTGTAAGGAGTAGAAGGAGGACTAAACGGAGAAAAAAAAGATAGTAGTCCGTATTGTTCTACCATTCACATCTAAATTTAGGACAGAACGGATAAAAAAACCATTGTATTCGTATAGTTCTACGATGAGTTCTACTGATAGGACAGAACGGAGAGCACAAAAATGTATAATTATTCCTTTTTGTTCTATGATCTTTTGTTGTACCATGTTGATTCATAGAATAATTAGCCAAGCAATTTGGCCTTGTTCATTCAGAACTGCGAAGCCACAACACGGCCGAAAAGTTTTTGTGGCATAACCCGACGTGTCGGGGTTGGTCCCTAACAGTAAATTAATTGTAGTTTTATACTTAACACGCTGTTGGTGGCATTAAATGAACAGCCATTTTGCTTTTGTTAGATGCAGTTGGGGTAAGTTAATTATAATAAATATGATAGGTACAAGGAGTTTTTGAAATAAATTTCATTAATTTATTTAGGCCTTCATAAGATGTATGTAAATTATAGCGGCGCGATCATACCGCTACATAAGCAAAGGACGAATGACGAAGAAAAGCAGGATCAGCGAAAAGTACAATATGTAAACATTACGCAGACGTGACGTTGCACTACCTCAAGCTAACATCAAGGCAAAAATGTATGGAGACCTGACTCACGATATCGAAGTTTTCTAAGCACTTCGCATAAATAAAAATAACAACATCGAACAGTTGGACCGCGGTCCTCGGGGACACCTAGCTCGGCGGAAGTACTTCCCTTTTAGCCGAATATATGGTGAAGACATCCTGCCTTAACATAGATGTATGTTTGTTTAAAATAGGAAAATGCAAGCAGTGTTCTTGAACGAGGGGTGTTTGCTTGGGATTCATTAACTAATGATAAGATTAGCAACACAATGTGATTACAGATTTTTGCATTTGTTTGGAGCAGTACTTTTTGGAGGTGCGGCCTGACATTAACACAGGTCCCCAAAATCACAAGTCAACAAGTCACTCTTCAAACGGAACCTAAGCTAAATCTAAAAAATCAACATCAGGTGAATTCGGGGGCATTGCTAAAATATTTTACCTGTACTTACCTATTTTCTTTGACTGCTGAATGTAACAGTCCATTAACTCTGAAAGTATTTGACTTCAGCAACGGTCGAATTTAGCCTGTTGCTTATAGAATGTTTTTATGTACATCATCGATACATCGATATTTTGAACTTCGAAATTCAGTATTGTGATTGAAATAAAAGGCACTATCGAATTAAGGAAAACGGACTTAGTTAACATTTAAATAGATGTTGACATTTAATTAGATTCAAGAATAGGTATCTTTAATATGCAGATAATAAAAGATCTTTGTTAAATTATAGTCATAAAGATTATTCTTCGTCTAGCTAGACAAACTCCAGTTTTAACAACGCTGACATTTTCTTTTGATACTTGAGCCTGCGTCTTGGGTTTATGACTTTGCATAATCAATGCAAATACAATGCAGATGGCAGTTTGAGATTAGGTCCCACGACTGTAGTACAGATTAAATAGGTAACCAGTATTATAATATCTTTAACGATGTCCTAGAAACAATCACTGAGGTCGCTCGATTTTTTAACATGCTCATGACACCCACACTACTTTATACCTCATGTAATAGCTCTGTAGAGCTGTTGACCTCGCGCGTTTGTAACATTTTAGATATTTTTTCTAAATTGCAGAAATATATTTTTTCTCTATACTTATCTCCGCCATTTAAAAAAATATCGGAAAAAATATCAACATAATTATAGAACCTGCTTACAAAATCTCATGAGAATCGGTTGAGAAATGCGACCTAGAGAAGAAACGGTTAGCAGGTTAGTTAGCCGGACGGACATACGAAAGCATTTTTGCCCAAGTTGAAACGGAGACGCAAAAAGTACAATTGAGTACGTAAATTGACATTCTCTCGTCCGATGGTGCTATTGCGACTATTATGTGCTTACTATTATGTATTTTTGTATTCCGTGTTTTTATTACATGTCAAGTTGTGTTCGGTAGGTATCAATACAATTATAAAACTACATTTAAACCTTTCAAAAACTAATTTTAGCTCAGTTTCAGTGCTCTCAACTTGTTACGCGAAAGGTTGAGGGGTGGCGCGACGTACACATTGTATCTTGCATTGCGCACTCGACATGCTCACCGCACAGCGGTTAATTCACAATAAATATCGCGGTCACCGTCCCGCGTGGCCATGCTAGGCCTTTCTCAATTATTAGCGGCATAGGAATTAACTTGCCGCATCGCCATTCGCTCTTTCACGTGGCCAGGTCAAGCGTTTCGTATCGGCTGGTTTGAATGAATATAGAATACTGGTTCTTACTTATATTGTGACTGTAGCCGGAGGCCCCGAGTGACAATCTCAGCATTTCATTTAGAGCATAAAGGATGTTGAACAACCGTATTGTTCCAAAATTGAATACAGATGGTAATTGGTATACCGACTGTTACTGACATCAGTTTCAGTAAGTTATTCAGAAACGAAATACTTACGAAAATGTGGGAGTATGTGATTTGTGCTTTTTCGGAAGGAATGGCAGGCCAAAAGAAAAAGAACTAGCCAAGTGCATGTCGAGCCACACGCAGTATAGGGTTCCGCAGTTACCTTTAACAATTACCATATGGCTATAAACTTACATTTATTTCCAGCTTTACACAATTAACGCCTAGAACTTAACCATTAAACTTAATACCTACCCATTCAATCAAACTTGTTCTACGAAAACTTTTCCATTATATAAATTAATTTTGTAAGTTGATTGACTATAATTATTACTCGTTTACTTGTAAAGCCTACCTAGCAGTGATAGTTTTTTAAATAACTTACAGCTTTCTAGTATTTAGGTCCTCTGAGCTCAGCCGCGGACGAACCGACGGACGGACATGGGGAAACTATAAAGGTTTTCTGTTGACTTGACTACGGAACCCTAAAAAGTAAAATCTCATTATTATTTTTTGCAACAGGGACTGAAAGGGGGTCTTAAAAATTTGAGGCTACTAGGGCATATGGGGTATCATATGAAAGAGTGCTGCTAACACATTCTCAAACATTTTTTTAATTTAAAAACAAAAACCATATTCTGAATTTAATTACTTTTAGTTTTCGGTGTTTGTATGTAGGTGTCATGCATTAACCTTAGAAGTAAAATTATTAACGTCTTTTAATGTTGGTTACCATGTAAAGACTGTAACTGGCTATATGATGGTGATATTTAACTTAAGCTGTCAAAAAAAAAATTTTTTGTTTAAATGTTTTAAACATTTCAAGTATTTAAATTTAGTATTTAATTCGTAACAATGCCATAATTACCACCAAGAAAGTGGCTTTTACATATTAGTAAGTAAATTAAAAAAAAAATACCCACAATATTATACAAGGTGTTACAAAAATACCCCTAATGTCGCATATGGTATATAGGAACGATCAAACTGATCAACTTTTACTATAGGACCATCTCTGAAATCGCGACAAAAATCGGCTGTTTCATACAAAAATTAAAATCGAAAATACCAAAATGGCATGAAACAGCTGATTTTTTTTCGCGATTTCATTGGTCCCATAGTAAAAGTTGTTCAGTTTGATGGTCCCTATATACCATATTCGTCATTAGGGGTATTTTAGTAACATGTTGTATATAGACAGACGTTGGCAATTGTCTATTCAACTATACTTTCGCAAGTATGAAAAATGGAAAAACGGGTGCAAGTTGGCCGGGGGTGAAATGGACAAAAATAAAATGAATGTGGGAAGGAAATGGCCGGGGGCTACATGGACTGGGAGCGTAATGGCTGCACCCCGTGCAAAATCATGCAGAGGTGTGATCTATCCAGCTATCGTTAGGCCAAATACGCACTGACAGGCGGCTTGCTTAGCGCCTAGATATCACCTAGCGTGTAGCGAAGTGAAAGGAAAGTTCTATAATGTTCGCCACCGACCGCAGCCCTTAGAGCGCAGCGATTCACCTAGCGTGTAGCGACTAGAGAATTAAAAGGAATGTTTTATAATGTTCGCAACCGGCCGCATAACGAAGGCGCCAAGCATGCAGTGTAGCCGGCTGCGAACATTATAGAACGTCCTTTTCACTTCGCTACACGTTGACTATCTAGGCTCCAGGCGCTAAACAAGCCGCCTGTCAGTGCGTACCTGGCCTTAGACAATAACATTAGCATATTTGAGGTGATACGTTTTATTTAAATTTTAAACAGTCCAAATACCCAAAAAATCCTAACGTTGACCCTATACTTCATTAATATTCTATAGATGAGTGGAATTGTCATTATGACGTCCTTTTCACATAGCGCTCGTCCCTTTTGCGAGCTCGTAAATTATCGTCTTTGCCCCTTTTCATTTCCATACTGAAAGGGTGTTGATGATGATGATGTGTTAAATTATCATATCTGATTACTTTATTCGACCGTCCTCGGCAGCTATAATGAGCAATGCATAAATGAATGTTTTCAGAACATGTACAACTACTAGTGAAATGAAATGAAATGAAATGAAATATTCTTTATTCAAATAAACTTAGATATTAAGTGCTTTTGAATGGTCTATATTTTCCTACCACCCATTCGAGACTTTTTTAGCTGACAAGAAGAATGGGCGCAAGAAACTTATCAGCTTTGTCAGAAATCAGAGTAACGATATTTACAAAGAAATTATATCGTTACCAAACACCTTCATTTAAAACAACATAATTAAAAAGCAATAAAGTTATCAAAAACTGAAAATTAGGATAGTTACTTATAATGTTACATCCATGCATTGCTGTCTTTTAAATAATCTTCTACTTTGTAATAACCTTTGCTCATGAGCGTCTTTTTAACAGTAGTATTTGATAGAATCAGTGGCCCTACCATGAGTTGATGCAAACTGTTTATGTTATCGTAAATTATCGGATATACTGCTCACAGTCAATGCGAGTGAAAGAGAGAAAACGATAGTTTACGGTAGCGTAAACAGTTTGCATCAACTCATGGTAGGGCCACAGGCGTTATCTTGCGGAAGTCCATTATAATGGACGTAAAACCAATATTTAGCAATAACTTCATCACAGTAGATGGTAAAACATGCAAGACATCTGTGCACCGCCCGCCCACAAATAAATGCACATGCAAATATCTGTAGACACACCGACGCAACACTACTCGCCCTGGTATTATCCGCGCGCGATGAGAATGGGATGGAACCTTGTCAAAGTAAATAAGCAAAGTCGTAGGCAGAAGCTAGTTATACAATAAAAAGCTTAGTTGTAGTTGTGAAAAGAGAAATATATGTAGCTTACTCCCGCAAAAAGTTTTGCGGGAGTAAGCTACATACATTTTTTTTTTCACAATGGTTTGGGACTTCCGCCAAGTAATGCCTGATTCAATCAAATGCTTAGTTATAGCTTTAGAGGTACTTAATTTTAATATTTATGGACACTCGTTTCATTGCCATTATTTATATTCAAATCCGTTTTTCCGATCAGATTTTAATACCATTTCGGCGCTATTTAAACGCTGAACGATCGCCACGATTTCACACAAAACGATTTATCGTTTGCCAGAGCGGCATGTGTGTTTCGAAAAGTTCCGCAGTAGAACAAAAACCTGATGCTGATGAAAAATTGGTGTGTATGTACAGTCGCCGTCAGATAGGTATATTGTAACAGACAATGTGAAATAATTCTGAACAGTTTAAAATGTCAATAAGTTCTATACTCTATAATTTACCAATAATATCTAAACTATTTGTTTGGTTTCTGTGTGTTGTGTTAGTTGTGTGTATAGAATTTATTGTATCTGCTCAGATATTAATGAAGTAGTGAATGGTCAGATATTATTGGTAACTTCTAGTGTATGGAACTTATTGACATTTTAAACTGTTCAGAAGTATTTGGTAACTTTGTCTGCTACAATCTGACGGCGACTGTACCTGCTCGCTTTTATTTGCAGAATAAAAAGTGACAAAAGCAGAGATACGTATTAAATCATTTTTGGTACAATCCGTTTTGGATTACTTGTTTCATAGTGGTTTCATACCCGTAAATATACACACAGTGGTAAAATTAAAATATGTTGTCAAGACGGGGCGCCACTAAGCGTACGTTACTTGACCTTACTTACTTTCTTTTGTTTTTAAATTTGAGATTTTAGCATTCACAATGCTATTTTTATAGAATAATAAATAATATACTAGAAAAAGTACGACTCGCATCAGATCATATTCTCGGACGGGAATTGGTCGGCCTCGGTAGCTCAGCGGTAAGAGCATTGGACCGGACATCCAAAGGTCGCAGGTTGGATTCCCTTCCGAAAATATGATCTGGTGCGAGTCGTATTTTTTCTAGTATATTATAGTATTGTATAATTATTTTGTGCTAATAATATTATAAAAAAGTGTACTTGTTACCTTTTTAAGGTTTTTAAAAACGACTTGAAACATTTTAATGAAATTATGCACAAAGAAGTTCATACACTGGATTATGCATGAACTTCTTTGTGCATAATATCTCTTATTTGGAGAGACAGGAGGATAACCAAGAGTACAAAGGTCCGCCTAATGAAGAGCCTCGTTTTTCCAATCTTTCTGTACGGAGCCGAAACCTGGTCGCTAAGACTCCAAGAACGCCGCAAAATCGATGCACTGGAGATGCGGTGTTGGAGACGACTGCTAAAAATACCCTGGACAGCGTTCCGCACCAACTTACCCATCCTCAAAGAACTTCACATACGTGATAGGTTATCGTCTATTGTGCAGTTGCGAATACTCAAGTTCTTTGGGCATATCTCCAGAAACGAGGAATCGATGGAGAGGCTCGTAGTACAAGGCCACACAGAGGGGAAGAGACCACGAGGCCACTCTCCGACTCGTTGGATCGACCTCATAAAGAAAAATACGCAGTCGACCGCAGTACAGTGTTTTCGCAACGCTGAAGATCGACTCAGATGGAGAGACATCGCACGTCGTGCGGCCGCCCTTAGACTAAGAAGAGAGAGAGAGACACTAGATTAACATAATATACTCGTAGACTTACTCATTTATTGACATATAGATTAACATGTCAAATATATAACAATACTACATCTGTATTAACAACGTAGTAAAATAGAAAGAAATGAAATATTTTGACAACATCACATACATTGCTCCGATTCCAAAGTAAGTAGCTTAAGCACTTGTGTTATGGAAATCAGAGACAACGGTGGTATCACAAACACCCAGACCTGAGCCAATATAGAAAAGTTAGTTTTCTAAATTGACCCAACCGGGGATCGAACCCGGGACCTCAGAGATGAAAACCGGTGTACAAAGCCACTCGACCACGGAGGTCGTATGGATCTGGACAAATCTCAAACGAACTAAGCAAAGCTTGTACTATGGAGATTAAATAAAAGATATAAATACATGAAAAAGATATAAACGTCCATTAACTTAAGGATCCGTACTAGGATTCGAACCTGGAACATTTAGTTCAAGAGACAGGATCGCTGCCATTGCATCAAGCGGTCATCAGACGATTATACGGCACGACTATTATTTAGCGAACAAAATATAGGTACTTTATTGATGACCTGAGTGGTGCAGTGGTCAACAGTCTACCACGCAAGAGGTGTGACTGGTCTGGGTGTTAATTTCTGTGACGGTATGGGTCTGGGGTTCTATGTATAATAAGTATATATTTAAAAAGTATATAAGTAGTATAACAGTTGTCTAGCACGATCCCTCCCCTCCGGATCATCTGACCACTAAATCTCATCACCAGTGGTTGATTGGTATTTCAATTTCTCAACTTTCTACCAGTGACCAAATAACACAATGTTACTCTCATTTCACCCACCAGTGGTCTGAGTTTAGGGCTAGATATGGCGTTGTGTAAGATTTTATAAGCATTGATTTATTTATTAAGTATTATTCGCAGAATCAGAACGACACAAAATAATCGTAATACTTTCTTTTCTAACTAAATGAAAAAGGTTGAGTGATTCAATTTTTTTTAAATATTTACCGAATCTGTATTCGTGGAAATTCTGGCTTCATAAAACCGCGATAAAACTTAGTTCTGGCGAGCGACAGCTAGTGAAATTATTAAGTTTTGTAAGATAATGAAAGTCTTTGTGTGAAAATTTCCCGACTTAAAACTAGTTGAATTGGGATTTGGATCAAACGAACATTTCCGACGACAAAACAATTTGTTCATGGCTTAATTTGAACGAGGAAACAAGTTTTATAACAGTCTTTCCCCCTTATTCATAAACAATTTAAATAACAATTATTGTAAGATATAATATAATAATATTAGAAAAAATACTAGAAAAAATCGACTCACCCGTAGCACCTCAGACTACAATTATTGTGTCCTCATAATTAATAATAATTTTGAATACAGTTGCTTCGATAATGTGTGTATTCGATGCAGTACAGCGTGCGGTAATTTGATTTTACCTCACGCCGTGCGTTTTTGTTTACGTTTTAGTACAGCGTGCGGAAAGTTAGTTTTACCGCACGCCACCACCGTGCGTTTTTGTTTACGGTTTTTATTTTATTTCAGAAGGTACCCATAATGTTTTTTCGCAAAACGTAGATTGGCACACGGTTGTTAAGGTTTTTTAAAACCTGTTTACCAATATGTATCATAAACTACTATTTTAGTTTGCTGTTTTTAAGTTTAAAGAGGTAATGTGTATAATTTTCATTCAATCATGTTAAATTGACAATCTAAATTTAAAAAAAAAATAAAAAATAGTTTGATGAAACTAATGTTTTTGTTAACACCATAAAAAATACTAGTGGAAGTAGGTATAAAATATAATAACTTTCATAAAATAAAAAATAAAAATGATAGAATGTTGAGAATTTTCCAAAAAGATTTCAACGATGAAAACCTTAGGAGAGCTATTAAATTAATATGAATGCGAAAAACTAAAACTTGTTCGCAAAAGATTTATAAAATTCTCAATGTGAAAAGTTCATAAGTAATTCCTGAAATGAAAAATAATTGGATGGAGCCGCTGTTTTCAGTTGTTGAAAATGTTTTTACTTCACGAGTTATATGGAAACTTGAAAAAGTCAAGAAATATTTATTTAATGAATGATTTACGATCTTTTCAAGTTTCACATTCACTTTCATCTATGATCATTAAAATATATGTTTCTTTAAAAAATTAAAAAAATGCTCCATCGTTATTGAAAAGTAAAAAAAGGTTTGAATTATTTAGAAATCCAACATTTTATTTTAGTAATTTATGAAACTGAATAAATGATTTATAGCATTTGTATTATGTTGTAGAAGACAACACTGGATCATTTTGGTTTTAAAAGCAATAATTATTTTGAAGTTTAACACTGAGTAATTTTTTAAGGTTAGTGTAGTGGAAACCACTGGGTTTTAAAAAACCGGGAAAGTGAAAATTCTCGCGCAACAAGACTTCCATAATTTAATTTAAAACCTACGACGGCAAAAAATACGATTTTCTTTTTTTTCCTTTAATTGTGCCTTTCATAGCGCATTAAGCTTTCAAGTGCAAAATTTTGTTGGAGGCAAGTGTCCACTCCCCCCTACCAGGTAAACGGTTACTTTTTGGAAACGTGAAAAAAATCAAGACAGAAGTACACATATAGTAAAGTAAAAAAATCTAATACTAAATAATATACTAGAAAAATACGACTCGCACCAGATCATGTTCTCGGACGGGAATCGAACCCGCGACCTTTGGTTATCCGGTCCAATGCTCTGACCGCTGAGCTACCGAGTCACAAAAAATCTACCTTTATCACTACTAGGTAGGCTTTACAAGTTAACGAGTAATAGTCGGTCAACCTACAAAATTAATTTATATTGGAAAAGTTTTCGTAGAACAAATTTCATTCAATGGTTAGGTATTAAGTATACTTAGTTTTCGGCATTAGTTGTGTAAAACAGGACATTAATATAAGTTTATAGCCTTATAGCAATTGTATAAGGTAACTGCAAAACCCTATACTGCGACACGCACTTGGCCAGTTTTTGTAAGATATAATATATAAGTTAGGTTCAGTTCTGACTTTCACCACCACAGTCGGTGATTGTTAACAAATTTTAAGGATTTTTTTTTACATTTAAGTTTTACTTTTATGTCGCCAAATGGCAATGACAGTTTGTAGGTTCTTTTAAAGTCAAATACTCTTTGTTCAATTAAGCTCATAATATGATAAGCATTTTCGAATTGTATTTTTTTACCTTTTCACTCAATTCAAGACATCTTTTAGCTGACACGAAGAATGGCAGCAGAAACTTAATTCATCAGCTTTATTAGAAGGAACGACATTTACTGATTACTAACGAATTAGTAAATATTGTTTCATTGTTAAGGTTTAGTAATTATTAAATATATTTCCTTCTGATAAAGCTGATGATTAAGTTTCTGCGCTCATTCTTCATGTCAACATCAGGCATTCTTAATGTCCCCACTGCTTGGGCACAGGTCTTCCTTATGGGTGGATAAGGAGGATGGGCCATAACCCACCACGTAGTGTTAACGACTGCAAATGCAGCCGGGACCAACGGCTTAAGCATCAGGCTTGGACGGAGGAATTCGAGATAATAAATTTTTGGTCACCATGACCGACCCTTGCGAAAGTTGCTTAACCTCCGAAATCGCAGGGCCAGGCGCTTACCACTAAGTTCCTTATTCTCATTCTTCATGTACATAACAAAATTATATTTGTAACTCAATATCCGATTGGATATTCACGTTGTAACGTATGTGTATGTGTATTTACAAATATTGCCCTTTTTATTAGCCCATATTAGGTAGTCGGAAAAGTTCGCGGCCTTTTTGTACTAAAAATACATTGGCCTTCAAAACACTACATTTTTGAAACTGTAATAACTTTGAAAATACTCAAGATATAGTTTCGAAATGAAAAGGACTAAACATTTTTTTAAGTAATAACTTTACGATCGATAACCTTTTTGAAAAAAAAACAATATTTATTTCAAAACTCTAACTTCTATTATTTAAGGGAAATTGCAATTTTAAACGTGTAAGTCTTAAGTTTTGAAGGCCAGTGTAATAAAGTTACCACAGCGAGGAACATCTTTATCATCAAAATTAACAGACTGCTGAACCATTTTTTTGGAGTAGTGTTCCATAAAGCATCTTCTTCATTAACATTAATAATCTATCTTTGAGCACTAGCTGCATTCATTTTTTTTATTAAAGGTATTTATCGATATTACCGTCATAACCAGAAAGTCAGCTGTCAAAGAATATATTACATTCCCGCCTAAGTTTAGTGTTGCCAGAAATATAACATGCTAAATTCATGCTTCAAGAAGGCCGCGAACTTTTCTGACTCCTATTATTTAAATACAAATATTGCCTTGAGAAATGTTTTAAGATAACCCGCCAATGTTTTGCAAGTTTCACGACTATTTTGTAACATGATATATATATATTTAAAGAAGTATAACAATATCAAGTAATTTGACGGTTTCCTAAAATTACTAAACAGCTCAATTATGACTAAAGAGTTAGGAAAATAACAATTACTCACTAAGTTTTTGCAATCGGAGATATCTATTGGGCTTGGTTTTATTTTAGTATTAAAACTACTTTAAAATATTTTTTTTATTTCTTTTTAAGTACTTATAATAATTTTAGATTTTTTAAATAGGTGCAATTCGATACGTAATAACAACTTTAAATGAGACTGTAGTACCTAAGTAATGTTGAAAACATAAACTTTGTTCATATCACACTTTATAATTCGATGTTATTGAGTAAACTTTTATTTAAGTTTGATAAAAAAGTGTGAAGACAAAAAATAAAGAATTCCAACTAAGAAATTGTGAAAATACTTAATTATTATAATATAATGTTACAGTTTATCAGATTACAAATAATGATAGGTAGGTACCATTAAAAAATAATAAAATACTTAAATATCCCCGAAGTTATAAAAGAAATATATCTTCAAATATTATCATTCTAAAAAATATGATTACCGCTATAGAAAATTATTTAAAAAAATCTTAGTTATTAATTTGTAAAACAAAAACGCGTCGTCGCAGTTTCAAGAAGTAAAGCTGGAAAAAAATGCAAATGCACTCTAAAAAATACTCACTTTTGCGATATTCTTTGCGGGAAAATTCAGTTTCAAAACTTTTAACTATTCCGATTGTTCACAACAAAACAAAATTCATTCACAATCACTAAACTAAAACCTTTTTGTCACAAAACAAAGCGTCACAAAAAAACTAAACTGTCAAAACTTTTCAATATAAAAAACAAAAACAATAACAGTTTGTGAGATGAAGAGCGCTCAAAAACTTTGTTCGAATTTCAAAATGTCCCGCGCGGCAGGCATGCACAAGCGACGGTGTGCGAGATTGAACTAACGGCGGAGCCGTACGACTCGGATTCCTTTGCCTAGGTACGTGCATCTAGTGGACTATCAAAGCGAGAATATTTACGTGCATTTCCACGATTTCGTTAGCACTGCGATAAATATGGGAAATTATCAAACCAATATAAGTACCTACTTTTTAACTATGCCACGTTCCAATTTTTGTTTTATTGAAATATTCCACCTATATAGAGCATTGATTAGCGGTTAAAGAGGTTTATAAACGTATATTATTCAGTATTTTTTTAATTTATTTGAATATCGAATAAAGCGGGTATTTAAGTTCTAGAAAATAAACAAGTTCCTTAAAATAATCAAAGGTAAAATAATTTGAAGTTTAAAATTATTTTTCCATTCTTGAAAATGTTTCCTTTTTTATTTAGATAAGACTAATTAATTTGCTAATAGACAAAATAAAGAATGATTTTAAGTTTTATTCTTTGCACAAGTAAAAATATTTCTTTTATCCATTTACGCGAGAAACCAAGAGAACGTATTTCAAAAAAAATTTAGCTCAGTTGAATTTTTCCATTTCAGATATTCCATAGCATTGACCGGAAATAGATTTTGTTTGCCACAGAGTTGACTAGTTTCTACTTGTATCTATGGCAGATGTACAAAAGAGTAGAGTTTTTGGCGCGATTATGTCGAGTTCATTTTGGGAAAGTCAATAGTGAAAATTGTGACTTATTTATTGATGTTGCAAGTTTTGGGTCTTAAAAAGCGTGATCGCGGTATGGTTGAAATTATAGATAATAAAATTAGTTATGACTTTTTTATAGGTATCTCGGTAAAGCAAACAGTAGAACTTAGGTACGAATTTGCTCGATATGTGCGAAACATAAGAATGCAATACTCCCGCGTTCTAATGTACTTATTTATACCAAAGAAGTAGTACATAACAGCCGAGAACGGGAAGTTAGCATTTATGTGAATAGATTCCCGTAATTTTCTTAGTAAAAAAATAATTTTCGTGTGACCATGTTAAACGACCAGTCATGCAACCATAAAGTTTTATAAAAGTAATGCAAGCTGATGAGTTCTACCGTTTTTGAATTTGGCAAACTACTTTCCGCTCTTGTGCGGGAAGTATTGAAATTCATTTCCGCACTGAATTAAAAATTAAGAACGTGATGAACTAGACCACCTTGTAAATGTGGAACTTCCCGCATTCTTTTTTCAAATGTAATGGTTTTTTCAGAGCATAAGTGAGAAAATAATATTACTGTAGACTTGATTGTAAAGTCATGAACTATAATGGAAGAATTTATAGAACAACAACAACAGCAAGGAAACAAGAAGAATAAAAGAGGTTTTCTAGACTTATTCAGACTTGTTCACGAACTAAGTACCTAATGAAACCTTATGAGGTACTTTCACTCGATTTTCAATTAACGTACCTACCTACCTACCTAATGTATGTGGTACAGTCCACTGCATGCACAGCTAGCAATATCCGTTTAATTATCTAGTCTAGTCTCTTACATAGACATAGATAGACATCAGTCTATGTCTTTTTCGTTTCGAATTCTGTTCAGTATACGAGTTTAGATCAGTTTATGAAATCGCCAACTTTTTATTTGTTTGAACATCAACGTTAACGTAAAGTTTAAAATAAACTGTTTTAATCCTTCTGACACAATAGCTATTCCATTGTTATCCGGCCGCATTCGGCCGCTCGGGCGTTGAAGAATTAAATCACATTTGGCAATCTTATATTAATCCGGCGTCATTAAGGTACGAAAATAGATACACGGAAGTTGGGTGGGTCATTATTACCCGAATTATATTTTTAAAATATTTCAGAATTGTTTAAGAAAAAAAAATATTTACACAGAGAATACCTCATTAACTTAGAAATATATACATTATAGTCGAGTCGATGTTGTACTTTTCTATGGAACGGCTGATTTTTTTTTCGCGATTCCGTGGTTGTCTCCATAGTAAAAGTTGTTCATTCACGTGGTCTGAAATCCTCATTTCATAAGGCAAACCAAAAAATTACGGGTAATTTTGACCCAACCCCCATGACGCGGGGTTAATCATAAACGCTGATAGACTATATGTTTGATGGTCTGTCGTGGGTCTATCTGTTTGGTTATTTGGACGTTATTTTTTTGTACAAAACTTGGACAAAAAATAAAACGAGGACGAATGTATTTTCAGTGGGAGTATGTTACCATAATTTCCATGCTTGGCAGGCGGATTTGTGATGGTACCGAAGGTCCATACACGGAAAAAAATCTATGAGAAAAAAAAAACCTAGTTCCTAAGAAATCACCAGATATTTCAACATGTGGTTATTATCAAAAGTCTCAGAAATCCGATACTCAAATCAACTGGACATCGTAAATATATTTCTTTTACCACTTAAACTCACCATAAATCTATAATAATAATGCGACAAGCATGTCACTTTGGTTCAGAAATATCTTTCAAAATAAACCCACTTTGAAACAAAAGGCAGAGATTTTTTCTTAAACTATAAATTTGTCACGTTTGACGGTTCGCAGGCGCAGATGCCCAGACGTATAAAAAAATATAAATACGGAATAAGAGGACACAATGTAATAATTTGATCAACAGCTGCCGAACAAAAATAGACCTTATGTCTTGAAGACTAAAAGCTAATGGGACATATTATGTCTTCTTGGTTATCTTAAAAACCTATAAATACAGATAATACGCAGAATCAATTTCTATTTTCCAGGATTCAATCATACCGAAATCGATGTTGCCTACAACGCTGTCTAGATGTCTAGATTTTTGAATCAAATGTAGTGGTTCAGGAACACATAGTGACATCTATTGAGGGGAAAAGGAATTACACCAAACGTATGGATGGACCAATAATAGCGAATGGAGGCGTGGTTAATGCGAAATGCGCCGGAGCAGATTTAAAGAAGAATAGACAATAAAAACAGCGAGTTAAGACTTAAGTTAGAATAAATAAGGACTAATTTATTTGTTGTAGTTTTCTTAGAGAGGAATTTGTAAAAATCAGGGATTACGAAGGGACGGTTGTTGAGGAGTGGACGTATTGTATTGCTTTGTATTGTTTTCCGATCTAAAGTTAACGTCCCTTTGATTGACTTAAGAAGTTGAATTGCAAGTTGTAAAAAATAGAATTAATATTATATTATAACATTAAATCCTAACGGATAAAGTTTAAATGTAAAATCAATAGTGATGCATCATTACTGGAGATATACAGCTAAGTACCTAGGATATAAAGTTTATAAAGCGTAAATGTTTGTAGACCTTTTCTATTTTCAGAAATTGTGGTTTGATTGTTAAACTAATTATTAGATGAGCACCGATCTCACTAATAAAGGTCTAAAATAAGTACGCAAAGTTACATCTAATTCTTTGTGTTCGCATTTATTGTTTAGATTAATTAGTTTAATCGGCAGAATTGGGTTTTTTATTATCTCGTTTCGCTTTCCCAATTCATTTGGCTGTAGGAGCTGAAACGAGAGGCAAAATTCTAACTAACGTGGGAATTTGGTCAAAATAATCAAAAGTTTCTAGTAAAATCAATATTAATTAATAAATTAATATAACATTTATTTTGCATTCATATTTATTCCCCATTATAGGTATCCCTTTTCATTGATATAATTATTTGCATTAACTAATTTCAGAGTTGAATTTAGATAATACTAAACTCTATTACTTGTGTTACCTTCGATGGTGACAAGCCTTTTCTGGTGGATAAGACAATGGAAATTAGATTACCTTTTCTTGAATCTGACATAGACTTCGAAAACACTTGATTAATTGATCTGATCTAAGTTTATAGATAAAGCTCGAAGCTATTACGATTCCTTCGATGGAATTCTGAATTTTCTGGAGATAAATCGATAGTTTCAGACAATTTATTAGTTCAGCTTAAATAAGGCCTAGTTTAAACCATACTTGAATACCTATTTGAAATTCTAACCATTCAATACAAACGATTATGACATCGTCATAAATTGATTATGACGTCGTCATAAGTCTTTAATTCTATAATTGAACTTATACCCAGAGGTAGTGAATCATTAAAATGATAGTAGTATTTATTTAAATTCTATATTGAATCAGAGTTGATTACGCAGTGTGGATTCAACTTAAAGAACTCCACGTATTCAAAGCATTACGTGAGTTCGTATGGAGCATCACACCTTTCATTGCGGTCAACGTAGAATTAGCATAGGAAAAATATTGAAAGAGCTCACGCTGATCTTACCCTTTTGGTGGCCACCAATAAAAAAGGGAGAAAAGATTACCTCCTCTAAAAAAAAATAAAACCAAATTATAACAAGGGATAAAGACAGCAATTTGACATCCGTCTGACGAGATTGTCAAAACCAGAGTAGGAAAAGGCTAGGATTGCATTTGATTGGTTGCACATACAAAGATTGAATCCAAACGAGTGTTAAGTTATTTAAATCGTTTACTAATTGAATATTTTTTTTATCACGCCTCAACCTTATTATCGGAGGGTATATATTATCATTGCCACAAGACGAGTTTACTCAAAAGTTCACTTGTTTAAGCTGAGTTATATTTTGGGATAATTTAAAAACTATAAGACGATCACATACATACAATTATTATAACAGGGAGCCTAGTTCATTATCATTGAGAATATCAGAAAGGAGTTGGGCTCGCTGCATGCCATTACACGTGGTGGCGGTGACCAGGATTTCTAGCCTTTGTGTTGATTTAAAGTAGACACAACTAGGAATCGGACTTTAAACAAAATAAAATAAAAACACAACGTAGAACATTTATATTTTATCCCAATATTATATTTCAGCAAATTTATACTGTAAATTTCCCAAACAAAGCAGACTGAAATTTAAAATAATAATTTTGTAATTGTATGTATTCTGACGGATACTTATGACAGCAAGAAATTACATAAGATCATGTTTAATCTAAAAATCGGGGAGAGGAAAATTATTTAACTACCTATTTGTAGTTAAGATAATATTCTATAACTTTCATATTATAGCAGCTGTCTGATTTCAATCTGCATTGATTTGAATGTGTGAATTGCATGGTGATATTTTTCTGTGTCTTTTACAGGCGGCGTTGCTCATTATTACATTGTGTTCCTTTAGGCGCGTAAAACTATTCTTGTTGTTTGTACACAATAATATTATAGGAATCCTTTTATTACGGTTGTAGGTGAACGTAACAAAAAAATAAAATAATGACGGGTCGAATGTTAACGCAACGCGGTATAAAGACGGCGTTAGTAAAGGAAACGGATCTTGATTTAAATACATTAGTTGCAGATAGGCGCGAAAAACTTAGTTCGCGTATACGGAAGATTGAAAAGAAAGACGTACACAACAAACGACAATTTATAAAAGTAACATATTCCTAAATTAAAGTAAATTTATAAAAACAAAAACAAAAATAAATAAAATTAGTATTAAAATGAAAATACAATCAAAATTTCAATTTACATCAAATCATATAAGTTCAAATAAAATAAAAATCATAAAGCTACACATTGGATCAGTTAATGATCAGATTATTTATATTAACTAAAAACGAACTTTAGGTATTACTTAAGTGTAGTTATAAGAAAAAGTTAAGGTTAATTGTTGATAAGATTCAATCATTGTTATTTATCAGTCAGAAGACGGATTAACAATAAATATATCAAATTAAATTTTAATGAGGAGTTGAAACTCGACTTGTTCGATTCAAGTGAGTTAATGAATAATGGGTACTTTTGGTTGAACAATAGATATATCGAATTAAATTTTAATGTGGAGTTGAAACTCGACTTGTTCGATTCAAGTGAGTTAATACGAGTAAATAATGGATGCTTTTGGTATAACAATAGATATATCAAATTAAATTTTATTGTGGAGTTTAAACTCGACTTGTTCGATTCAAGTGAGTAAATAAATAATGGATACATTTGGTTCAACAATAAATATATCAAATTTAATTTTAACTATAAGATGAAACTCGACTTGTTCGATTCAAGTGAGTCAATAATTATTGGATACAATTAATTAATTGTAATTGAATTCAGTTCAGTGAATTGAGTTATACTATACTATTTGAGTAGACTAACCCGACTTGTTCGAATCAAGTGGTTTAATTAATGAAGAGTATACCTAATTTAATTAAGTCATTTAGGTAGAATTATTTAGGACGAGAAAACGAGCTAAAGTAGTTTGATTCAGGTGGATGAATCAACATGAAATTTAAATTTTAGTTACATAACAAGGAATCTGAACCCAACTTGTGCAACCCAGTACACCGTTGAACAGAAACTAAAGAATAGTGTGACGTCATAAAAATATTCGTTATCCAAGTGCACATGTTCAAAGAAAAAAGGTATTCTCAGTTGCAGTTGTCAGGGCAGTTGTTTGAGAAACAATAAATAATTTAATGAATAAGTCCGACCTTCAAGACTAGTCACTATTAACAATAGGTCATTTATTTACTTTAAAAGTTCTTTATTTTAAATAAAATTCAATAGGGAAGACAGACAATAGGACACTACAATAAACGTAAAACTCGAATTCCATTTTAAAAAGGAGAGTTTTGACATGTGGAAATCATAAAACCAAAAAGGGACCGGTATTAGGTATTCTCTGTTTTAGCTCTATTTAATTATTTAAGAAAACTTCATTGTGATAAACTCAGGGTAGGGTGTTGCGACTCAATAGAATAAGAAATAGAATAAACTAGAATATTTTTATAATAGCTCAAAAATTTGTTATCTAAGATACACATATTATTCATTCTAAAAATGGAAGAACCTGTTCGATTCAGGTAACATGTAGTTCGATTGATGGTTGAGGAATGAAACCTAATCTAGTAATTTGAGTAATATTACACATTGGGCGGAAGTAGAACAGTAAAAGTTCGAATTAGGTATATTGGTAAAATAGTTGATAAATGTAATTTAAGTTTAGTCAATTAAGAGTATAGCTAGTAGAGCTACGGAGTGAAATAGAATTTTATATCTCAATTCAAGTGATAAATTAATCAACAGTAGATAAATTAAAATTTCGGTTAGATGAAATATAAATGAGAAAAAAGAATCAAATCTGGTCAGTTTGATTATAGTAAAACTATTAAGAAGGGAAGGAGCAAACTTACATTTTCTAATATTAGTTTAACGTATAAGTATATGGAGTGGAAATAAGTTTTGATTTGTCTGATTTATTATTTAAGTGCGAAATGGTATTAAAATTACAAGTTGAAACTAAGATGAATTTAGAGTCAACAGACCTGTTCGATTCAGGGAATCAAGTAGATGTGATGACATCCAAATTTTGGGACTTATTATATAGATAAAAATAAGATAAGTTAAGCTACAATAATAAAACTTAGTAGAGTGATAAGACAAGTTGACTTTTATCGCTAGAAGCGATTTCTTTTAGACAACCTTTGGTATGGTGAGATTGACAAAGGAGGAATAATAGAGGTGTAAAGTGACTCGGTAGTTCAGTTGGAAGAGCATTGAATTGAACCAGACTTACGAAGGTCGCGGGTTCGGGTCCGGCTTGAAAAAATGATTTAGTGACGAGATGAATGGATGCTAGCTTAGTAAATATAAATGTTAGCTTAAGTTTAATCTTATAAGGTTAGAGTACTACGCACTGCTACTATTATACAATGAAAACTTACATTAAACAGAGATCATTGCATAAGGCTTACAGGCTTGAATTACAGTAAACAGAGAGTCATTCTTGATTCCATACCTTATAAGACTTCGGTTCCAATTAAAATATTTTCTACCGAGTAGAAAAACAGTACCTATGTAATTTCAAAAGGTTGAAATGATAATTATATCGATCAATTGATAATTTAACAAAAATAAATTCGGTGTTGACATTAAACAAAGTTTTATATTAATGATAATAAATATAATAACAAAAGAATAAAAAAAAAAAATATAAAACAAGATAATAAAATTATGTACGTATATTCTCTGCAAATAAATAACTAGTTGGATAAATAATTACAGTGGTGGAAATATGTTATTTTAAAAAGTGATTAGAAAATTAAATACAATAAGACAATGGCGAATTAAATAATTAACGTTTCACTGTCTGACTTAAAAGATTAGTACTATTATTTGAATAAAACGTTGTAGAACTAACATTTGGTAATGTTGAAAAAGATTAGACGGATGGTCCGTGAAAATCTTATAAGAACGAATGAGTCTAAGGAAGCTTACCTTTAATAATAATAAAAAGAAAATCACCGATCAATATAATTTAATTTAAGAGATTACGTCAAATTGAAAAACATTTCAAAACCCAAAGCAGCAGTAAAGGTTAATGAGAAATTTTATGAGACTAAACACTTAATTGCATTGTAATTAAATTATTAAAATAAACATTAATATGCGCAAACACTAATAATCTATGGAGTGATAGACAAAGGAATGCATAATATGAAAAGCAATTATATAATATTGCTATTCAAATGATTAGATATGACATGAATACTGACTAGAAGCAATAAAGTGATTCAATACTTAAAGTTTTGTCAGACAGAAGGCCGAAAAAAAAAGAAAATGAGGCGCAAGACGCCGTGGGATTTTTTTTGTCGAGTCTTGACACTTTAAGGAACATTGCGCAAACAATGGTCATATTACAGACGTCCGAACAGTTTAAGGACGAATTTACAGTAGATTTTTTTTGTCTATCAGTTCATATAGTGATTTAGTTAGCACGCAATCAAGAGGTTGAGAATAGATTACGTAACTGAAATTGGCTTCAGTTGCCTAATCTGGGAGAGGTGTGTGATGGTACCGAAGGTCCATACACGGAAAAAAATCTATGAGAAAAAAAAAACCTAGTTCCTAAGAAATCACCAGATATTTCAACATGTGGTTATTATCAAAAGTCTCAGAAATCCGATACTCAAATCAACTGGACATCGTAAATATATTTCTTTTACCACTTAAACTCACCATAAATCTATAATAATAATGCGACAAGCATGTCACTTTGGTTCAGAAATATCTTTCAAAATAAACCCACTTTGAAACAAAAGGCAGAGATTTTTTCTTAAACTATAAATTTGTCACGTTTGACGGTTCGCAGGCGCAGATGCCCAGACGTATAAAAAAATATAAATACGGAATAAGAGGACACAATGTAATAATTTGATCAACAGCTGCCGAACAAAAATAGACCTTATGTCTTGAAGACTAAAAGCTAATGGGACATATTATGTCTTCTTGGTTATCTTAAAAACCTATAAATACAGATAATACGCAGAATCAATTTCTATTTTCCAGGATTCAATCATACCGAAATCGATGTTGCCTACAACGCTGTCTAGATGTCTAGATTTTTGAATCAAATGTAGTGGTTCAGGAACACATAGTGACATCTATTGAGGGGAAAAGGAATTACACCAAACGTATGGATGGACCAATAATAGCGAATGGAGGCGTGGTTAATGCGAAATGCGCCGGAGCAGATTTAAAGAAGAATAGACAATAAAAACAGCGAGTTAAGACTTAAGTTAGAATAAATAAGGACTAATTTATTTGTTGTAGTTTTCTTAGAGAGGAATTTGTAAAAATCAGGGATTACGAAGGGACGGTTGTTGAGGAGTGGACGTATTGTATTGCTTTGTATTGTTTTCCGATCTAAAGTTAACGTCCCTTTGATTGACTTAAGAAGTTGAATTGCAAGTTGTAAAAAATAGAATTAATATTATATTATAACATTAAATCCTAACGGATAAAGTTTAAATGTAAAATCAATAGTGATGCATCATTACTGGAGATATACAGCTAAGTACCTAGGATATAAAGTTTATAAAGCGTAAATGTTTGTAGACCTTTTCTATTTTCAGAAATTGTGGTTTGATTGTTAAACTAATTATTAGATGAGCACCGATCTCACTAATAAAGGTCTAAAATAAGTACGCAAAGTTACATCTAATTCTTTGTGTTCGCATTTATTGTTTAGATTAATTAGTTTAATCGGCAGAATTGGGTTTTTTATTATCTCGTTTCGCTTTCCCAATTCATTTGGCTGTAGGAGCTGAAACGAGAGGCAAAATTCTAACTAACGTGGGAATTTGGTCAAAATAATCAAAAGTTTCTAGTAAAATCAATATTAATTAATAAATTAATATAACATTTATTTTGCATTCATATTTATTCCCCATTATAGGTATCCCTTTTCATTGATATAATTATTTGCATTAACTAATTTCAGAGTTGAATTTAGATAATACTAAACTCTATTACTTGTGTTACCTTCGATGGTGACAAGCCTTTTCTGGTGGATAAGACAATGGAAATTAGATTACCTTTTCTTGAATCTGACATAGACTTCGAAAACACTTGATTAATTGATCTGATCTAAGTTTATAGATAAAGCTCGAAGCTATTACGATTCCTTCGATGGAATTCTGAATTTTCTGGAGATAAATCGATAGTTTCAGACAATTTATTAGTTCAGCTTAAATAAGGCCTAGTTTAAACCATACTTGAATACCTATTTGAAATTCTAACCATTCAATACAAACGATTATGACATCGTCATAAATTGATTATGACGTCGTCATAAGTCTTTAATTCTATAATTGAACTTATACCCAGAGGTAGTGAATCATTAAAATGATAGTAGTATTTATTTAAATTCTATATTGAATCAGAGTTGATTACGCAGTGTGGATTCAACTTAAAGAACTCCACGTATTCAAAGCATTACGTGAGTTCGTATGGAGCATCACACCTTTCATTGCGGTCAACGTAGAATTAGCATAGGAAAAATATTGAAAGAGCTCACGCTGATCTTACCCTTTTGGTGGCCACCAATAAAAAAGGGAGAAAAGATTACCTCCTCTAAAAAAAAATAAAACCAAATTATAACAAGGGATAAAGACAGCAATTTGACATCCGTCTGACGAGATTGTCAAAACCAGAGTAGGAAAAGGCTAGGATTGCATTTGATTGGTTGCACATACAAAGATTGAATCCAAACGAGTGTTAAGTTATTTAAATCGTTTACTAATTGAATATTTTTTTTATCACGCCTCAACCTTATTATCGGAGGGTATATATTATCATTGCCACAAGACGAGTTTACTCAAAAGTTCACTTGTTTAAGCTGAGTTATATTTTGGGATAATTTAAAAACTATAAGACGATCACATACATACAATTATTATAACAGGGAGCCTAGTTCATTATCATTGAGAATATCAGAAAGGAGTTGGGCTCGCTGCATGCCATTACAGATTGGACATTCTAGTGTAAAACGCTGCAACCCATTTTCTGGCACACGGACGTTTTAGATTAACAGTCAGTAACGAAAGTCACTTAATGACAGATGTCTCACATTTTGAAACAAAAGTCAAAAAGCTATTATGACAAAGTACTAAAGTGTTAGTCAACTTTCGTTGCTTATCGTACTAACCTTAAACATTTTATTCGCTAGAACATTAATTTGTAAAGTGATAAATGTGGTTACACTAAAGGAACCTTATTCATGAATCTATGGTATTTTATCTCCATAGCGACGACGACGGACGTGTGTATAAAACAGGAATGGCGAACATAGTTTCCGTATTTCAACGCATAATTATGTCGCTACGATAATTTGAATAGCTAATACAACAAAAAAGTGTTTTACTTTCCCAGTGATTCACTTACCCCACATTTACTTACCCCACATTCACTTACCCTCACATTCACTTACCCCACTTTGCTTTATTTTTTAATTACATTGATATTCTTGTACAAGAAAAATAAATAAAAAATCAGTTTATTTAATTTTAAACGTAATATAAAAGCTCATTGCTTATTCGAGCAATTCGATATCAGATTTTCCAGATCACTGATTAGGCGGCAGCATTATTAAAGATCTTTTGAAGCATGATAAATAAATTTAAATGTTTTTATTAAAATATTCCAATAAATAGTAAACTTATTTTATTTCAGTCTCAACACGTAATAAAGACTAATTTCATTTGTATAGGTATTTTCACCGATACTACGTGAAATCATAATAATATAATTATATTTTTCAAAGAAAACACGTTTATAAGTCAGCGTTTTTAATAGCTCTTTTTCGACGAATGAAAAATAATGACAAATATCAAAATTGACAAAATACTATAAAAAACATAAATATATTCTAAAAAGGTGGCATTCGGTCACAGGTATTCTTAAGATAAACTTATTATATTACACAATTTGCAGTAAATATCGTTTTTCTAACGTTTTTTAATTGTTTATAAAAAAACCTGTAAGGAAAAAATTATTACATAACATTATAAGTACTCCAAAGAGGTAAAATATTATTTAAAAAAAATACGCAAACCTGCAACTAATCCCAAATTGGTAGGTAGGTCTGATGTTACGATTCTACAACACGGAAACGAGTAATATAATATGACATCATAAAGCGTAGCTGTGTTTTAAAAATATACCGTAACTTCTTTTGACAAACCTACCGCTTACAGCCCATTTATCTTGCCCTACCGCAACCCCCATTTTTCCTGACAAAGCCACCCCAGTATTCTTGAATTTTTATTTTTTACAGTGTGGTTTTAATTGTTTATTTTGTTACGAATAAAACGGAAAGGAGTTTCAAGTAACACGGCCTGTAACTTGACTAAATTAGGTCCGCCACATACAGACGGAATTTAGATTCGGAATTCCGAAACGAAATTATTCTGAATGCAGCTAATCCATACAAATCTATGAACCTACTACATACGATGCAATTCTGCAACTTCATTCAAAAATGTAGGGCAAAGAGAAAAATTTACAGATTAAAATACGTCGTGTTGTACTTTGTTGAATTAATCGCATTGTATGTACATGCGGTAATTTTCTGTTCGGAATGTTCATATCCATTATCGATATTCCGTTTCGGAATTCCGAATCAGATTCCGTCTGTATGTGACCGCGCTTATTAAGGAAGCACTTGTTGAGAAAACACCTTCAGTTTAGTGAATAATATTTAAGTATGGTGTCGATTCGGTTGGCATGACTTAACTAAATTATCTGGACTAAACTTAATTTTAGCATTCTGTTCTTGTCTTTTCGATACACAAAGAAAAGGATGCAAAGCTAGTCTAGTTTAGTCCTGACAATTTAGTTTAGTCGTGCCACCGTGCTTCCATTGTAATCAGAAATTAAACATGGTAAGAAACAAAGTGAAATTTTTTACTAACACCGTAGAATTAGATAAAATTTAGGTGAATAATTTGGACTTCTAACAAGAAGAAAAAAAGGAACTCGCAAGACCATCACTGCGTTACAGGTTAATTTTGTTATCTGTTTTGTTTGTCGCACTGGTTTCCGTTTTTCATCTTCTTGTTTCGATGTTCTATTTCTATATGAACGTAAATATTCCAATATTTAATGATAATATTGTTACGGAACATCTCGAATTAATCTTATTTTAAAGCAAAACATTAATTAATGATTCCGATTCACAGCGGCGCAGCGTAGCAGCACAACCGTTGGCATGGCAGGTCTTCTTAAAAACATGAAAATTAATTAAGCTGTGAAGTAAACCGTATTGATAAGTAAGCTTGTGTAAATACAGCTGTATTATAAATAGCAGCGTTGATTAAAAATTAAAAAAAATATATTTTGAATAGTTACTTAATATTAGCATGTAAAATTCCTACCACAGTTGAACATAGTTGTAATTGGACATCAGATTGGTGTACCTACCTTCTTATTTATGTAGTTTTCGGAAAGCTGCAGAGGAAGCCTGACTAGAAGAAATGGCAAGGAAATTATACGCGGCTGATTTAACCGTTTATGCAAAGATTACAGGAAAAATAAAACGATGTGTTTAAACAGTAAACTTTTTTAGAATGATGGTACGGAACCCTCGGTGCGCGAGTCCGACTCACTCCTGACCGTTTTTAACCCAGTGATGCTATTTTAATTACACTTCTATAGATTTTAGTTCGCTGGATGTAACTATATCTGCAAGCATAAAACCGCTGTAACTCAAGCCACGCCCGCTTTCGGATATTCCAAGCATCAATTTGGCACACTTTCATTAAGGCTCTGCTCTCGTCTTAATTGACGAGTCTATTTGTTAAGAAAAGTAAACGAGTGTTTTTATGAGAACTAAGAATAAATTATCTGTGAAAATACAACTGTTTTTGGACATTGATGAGTTCTGTTTACCCATAATAGTTATTGCTAATGTAGTTTGGAGCCGTTATTCCCAGGAGTCCCTTTTAACACTGTCCCCCGGGGTGACAACTGGGATTTTTTTCCCAGTCGTCACGGGGGTGACAAATTTTCCCAAATGTACATTTCAAATTTGTGCCAGAGAGGACAAATGGTACTTTTTTTCCTAATTGTCACCCCTGACACCGGAAGGGGTGACAATTGCTATACCCAAGCCATAGCATACTTTATACAGGATGTTTGGAAATATCTTACAAAGCCGAATGGTAGATAGAGCCTCTATATATTATATGTTGTATGCATGGTACTCTTTTTGGGTCTAGGGTCGTCACCTTGCAGTTTTCCATATGAATAAAAAGCAAAATTTCTTAACCATAATTGTGGTGATTTTTAGAGTTCATTCTAACTTTTTTGTTTGTAAGCTAACCTTACGACAGAATACAAATTGCTTTAAAACAAAATGTATCTTCCATTCTACTATAGAATAAAATAAGTTAACAGATATAACCTTACGCCCAAAAGAATAAGGTATCTATTTGTAATCGTTGATCGTGCCGTGGATCTAGATGTTCCGACATCAAAATAGTAAATCTTTCGCTTAAACTTTTTTCTTTAAAGGGACTACTCTGAAAACCGAACCACGATAATCGTCCGATCGTTCGTTATGCTTCGTGGACAGTATTAGCATATCGTAATGATGACAAGTGGGGTAGCTAGGCCGTCTTGTCAGGGCAACGATGAGGTAGGAGTGGTTGGAGGGGCGCCCCCCCACCGCTAGGCAAGCCGTATGAGGGAGATTATACGATCAGTCTCCCGCCAGTCTAACCAGAGGCTCTATTTTTTAAATTATTCCACTCATTTTCGACAGCATTGCTGTCCAATGAAAATAATTAGTAAAGAGCGCTCGACGCCAGCCAAGAGGTTTCAAAAATATGGCCCCAGACTGATGAATGGACTGGCGGCAGACTGGCGGCAGACTGATTATATAATCTCCCTCTATATATCGCGACACTACAGAAATATAAAAAAATTGTACAACAGCACGTGAAAAGAGCTCTGACGTTCATATATTCGCTTGCGCTCTTTTTACGTGCTACCTACTATACCTTACCTATAGCCCCGCATTTATATAATAATAATAAATCTTTTTTGAAATAATCTTACATCACAATTTAGAACTAGTTTAAACATATATACATAATATAGGGAAAAGAAATACAATATGCCTAAGCTAGGATTAACCTGTGTTTCAGGCGAAATAAGGACTTACAAAACTACTTAAATCAAACAATAAAATACAACTTAATAATTAAAATAAAAAAAGAGCTAGGTCAAAACAATGTTTTTTACAAAAATCTACTTTAGCGAGATAAACCTACTGATTCTTTTTGTAATACAAAAATAATTCTTCTCTATATGGCTTATTTATGGCCGAGAAAAAGAAGTTACAACACTAATGGTAATTATAATTATTACTCTATTGTAGCATTAGATCTGGATTACGGTCCAAATCTAAATCTAAATTAATGAATATCGTCCGTTTATCGTAATTTCTGTTTCATAGTAGGCCACCAGGACGCTGAAATGCAAACGTCTCGGAAAGATTGATAGTTTTATTCGAATCCGTTTGAGTACACGCTTTTTGTTTCTGCTGTTTGATAAACAAGATTTGTTTTTTTTTGACACAAATGATAAATGATTACTCTAAAAGAAGTATGTATCATCACAAGCGAGTGCGTAACAAAAACGTTTGGTGTAGAGATGGGCAAGTGTTTCTGCCCGGGCGAGAAAATTGGGAAAAAAACCCAGGCGCTTGGGGAATAAACCCTTTTATACCCAATAAATACTAATTTAACTAAATAAACTGACTTTCAATGTTAAAATACATTTTGTATATACATTTTGTTACACAAAATAAATGCCCAGTGGGCGGGAATTTATGGGCACTTATTGGGAAAATTCCAAATCTGCCACAAATGCCCGGCATTTATACCATCACTAGTTTGGTGTAATTTTTTTTTCATATACAAACTTATATGGTTTTTTTAATGTTATCTTGTTTATATTGGCAATTTAAATGTTAAAGGAAATAAAAAGCATTGATGAAATTACAGTTTTTGTGACAGGCTCATATGGTAGGAATTGGTTTTCCACTAAATTTAATAAATAAACCAAAAAATTCTGCATCATAAAGACCTCAGTCTTCCCATTTTTCCTGAAGCGATCATATTTATTCTGCCTTTTTATTGTAATTATTCCTCCTAAGAGGTCTGGGATCGCAAACCATTTTACTATAATTATAAGATTGAGTTAGAGAATCCTTTTGCATTAATGACGAATAATACTGAACCTTGTGGCGTAGGTAATAAATTTCTACCGGTATATTTATAAAGCCTACCTTTCTTAATTGAACACCTTCTACCTTCCCTATGAGTTACTTTGTTGGATTAATTCGTTTATTCTGTACCGGGGTCTACTCTGTTTCGACCACAGACTTAAAAATCAATAGACATGACGGGCCAATACGGATCATACCATGGCCATAAAACTGTAAAAAATGGCTTAGAAACTGTTATTGTCATGATGGAACATCTTCCATCATGACAATGGATCATGAAAAAAACTAAAAAAAACTTTTTTTTTACATTAAATGGGCTTACTCTTGGCCACTAATTGGGAACCATAAGACTAAGAAGAGGCCGAAGATGGAGCGAGCTTGTCCAGAAGAAGCCTATTCACTCGGGCTTTAAATATCGTTGAGTTGTATGCTTGTAAATACAGACGCAGGCAGGAAATTCCAGTTCTATCCTATGGAAGTACGTTAAGATATCAGCTACACGACACCCATTGAAGGGTTTAAGTCTCCCCCAAGGATCTCCACGACGATCGGTCCTACGCTGCCGTGCCCGCATCCAGTGGCTGCCCGTGACCTTCACCAGATCATCGGTCCATCTTGCCTTCCAGACTGCACTACCAAACCACACTATTATCGGGGCTTGCCCACGGAGATTCGTCCGGTGAGTGGCCGCCATTCTAGAACCTTTCCGCTCCAATGACAACAAGTGTTCTTGATATGTGTCCTACCCGCTGCCACTTCAGCTATTTTTTTATAGATGCAATGATTTTTTAATAGATGCAATTGAATGTGGGTATCATCTGCCGGCAAGGTTATAAATAAACTTTAAAAAAAATTTAAGTCTTAAAAATTTTTGATGTTTGATGATGTTAAATTTAAATAAATTATATTAATATCATGCCAATTCTATATTGTTTTAAGTCTCAGTGCACGATGTTGTGTGCACTAGTAGTTAGTTTTAAATGCTCCTTTTATAGTAGATTTAAACTACGTTAACATGTATAATCAAGAAAGGTCTTTATTTAAACTAGAGGCCATATTTGTTTACTAAAAAAATAACTGTAATTAAATACGGCCATCTGATGTATTTACCAACCTTCTAGCTGTAATTTTTTTTATTATAAGTAAACCGAATGTTTCATAGAATCTTTCATAGATGTTTTCTGTAGCATTTAAAACCACCAATCAAAAGCTTTTACTTAACTACGTGTTTATACCTAATATTGGTTTTTACGAAAAAAATTAAAAACACATTTTTTATAGAAATGCATCAAGATTGTTCACATTAAATCTTTCGTACCCATTATAAATTATGTTGTGATAATCTTCACTATTCTCGCAGCTTTCAATGTCAAAGCCTACCTATTTCCTTTAGACTTTAAAGGGTGCTAGGGTTGCCACCCAATTAACATACAAAGGCGAGATAACTTCCCAATAGAGGGGTCTTGATCATATCGTTATGTAGATGTAATGATTTAATAGTCTGTATGACGCCCTGAATCCTTTCAGTATATCTATTCAAATGTTTTGAATGTTAAAAGGAGGTCATATTATTAAAGGAGTGACATCAGTGCAACAACCACAGAATAAATAGTTCACGTGAAATTAGAGGCGGAAGATCTGAAGGATGATGTCATATACGGTTTTTCATTAAGAGCGCTCGAACTTTCAAATGATAAATAAAAACATGTACGGTTTACACCGCACATACCGCGACGTCAGCATTGAGTTCAATGCGCTTACTTATAAACAATACTTACGTCATGAAAATTCGTAATGATGTATTTTCAATTATATTTTAATTAGTGTCTAAGCAACTGTGCTACCGTAAACATTAAATAATAAGGTGAAATCTCAAGACGTGGGTTTTCTTCAAGACACTCCAACTAACAACTAAACAACAACAACTTAACTTCAATTTATGGTGTAATGAGTACGTGGTCAACTAAGCGGCTCAGACAAACAGTTTAACCCTTAAACACCCGAAAAATGAGACACAATAGATATTTCATTGTTATCCGGCCGCATGTTCGGGCGTTGATATTGCCACAATGTTTGTTTTATTTTAAACATCATCCGATGACATGGTACGGAATATAATTTCAGCCAAATGGTCGCCGTGACTCCACTGTAGGAAATGTATTCTGGTGCAGTGTTGCCAACTGCTAGCTTTGCACATTTGCTAGATTGGCATTTTCTTGCCCCAAAAAGTTGCTAGACTAGCTAAATGTCACAGTAAAATGACAATTTTTGACTGAAAAAGTTTAGCTACAAGTTTCTTTAAATTGTAGCTGTCTGTCACCAAATAATAGCTAGATCTAGCTATAAAGTTGCTAAGTTGGCATCACTGTCCTGGTGAAGCTTTACATATTTGCTAGATTGGCATTTTCTTGCCCCAAAAAGTTGCTAGACTAGCTAAATGTCACAGTAAAATGACAATTTTTGACTGAAAAAGTTTGGCTACAAGTTTCATTAAATTGTAGCTGTCTGTCACCAAATAATAGCTAGATCTAGCTATAAAGTTGCTAAGTTGGCATCACTGTCCTGGTGGACCAATTTTGGACGACGTCCTCGCAGAAATGGGGCTCAATTTTCATGAAGAACGTGAATGATGTTGGCCTTCGGGGTGTTTATTGTCTGTGGTTTGTCTGAATAGAACAGAGATATCACGTAGTCTCAAATTCATTCATTAAACGACGGATTGTGCGTTCTGCAAGACGGCCATGGGTGCCATAAATTGGATGCTACGCACGAAACGTTAGGCGAACAGAGTACTGATTTTGATAATATGTTTTGACAATTTCTACGCACCGTGTACTATAAAGCGTGTAGCGTTCCATGCTGAAATTTTACGACTAAATATGTATTCCAGCCAAAGGGCATCATGTGCTTTCGGCATACCAACCTGTCCGCCATTTTGAAAAAAGTCGGTTTTGGATTCCTGTGATTAAGTAAGTATATCACTTGCGAGATTTTTTCTTATTACTTTTGTATTTGTAATGACTTATTCTATTGATTAATTCAGAAAATGACCGATTTTGTTTTTCAACTTCAAACTCAAATATCTCAGTAAGTATATCACTTACGAGGTTTTTTTAACTTATTACTTTTTGTTTATAATTACTTATTCTATCGATTGACACCACTTTTAGCACAGGCCTCCAAAACCGACTTTTTTTAAAATGGCGGACAGGTAGGAATGCCAGTCTTCATACATAAATGACCGATGGCTTTTGACAGCTATCGCTCTACCAAGATGGCCGCGCTATACGCTGTCAGAGTTTGAGTGTCCCTATTAAAAAAACCCTATACATGGTGAGTTATATTTGTGAGAAACGGTGCCGGAAATAGGTTTCAAAAGTATAAACTTACACAGATAGTAGTTTTACCTATACATTATGTATCTTAATAAAGTATATTACATTCTAGTAAGATTAACACCCGTATTCACAAACATTACTGAGTCTCACACTGCCTGCGGACGCACAGCGTCCCAACTACCAATCACACGTAATCAATGACTTCAATTACATCGACGAGCTGTTAAAAATTAAAATTGTGTGACAACCAACCTTCGCGGCGCATCAACTGTTTCTATCGGTCGCTCGCAATAGACTAAAGAATTTGCGGTGCATGCACCGTAACTTAATGAGTAATTTTTCGGTACTGTACAGCCTGTCTAGTGTTGTATACACATAGAAGTCTTCGCATGCAATACGTAAAAGACTAACCAATCACTGAGTTCTATTTCAACGCAGTGCGTTTGCACAGGCAAAGGTCGTTTGAGTATTGTTCTTGAATACGGTTGTACAATGCGATTAAATTGACAATAGACAGTGATCCGCTGCAACTTCACTCGAGAATGTACGGAAAAGAGAAAATTTTACAAATTTTCCTTCCTCTGATTAATACGTCGTTTTGTATAAGCGCCCTGAAGTTAGCCACTTGTACAGTTGTACATTGTAAATTTAATCAAATTGTAAAGTATACTAAAGGCGGGAGTGTCGCCTTGTGTACCCAAGTCCGACTGTGTTTCACTCGCCTTCACCCTGATTACCCTCGAGACATCGAATATGTTCCGGGATGTTAAGGAGCTCCGTAACCGTAACCGAAACTATCGAATATCCGAAATAAAAACCTATCCGTAACCGTGATCCGATATACAGGGTGTCCCAAAACTTTACCGCATGGGGGAAAGTACATTAAATATGGAAGATAGGAAATTTTACTGAAAGAAAACTTCATTTTGATTTCAAAATTAACACACAAAACAAACACAAAAACAACACAAGACAAATTCTTAAAAATCTAGTAGGTATCCGTAAACGAAACTATCCGAAACTAACGGATAAACCGAAATAATTTCATATCCGTAACTGTATCCGAAACCGATATTATTATATTGATAAAATCCGAAATTGTATATCCATAACATCCCTGCATTTTCATACGTACGTGGTACCTATGAAAATTGCTCACTCTACATTTTGTCAAAACTAGTTTAAAACGGTCATGCCCTCGTTCCATATTTAAAATAATAATATTTTGTGGAGTTATTTGACCTCCTTTTTCGTATATATTTTTAAAAGTTATGGGTCGTACGATTTCGCCAAAATATGTGGAGATTTGGAACTTATTATTGAACATGCGGACGCCCGCGACTTTGTCGGGCTTTAACATACTGGAATAATGAACCCTATATAAGTTTGATCTCTAGCACTAGCCTGAAACTTAAAAATAAGCAATGAATGATTGAATAAATCACAATGACAGTTACCTACATGTAAACTTTATGTCAGTCACCAAAAACTTACTACCTACAAAAAGAAAGTTGATCACGATTCGAAAAGGGGGAGCTTTAACCCTTCAACGCCCGGAAAATGAAACACAATAGATATTCCATTGTTATCCGGCCGCCTGCGTCCGCTCGGGCGTTGATGAATTCAATGATTTGTTAAAATGCTCTAGTTAGTACTTTTAATCGTTAAAGTTAAAACTTTTAACTTTAACGATGTAAGTAAATTTTTAGCCAGCGTTATTACTGATGTGAGGTGTTATTCCTTTCTAGTATATCGTTGTGAAAACCTGAATTAAATATTGCGTAAGACAAACTATACCGCGATTCACAACTGTACAGCGCCATCTAGTAATAACTTTAGGAACTATAATAATATTGGATAGAATGTTACCCGTCCGCAAAATAAGTTGGTTTGCAATAGAAAAATGAGAGAATCTGAAAGAATATCAATTTATCAATATTGGTATTTGTTGTCAAGATATACATAATAATAAACATTTCAAGTTCACAGTCAATGGGAAGTTAAAAAATACTTCGGGACAAATATTGAAAAAGAAAAGCAAATTTTGACGGCTTCTCATGCCTTTGTCTTTTAGTATTATTAAAATAAAAAACACAGTCTTTACTTACATTACAAGTTCTAAACAATAATACCCCTCACGTTTAGTCCAAAAAAATTTTTTTTTACGCTCCCCTTCACTTTTATGGGAGCCCCCTTCTAAAATATTTTAAAATGAATTTTTATCCTTTATCCAAGCTTTGGATCGGCACGACACATCTTTGGTGCAAATATGATAATGAATGTTGGCCTTCGGGTACGGAACTCTAACAACGCCAGTAATATTCATTTTATTACTCAGTTATAAAAAAAAACAAAATATAAATCCGAATTTCGTATAAAAATGATGCGATTACGATTACATACTTGAATCCGACTACAATCCAATCTCAATAATACCCTCATAATACCCTTATAGGACAAGCCAATAGTAACATGAGATATACTTATATAAGAGTGCCAATATTGTCTTATTGGAAAAACGAGTGATATCACTCAAGTAATGATAAAAAAAGAAAATATTAAACACGTTTGCTAGAACGTGGAATTATATTATTGAATAAGGATATTGTTATTAAATTGATATTATTCGCAATCACAATGCTATTTTTACATTATATTATTCTAATATATTACTTATTTTGAGGATATTATGTTGTTGAATTTATTCGCGACTAGATAGTTTCAGCAGCTATGAGAGAAAAGCTTTCCGCGAGACGTCCATTAGTGCAAATAAAAGAAGAGCGACAAAATTACCTTAAAAAAATATGAAAAAACCTTTTAAATGCAAAAAACCGCATCGAAATCGGCCCAGTCGTTTCCGAGAAAAATGGTAACAGACATACATACAAACAACCTCTAACCCCAAACGCATATACCGCCTCAGTCTGTTCCGTTCCGTCTGTCGTGGGTAACAAATAACAAGGTACGCGTGAATGGTATGTGATTTCACCGCGGAGTTTTTTAATTGAAATTTGCCACTTAATAAAAAATATTTTAGAAAAAATATGTTTTTTCTATATGCTTATATTAAATTTTAATAATAATAAACCCAAACCCAAGTCCATCCAAATCCCAACCCTAATAACCCACTAGTCATTCACCAGTAAATTCCATAGTTCCTGTCCATTTGCTGGGGATAGTCTCTGAGTATATTAAACTGATGTAGTCAGAGATTAGATCCAGCAGGTGTACCACACGCATATTAGATTAAAGTCGCTAAAAATGGCCTCTACGTGTTGGATCCATATCCCCACGCAAGCCATAAAGGACCGGGTCACTTTTGACCCGTGAATTCTTAAGAACATAATAATAATAATAATAATAATAAAATCATTTATTTGTCTTAAATCAATAATATACATGCAATGATTAAATATTTTAACAATTTGACAAAGAGGTTTATGACTCAGTGACCGCGGGAGGGAAACCCACAGTCTCTGGTATTCTGCCATAACCTGAACAATATTGTGTCCTCCAACAGAAAGACACTACTCGTAATAATATTTCAGGACAACAAGTCTAATAGTAATCAACGTCAATAAATGTTTCCAAAATAACAAAATATCTTCTATAATATAAAAATGAATCGCAAAATGTGTTGCTAAGCGCATAACTCAACAACGCCTGGACCAATTTCGCCAATTCATTTTTTAAAATGTTCGTTGAAGTTCAAGGATGGTTTTTACGGTGAGAAAAATTAGAATAAGGGTGACGGTTCTGTTCAGGAGAATTTTTTGCCCCGACTATAAAATATGTAGAAACAAAAAACTGTCACATTACAAATCTTTTTGACAGGACGAAGTCTGTCGGGTCCGCTAGTAACAGTATAAAGAAAGCTCTACACAGTTCCTCAGGCCAATCCGAGCGCGCGAGTCTGCTGTTCAAGCAGCCAATCACGGCAATATCTCCTAAAAGTTGGCAGAGTGTGATTAAATGTAATTTTTCGCAAGGGTGGAGGCAAATCATTCCATATTTTAGCGGAAGCATGCTTAAAAGAACCTCCCACGCTTGCCAATCTAAACATAGGCAAATGCAACAACGGACCTCTGTCTCTCAGTGATGAAATTCTATTTTGAATTATCCCGTCGGGAAGACAGTAACAGTAAAACGCGAAGAAAAACTTATTAGATGATGTAATCATTCAAATGTGTTCATAATAATATTTCAAATAACATTTTGATTTTTTTCAAATCCCCATTTTCGCAGATTTTATCAGATAGGTATAAGCCGGCTGATCCTTTCTGCTCTTATGAAATTTTAATTCAACACATTGCCAAATTCTTAAAGAGCATGTGCTTAGTATAACTAGATCACTTTTTTTATTAAAACCTCGAAAATGTTTCAATCTAGTGTACACGAGATATAACTGCCTCTATTGTATAGTGGTTCACCCACATGTGTAAGACGCAGAAGTCTCTGGTTCGATTCCCAGGAGGGGGGTACTCGGTTCGGTTGGTTATAGGGCTTATTACAAGTCCTCCTGGCTAGCTACTATCATCTTACCTAAGTCTGAAGCCATAAAAACAAATTAAAAATTGTTGTATTCCGGCACATAGAGGTTAGATAGGTGTAGTGCGCTTACACTTTTCGGCCTTATAGTAACTTAACATCAGGGGCCCTACCGGCTAACTTTTCGAACTTTGGCGGGTCTGCCGAGCTTTAACTTAAAACAGATAAATCCAAATAAGGAGTTTCGTATTGTACTATTCTTATAAGTTTATTAGAAGATATCGATGGTCGTGTGACATCATGGATTTTATCTGTTTTAATTTGAAGTCCGGCAGACTTTCCAAAGTTCGATGCGTTAGCCGGTGCGGCCCCAGGTGAGGTGAGGGCCAAGCACTATCCCGTTAAGGATTAAAAAAAGAAAATGTCACTCGAAGTTTTACGTATTATTATAGAAAATGAAAGCCAAATTAAAAATTAATAACGCCTTTTTACTTTGTATGTACCAACATAATTTCATCATAAAATCATAATAGTTATTTGTAGAGACCAAATTCAATTTGTGCTGCGAGTGTAATAGTCCACGATTTAGAATAATAAGCTATCAGTTTCCTTAAAATAAATAAGACAAATTTTGAGATTTAAGCATTCACAATGCTATTTTACATAATACCAAATAATATACTAGAAAAAATACGACTCGCACCAGATCATGTTCTCAGACGGGAATCGAACCCGCGACCTTTGGATATCCGGTCCAATGCTCTGACCTACCGAGCTGCTGAGCTACCGAGTCACTAGTGGGAACGTCGATTTCTCCTAGTATATCAACTCTTACGCTGCAAGCCAGCGCCATCTCACCATTGTACAAGGAATTACCTCGACATCAACTGAATACCTTTCCAGATATTTTTAAACAATTGATTAAGATGAGAAAGCTATATAATTTTTAAATTTTGAGATTTAAGCATTCACAATGCTATTTTAAATAATACCAAAAAATGCTATTTTTTTAAATAAACAATAAGTACTTTTTATAGCCATGGTCACCCACCCCAAAGGTAACCATCGCGTAACGACAACCATAATATTATAATGAGAAATTCTTCGCAGAATTCAGTTTATGTCATAAAGTGGTAATGTCATGCAATTTCCCCAAGAATGTCAGTAAAGTAAGACGCCTTACGTAATATACCGAGAACATTGTAAATATGGATGTCTCGCTTTGTGGAATGCTCATTATGTTCATTTATAGTAAGCTGGGACAACTTTTGCGAGCAACTTTGCCGGTTGTGTCATAAATAAAAAATGTCGGGTGCGACATAAAATAAAAACTTTCTAAAAGTTTATGTCTCACCTATTCCACGGGTCGAAGCTAGTTGACAGCTTATTAAAGTAAACCAATTTTAGGTAAACAAGCGCGTTGGTTATTGTACAAATTAGATTTTTAATTTGTTTGGTCATTTAGTTTGGTTTTAGATTTCCCGGCGATTCGGCGGTCAGGGGCCATGGTTAAAGCGGGTGTGTTACTGGCACCGGATCTCGCTGAAACCGAACCAACACCGGAACGAATCCGTTTTGAACGCCATCATTTTCATTGAGGAAATTGTCATTATAGGTTGCGAATATGATAAAAACTCATGGTGCTAAACGCTACTCATCGGACCTATTCTCGATACAGCACAAGAGTTCAGATTTTTCTTACTCTTATGTAAATATTTTGAAGAGAATGCCGCCGGCGTTCAAATCGTAGTATCACCCCGCTACTGTATTCAGAGTTGACCCCCAGTACAATCGTCAATAAACTCAATAATTATTCAACTAACAATAATAGTTCGCGGTTACCGTTGATCTGATAATTACTTGTGACCTTCCTAAACTATGAAGTTGTAGAGGGCAAGTTTCTACGTATATAGAATTTGCTAGGAAACCGCATGTACGAGAGAATTCGCTTATCCGATTTGCAACTACACTGCAACCAATACAGTGACAGTATGCTAACTTACAACATGCGTAGGTATGAAAAGATTTTTCGATAAGCACGAAAATTTAAATTAAAATACAAAAAAAATAAAGTTTTTCCACTAAACATTTAAACCTAAATAGGTTTATATAGCACTTAAATGTAAGAAAACATTGTTGTATCTTTATGTGTTTTAATTGTAATAAATAAATAACATAAATTAAGGCGACTCATCGATAAACTATTTTCGTATCGACTATCTCGCTCAAACTCTCGTAAATTACATTTAACTATCTCACTCATGGCAAACAGTTTTTTTTCGTTTAATTAAAAATATATAATATATTTTTAAAAATCCAACTGACATTTTAAAGTGTGTGTTTAGACTAATTTACTAATAATATTTAAAGGCTTAAATAGGTCAGATTTGTCCATAAAATGCAAATCTCTGTTTTAAAAGAGGTTTCTTTGATATTTTTTTCTTATAAAAGTTAACGAATCGTGTTTGCAACTGACAAAATGAAGTCAATGAAATAAATAATCAGGTTATTAAATATCACTTTTATATGTTTTGTAATTGATGATAAAAAACGAGATACCTGCCACCAAAATGTCCGATGCGGCCTCTTAAATAATGTAGGCCTCGATGCGAGGTCAATTTTTTTTTAATTCCTAGGTAGCTCTGTATGTACCTTTTTTATTCACAACCAGATAGTAAATCCGAATAACGTCACAAGAAGAGTTAATTATGCTCGAATTGCAAATCATTTTGGTATTACGTTTGTATGGGAAGGTCAATCTTAATAAAATTATTTGTCTCTTTTGTTCTGATTCAAATTAAACTATGGCATAGTAACATTTTGATACCGCAGTAACTTAAGTATATGCACATAGTGATTTGCCAAAAACAATTGGATTCAAAGTTGCGTTAGCGGCTTCCGCAACTTATTATCAGTATTCACAGGGTACTGAAGTTTCAAGAGAAATCTATTAACTAGAACATGAAGAGAAATTCTATTGAACATTCACTTTGTACAAGATGGGACCTATTTGAACTTAATTATACTATATGCGATTGAAATAAGTATGTGCGTGATGTGTGACGCAATCATATTTAAACGATTTAACTTAAAGCACACTTAAAGTACAATGCGATTTTTACAATGGACAGTGATACGCTGCAACTTCACTCGAGAATGTATGCAAAGGGAAAATTTGACAGCAAGCGCTCTGAAGTTTGTCACTTCAGTTGTACGTTGTGAAATTAATCGCATCGTATAGTGTGCAAATTAATGATATATTTTTTTTAAATACACTAAGTTTGTATTTTGCAAATCTTTACACCATCTGGTGTAAAGATTTGCAAAATACATAGTCACCACATAGTCGAGAATGCGTAAAATCTATCTAATCTAATCTATTTAAAAAATAGTATATGCAATTAGTGAATAACTCGCGTTGTTCAGGATTCTAAAAAATGAATCACTCCCTATGGTCGTGATTCAATCGTTAGAATCCTTCACTTGCTCGTGATTCATCTATGGCCCTCGCTTTAAATCCGTTTTTTTCAAGAGTTGCATACTACATTTATACCATGACTACGCGAAAAAAAAAAGATATAATATAGAACATATTTTTTCCACAAGGAGTTTGTATATCGAGTACTCTACTACTCTTTGCACAAGGAGTTTGTATCGAGTATTTTTGCACAAGGAGGTTGTATAGTATTGAGATGGAGGTCGAATTGATTTTTAAATTCAAATACCAAATAGTGATTAAAAGTGCTTTTTAAGCAGCTTTTAAGACGGGAATGGTATAAAGAATATTTATTTATCTGAAAAAGCAAAGGCCTAATTGTATTAAATAAATAAAACACGGTGGCTATATTTAATTATCTAATAAAGTTAAAAATCAACTATGAACAAAATTCGCAATTTAAATTAGGGTTAGGGAATCAAAAAATGGGGTGTAAATAAAAATTTAATTTTCCATTCCAAAAGGGTCGCATTGCCTTTCATAAGGGTAAACTCCCAAAGGCTTGAGAAGCGATAAAAAAAGCAATTTGAGAAAAGCTTTTTAGATAAGAGTACAATTGACAGCAATTTTAACGCTTTAGATTTAGCAAGTTTTAACTTTTTATCATGGTACTACAAAGATAACTTGTGAAGGTTTCTTAAATTGATCGTGTGAGCGCGAAGCGCGAGCGAGGCGTCTCCGTTTTAACTTGGGCAAAAATGCTTTCGTATGTCCGTCTGGCTATCCGTCTATTCTCCTCTACAGGTCGCATTTCTTAAACGATTCGCGTGAAATCTTGTGAGCAGGTTCGACATTACATGGAATAATATGTCAATTCAGTTTTTCGAAATTTTTCAAAATGGCAGATATCACCATAAACCATATTTCAGCCATTTCCAAAAATGTCACAAACGCGAGGTTTACAGCTCACAGAGCCACTAGTAATTAATACCTACTAAAAAAGACTATATTTTTAATGATTTATTTACAACTGTATAGTTTTCAGAATTTTCCCTGTAGGTAATTGTAGTACAAGACAATATTACTTGCCAAATTAAATATACATCACACGGAACCCTTGGTGGGCGAGTCCGACTCACACTTGTCCGGTTTTTTTTATCTAGTACCACTGAGCGAGTCCCATCCCATGACTTTTAAATATATTTTGGTAAATTATAAATTGTTGTTTTCATTTACCACCTTCTGACATTCAGAAACCGCTGGATAGATTTTGATGTAACTTAGTAAATTAATATTGTATATAATACTAAATAATATACCAGAAAAAATAAGACTCGCCCCAGATCATGTTCTCGGACGGGAATCGAACCCGCGACCTTTGATATCCGGTCCAGTCCAGTGACTCGGTAGCTCAGCGGTCAGAGCATTGGACCGGATATCCAAAGGTCGCGGGTTCGATTCCCGTCCGAGAACATGATCTGGGGCGAGTCTTATTTTTTCTGGTATATTATTTAGTATAATATAAAAATAGTATTGTGAATGCTTAAATCTCAAAATTTCAAATAATATTGTAAATCCTGGGACAATGTATATTTATATATCCTACAAATATTATAAATGCGGAAGTCCGTTTATTTATGTTTGTTTGTTTGTTACGCTTTCACGTCTTGACTACTATGTGTATGTTTTTGAATACACATTGTGAGGGGTACAGTAAAGGACACAGGGTACCTTTCATCCAGGAAAAATGAACAATTCCCGAGGGATTAAGAAAAAACTGTCCACGCAGATGAAGGCGCGGGCGGCACTAGTAATATTATAAGTAAACGCAAAAGTCTGTTTGCTTGTTTGTTTGTTTGTAACGCCTTCACGTCTAAACAACTCAACCGATCTTCATGAAATTTGCATACACGTTGTCAGAGGTACAGAGAAGGACATAGGGTACCTTTCATACATAAAAAGTACTATACTCGAGGGAAAGCAAAAAAACTTTCCACGCAGACGAAGTCGCGGGCAGCCGCTAGTATTAAATTGTTAATAGTTAATTACAGTGAAGATTATTAATCATAAATAGTTAATTACTGTGAAAATTATCAAAGTAATCTTGAGAACAATGAGCACGAGATTCAAACCACACCCAAACCTTTGGTTTATCTTTCAAAACAGACATTCATGCTACACCTTGTGTAAACTCGATTGCCATGCCATTCATTGCAGTTGGGGGACTTCTTTTATTAAAAATTGTTCCACAAAATGGTCCCCCGACTGCAATTACACTTTTTAGTTCTTTTTTGGCAGGGTTATGTTTTATTATTATTTATTGCCAGTATCACTCGGGATGATGTAATATATCAAAATCCGAAGGCATTTAGGAGGTGAACACATTACACTCTATTTTTATGGACAATCGTGTAAAAGGAAGATTTTAACAAATAAGAATCAAAGTAGCTAATACATTATTTGCTTTTCTTTCACTTGACAAACTATAGCGTGGAAGTTAGTCATATGTTTTAATATAATATAAAAATACCCTTCTGCATCAAAAGCCAAGTCAACTGAAAAGATAGAAACAAGATCAAATATTAAAGACAACATAATAACATGTAGTCGGAGGCATTATTAATGATTTGACTTATCATGCTAAATTCTATGCCTCCAACTGCATGTTATTATGCTGATTTAATAAATTTGATCTGACTTGTCTTTTGATGCAGGCGGTTTTTTTTTCTAATTATTTATATCTTTTTAGTAGTTTTTAGTTCTTATACTATGGTCATGATATATCTTTTTGAAATCCTTATGAGAAGCATTTTAATTTGATACCCATATTTGCAGTATTAAAAAAAATAGTTTCACTTCAAATAATAGCACAGCCGCCATGTTGGTATTTTTTAACGTCACTTACCTAAGAACACTTGGGCTGTCAAGAAAAATCAAACGATGTACTAATGATAGAAATCCGTTCAGCCGTTTGAAAGATATAAGGTAATAAAGAATATTACATACGCGCTAAAAACATAACCCTTTTCTTGCAGCCGGGTAAAAAGAGGTAGGTAAAAGTTGTTATGCGACATTTGACGAGGGTCTACTTAAAAAAAACGGTGTGTAATCGGGTTGACAACTCGTGAACATTGTTGTTTGGTCTTGAAACTTATTACATTGTTAAGATATTATAAAATACATTTTTTCCTAGGCTTTATTATAAGTGGTAACAACTTACTATGATGATCTAGTACCAAGCTCAGCAGAGTTAGTACTACTCATACTGTCGAGGATAGACCCATCCTTGTATAGTTACTATACTGTGTAGTGTTTGTACTATGTAAATATCTATACTATGTTCTTAACTCTCGTCTCTATTCCTGTCACTTATCCTATTGCTTAGCTTTTGTATGTAATTAATGTGTTTCTTTTATTTTCAATATATCTTCCTTTTCCCCTTCCAACCGCCGTTTCCTTTGCTGTCCTCGACACAAACCTACATTTAAAATAACATAAACAACATAAATTAATACACACTATACATTGATAAACAAATAATACCTACGCGTGTTGCAATCCTCACATCCTGCGTTCCGAGCATGTATTTTCTTTTTTGAATAAAGAATATTTATCCCTTTTTTCTTATTTTGAGACATTTACTGTGAGTTGTGTGGAACTATTAAAATAAAATAAAAATATTTTCGTTGATAAATAAACTGTTATTGACATCTATTTTTAGGAAGACTATTCAAAGATGAAATAGTAAAGTTGTATAATTTTTTATACAATACTAAATAAATACTAGAAAAAGTGACTCAGTAGCTCAGTTGGAAGAACATTGGACCGGACTTTTAAAGGTTGCGGGTTCAATTCCCGCCTGAGAAAATGATGTGGTGACAAGTAGTTTTTTTCCTCGTATATTATTTTGTAAAGTTTTTTTAACTTTAAATTCCATCAACTTTATTCTAATTGGACAAACATAAACAATGTGAATCAAGTTACAGCGAAACCAACTTGGAAAATAATTATAAACTTTCACTAAAAAAAAAAGATATTAAATGAAAATCAGCAAAACAAATTATGACACTAACGGCCGAATACTCAAAGGAAGCTGTCAGTTTCATTGTTTCTGTAAAATCTGACAACTTGTTTGAATTTAAGGTGGTCTTAACTTAAAGATTCCTTTGAGTATTGCAGTTAGGTATGCTCTCATTTTGCAAATAGCAGTAATTGTTCTTCATAGATTATCCTTAAAATTATTGATATAGTGTTCATAACATTTGCTCTGATTGGGACAGGACGTCCTCATCTGAGTAATTAGAGCCAACTACCTTTTTTTTTTTTGCTTATACCAGAGGGGTTCGGAGCACCCTCCCCTTTGCGCGGGGGAAGGAGGCGGAAATCCTCATTGGACTTCCCCATAGCCGGTCTATGGGGGGCATGTCAGACTCCTACTGACTAAAACCGCCTTGAGTTTGGTTGCGTGCCCGGAAAGGCAACGAACCTTCGTCGCGAACAAAGTGACCGCCCTCCCTCAGGGGAGAGGACGGCGCATTGGTATAAAGTTTATTATGTTTATAGATGGGTGACCAACAATTTATTATCTTGAGCTCCTCCGCGCTTCGGAAGGCACGTCAAGCCGTTGGTCCCGGCTGCATTTGCAGTCGTTAGCACCCACCAATCTGCATTGGGCCCGCGAGATGGGTCATGGCCCATCCTCTTTATTCACCCATAAGGGAGGCCTGTGCCTCAGCAGTGGGGATATTAAAAATGGCTGATGGTCAAGTTACAACTATAAAGTAGTCACTTTCGAGATTTTTTTATTGAAAAATAAATGAGATGTCCATTTTCTTGCTCTGTGCCAATTTATTGAGAGTTCGATTAAAAATGGCTTATGGTCATGTTTATAGCATTTCAAATCAGATAGTAATAGTAAGTAAGCTTAAATTACATCCGTTTGGACATTAAAAATACTCAGAAGCTTCCAGCGAGCGCAGCAGTCGCAAACATTTTCTTCAAAGTTAAATTTTCTTCTTCACATGAAATATTCCCAGAAACTAGTAGTACTGTTTTACTATGTTATTTCAACATATTTAGCAATTTTGTGGAGTACTCATGCTGTTTATTGGCAACGACGTTAACCTAGTTTTACGAAGACATATTCGTGTATACGTAAAACTATCGTAAAAATGAGTGGTTACGTTTATTACGTATGTCATGGGAAAGTGTATGATATATTTTTTTGTCACTCATCTTATTAGTTTACCTTACTGGATAAATGAAGAATTGTATTTGCTATTTTACCATCAGCCATTTTTAATGTCCCCATTGCAGGGGCACAGGCCTGCCTTATGGGTGGATAAGGAGGATGGGCCATGACCCACCACGCGGGCTCAATGCGGATTGGTGGGTGCTAAAGACTACAAATGCAGTCGGGACCAACGGTTTAAAGTGTCTTCCGAAGCACGGAGGAGCTCGAGATAATACATTTTTGGTCACCCATGCCACGACCGACCCTTGTGAATGTTGCTTAACCTCCGTAATCTTTGGGTCAGGCGTTGTACCACTGCGCCACCGAGCTCCTGCCTTGTATTTGTTAAGTATCGATATAATTTAAAAATTGCTTAGCCATTACCTAAAAAAATGATAATGGAAATTTGGCAAGTAGCTATAGGAATTCATGAATCGTGCCTTCTCGGCGAAAGCATCTCATTATAATTACTCTAGTGTCAGCTTTAAGCCGTATTCGATTCAGTTATGTCAAATGACTGTGCTATTATTCAAACTACAAAAGTAATAAAAGTAAGCAGGAGGTCTATATTCAACACACAACTCTTTTAATTAACACACACACACACACTCACACTAAACCGGTGGATTTCAGCTTTAGCACTAAATCCAAACTGAAATCGGAATCCGCTTCGCCAAAATAATTGGAGTTGTTTATTGGTAGGTTCAATTGTTGTTTCTTTTGGTCGTTTTTATTGTTTGTATTTGTCGGTCGGAATTCAGTTAGCCTTAGCTGAATTTCGGTCTAAAAAGAACGTATCACTTCGAAATGTGAAAATACTAGAAGCTGCCTTTTGCAGGGTTTTTAATTTTAAATAAGAATTGTATAAAATGTCTGTGTGTGGAATTATCTGAATTCTTTTTAATCTGTGGTGAATCACAGATTTTAAATCTTTTGAAGTACTTGAAATCTTTTTAACCTCTTTAATTAAGTCTAGAATATCTTTCGTATCATTTAACTATCGTAATTTAAGAAATTACAGATCAATCGCATGTTAAATAATGATGCAAATTGAATACCAATGAAATGGACATTATTTTATTTCGTTTTGTTTTTATCTTTAAAATTTGTGCAACAAAAAATTACTTAAAAATTGTATTTTTCCGATCAGCGATTATATGAAAGTAATGGTATTTTATTTTCAAGTTTGACGATAGGGATTTTTTTCATAATTATGAGCGCGGTATGATAAGTCCATACTAATAAAAAAATATCATAATTTACTTTTGTTTCATAAAAAGAAACTTCTTACGCAGCTTTAAGCATTTTTTTTTTCAAATTTGGCAAAAGATTTTTTCTTTTGGAAACAAAAGCTCAAGTGACTTCTAACTTTTCTTAATGGCCCTGTCGACCTCACTCATGACATAACATCAAAAGTCACCAAATTACGATACGAATTATTTTGTTAAGGTCTCGCTACACAGCCGGGATGGTGACGCGACGCTGAGCAGTTGTAATGTACTATATACAAACGACGCCACATAGCGCCGTCCCGTTTGACGTGACGCGACGTGACGGTCTGTGTGGCGTCGTCCGTAATAACCGTTCAGCGTTGCGTCGCCGTCCCGTCCCGACACGCTACGCCGGCTGTGTGGCGAGACTTTTACTCTTTCTATTCTCTTGATTGTTAGCTAACAAAGTTTTTTTTTCTTCTACCGAACATGAATAAATGTCTTGACGGGCAAAGATTTTCATCAAGCCAAAAGGTGGTGCCAGAAATAGGTCACCATTTCAGTAACCACATTTTTGCTATGAAAGAAAAAATAATGGTTTTAAGAAGTAGGAATTTCTTTGGACTGAGTATGCAGAGCTACAAAAAGATTATTGTAGAGAATTTAAACAAAATACTTGTGCCCAAAAAAGGGGTTTCTTCATGACAAATTCATGGACTTATCAAATCACGAACAAACAATCAGTAGGTAACACTTTGCTAAGCCCAAACAAGAAAATTGCAAAATAGTCTTTCAACATTAGATTTAATATAAGAATATTATCTCTCCCTATATTTAATTACGTACCTTACTTACCTTAACTTTAAACTTAATGCAAATACTTGAGACAGTTTCAATGAAATATTTCAGGCACATATTTCACGTTCATTCAGATTCAGATTTATATTAAAAATCTTCGTTCATTTTATGTATGTTAAACACAATCTTAAGGTTTAAGCAATAAAGGTGACAATTTAGGACAATAAATTACCTCAGAAACAAAGTGTATATTAAAATCAAATCTTTCATAAATCCACTTCTATTTCATACAATGTTACTTATAAATTACTTAGAATCCAATCAATTATTAAAACCATGTTAAGTAGCAGAAATTTACTCTATCCAACCAAACTAATAGGTACTAATAAAACGTAAAAATAATCCTGTCTGTTGTTTGCGTTCTGTCACCTAAACTGCTAAGCCAATTATGATTGGTATAGATAGATCTGTCGGACATAGGCTACTATTTTTACCGAAATTCTTACAGGAATATAATTTCCAAGCGGACGAAGTTGCGGGCAAAAGCTACTAAGGATATTATCTAAAAAACGGTCAGGAGCGAGTCGGACTCGCGCACCGAGGGTTCCGTACCATCATTCTGAAAAAGTTTACTATCTAGAGACATCGTTTTATTTTTCCTGTAATCTTTACATAAACTTCTATCACATAAAATAATTTTAGCTATGCAAACTTCGGAGATAAAGGACGGTATTTTTTTACGTTTTTTATCAAAAGTCGAAAACTATGGGGCCTAAAATAATAATAAAAATGTTTGAGAATGTGCAAGGAGCGTTCTTTATGCCCTAGTAGCCTCACTTCGAATTCTTAAGATTTTGAGAGCTGTGACAGACAGACTGAGTCGCACCATAAGGGTTCCTTTGAACCATTTTAGTACGGAACCCTAAAAAGTACAGTAAATATCAACTGATTGGTAACGTTTCGAAATAATTAATTGGTTAAGACAAAGGACAAACCAATTTAAACCCGTGGTAAACCACTACTTAAAACAGACATCCGTTACAATAAAACAAACCTTTTTGCATTTAGGTTGTGATCCAAAAATACAATCACTGCTTTACGAGTTTAAGTCCAAAATCGATTGAGAAAGTTTAGTGTAACATTTCAGTTAGCATATCTATTTATAGTACTTGCCTAGCCTAAATAGCTTACGCTGACCGATACAATACAAACTCGATTCAATAAAGATTGGGTCACAGTCACAAGTGAACGAAAGGGACCGTAAAGTGATGGCACTCTTGTTAAGGGGCTGACATGAGCCAAGTAGCGCCGCCAGTCGATAAATAAGCCCAATTTCTAAAAAAAGGAATCAGTCAAGGTTTTGTTAATAACAACTAATATTTATCGAATAACTTTACACAGTTTGAAAAGGCATTCAAACAGTTAAAAACGCGATTTTGTTAAAAGTGGCCACTGTTGGTTCAAACCCGTTTTTAAACTATTGCACGCATTTTGTAATGTTCTTATTTACAAGACCTTGACTGATTCCTTTTTTAAGAAATTGGGCTTATTAAGAATAAATAAAATATAATCGACTGGCGGCGCTAGTTGGCTCAAGTCAGCCCCTTAAGTTATTGCACTGAACAGGTGTATTTCTTTAATTACTTTGATATTTCGAAAACAAGCTTATGACAATCATTGAAATTATGAATTTAGTATGTAGTTAAAATCTTCCAAATTATAATAACAAAATGTAATTTAGAATAACTAGTTATTAAGATAAATAATTTATTAGAAAAAATACTACAAAACATCGAATCACCTACCTTACCTAGGTAACCCTCAGACGGGACTCGAACCCGCACCCTTGGGATGCCGGCCCAATGCACTGACCAATTATGCTACAGAGTCGCTAGTAGGAGCGGCGAAATCTTCTAGTACTTTTTTTACTTCTTCGCTGCAAGCCAGCGCAATTTCATCAATGTGAGAAAATACTCCCGACATTCGAAAGAAAGATCTTTGATGTTTTGACAGTCGATAAAGTTGAAACAGCTGTATAATTATTAAATTGAGATTTTTCGCATTCACAATGCTATTTTTATATTAAGATGAATAATATATTAGAAAAAAACGGTGCTACGGGTGAGTCGATTTTTTCTAGGTGTATTATTTATTTTAATATAGAAATAGTATGGTGAATGCTAAAAATCTCAATTTAATAGTTATTATTATTAATATCTAAACTTGCAACACGTTTATTAAATAAAACTATGAAAATAATGTATAAAAATACATCACAAAGGAACATTCTATGTGTGTCTACGATAGAATTTGCAGACATTTTAGTTTCAGCAAATTCAGCAACCTGCGAAAGGCTTCATTGAATGAAGGTGCTCCTTGATTTGACTCGTCAGCAAAATTTCACGAAAGGGATCAAAGAAATTGAATTTATAATTTGTCTGTTATAAGTGTTATAACGCTTTCAAATTGAAAACGGTTCTTTGTATTCATTTGACAGAAAGATGCGCAATAAGCGATTTAGTTTTTTGGGTCCTATTTCATAAACGCGACAATTTGTCAACTGTAGTGACAATTCTATATCCATTGCGTTAACCAATTAGAAAATAGAACAAACTATTCATAGCTACACCGCAATGTTAACATTTGTCACAACAACAATTGTCATGACAATTGACAAATGGTCACGTTACTGAATAGGGCCCTGGATCTATTTTTATTACGGTGTGGTATTACTTACACTTCTTAACGGCTGTTCCTCTAACCAACTAGCTCACCAGTGTGGTGATTAATCATCTAATTTAATAGTTGTAAGCAGGGGGCTAATTGTCTAATTTAAAAATCTATCGCAATCGCTTTCATTGTGACAGTTGGATCCGACACATTGCTGCTTTTCTTTGAGAAGTTTTTATTTGTGCCAAAAAGAAGCATCAATGTGTTTCATCCTGAAAGCGATTGCGATAGATTTTGAAATTAGACAATAGAAAGGCAGTTCCCAGACTGTATTCACTTGTCTCACTGACCAGCCCCCCTACTCAAATGGGTTCACATTTTATGCGTTTGAACGCTACGCTTACTATTAAAGCTTAAATAATACGAAAAATTTGCGAAATCACTGCGCCACTGAGCTCCTCCTCTCACGTGTACCCAAAAGGGTTTATTTCAAAAATTTACCAATATTGAGTTTTTATCTTATAAATCTTCACTCTACATAAAAACTTTACTACATAAAATTCTTGAGTAGTGAATTTAAATGTTATTCCATTCCCAATAGAATTGAAAACACAAAGAACGTGTAGCTCAAAAGGAAATTTCTTACGCTGGCGTAATATTTGAGACGATCTATTCAATTAACTTCAACAATATTCGTTTGTACTGTAAATTACGGCAGATTATTAGATTACATTATTAAAAGATTCCAAGTATTAATAGTTAGCTAAAAGCAAAAACTACCTCTAATTTGTTATTAATAATATCGTAGGTATGTTGAAAATGTGTACTTTGATAGTTATACTGCTTAATTAAATTCGATCACTTTAATATTTCGACCAGTGGTCCAGTGACACGGAGACACCGTTTCACCGTACACCGTTGTACACCGGTTTTCAAGGTGTCGCCATCTCTGAGGTCCTGAGTTCGATCCCCGGTTGGGTCAATTTAGAAAACGAACTTTTCTTTATTGGCTCAGGTCTGGGTGTTTGTGATACCACCGTTGTCTATGATTTTCATAACACAAGTGCTTTAGCTACTTACTTTGGAATCGGAGCAATGTATGTGATATTGTCAAATATTTATATTTATCTAAATAAGTAACAAAAAAACAGGCCTTTCAAATGAATTAAGTGTAAGCGTAAATGTTTTGTCTCATTTCAATCAAATAAATAAAAATAAAGCAGGCGCCTGAGGCCGACCCTTGGCGAATTGTCTCGTCACTTCGCGTCGCGTCTAGGTGTGAACTGACCCTAAGAGTGGGATATACTAGAAGAAATTCACCGATGCCACTAGTGACTCGGCAGTTCAGCTGTAAGAGCATTGGACCGGACACCGAAAAATCGCAGGTTTAATTCCTGTCCAAGAATGAATGAATGATCTGGTGCGAGTCGTATTTTTTCTTGTATATCTTTTAGTATTAAAATAAAAAAGCTTAACCTCGTAGCACCTGTAGTAGCATGCACAGTGGGTACATGCTTCTACACTTTCTACAACATCGTATGCCCGGATGGAGCGTGCTACGTTTTTCGTAGTGCGTGCTACGTTTTTCGAAGTGCGTGCTACGACTGCGCGATGTCCATGTCGGCTGCTCCATTTCATGTAATTTTGCCTGGAAATAATTCGAAGAGCTTTGATTTCTTGTGTCTCGTATTTCAAATAGCACTAAGGGCTGTTAATAATACATTAACTTTGGGACTCTGAAGACTGTGATGATGTTTAAGAAAAATCCAAAATTAAAATCGAACTCTTGTATTTTTGATATCTGAACTTTGAAAAATAAATGCAAGGAAAGCAAAGACGACCAAAGCAACAATTTATTATACATTACACGAAATATGATAACAAAGGGAAAGGACTCTTTGGAGATATCAGACATTTCTTCTGGCCATCTTTCTGGTGCTAAAAGCCATTTTTGCTTCGTAATTGACTCAGATTTGAGCCTTTTTTCTTTGACCTTGTTACTTGGACGAATATTACACCATGGTATAAGAATAAATTTATTTCTTTTTATAAATTCTATTCTATTTTGTGAATTATGTATTCGACTATGTTTATTGGGATTTTTATGCCTTTGAATAAATCATTATTATTATTATTATTATTATAAATGGAGAGACTAGCCGACTTACATAATAAATATCAGTGCACAGCTCAAACTATGGGATTAGGAACTTGAAATTCTGCACGAAGATTCCTTAGGCAATTACTAAGGACTTTTGAACCTGAACATTCTCGTGGGAAGCGGAATTCCACTTGGCGCGGGCGGTCCCTAGTTTTCTTTTATACTTATAAAACTGTACAAATTTCTTCAAGAAACGTGTCGAAATACAAAACAAAATTTTGGTCATCCCTTAAGTGGTATTTAGTTTACACGGGTCGACTTGGCAGGCGGCTTGCTAGTCGATTTTAGTCAACTAGCGCTTATTATCGACAATCGCTTATAAAATTGAATCGCCACCTCATCGCAATTAGGTTTGCGGTTTGTTGACCGTGTAAATACCACAGTACTAAACTGATCACGTGATCTCTTTTATTTGTATGATAGATATTTTTTTTACATATTGGCTCTATGCTTCTCAGAGAAAGTTTTTTCAGTTTAAGGGGCTGACATGAGCCAACTAGCACCGCCAGTCGATTTTATGTTATTTATTCTAAATAAGCCCAATTTCTTAAAAAAGGAATCGGTCAAGGTTTTGTTAATAACATCTAATATTTATTAAATAACTTTACACAGTTTGAAAAGGCATTCAAACAGTTAAAAACGCGATTTTGTTAAAAGTGGCCACTGTTGGTTCAAACCCGTTTTTAAACTTTTGCACGCATTTTGTAATGTTGTAACGTTATTCAATAAACATTAGACGTCATTCACAACTCCTTGACTGATTCCTTTTTTAAGAAATTGGGCTTATTTAGAATAAATAAAATAAAATCGACTGGCGGCGCTAGTTGACTCATGTCAGCCCCTAAATGGACTGAATACATCTTTAAGATTTTTATGGTGACAAAATAACCCAGTATAACATGGAAAGATGAAGCGCACTTTAGTCTTATCAGCCTGTGGGTAACAAGCAGCATTCATTATTAGTTTACATTATACACTTCTAAGACTTCCGCATTCATTAGAATTAAAACACTTTTTACGGATTACAGAGCGTATGCAATTCAGGTGTTATTTTAGAATTATTCAGTTTGTATTTATTGGTCTTTTGAATTCCCGACGCTTTGACAACTTTCCAGGGGCCGTGGTCACGGGAGGACTCAAGCAAAAAGACAATTTTAACAAATTACCCGCTCGGAACTTTATAAAAATGCATTTAAGTTTATTAAATTATTTAATAGCTGAGTTCTGATTTTCTATAATTATTATTACTGAGTTAAATTTATTAAAGTTTATTAAAAAACAAGATCTAGCTACTGAATCTACTACAAGTTCACAAATTAGGAGGCCTCTCAGAGAAAGAACTGGCGGAAGAAAACTCAGAGAGCTTGTGTCGACTTCCCTGTTGATCCCTATCTACAAAACAAGCTAACTGTATCTTTAGATCCTACTTTACTGTTTACATTATTTGTGGTAGCAATTTGTTTGGAAGATAAGACTTGAAACTGTTAAATGTAACCAAGTAAGGTTCTCAAATTGTAAATGGTTCGAATAAATACAAATAATTTGACATGATCCCTAAAAATATTTTTGTTTTTCGTTCATTCATATTAATGTAGATCCTATTTTAGATTTAAGTACTTATGTCGCAAACTGAAGTAATGTTTATTGTTATTTTGTAAAAAAACACAATAATAATGAAAGTGTATGTCTTTTTACGGCTTTAACTATAATTTTATTTATATCATACTAATGTAAAATTTAGGAATTTGAGAATGAAACATCGTCTTATTATCCCCATAAATTCGTACATATAAAACACTCAAAAATTAAATAGACTGGTCCACTCAAAAGGGTTTGTAACTTTTGGCCTAAATCCCGTCCGCCATTTTATTTTTTTTCCAAATGGCGGCCACGTATGAAACCTATAAATCGATAATTCACATCAATACAAACACAAAATATAAGTTGACATAATCTTGTAAAGCGTCACGTTTCCAAGTTAAAAGCTGTCAAAGATTTACTCGTAGCGCCGCAGATTTTCTTTTAAGTATATTATTTTTTGAATGCCTAAGTATTGCATTGTTACTAACAAAATATGGAATTTTTATTCTGAAAATAAATGATAATAAAAAAAATTGTTTGTAACGTGTTTCGGTTTTGATAGTTGATAGTCTTGTTAATGTCAGATGGTTAGTTAGAAAGCGCTAGTAACTTTTTAACAGAAAAGCCAGCAAGATTTTTCTCTATTTCCTATATCACCAAAGTACTCTTTGGTGGCAAACTAGATGTTGCGTCCCGCCCCAGCCTGCCCTCGCTACCCTTTAAGGTTTCATACGTGGCCGCCATTTAAAAAAAAACAAAATGGCGGACGGCATTTGGGCCACGCATCATACAAAAAGTTTCAAACCCGTTTATGAGAATTAAATAATTTACAGAGATATTTACTTTAACTTCGTCAATTCTTATGGTAAAACATTAAAACTTTTGTCAAAATGTAATTTATGAATATTTTACAATATAAAAAGTGAAAAGGCTGTCTTTACTATATCTATCCAATTTGATCATAAAATGATCTTAAAATAAACAAGCTTTCGATCGTAAAACGTTTACCGTATTTGGATAGTAAATAAACTATTCAATGATGTAATACAGTATCCGTTTTATTTGTGGAAATGAAAACTGAATTGAAATGCAAGTACAAAAAGTAAATGTTGCAGTTTCAGAGTGAAACCGTCGTTATTAGAAAATGGCTAAACAGTTCGTCATGTTACTAATTTAGTCAGACGTTCTTAGTCGTCGCGTTTTTAGTGTGTGAGCCCTATTTAGTAAACGTGACAATTTGTCACCTGTCATGAAAATTTTATATCCATTGCGTCAACCAATTTGAAAATAGAACAAACTACTCATAGCTACACCGCAATATAAACCAAATTGTCATGACAATTGACAAATTAACATGTTATTAAATAGGTGCAGTGTGTAATTTTAAGTAGTTAGAGTAACCGTGCATTTGGACTTTATGGTATTTTCTGTCAATTTCATTTATTCTAGCAAACGTCATAGAACCTTTATGTTTCGGATAAAAAAAATCTTTGTTAAAAGCGTGTATTTGGTAGCTGGATAAAGGAAGAAATTTAAAATCTTGTACCTCCTTGCACTACCACACTTTTGTACTATTACTCATGTGTTCTGTGCCCCTCCGGTTCATTTATACCTAATGTCGTTACGCCCTCTTACCACTTTGCCTAATTCTTCATTTGCCTTAATCCCAAAATGACTGAAATTGCTAATCCCTGATTTGCAAAATGTCTCACGAAATGAGTACAGTTAAAGAATTAACATATGATAAAACTAAACACACACACACACACACACACAAAAAGACACATATACACACACACATACACACACACAATTGTTTAATTGGAACGATAACTTAAATTAAAATTTAAATATACAATATTTTTTTAGATTCTAGTTATCTAATAAAAATGTAAACTTAAATGATATATACCACCTCTAATTTTGTACTTGTATGCTCAATAGTTTTTAATCTAGCACTAAGGCAGGAGCGAGTCAACCCAACACGAGTATTGATATTACTCTCTGGGGCTGTCTCAGTGAAATTCTGTAATTGAATTATTGAGTAATAAACTATATTTTTATTTATTATTTATTAATTAGTTAAGATCGGAATATGGCAACGAGTTTTTGTCTTTATAGCTACCATATTTATACACAACCTACCATGTAATAAATAAGTCTATGCAACCTACTTATCTCCTTGGTGCTTCAAGTGCTTGCAGGTATTAAGATCTAATGATCCGGAGGCCTCGGAGCAAGGAGTTTCTTTTGTCATTGGGTCAGCTAGCTAGTATAATACTGGCTACTTGAAGTGTTACTACCACTCTATAATGTAATTCAACTGAGTTATTGTACTTATAATCTGAACATTTAATCCTGCCAGATCCTGCCATATTTCTAATTGCATATATAACAAATAAAATGTTGTGTTGTATCTGTGTATAATTTATTATTTTATCAGTTACTTATTTTCAAAGTACCTTGTTAGTTGTGTCCGTTGTTGTAAAAGCCTGAAATCATACTGAAGCAGCAACGTAGATTCGTCTGTAGTACCGTGCAATAAAGAAGCCTGCAGTAATATCGTACGTCATATTCAAATATGTACGCGTATAGCGTGGGGCAGCCCTAACTATGCTTGTTTCCATACACACACGAATATTTCATAGCAGCCGCCCGCATCTTGACTTATGACTTTGGCTGTAACTATGCATCATGAAGTCAAAATACCTATCTTAATTCAAATAATCTAAAAAATTTAGCGCTTTTGAATCGTCTTTATTTTCCATGATCCATTACCGAATATATTATATCGATTACCAACATCCCTAATGTTTTTAAATAAGTACTATATTGTATCAAACTTGCTAACTTTATCGTCTAGTCATTGGTGAATTATTCTTAGCAAAATGTAATTTTTAAAACTATACTAGAAAAAATACGACTCGAACCAGATCATGTTCTTGGACTGGAATCGAACCCGCGACCTTCGGATATCCGGTCCAATGCTCTGACCGCTGCTTTATAAAAATAGCATTGTGAATGTGAAAATCTCAAAATTTAACTTTCAAATAGTTTTCAAAATTACCTACACCATCCAATAAAATCCAATTATAAAAAAAGAAATCGTATTTCATTTGCAAACAATAATAAAATGGAAACATGCCAACACGTTTTATTGGTTCGATCTGTTCAACTGAATACGATTGTACCTACACAAGCCCAAATAAAACCGTACAAAGGTATAGATGCGTGTATAAGTTTATTGGAATACGCATCAACGAATATATCGAAAAGATCTAATAATAAATATATATGGCTGATAAATCGGCATACCTTTCAGTTGTCAAACCAATTTCTGTTGTCAATGCGTTGTGGCCAGTAAGGTAAGTGGGTTGATTTCCCGGGGGAGTATCGGCATACTAGATTTCGGTGTAGGTTCGAGATGTAGGCACGTGTTGTAAGTATTTTTGGAAATCACGGTACGACCTGAGTGGTGCAGTGGTCAACATACCCGGTCTATCACGCAAGAGGTCCCGGGTTCGATTGCCGGGCAGAAATTGAAATGATGAATTTTAATTCCTGTGATCGGTCTGGATGTTACTATGTATAATATACATATTTAAAAAGTATATAAGTAGTATATCAGTTGTCTAGCACCCATATCACAAGCTTTGCTTAGTTTGGGGCTAGACGGCAATGTGTGAAATTGTCCAAACATTTATTTATCTAAGCATTTTATCCTTTATCGTAAATCTTTAACTGCTTTAACATATTAAGAATAATTTTATACTATTCATCACCAAAACTTTTGTTTAGCAATGTGCTCTATGTAAGGAATAATATTGCTACACAATATTTTTGGTTATTCTAGGCGTAATCTTATTCTCAGTAAAGCAGTAATTACTTGAGCGTACAACTTAATTGGGATAACTTTTTTTGTATGGAATTTTGGTGTATTGTCTTTTTATAAATAAAGGTTTCTTGATTTTCATTTGTTAAAATGATCGTTATTTATTTACAAAATTATAAACTAAAAATAGAATATCGAACTTTAGTAGATGACAATTAACGAAATGTTTTAATAGCCATGTCGTTAAAACAATGGGTTCATAGTGTTTTATTAACTTTGTGTTCACTCATCTTTTAAATTCCTTTTTAGCCTTAGAACTACAGATTTGAATGAGCAACGAGTCGTGGTAATGTTAAATCAAATGTTCGTTTCTATCTAATATTATGTCCAAAAAAAATCACTGTAAGAAATCATAATCAAAGATTTATCAAATTACAAGTGAATATAAAACGTAGGCACCTTAAATTTATTACGGGCTTTATTGACGCCTATCTTACCTTACTAATAGTAATAACTAGTTCACCGGTTGATCTGCCACATCCAGTAAGCAAGTTTGCTCGAGCGTCTTAAAGCTCCTAATATACCTCAAGTGGCACCCTCATTTTAATTAAATTTATTGCTCGCTAAGTGTATCGAAAATTCACATGTACAGATTGAAGCTAAGGTTCTATAGTTTATTTACAAACAATAACCTCAGTAAAATTTTGTTCGTTGTAGTAGTAGTTCGTAAAAGTGCCAAAAGTGGCCACTTTTAGCACTTTTGCGTTTGTAAATAAACTATAGAACCTTAGCTTCAATCTGTACATGTGAATTTTCGATACATTATGTACTTAGCGAGCAATAAATTTAGTTAAAATGAGGGCGCCACTTGAGGTATATAGGAGCCTTAAATCCGTGGTTGCTTGTTGAGGTATACAATTCACGTCGACAGTGATGACAGTTTCTTCATATACCCGACATTATTTTTTTATCTTTTTTTAAGTTATATTGTGTACGCTCATTATGTTTTCTTTAATGTAAAGTTAAAAAAAATGTTTTCTCAGTAAGTGAATCAATGTAATTCTTTATGAGAAAAATAAATTCTTAAACCACAATTACTACAAAAAAGACGTTTTTGGTTTTCACATTTTATACCTTCATTTGCATAGCTTTTAGCCTAACTTATAGTTTGCCTGAATATAACGTATTTCGTTACCGTGACTTAGATAAAACACGGCTAGAATTTTAAAAAGGAAATTTTTATAAGCGCAAGGAAGCAATTTCAGATTAATGACTAGCTTTTATTATGAAAAATATTTAGGAGAGTGTAAATTTTCATTAAGTTTGAGATTGCTCCTAAATGCGTGTAAGTTAAGTTATCCAAAGATATTCGTCGCAAGTTCAATTTTATTTCTTGAAATTACTATTTAAGTACTTGTTACCTATAAAACGTTAAAAGAGCTTATATGCGGGTTTAATTAAAAGTTAGTATAAATACTTATAGTAGATGAGAAACTTGAAAAAGAAGACCGAAACCGCGACCGAATAAAATTGCCTTCAAACTTGCCAATAATTAATCACTTTAAAAGTTACACAAAAGATTGGAACTTGGGTGACTGAAAGTTTAGCGATTTCAGTACTTTGAAATTCAATGAGAGAGAAGAGTATTTCGGTCACATTTTTAGATATTCTCCTTAATTCACATTTGAGTGGTTCTGGGATCACACTTTTTTCTCATTAGGGCTTAATCTAATCCGTTAGGGTGCGTACAACCTACCGATTCTGTAACCAAACTCGCATCTCACTCTGAACCTCACTTCATTTCACGTTTTGTAATTAGAAATTAGCTGATTATAAGCTGTTTCACCGATTGCAAAAGGTTTGAGGCAGCTACCGTAGCTATCTTAAGTGTAAAAACAGGCTATCATTTAAATGAGAATTTCCGCGCAGTGAACTGAGATTCGATGTTTTTTTTTATTCACAACGGGTTAACGCTTGGCCTTCACTGATGTTAAGTGACGATAAGACCGAAGGTGGAAGCGCACTACACCCGGAATCCTCACCACTGAGGAACTGGCTATCTTACCTCTAACAGCTAACTGCCGGAACACAACAATTTTTAAATTGTTGATGGCGGCAGACTTAGGTAAGATGGTGGTAGCTAGCCAGGCGGACTTGAAATAAGCCCTACCACATTAGTAGCGTTATGAATGATTTGACTTATTATTAAATTCTATGCCTCCGACTGCATGTTATTATGTGGCCTTTAATATTTGATCTTGTTTCCATCTTTTCAGTTGACTTGTATTTTGATGCAAGCGGGTTCTTTAGTTATTAAAATGTATTTTTTGTGTCTTTTTGAAATCCTTATGATAAGCCCTTCAATTTGATACCTATATTTCAGGAATTAAAAAAAAATCACTACATATAGTAGCACCGCACAGTCGCCATGTTGGTTTTTTTCTTAAGAACACTTGGGAACAACGTCACTGACCTAAGAACACTTAGCTGTTAAGATAAATCTAACGATATATTAATCATAGAAATCCGTTCAGCCGTTTGAAAGACATGAGGTAATACAGAATATTACATACAAACATACATATACAAGATACGCGCGAAAAACATAACCCTTTCCTTGCAGTCGGGTAAAAAAAACTGGAAAGCGACTGTGTCAAGATACACCTTTACTTATTCAGTTTGTAGAGATCCAAGTGTAGTAAGTAATTTCGGTTTGAAGGTGTATATCGCGTGTTTCTTATTTAGGTAAAATTCCTATAATTGCTATAAAGTTTGTTTGTGCTTCATTCAACTAGAGCTAGAACGACGTAATTTTAAATGCAACCTTATTCTTTGACGCCCTCCGTGGTCGAGTGGCTTTGTACACCGGCTTTCAAGGTGTCGCCATCTCTGAGGTCCCGGGTTCGATCCCCGGTTGGGTCAATTTAGAAAACGAACTTTTCTATATTGGCTCAGGTCTGGGTGTTTGTGATACCACCGTTGTCTCTGATTTCCATAACACAAGTGCTTTAGCTACTTACTTTGGAATCGGAGCAATGTATGTGATGTTGTCAAATATTTATTTATTTATATTTATTAATCCTCTAAATAAACAGATTACGAGTTAATTAACGTACCGTTCTGTCATGACTAGTAGACTATGACTAGTCAGAGTATAACTAGTCATGTCAATAAATCCGAATTTGGCTTTTGGACAAACGAAGTATCATTGTAGGTACTTACATGTAAGTAAACTTATTTTTGTTTTGTATCTTCAGAAAAGTCACGCTGTTTATGATTTTTCCTTCTATGAATGAAGTAACCACATAAATATCTCAATATTATTCTTTAAATAATCTATATGAAATGTAATTAAGTAGCTTTATAGTTATCTATCTATGAGTGTTGTTATTCCAAGTTCATTACACTATGATTATCTTTGAGGTTACCGCCTGAACTGTGTCTATAGGGTTTTATAAGTGCTATTTGCCAAGTCCTTGATGAGCCAATTACTGGTAATATCCACATACGCTATAATAATAATGAGTAATAAGTCAAACCCATTAATTGGATATTAAGGAAAGTATTGGCGGTACACCTAAAGCGAAGCGATAGAAATAATATATCCACGCACACTCCTAATCTGTAGTCCACGAGAACGTGTGAATGACTGAATATTGTGTGAATTAGTAGAATGTAAGATGTGATATTTTATTTTCGAATGCTATCGCGTTTTCATTTAGTCAAAATTAGGTCCGTAATATAATATTAATAAAGCTATACAACGTGTTACAAAAATACCCCTAATGCCGAATATGGTAGATAGGGACCATCAAACTGAACAACTTTTACTATGAGACCAACTCTGAAATCGCGAAAAAAAAATCAGTTGTTTCATACAAAAATTAAAATCTAAACTATCAAAATGTATGAAACAGCTGTTTTTTTTCGCGATTTCAGAGTTGGTCCCATAGTATTGTGAAAAGAGAAATATATGTAGCTTACTCCCGCAAAAAATATATGCAGGATGCAAAGCCCGCCCGCCCGCAAAAAAATACACATGCACACCACAAAAATATCAGTGCACAACACTTGCCTTTAACATGACAGCGACACACCTTGCAAGGTGCAAGGTAGTCACCAATTATACTACTCTACACGTGTTTCGGAGTGTCTCCAACCCGGAGCATCCTCAGGAGTTAGATCGTGCGTGAACCAACACCGAACACCTGTTTCGGTGTTCTATCCTGCATACATTTTTTACGGGAGCAAGCTACATATATTTATCTTTTCACAATGGTTTGGGACTTCCGCCAAGTAATGCCTGATTCAACCAAATACTTGGTCCCATAGTAAAATATGTTCAGTTTGATGGTCCCTATATACCATATTCGGCATTAGGGGTATTTTTGTAACATGTTGTGTAGCCTGTTTGGTAATTACTATAAAGCCAAATATAGTAGATAGAGTACCATGCATACTACATACATACAATTTTGACAACTAAGTTGGCTTTTGGATTGTCAGATGATAATTTGATATTTTAGTTAATAAAATTACTGTAATAATAATTTCATGTCTTAGTAATAATTATAACATGCTGGCGTTTTGGGATAACTGTAAGTCAGCATGTTCCCCAATTGTTAAATAAATAAATAAATACAACCTTAGAACATTATTATAAACCCTGTAAAGGCTGAAAACAGCCACATGGCTGAGAAATTTGTTTTTTTTTAATTTGTAATTATCGCAAAAAATACAGGAAGGAAAAATGTAAAAATGACAACCCTACACAAAAATAAACTATTGTATTTAATAATCAATCCCATTAATGAAAAACAAAACACAATTTCGGTCTAGGGTTGCTACTATGCAGTTTAGTTTAGAAAGATATTTTTTTTAAGTGGTGGCTTTATGGGTTTATAATAATTTTACGGGGTTGTATGCATGTTCACCTATCTATTATATTCGACTTTATAAGGCATATATTACCAAGCACCCTGTACATAATTTATATTTTCCATTCGCAAGTCTTGCATAGCCCGCCAGGTTAGATTTTTTAATAGCTCGATGTAGAAAACGTAACTTTTTCTTATATTTTCTTTAGTTATTATAGTTCCAATCTAATACAGCTGATGTTCTTTTTTTTCTATAACTACTTATTTTTCTTTGCTACGATTTATATTATAAGGCAAAACTTCATAATATCATCACAAATAATGTTAGCGACAATAATTCGACGAATACAATTATTTTAACTTCCATCGTATATTGCTCGTATCTATACCTACTATAGTTTTTTTATTATAGCTTCTCACTGGATTAAAAACTTTTCAATTTATTTGCCGAGTCTCAGTTACATCTGATGAGTTATCGATTGGCTGAAAATGAACTGTTTTGTCAACCTTGAGGCGGTTCGACCCTTCGGGCCGTTTCTCACTAGTACACCATAAAAATAGTCTATTTTGTTTTTCGATAATAAACTTTTCGGTATTAAAATTATCCGTTTTCTGCGACATCGTATCGTGTGCGATTTTAAGCAATCAATCCTTCACTATTAATCAGTGATCACCTCACACACATCTGTCCTATATTTTGTTGGTAGCACGACAGGTTGCGCCGCCACTGGTGTCCTAGTGAGATGTAGGCCTTATGCTAATCTGATGGTTGGCACTCTGCCTCGTGTTGATGTGATAGGGGTATAAAACTGATAAGTTTACGACAAACCACTTGATTTGTTAGTATTGTTTTATTTAGGGCCCTTTCTTAGTTTAGTGTAGTGTTAGGGATCCTCGGGTTAGCTTAATTAAGAAATGCCGCAAGTAATTTAAGCTCTTTTTAGATCACACAATGTTCCGACAGTCTTGCTCATCAGTGAAGTGTTATTGCAGTAAGACTGTCTAACTCTGAATATCGAGCGATTAGACTTTAAAGACAGTGTGAGGAATTCGCGCACTAAAAATTAAATCTATTTATTTATAAATAGGTACAGTCAGCAGCACGTCAGGTTATACAAAACTGTCAAAAATCTGCAATTTATTTTGAACCTCAACATCTTTATATTAAAGCATAAAATTGATTGAATATTGCCTTAAATAAAAAAAAACCTTATTAAAATTACCTTGTCGTGGAAGCCCAGCGTGCCGTTGACTGTACACTGACAAATTATCGTCCATAAAAGGACAATTTCAAGAATAAGATAAAGCTAGACTAGACAATATTCCACAAGCAATATAAACACCATAATTAATTATTATCTAATGCAAAAAGCAACAAATAATAATTATTAAACGAAAAGTAGGTTAACAGTAGGTAGGGAGCAACTTAATTTTAACAAATCAATGAGATTAATGAATAAAAAAATACTAAATTAAATCAACCTTAAATTATTTAGTAGGTATAAAAATTAAGTTTAGGGTGCGATTGATTCCAGGGCCTATTTAATAAACATGACAATATGTCACCTGTCAAAATGTCAAAACCAATTTAAAAATACAACAACTACTACTAAAGTAACTACTCATAGCTACATCGCAATGTAAACCAAATTGTCATGACAATTGACAAATTGTCACATTATTAAATAGGGCCTTAGTCTTTAAGGAGGTCAGTTAGTCTTCTTATACCGCGCGAAATTAGGGTTAAAAATTTTGTAGCAAAATGGAAATTTTGCTTTTCCCCTATCTATATATATAAAAGGGAAAATCACTCACTCACTCACTGATCACGAAATCTCAGAAACTGCAAGTGCTAGGAGTCTCAAATTTTGCATGGGGGCTTCTTTTAGGGCGTAGGTGCTCACTAAGACGTGATTTTGCGAAATTCAACCCCTAAAGGGGTGAAACAGGGTGGTAAAGTTTGTATGGGAGAACGCGATTCCTTGGCCCGATTGACTTGAAATTTGGCATAGACATTCTTTCACAAAATTAACTGAAAACGTATTTTGTATTTTTTTAATATTTATTACCTAACAGGGTTAAAAAGTGATATAAAGCTACTTTTGCTGTGATTGACTTCGACGTCAGAATTGAAACTTTTTTGAGCATTTGATTGATTAATTAAGAAAAATAAATATCATTTGTCATCTCAACGTAGTATTACATTCTCTTTGGTCATTTCCCCTGAGAGTAGGTAGAATGCATTTCATTGAATAGTACCTATGGCGTTATGTTGGCAGTGCTGTCATTTTTTCCTTATTGCGTTGTAATAAGTTGCAAAATTATTCCATCTAATCAGTTTAATTTTAAAAGAATACAATATTCGGTCAAGTCGCCTATGCTATGACAATTAATAAAGCACAGGGACAAAGTTTAAGAGCGGCTGGTGTAGATCTGCGCAGTGATTGTTTCTCCCATGGCCAGCTCTAATGTAGCCTGCTCGAGAATCAGCTCGCCGAATAGCCTTTTTATTTTGCAACCGAATAACATGACAAGAAATTTGGAAGGTATACAACATGTTACAAAAATACCCCTAATGCCCAATATGGTATATAGGAACCATCAAACTGAATAACTTTTACTATGGGGACCAACTCTCAAAGCGCGAAAAAAAAAACAGCTGTTTCATACATTTTGATATTGTCGATTTGAATTTTTGTATGAAACAGCTGATTTTTATTTCGTGATTTCAGAGTTGGTCCCGAAGTAAAAGTTGTTCAGTTTGATGCTCCCTATATATACCATATTCGGCATTAGGGGTATTTTTGTAACACGTTGTATACTATAGAGAAGTGTTGGATGATCGAGATTGATAATCCTGATAATGCACAACTAGCTATTTAGACTTAGCTGCACCCGGCATGCGTATTGCAATGCTCCGTTTTTTTAACCAGGGACTTTCTCGGTCGTAAGCAGAACAACTCACCAAAGTTTCATCATAATCGGATCAATGGTTTAGGAGTCCCGTCGTCTGTACACTTAGATCTTTTAAACTATGCATAAAAAACCGCATCAAAATCGGTCCATAAGTTTGGGAGCTAGGTTGCCTCAGACAGACAGACACACACAAGTCAAACTTATAACACCCCTTGCGTATGTTGTGTACGTCGTATATACATATACATATAGTGGTGACCACATAATTAAGGACACAAGTCGATTTTCATACAAACGAGGTAATTTTGAAGTCTCAGTTTTTCTTTAGGATTTTCTTTTGTTTGATATTGAACTAGCTGTGATTTGATGATGGCCATCCAGGGAGTGAATAGAGAAGATTCAGATCGCAATACACACCCAACTGATCTGGTCAGCATTCTAAGATATGTAAGCATCAGAATTGTCAGTTGCAAGATTTTCATACATTTTAATGCTACATTCGCGGTTTTTTTAAACATATCCTTACATCTCTTAAAATGCTGGTCAGATTACTAGAGTGTGTATAGAAATCTAGATCTCCTCCATTAACTCCCTGGATGGCCATCACCAGATCACCGCTCGGTCAATCCCTGGCGGAGAATCAATACTTAAAAGTTACTTCGTTTGTATGAAAATCGACTGGCGTCCTTAATTATGTGGCCACCACTATATATAAGATATCCTATAGTATAGTCTAATAAATTGTACCCGTGCGAAGCCGGGGCGGGCCGCTAGTTATTATATAATAATGCTATTATATAGCTAGATATATTTCCTATCTTCATTTTATGCAAATGTTTTGTACCAGACAATTATACTGCATAAAATTAGTTTGAAATTAAGAACGAAAAAGACTATGACAAAAAATATTGCAACTCAAGTTCATACCTAACCATGTCTTAAGATGGTATAACATGATAAGCTGACACTTATGTCAGCTCATGTTTTAAAGCATACAGCTTTGTTTCAAAGCTGTATCCGTAAAAAAATAATACGAAAATATCTGTTACCAAAAACAGACCTTTTCCTAAAAAAACAACAATAAACAACTTGCCTTTGTCAAACAGCATTGAAACTGTCCATATATTGTGTTATTTGCATTTACGCAGTAGTGCGGCTTACACAAACAAAGTGTAAATCAAACGATACCGCCCCGGAGTCAATCAGCTTTGTTACTTTATCGGAAAGAATGGTAGGGTTGCTACAAATTATAAATAGTATAGCGGGAAACTTAGTAAAAAAAGATTTAATTTAGAACCTGCAACTTCTCATACGAACTGAGTCATAAAACAAAAGTAGAATAGTATAATATCAACTTTGAGTGAATTTGAAATTATACCACAACACAAATACAAAATAATACATTTAATAAATAAATAAATAATTAATAAATATTTGACAACATCACATACATTGCCCCGATTCCAAAGTAAGTAGCTAAAGCACTTGTGTTATGGAAATCAGAGATAACGGTGGTATCACAAACACCCAGACCTGAGCCAATATAGGAAAGTTCGTTTTCTAAATTGACCCAACCGAGGACCGAACCCGGGACCTCAAGAGATGGCGACACCTTGAAAACCGGTGTACAAAGCCACTCGACCACGGAGGTCGTCTAACACATTTACTAGGGAAACCAAAATATCGTATATACCAAAACGTAAAGGACATGATTATGATTCTGCAATACTTGGCTACAATTAAGTACATTTAACTGTCTGGGTGTCTGTCATGCTGGTTATAGATACCACGCAAAAATCAATACATTTAATTATTTTGATAAACTCACTCTTTTCTTTTTATATTTATTCGCGTTTGTTTTTATAAACGTAAGTATAAATCTTACAAGTGCCAACCCTACCTTTATCGCTGTGCTACAACGGTAGTAAACCCAGATTGTAAGTTCAAAAGCTAGTTACTGTTCCTTTGCCTTCAAAGGCTCAGCGTCATCCCGTTAATGTCTGAAGGAGTTGACGCTAACAACAGCCTGTCGATTCTGTAACCAAACTCGAACTTCACTTCGAATCTCACTTCACTGCGCGGGAATTTTAAATCATAAATGAGATAGTTATAGGCTGTCTTTTTAATCACAAAAGTCTTTAGATAGATACGGTTGCTACATCAAACCTTTTGCCTTTAAGCTTTTGCATTTGGTAAAGTAGCTTATATTCAGCTAATTTCCAATAACAAAATCACGAGAAGTGAAGTGAGATTCAAAGTGAGATGCCAGTTTGGTTACAGAATCGCTCTCCTGCACCGAAACTAGTCAACGTAACGGGAGTAAACTCAAAAGAAAATACTTGGTAACATTTTTCTTTGATGTATTTCAAGGCTAAGGACTGAATACTGAAAAGTCACTTAAAAACCCATTTATGTGGGACTGTTAAAACATCGGAATCGTCGATTACCTTCATCATATGTCGTCTTCTGTCACCGTAAAATAATGATAACCGTTATAACAATATAATTTGTATCGATAGAAATGTAATCTGTCGGAATACCCCAAGTGGCGCCCTCATGTTAATTAAATTTATTGCTCGCTAAGTACAGTCACGTCTAAAAATATGTATACAGTTTAGAACTTTGTCACTTTGATGTAGTTGTCATTTGTTATTGATTTGTGTTCAAAAAGTAATAGCTCTTAGAGTGACAAGGTTCTAAACTGTATAAATATTTATAGACGTGACTGTACATAATGTATAAAAAAAATGGCCACTTTTAGCACTTTTGCGAACTACTACTACAACGAACAAAATTTTACTGAAGTTATTGTTTGTAAATAAACTATAAAACCTTAGCTCCAATATGTACATGTGAATTTTTGATACATTATGTACTTAGCGAGCAATAAATTTAATTAAAATGAGGGCGCCACTTGAGGTATCGGCCTTAAACCATGCAGAGCCAAGTATCGATCCTAATTTTTCGAATCCATTGTCGTTTATTTTCTATAAACGGTCACATTAACGGCCAACGCCGTTGAATTTTCGAATTGATAAACCTTAACCCCCTTACTAATAAAGATTGTATAGCAGATGTACAATGGTTACTCTATGTCAAACTTAAATAGTTTGAAACTATACTGAAAAAAAACTTAGCTAGCTCTTTAGTTTTGTGATTGTCAGTTTTCCAAAACAAGAAATAGTTAATTCGTTATTAATTAATAAGAACAATTGGGATAAAATTATCTTTCACACAAAAAAAAGCTAAACCAAAATCGGTTCATCCGTTTGGGAGCTACGATACCACAGACAGATACACAGATACACAGACACGTTAAACTTATAACACCCCTCTTTTTGCGTCGGGGGTTAAAAACGATAATGTTGGCAAAAATTTCGATAATTTATAAGTACTAAATTTAGATTTTTCGCATTCATCATGCTATTTTCATGTTAAGATAAATAAAATTAGAAAAAATCGACTCACCCGTAGCACCTCAGACGGGACTCGAACCCTTGGGATTACGGCCCAATGCACTGACCAATTATGCTACCGAGTCGCTAATTCATAAGTACTATGAAAATTTCTTGCAGCGTTGCACGGCCTCCTTAAATACCCACTAATATTCTTAGCTGAAAGCAAGACATGATCTAATTGGACGTGGAGTTACAAAGTGCTCCATGAATTGTCTAATGAATGGGCTGGGAACTTAATGAGGGGTAAAAGACTCATTACGAAGCAGCTGTTGCATATTTTATTAGAAGGTTGGGGTTGACTGACGAAGGTCTGACAGTTTACCTTTAAATATTGTCATTATCAGTTAATAAACGTTGAAAGGAATTATTATAATCTTATTCTTTACATTATAACATTGGATTTGAGTCGAATTAATCTTTTGAATATACACTTCTAATACTTTCGCGCGTACAGTTCATTAGAAATAAAACACTTTTTACGGATTACAGCGCGTATATTATTAATTCAGGTGTTGTTTTAGAATTATTTAGTTTGTATTTATTGGTTTTTAGAATTCCCGACGTTTCGGACTTTCCACTTTTCCAGAGGTCGTGGTCACGGGAGGACTAAAGCAAAAAGGCTGCTCACATCTTTATAAACTTTATAAAAATGTATTCAAGTTAATTTATTAATTATTTTATAGCTGCGTTCTGATTTTAATCATTATTACTGAGTTAAATTGAATCAAGTTAATTAGAAAACAAGATCAGCTACTGAAACTACTACCAGTTCACAAATTGGGAGGCCTCTGAGAGAAAGAACTGGCGGAAGAAAACTCTGAGAGGTTGTGTCAACCTCCCTTTTGATCTCTATCTACAAAACGAACTAACTATATCTTTAGATCCTGCAGTGTGTGATTTGGGATGGGATTTTAGTTGATGAATTATGGGGTCCCAAGCTGGTGGTACTCTCCAACCATCATATCTATTGAAATTTGGATGTTTGTTGATTTCAATAGGCTCGCGTAGCATTCTGGGAATGAATCTTTGTTCTTTGGCAAGTATTTGTGGTTTATCAATAAACCACAAATACTTGCCAATAATCCGTAAAAAGTGTTTTATTTCTAATTATCTTTTGAATCTTTTGATAGCCGAGTCATTTGAAGTCGTTTAAATTATAATTACGGAACATATTCTATCTGTATATACCGATGTAATGATAATTAGGATTACTATTTTTTACATAATTATACACAGTAAATCGCTTCTCAAGTCTCCAGTTTGCAGTCACCATTTTAATTATGTGTACTTTAATTTAAGGTTTAATAACCAAAAACAAAAAAAATATGCTAAGTTTGATGCCAATGACTTCAACTACATAGAATTAAAATTGTGTCGCAACCAACCTTCGCGGCGCATCAACTGTTTCTCTCGGTCGCTAGCAATTGACAAAGGAGTTGCGGTGCACGCACCCAAACTTTATGAGCAATTTTTCGGTATTGTACAGCCTTTCTAGTGAGTATACACATAGAAGTCTTTGTTTGATGCACTGTTGTTATTTTTACTTTCCGTCCGTCTCGTATCGTCGTCGTTTCTGATTTCCATAAAAGTACAAAATTTTTGGAATAAGGCCGATCTAAGATCGCCATATTTTCCAATCGTTTTGTTTTCCTTATTCATTCATTATTGCATAATCTTAATATTATTGAATACCATTCAAGTTACTATAATCATAAATCCATTTGCTATGACTCGATACATTACAAATAAAAAGTATCAATATAAATTCTATTACACAAACTTGCTTTGCTTTTATGTAAGTAAGTCGCCAAATCGAATTTTCTTTGGTCCTACGGAACATTTTTGGATGGTTCTCGGAATAACTGATTCGATTACGATCTTTTGTAGTGATCCTTCAATCGAATTCTTCTCAGGGTTTATAGAGGTTGAGTTTTATAGCGGTTCCATCACTACTTTGTAGTAGCTGGTAGTAAATATGAATGGAGATTATAGTGTGCCGTAAAAAAAAAATAAGTAAGATATGCAAATAAAACACCAGAATTTATCCTTATACCCGACTGTACCTAAAACACACAATTTCCAACTGTTGCCGAGTTGGCCTCTTTTTCACTAGTTTATGGTTTATTACTTTTAATTCATATTTTTGTACTTTTTATTTTTATAACATATTTTCCTTTGGTTTTGCACTTTGTGCTTTTTATTACTTATGTCAAGTTGTGTTCGGTAGGTATCAGTTTATATAATTACATTTAAACCCACCTTTCATTATTTAGAAACCCACATTAGCTCAGTTTCACCAACTTTTTGAAAATAGCTTAGAAATCGATATCTATTCAAGCAAAAATAAAATCTTTAAAATAAACTTTTCAGTGAATAAGTGGCGCCACGACCGGACTATTACTAAATAAAATGGAAATAAAATTAAAACAAAACATTACATCATAACTTTATTAAAGGTATTCTTTTAAGTTGTTTCTCAATCTGTTTTACTGTCTTATTTCTTAAATCCGGAACAGCAAACATACTATAAACACCTCCGTATAGGTTCACAGCGGCGAAAACGTATAAGAGCGCATATATACCGATGTAGTCTTCTATGTATTGATATGTGTGGATATGTATGAGTTTTATTATTTGGGTGTATGTGAATAGGACTCCAACCATCGTAGCGCGTATCTGTAACAAGAGATGCCAAATTAAATATATGATTGCAACTTAGGCTTAGACTATGTACTATATTGACGACCTCCGTGGTCGAGTGGCTTTGTACACCGGTTTTCAATTTTCAAGGTGAGGTTTTTAAATCTCTGAGGTCCCGGGTTCGATCCCCGGTTGGGTCAATTTAGAAAACGATCTTTTCTATATTGTCTCAGGTCTGGGTATTTGTGATACCACCGTTGTCTCTGATTTCCATAACACAAGTGCTTTAGCTACTTACTTTGGAATCGGAGCAATGTATGTGATGTTGTCAAATATTTATTTATTTTATATTTATTTATACTAATTCTGTGCTATTGTAGACTGTATATACTTTTGCACTTTCGCGTTACATTTTATTAAATTAAAGTCACAGGTATTAAACTAAAACATAGGTGTTTAAAAAAAGTCAAGTCAGCCCGTGGCCACGGCCGACGATGCTACTCGGTCGAAACGTCGGGAAAAGGTAGGTGTTTATATTTTGGTTTAAACGCGTTTAATACCTGTGATTTTAATCTAATATTTAAGTCACAGGTGTTAAACGCGTTTAAAATAAAACATAGCTGTGTTTAAATACAGTCAAGTCAGCCCGTAACCACGGCCGATGCTACTCGGTCGAAACGTAGGGAAAAAGTAGGTGTTTAAACACCTATGTTTTATTAAATTGAGATTATACCTATGTTTTAGTTTAAGCGCGTTTAATATCTGTGATTTTAATCTAATATTGTGGACTGGATTATTCCACTATGTTTACCTGGGTGCACACAATGATTTTTATTTTATATTATAGTCACAGAATTAATAATAGTTTTTTAATTAGAAAACGATGCTGCCGCTTTTCTGCTTCACGGAAGTGTTCAATATACTACCTCTTACTTTTACGTTAAACTTTATATGGCTCCTACACATGCACAGTCCCGGCCTGCAGAATCGGACGGAGGAGAGGAGCGGCCTTCCGGCCAAATCTCAATGCGTGTAGCATGAGGCAAGGCTTTTCCAGATATCCTCAGCGCTTAGACCCATATTACAACGACCTCCGTGGTCGAGTGTCTTTGTATATCGGTTTTCAAGGTGTCGCCATCTCTGAGGTCCCGGGTTCGATCGCCGGTTGGGTTTGAGAAAAACGAACTTTTCTATATTGGCTCAGGTCTGGGAGTTTTTGATACCACCGTTGTCTCTGATTTTCATAACACAAGAGCTCTAGTTACTACCTTTGGAATCGGAGCAATGTATGTGATGTTGTCAAATATAAAAAAAATCGTACCAGGAAGAGATTAATATGCATACTTTTTGCCTTACAATAATTAACCTAATATTTTTATATCATACACCATGAGAACAAAACCCTTATAATATTGAGTGAGAATCCGTAAAATTGTCGAGATCTTTTCCTGGTTCGAATACCAGGTTTGCATACAAATAACCTTTAAGCACCTTAGATAGGCTGCAGAGGAACATCAAGAGACGTGCACCTTTTATTAATAATAATAAATGAAAAATGTAACAGGAACGTGTCCAATGAAATATGGTAAATAAAATTTAAAAGTAAAGTAAGTCGTAAGTAAATGTTTTCGTGTGAGAAATAGAGATATAATGCTCATTCATTTTGTTAATGAGCTTTGAATAAGAACTTGAAATTTTGTATGTAATGCCGTATTTCGTCAACGCTCTTAATAAACGATGGCTGGTTTAAACTTCTTTTAAAGCCGGATAGTGCCACCGGAAATCAAATTGTCTGTGACACAACTGGCATCGAGTAGTGTCTGGAGATATAGTTTTTCCCATGGCACTACCGGTAGAGTCACGGGAAAGAAAAATTTCCCATGACTCTACTGGTAGTGTCACGGGCAAACAATGAACAAAAACATATTGCTTAACAATATTACTCCTTACGTTTGAAGTCAGAGACATATTTCTAATGTGGTATTTACACGAGTGACTAAAGCCGCACGACTTTTGCCACACGGCGAAAATCTACTGCGTAAATGGCAATTCGGCCCAGGCCGCAGGTGACTGAAGAGGACAGCGACGCCACCACCGATGTGTTACCTGAGATTCAATATTATAAGCTACTTGCTATTTGACTAAACTCGACCGTCACAGGTGACTAAAATCGCCCAGAATACTTTTGGTTAAAGTAAGTGCAAACTTACTCTTCATTTATTAATAAGGGGGTTAGGACCCAAATGGCTTACCTCCAAATTGAACATCTCGACCATGATAATTGTGGGGAAACCCCAAACTACTCCATAACCGAAGAGCAGCACAGCTAGAGCGGCAATTGGCAGCCATCTTAGTGACGTCACAGTCAGGTCAATCTGCGTGTATATAGCCAGGACCCCCATCGATAACACGATGGTGAAATAGCCGAAAGATAGGATATACTGAAAATACAAATACAAAAATTACTAAGTGTGGCTAAAACTTAAATAACTTAAAATCTTTAATAATTGCCAACTGTACTTGTTTTTTTTAATAGTTAAGTTATTGAAAACTGTTTTATATAGCCCATTAATTGTATGTGATTAAAGCTCGTATGACATGAAACTGATTTGAAACTTTTCTAAGTATTACTTCCTGGATGCCTACCATCAACTTTTATAAAGCGATTGCGTTTCAGTTTAGGTTCCCAAACTGAATCGCTATAATTTGTACCATGAGCTACACCGGGCTGTCAGTGTCAAATTGGGGGAGAGAGCACCGGTGTCCTTGGCAAAAAAACCTTTATTTTCTCCTAAATAGAGTATATTCTTGTATGAACAAATAATGAATTACATACGGCTTAGCGATTCAGTTTAGGTTATGAACGAAAGTTAAGTCGCTGTCTGCTGACACCTCTGTCACATAGCGAACTGTACAAAAAAAAAAATCTCACCTTTTTTTCAATAAACAAAACTACCAGTACCGCTACCAGGCTACCCACAAACATCCCCACCAATACCAGCATCCTGTCAGGGTCTGACGCTAGCTTTAACTGCATTAGGACCTTATCCTGATCCAGGAACACTAAGCTCCCGCATATGACTATGGTTGTGTGGAGTGACACGCCGATCTTGGTTGCGTCTCTCCAAATGAGGTTTTTTACTGTAAAAAGAAACAAAAGACGCTCTGAATCGTGTTGGAGTTTTTGGATGCGGGGAAATTAGTTAATGGGCTATTTACATGGGTCGATTATAGTCACTAGTGACGGTCCACTTTAGTCACCTAGCGATTGTAATATTGAATTTTAGTCGATGGCGTAACTTAAGTAACAATATGTAATAACTTAGTTCCAGTTTTGGCCACCGGATCAGACAAGTTTGTTCAGTCACCTGCGGCCCAGGCCGAATGTCAAAAGTCGTGCGGCTTTAGTCACTTGTGTAAATACCACATAATATGCTAATTGTAACCTAACCTACAAAAACCTAAAAAAATCTATCGTTCAGTGCTTTGACCAAAGGTTCAGTGTGAACAAATGCTAAGAAGTTTGTTTGATGTTGGTCATCATCACATACATTGCTTCGATTCCAAAGTAATTAAACCAATAACACAGTGAAATAGAAATAAGAAACGATGTACGCCAAACACCCAGTTTTTCTGATTGCCAAATTAAAATTCAATAAATATCAGTGTTCTACGGTCATAGCAACTATTCAAATTAATTTTATTATTATTAAACATCAACTTTTTAAAAAGCTATTTGGGGTCAACGTTTGTGGGAAGCGGTCGTTGTTCTTTTTGTCCTAAAGTTATTAAATCAAAGAGTGCTAATGACTTAAATAAATAATTAAATATTTGACAACATCATAAATATTGCTCCGATCCTAAAGTAAGTATCTAAAGCACACACACCCAGACCTGAGCCAATACAGAAAAGTTAGTTTTCTGACTCAGCCGGGGATCGAACCAGGGACCTCAGAGATGGCGATACCTTGAAAGCCGGCGTAAAAACCACTCGAACACGGATGTCGTCATTTCACCCTGCAGAACAGTTCCATTTCGAAATTGACCCAGAGGAAGGGTTGAGCGACTGAGTGAAGACAGAGCCTTTGAGACATGCAAGCGAGGGAAAGTTACAAAATGTCAGATAGTCCCAAAGGGTGTTTTCAGATAAAACTTTTAGTTTGGAAATGTGTCACCTCTAATACACAACAAAAGGGAAACTACCACGCACATGACAAAACCCTTTTACTTATACACAAGTGTAAATAAAAAACAGAGACAAAACTGAAAAATGCTCCACGTGGGGCGCATTTTTTTCTAACTATTTAGTTAAGGGGCTGACATGAGCCAACTAGCGCCGCCAGTCTATTTTATGTTATTTATTCTAAATAAGCCCAATTTACACAGTTTGAAAAGGCATTCAAAAAGTTTAAAACGCGATTTTGTTAAAAGTGGCCACTGTTAGTTCAAACCCGTTTTTAAACTATTGCACGCATTTTGTAATGTTGTAACGTTATTCAATAAACATTAGACGTCATTAACAAGACCTTCACTGATTCTTTTTTTAAGAAATTGGGCTTATTTAGAATAAATAAAATAAAATCGACAGGCGGCGCTAGTTGGCTCATGTCAGCCCCTTAAGAGGCCGTCCACTTTTTGCCGCTCTCTCGCTTGCACATTTCATGTTTTCTTAAGATTTATTCAATCTGAGTGCGTAATTAAAAAATGTGATCCGGCCACTTTTCGTAATATAAGATTACGAATATTTTCAGTTTCGTGTTGCTGAAGTTCAAAAAGTTGTCGTTTCTGACAGTTCAAATACCTCAATGTGCGAGCGAGAGAGCGATAAAACGTGGACGGCCTCATTGATACTTAACAAAACTGCTACACAAAGAACAAAAGATCAAAAATATATGTAAAAAATTGTACGAGTATACTAGATACATGGATTTATTCGACATTTTATGTTTTGCTGGAACAAAGTAATCAAGTTGGTGAATAACTAACTGACCATCAGTCATTTTTAATGTCCCCACTGCTGGGGCACAGGCCTTCCTTATGGATGGATAAGGAGGATGGGCCATAACCCACCACGAGGGCCCAATGCGACTGCAAATGCAGCCGGGACCAACGGCTGCCATACCGTTGGTCCCGGCGTACCGACGACGTACTTTCTGAAGCACGGAGGAGCTCGAGATAATAAGTTTTTGGTCACCCATCCCATGACCGACCGTTGCGAAAGTTTCTAAATCTCCACAATAGCAGTGCCAGGCGCTATACCACTGCGCCATCGAGCTCCTCAACTAAAGGCAAGTAATTAAATTATTTTCTTTTTTGATAATTATACAATTATATTATTATGCTAATGGCAGCACAGCTGACTTACATTCATCTCAAGTTACAGCGCTTGACTGTATAAATGTAATGTTAGAAAACGTAGTTGTAAATAAGTTGTCTCTGTTTGATTTAATTGATCTGGTTATACAGTTAAAAAGGTTTGTCAGACTTTTCCCATGAGATCTTCAGAAGAGACGTGGAAAAGTCGATCAGCTTCCTTTTTTAAAAAAAACATGTGTTTTCTTAGTTTTTTTAAACAATATCCACCTTACTCAAAGTCTAAAAAAAAACAAACACAAAATACTAGCTTTAGTGTATACGAGTATGTTGAATAAATTAGTTTCCATTTTAACAGCTTTTCAGCACAGACCTATAAAAGCTTTATAGAATTATTTTCACGTCATTTTGACATTCTCTTATCTTTATTGTGACCCATTGTCACTAACTCTCTGCTCGAGTCAAGATCACAGTGTTTTCAATTTTTCCCCCTCTAACACTCTTATTTTAAAGGACATCCATTTCCTTCGATGGTACCAATGAATCCGCAATAACTTCAGTTTCACCTCCACCTGTCCCATTAATGTCAGCTCTTGACATTTGAACTTGCTCTCGCAATGTTTCACAGACCCTGTCACGTCCTCGTGACAAGGGTGACAGAGGTCAATAAATCAATCAATGGTTTGTTACTCGAAAGTCATTTGGAAATTTTCACTTTCACGTTTCTGGGTAGGATATTTTAGGTTGTATTATACAGGCTGTTCTGTTTGCTAATAGCCTCAAAGAGCCAAATATAGTAGATAGTGTACCATGTAGGTATGTACCATGCACACAACCTACCTTTAAAATCGCCACATGGCTGAGATAGTTTTTTTTATTTATATGGAAAAATGCAAAATGACAACCCCTGACGAAAATAGACTATTGTATTCGATAATCAATCCCAGTAATGGTCAAAAGTGAAATACAATTTCTGTCTAGGGTTGCCTCTATACAGTTTATGATAAAAAGTTTTTTTTTAAAGGTGGCTTTCAGGGTTCATGATAATTTTCCGGAGTTGTATGAACGATCATCTATTTACCATATTCGGCTTTTTAGAGCTATTACCAAACACCCTGTATATATTTGTATTCTCATTATAACTTAAGTAAATTGATTTGTACTTAACAATCATTAATAATTAATTATTAAATAATGTACACCATCAGCCGCTACTGCTGTTTCATGAGTAGATAAGGAATATAACCTACCACTCGAGCCCAATGCGGATTAATGGGTGTTAACGACTGCAAATTAAGACGGAACCAATTAGCTTATCATGTTTTCCGAAGCACTAACAAGCTCGACTTAGAATATTATTTTGATCAACCATCCTATAATTAAAAAAGAACTTCTTAATACAAAAGTAAATAAATGTCAACACCTGTTATGATATAATAATTAAGTGTAATAATAATATAAATTAGTTAAGTAAGTTCTATAAGTATTTGCCGTGCCCTTACAGGGTTCTTGTTTGTGCCTAAAAAATTGTACGTAACACCATTGTATACAACAAGATGTAATAAATGAATATGAATATGAATATGAATATGAATATATTCACTTCTTATGTTTACTCGCTTTAACACAACAATAATAAATATGTGATTAAAAAATGTGATTGTGATATTAAAAAATACCTAACTCCCTTGATATAAGAGCGTTAATAGATGAACGGAGCAATGTTACGAAAACTATTTCAGAAATACTCTTGGGAACCCTGTATTACGAAAGATAAGAAAAAATTGTAACAAATATTTATCTGTAATAGGATTTGCTGTTTGACAATACTTACATATATGAACAGGTGTTATTCTTCCATGGGACTTCGCTCTATAGCTTTCGGCTCTTAGATTGTCGAGTTCTTTTGACAAAGTCGAGATGTCATCTTCGAGAGATTTCAGTTTCGATATTTTCGCTTTGGCTCTCTGTAAATTATGAAACATACATAATAAATTCATTTTGTGGAGTGGTTCACATAAGTTAATCAAATATTTCTCAAAAACGTTACTGAAAATATAATTATTATTTTTATGAAACAAAATATTTTTGTAAGCCACTTAACAGTGAAAAATTTTATTGTTTAAAGACGTGATGGATTTTTGACATTGAAAATGTTTATTAGATCGTTTTCGTGGGGGAGTGTAATTCGGCTATATTTCCAAATATTATAAAGATGCAGAGCAGGCAATGGAGTCAAAAGATGCAAAAGCTTGCAAAGTATCGTATGGTACCAATCGTATGGTCGATATCGAAAAAACAATCCCGAGGCTGGTAGATTGTCTACCGTTTGAAAAAATAAATTTTGGAATCGATCGATAATCGTGGGCTGGGCCCAGGTGCCCATATCATTGAATGATTGCCAGATTAAAAAAAACCCTTCGGATGATAATATGCTAAGTTTTGAAAAAACAGGACATTTCTATTTTTTTTGAGAATTAGGTTGTAGCTTATCCTTTGTGTAGCTAGGGCTGCCAGTTTGGGGGTATTTTCCCCATTTTGAAGGAAAAACAATTTAGGGAGAAAAGAAAATCTCCCCTTCATACAAAACGTATCATTTTGGGGAACAAAAAATGTACGGCCAGGACAAAAAATACTATTTAGGCGTATGGTTGGAAACTAAAAAAATTACAGATTTTTCGTAATTTTCAAAAAACCCACCCCTTAAGGAACTCGCCTAATCACGCAAAAGCGGCTGATCGGATTTTGATTAAATCAAAAACATAGAATACTTTTTATCCTGGTTAAGAACTCCAATGGATTTTCTCGAATGTCCAGCGGACGAAGTGGCGGCCAAAGATATAAAAACTTATTTTCTATTTTTTTTATATACATACCTCAATCTTCCCCACTTTTACAAAGAAACTTGGTGATTCAATAAGACATAACATCGACAAAAACTGAATCATCACCATCGCCGTCATCACATACATCATCACTTCCAAATCCATCACCAGTTTCAGCAAATAGCCAAGAGTAGTCATCACCAACATGAATGATAAACAGAACCCTCTAGTTTTTAAAGAATTAATTTCATAAATGTATATAGGAAGTACAGTATATAGACCTCCTGTAGAAATTCCAGCTACTGTATGTAGGACAACAGTATTTATATCATTTGAAGGTAGGAATAATGGTATGCAAGATATCTGAAAACAAAAAAGGGAGATTAGAGATAAATATAATTTGGGACAACTTACACCAGTCATTTAGTCCCAAATTAAGACTTAGGACACAATATTTTCCCCTACTAAGATGACAAACTAAGACTATTGGCGCTTGCACGTACTAGCAGTCGTTATTTCAACTTATTGGGAGGGGTATTAATAGATCTAGAATACACAGTGCAATCATTGTCACCTACCATCAATTAAAATATTAATTTTTCATAGAGCATCTTTTTTTAAGGTTCTCCTTCAGCAAAGCAATTTGTTGTCTGAAAAATATCTGATTCAATTACTAAAACTAAACTTGGTATATAATTACTTACTCCTTGTGTAAGGCTTATGATAAAAATTCCCATTTTCCTCCCATACTTGTCTGCAGTATAGCAGTAAATTGGCGCAGTCACTGCAGCTGCCAAGATCAACGCAGTGGCATTCCATGGGATGATCTCTGGTGAATCGACATAACTGCCCGAGTGTGTGGTGGCATATAGTTCTGTGGCTTCTAGGCCATGGGTGAAGAATGGCAGGCTGGCTGAAATAAAATATTTTTAAGGTATCTTTTTATTTGACAACATCACATACATTGCTCCGATTCCAAAGTAAGTAGCTAAAGCACTTGTGTTATGGAAATCAGAGACAACGGTGGTATCACAAACAACGGTGGTATCACAAACACCCAGACCTGAGCCAATATAGAAAAGTTCGTTTTCTAAATTGACCCAACCGGGGATCGGACCTCAGAGATGGTGACACCTTGAAAACCATTGTACAAAGCCACTCGACCACGGAGGTACTGTTTCCGAGGGATAGAAAAATAAAAGTCAACGCAAACGAAGTCGTGGGCGGCTGCCAATGATATTATTAATGTGAAAATAATTCTGTTCGTCTATCTGTAACCTTTTTACGCCTGAACTACTGAAATTTTTAGGAGATTTGGTCCAGATGTATATTGTGCCATGGGGAAGGACAAAGATGCTCATCAGCCATTTTAATGTCCCCACTGCTGGGGCACAGGCTTTCCTTATGGGTGGATAAGGAGGATAGGCAATGATCCACCACGCGTGCCCAATGCGGATTGGTGGGTGCTAACGACTGTGAATGCATCTAGAAGCAATGGCTTAAAGTGCATTCCGAAGCACGGAGGAGCTCAAGATAATGACTTTTTGGTCACCCATCCCATGACCGACCCTTGCGAAAGTTGCTTAACCTCCGTAATCGCTGTGCCAGGCAATATGAAGAAAGCCCATTTGCGTCCTGTTATTATTAAGTCAATGCAAACAAAATCGCGGGCGGCCGTTAGTAATTAAAAAGCACATTGACATTTCCGTAATCTACTGACGCTCTCTACAACATGTTACAAATATACCCCTAATGCCGAATATGGTATATAGGGACCATCAAACTAAACAACTTTTACTATGGGACCAACACTGAAATCGCGAAAAAAAAATCAGCTGTTTCATACATTGTGATATTTTCGATTTGAATTTTTGTATGAAACATCTGATTTTTTTTTCGCAATTTCAGAGTTGGTCCCACAGTAAAAGTTGATCAGTTTGATGGTCTCTATGTACCATATGGCATTAGGGGTATTTTTGTAACATGTTGTATACTAAATAATCGTTATTAGCCAAGCAAATTTAGTCAACTTAAGATTTATAGATATATTAGCCATAAATTATAACTCGGAAACATGTGCCACCAACCGCAGAAACTAAATTGTTTCTCTGCCTGCATGATGGAGGGTTCACCGAATTGAAATATTAGATCTCTGGGAGTTCGGCTAAAACCATATTTGAAGGAACAACAAGGACATTTGTTATAATGTAAGAATATTATAATATTATGACCATAATAACAAGAGGCTCTGTAGAGCTATAAACCTCGAGTTTGTCATTTTTTAACATTTTTCGAAATGGCTGAAATATGACGTTTCCCATATTCTGCCATTTCAAAAAGTTTCGGAAAACTGAATCGACAATAAATTATATATAAATTATAAAACCTGCTCACAAAATTTCACGAAAATTGGTTGGGAACCGGCTAACGCATCGAACTTCGTAAAGTCTGCCGGGGTTCAAATTAAAACAGATAAATCGAGCCCCAATCGGGTCAAAATGGCGAACCCCAATTCATGATGTCACATGAACATCGATATCTTCTAAATAACTTCGGCGAATAGTACAATACGAATCTCCTTACTTCGATTTATCTGTTTTAAGTTGAAGCTCGGCAGACCCGCCGAAGTTCGAAAAGTTGCCGGTAGGGCCCCTGTAGAGGAGAACAAACGGACAGCCGGACAGACATACGAAAGCATTTTTGCCCAAGCTGAAACGGAGACGCTTCGCGCTCGCTCGATCAATAATATAGTTAAGTGTCTTACTCTTCTTTGTTAGCTAAACATCGCTTAAAACATGTATAAGTGAGTATTGTGTACATAATTTAAAAGTCAGTAATAATGCAAAGATTCCCAAATTATTAAATTTAGATTTTTCGCATTCACAATGCTATTTTATATTAAGATAAATAATATTAGAAAAAATACTAGAAAAAAAATTATACATTTATAAGAATTCCCAAATTCTTAAAAATGTATTGTAAGCCCAACGACGGTTGTTGAGTGCAATTAAAAGTATATAAAATATTTTGTTGTAAATAAAGTTGTCCTAATTATTTAGAATGATCATGAACCCCATTGTTTTCGGTTAAAAATTTTACGTGATATTGAAAATAACCATCTAAACAATCTCTATAGTTCAAGCCATAGCATCACGGCCATTCGATTGTATCAGGTAACTTAATAATTGCCACTTCCAGCCATGTTGTATTGCCCAATTTAGACCAATTGGAGCACCGGACGAGTAAACATATTACTTATACGGTGCCCACGCATTAAATCAATGTTGCTTCGGAGTCATCGATAAATCAAAGTTAGTAATAGACCCGTGGTTTTCCGTACAAGCACATACTTATATGTAAACTAAACTTACACATTTTTAAATTTTTCGTCCGGCTTTAGCATGGCTCTATAGTAAAAAAACCGGACAATTATGAGTCGGACTCGCCCACCGAGGGTACCGTACAAATTTATAGGTAGGTAATACTAAATAATATACTAGAAAAAATACGACTCGCACCAGATCATGTACTCGGACGGGACTTGTAAATGCTAAAATCTCAAAATTAAAAATTGTAGGTAGGTACTTAAACAACGACTACATTTTTTATAATTTAATTACAAATGTAGTTTTCAGACTTTTCCCTCGTAGTATAAGATGCTATTAGTTCTAGATGAACGGGAAGTGCCCTATAAATTTTGATTCCATTGAGAGTACGACCGTATTTTTTTACGTTTACTTAGAAGTTTGATTTTTTCACAGTTTCAAGGGACTGTAGACCTGAGTATATGGTTTTAATTTCAACTCGATACCACGCGTTCCCGAGAACGCTGATGATTCATTTAACATCAGGCAATATTGTGAATAATAATAAAAACTCGATAGTTAAAATAAAATTAACACTTGCTTTAAAATAATATTTGTATTTTCATACAAAATCAAATTAACTATACTCGTTCCTTTTTACGACTTTAATATTTAATGGTTGTTCGTGACCACTTTAAGTAATAACTTTTTCGTGTACTCTTTTAATAAAATTAGAGCTGGAATACTTTAAACAATGACTTTAAAAATTAATTAAGTGTGTTTTATTTGAGATCGTAAATTTAGATTGAGCTAGAAATAAGTCTTAAACTATTGATGTCTTTCTTAAATAAGGATTTGTGGCCAAAGCTTAAAATATTATAAGTATTTATAAGATCGTTTGTCGCACTAAAAAGAAACCCCATTTATTTTATTTAGAGTAAGGTGTCTAAAAAGGCAAGTTTGGATTTTTAAATGCATTTTCCATATTTAACAACCATGAACGCTAATGTTTTAAAACTTTTATGCACAAATGCTTAAACGTTTAGCTAACTAATTTTAGTGTTAAGTGAAAAAAAAAGTTCGGTTAAGTTACTAGAAATTAATAGTCGATTCCGCTGTTAAAAAAAAATTACGTTAAGAAAAGAAAATCAGAAGTATTTTGATTGCTGATAGTTGGCTGTCATGATCATTATTCGAAATAATCACAAGCAACTAAATAATCCTTAACATCATTATAAGATCTGAAAGTCTCTTTGTGTGAGGATTTCGATTTCATACTTATCCTCTAGTACTAAAGTAGTTATCAAAGTAAAAATTTTTTACTAGATAACTTAGCGGCTTAGTGGCACCGTGAGCTGTAAACCTCACGCTTGTTACATTTTTGAACATTTTCGAAATGGCTGAAATATTTATTTTTTTCCAAAAATTTTGAATAGACAGAACAGACGGACAGACATACGAAAGCATTTTTGCTCTAGCTGAAACGGAGAAGCTTCGCTTGAACTTGGCGCTCGCTCGGTCAAAAGTAATTAACTGTTTGACATTACGAGAAGGGCTGTTTTTAATACAAGTTAAAATAAGAACAAAGTTACTTTTTGAACATTATAATATATGTAATTTCCTTTACCTACAATAAAAAATATTTTCATAGCTATCAACGCAATAAAAAACCGGACGAGTGGGAGTCGGACTCGCCCACCGAGGGTTCCGTACAAATTTGTAGGTACTTAAATAAAAACAATACTATATATGATTTAATTAGAAATGTATAGTTTTCAGACTTTTCCCTGTATTTGTAGTATAAGACGACATTATTTGCCAAATTTCTGTTAACTTAAGAGTTTGATATTGTGTATGTTTCTACGCGATCCTGAGATAAAAGGTATTCAAAGACAGATAGACATACAACGTTCCGTTGTTCCGTATTTTCCTTTTGAGGTACGGAACCCTAAAAAACACCGAAATTTGATGAAATTGTTATTTTCTAAGTAGGCTTCTATTTCGTTCATACATAATGAAAATAATAACTTAAAATTAATTTGAAGACGAAAATAAATTTCTTAACAAAACAAACAACTTGAGAGAAAAGTAATCTGTCCACGAGGATCTTTTTATTTCTTTATTTGTCTTATGTTTTCAGTAATTTGAGTTACGGGATGGCACGGTGTGACTGATTACTAATAAGTATTGATTAAAACAAACTTCCTAAAGGTAAGATAACGTATAGGTAATAACTGATACTTAAGTATTATACTTTTTTAAACTTCGATCAAGTATACCCTTATTTGGTCAGAGTCCCAACAACGCCCCCACCACTTTCAAACTGGGATAACATTTTGATTTAATTCGCTTGTGATTGCAACATACTCACGTGCCACAATGTGTTTGAAAAATAATCATCGAATCACAAATATATCCAATCAACGCGCTAATACCAACATTCACCAATGTTTGGCCATATGTTGGTTATTTGTATGTAAAAACTTATACAAGGTATTTTCTTCTTTGTTTCTTACTATTAAAAATTCAATTTGGAAAGAATAGAAGCCTTGTTTTTGTCTAAATAATACAATAAATACTCCGGTTGGTGTTTCGGATTTCTAAATTTAGTCTCTTTTTGTCATACATGCCGTAAGATCATAATTATGCCACATTATGCGTTGATCTTGGCAGCTGCAGTGACTGTAACAATTTAGTGCTGCAGACAAGTATGGGAGGAAAGTGGGGATTTTTATCTTAAGCCTTACACAAGGAGTAAGTTTTAATAAAACAAGATTAAGAGAATGTTGACACAAACAAAGTTGCGCTTTAGAGTTTTATATGTATTTAAGACATAAATTAATTTAACCCTTCCGCGCCGGGCGCGCCGGAGACTTATAAAGGTTTTCCATTTTATGTAAACGACTTTGAATAGGAGCAAAGAGAACAAAAAAGATGCCGTATTTTCCCCGTATTTTTTACCCGATAACTTCGCAATCGCACTTTATTTATTCAATCAGTAAATTGTGTTCTAATTATGAAAATGTTGGCCATATTCAAATAGGTACTAACAATTGAAGACTAAAACATCTTCATCATTTAGTTCTACGCGATAATAATAATGTGTATTTCCCGATTTCCCAGGCGGACGCATGAGGCCGGACGCAGGAGTCCGCACGGGCGCGAGACACAACGGAAATTAAATTAGTGCTTTTATAGCTGGACGCAGGCGTCCGGGCCGGCGTTGAAGGGTTAAAGTGATAAACGCTATGTAGATCGTTTTTTCATTAAGGTACTAGGTACATAAAGATTTGTCAGTCGGTGCTTATTTTCGTGTTGTTTTTGCATGTGAAACGTTATCTAGAATATTCTTGATCGAAGTATTTACAACAGAAACAATCTATACTAATATTATAAATGTGAAAGTAAATCTGTTTGTTAACTTACTTATAAGACAATTTTGATGAATTTATAGTAGGTAAAGAGAGAAAGAGATAGTTGCAAAACTGAACATGGAAGGGAAAGAAATAAGGCATGAAAGTTCGGGCCGAGGTGTATGGCTGCAGGTGATCAAATTTTATATACAATTTTATTATTAAATAAAGTAAAATAAAAATAATTTTTCTTAATTCGAATAAGTAAATATTTTAGCACATTTTATATCAAAATTCCTTTATTATTCACTCACCAATAAAAGACAAGACCACTTCCTTCCAAACAAAACATTTTTTCACATTTTTCGCCTCAACGTCCACAGGCAAATTTACAATATAAACCATTTTTAAACACTTTTCAATATAGTTGCTTGAAAAGTTGATTTTACCGCACGCCGTGCGTTTTTATTTACGGTTTTTATTTCTATTACAATTTTAGTAGGTAGGTACCTAAAATGTTTTCTCGCAAATGTTTTAAAAAGTCGTACTACAATATACAAGGTTGTTAAAGTTTTTTAAAACTTGTGACAATTAAAAGCTTTCGTCTGCAGCTTTTACGTTTTAAAAAACCTCATTACCAACCTTGTATCACAATCTACTATTAACAACTGTTAAAGTTATAACAAATTAATTCTTTATAAACAACAAGATTGTAGAAATTCCGTTTTATCTGTCACGTATTTAAAACAACTAAAATGACGCACTTTACAAATGTTTGACAAGAATAAAGGAGTATGTTAAGAGTATACCAGTGAGATTCCTTATATGGCTGTTTTACGACTGATAGAGCCCGCAAATATAGAGCATAACAAGTAGTTGATAGCAATTGTGTCAATAAAATAATTATGGTTGTCGGGTTGTATAGTTAGAAGTCCGTTTGTTGACAAATAGCTAGATAAAGATAGAGATTTCAAGTATGTCAATCATACAAAAAACTGTACATCTATTATTTATTATCGTTTAGTAATTATAAATAAATAAATAAATATTTGACAACATCACATACATTGCTCCGATTCCAAAGTAAGTAGCTAAAGCACTTGTGTTATGGAAATCAGAGACAACGGTGGTATCACAAACATCCAGACCTTAGCCAATATAGAAAAGTTCGTTTTCTAAAATGACCCAACAGGGGATCGAACCCAGGACCTCAGAGATATCGACACCTTGAAAACTGGTGTACAAAGCCACGGAGGTCGTCGACTATAAAAGACTAAGCTCGCGAGTTTTCTTTTAAGGTTTTAAAAAAAACACATAATTATCATATCCGTCAAAGGCATTTCTGAGTTCCTATAAAAGAGTACAGATCTATGATAATGGCAAATATTAATAACAAAAAAACGCGCACCGAGGGTTCCGTACCGTCATTCTGAGAAAGTTTACTATTTAGTGACATCGTTTTTTTTTGCCAGTGTGATAAGGGACGGTATTTTTTTTACATTCTTCATCAAAAGTCGAAATCTATGCGGCCTAAAAAAATAATGTTTGAGAATGTGCAAGCAGCCCTATTTCGTAATGATACCCCAAATGTCCTAATAGCCCCACTTCGAATTTTTAAGACCCCCTTTCAGTCCCTGTTGCAAACAATATATAAATATTTTTATTTCTCTCATATTTGCAAAATAGTTGGGAAAACGTCACCTAAAATTATTCCAAATTTCAAGTTGATAGCATTAGTAGTTTTCGAGATATCCAGTTGTGACAGACAGACAGAGTCGCATCATAAGGGTTCCTTTTTACCATTTTGGTACGGAACCCTAAAAATATTTTAAAGGCCGTCAGAGGATTATGCACCAATTTACCAGACTAAGCAAGAATACCTAACTAGAAACGTAATATTAATAAAAAAATGCAACATTTTGCAAACCTTAAAACCCCCTTCAACCTTTTAATTTACTTCTGATTGGAAAGGGTCTTGTCCATCCAGGTTTAACACCCATTAAATTGTATACTAATTTAAACAAAGTTATTTTTAGAATTCCCAAAACAGGAATCCCTTTTAAAGGTATTTTTAATGGAATTATCTTCTCTCCGGATACCATAGACGAAATTAATAAGGTTGTAGCTTCCCTTAAATTAAAAACTGTAGGGTGTGATGGTAGGAAAAAAGTTGTTTGTGTCCTGGAACAAATTCTCCCCATCATTGTTCACATTATAAATTACTCCATACAAACAGGTCAGTTTATCCTTTGCCGAGAACTTCCTCTCCTCGACTTCCTAATAACTTCCAAACTATTTCTATCCTCGTTTTCCTTTCCAAAATCCTAGAAGGCGTAGCCCATAAACAAGTCTCCTCTTTTATGTATTTAAAAGAGGAGATTCTCCCTTACCACTCCCTACCAGTCAAAATTCCGTCCTAGGCACAGTACAACAACAGCACTCCTCAAGGTAACTGAAAATAAACGATTGGGCATGGATGCTCAACTTGTGACCGTCATGGTACTTATTGACTTTTCAAATGCATTCGACAAGATACATTATAACTTCTTACTCGTCATTCTGAAGTCTTTGAACTTCTCATCGTTGTCACTGGAGTGGTTTTCTAACTAACTTCGCAGCCGCCAGCAGGCGGTGTGCGTGGGATCGGATGTGTCCCACTGGACTGATCTCACTGCTGGCGTTTTGCAGGGTGCAACTCTATCTCCTCTACTATTCTCCATATTCATTATTTTTTTTCCTCTTCGCTTAGTTGTTCTTATCATTTCTACGCGGACGACTTACAAATATATGTAGTCACCAGCCAAAGATGTTTGCTCTCTGCAGTTTCGCTAACAAAGAGCATTTTAAGTAGCATCAGCGCCTGGTCTGTAAACTTCGGTGTCGTGGTTAACCAGTCTCAATGCAAGGCTATCATAGCCTGGGGTTCTAAAAAGATTGCCAAGATCGATAACAACACAATCACGCCTAATAGTTCTCGATTATTCTGCCAATCCCCTGTGCTCCAGTGTTAAAAACCTACACATTGATTTCACATCAGGTAGGACAACGCCAATTGCCGAAGTGAGTTGAGCAGTTACATTTTTCTTCGGATTTTGAATCGCTTAGAATTTTCCTTCCTATTCGTATTAAGGTCACTCTCGTAACTTATCATAATCTTTCTAATAAATGAAAAAAAGATAATCCTCGTATCCAGAATACTTGAAATGCAAGTTTCAGTATCTTTGCGACTCTCACAAAGGTTGACCGGAAGAGAATGCTTTTATCATTAAGGCCGCCTTTTATTTGTTAAACATTTGTTTTATAAATGTACAATAAAGTTTGTTAAATAAAAATAATAATTGGACTGGATTGCATTCCAGTGCTAGATTCAATCGATGGATTGGATTAATGTGAACCGGACATTAGCTTGTGTTTACATGGACGTGACATCGAAGTAGCGAGCTAAACAGTGATAGCGAGGTATCGATCGCCATGTATCGCAGTGAGGCATCTTTGGCATGTGATACACAGCTTAAAAATGTTAATTGACGTCTCCGAGATCAGCGGTAGACTCAACAGAGTAGCATAGACTAAATAGATTTAAAAAAGATAAATCATTCTTTACTTTTGTATAATTCGTCCGGGGACAAAAACTGTTTACTTTACTAAATAGTAAGGATAAGCGGAATATACATCAGCTGCAAAGGGTCCATACAAGCCAATTCCCATCAGCTTACCTTATGGAAATCCCACCCCAACGATCCAATAACATAATGCAGATCATAACATTTTTGTAGTACGGCTTACCTTTGCCATAATTTTACCCCTCGCTGCTGATATACTTACCTACCTATGAGATTCATTGGACAACCGGCAACCGGTTAATTATCATTACATTCAGTCAGTGTATCTGAGTTTACTGACTCTTCGCTGTGTTATCACACGCTATCATTAGACACTCTTCAGTTGTTTACACGAACGCGAAATGAGACTCCCGGTGTCTCGTCTTACGTGATTTCGGTTTTCTTGTGAAGTTTGTATTTTGTGTGTCTCAAGATTTCTGTTTTTATCTTGTCTCGAATAAGCTTGCTTATTGCCATTTTATCTGGTCTTGAATAAGCTGACTTATTGCCATAAGTAGACTCTCAAATTAATATTAATTCACTTTAATACAAATATACTGACTTTGCTCACGACTTCGGTGGAATATCTTTTATTGTTGATATTTATGGGAAAAATAGTTTCTTTTCATAAACTATTTTTCCCAATTTTTTAACTTTCACATGAAAGCATTATGTACAGGTTTTGAATTGCAGTAAATTCAATTATCTATGAAAACATCTGTCAAGTAAGTTGACGGAGACTTATCCGGAACCTATGAAATGTCTTTAAACCTTTCAATATACCTATAAGAGTCAATCCTTACTAATAAATATTTTGTTTGTTTGTTACGCCTTCTCGTCTTAACTACTGAACCGGGAATCATCCTGAAATTTTGCATACACGTTGTCAGGGGTACAGCGAAGGACATAGGGTTTCATCTTGAAAAAATAACTGTTCCCGAGGGATTGCAAAAAAACTTTCCACGTAAACGAAGTCGCGGGCGGTCGCTAGTTTTAAGATTAAGAAAATCGGAACACCTAAAGCCGTTCCATGTCTTCAATAGCATCAAGCTAAAGCCACCCAACATCGTAGTTCTCGCAGAGTTGACGAAACTACTTATCTCTCAACAATCGTACCGGAGTTTCCACCAAATATTTATTATTCTGAAGTCGAACAACAAAGGCCAACTATTCAAGAACTACAGTGAGATTCCGTTTAACTACGACAAGTTTTAACTTGCTGCATAATGCTGTTTAAAGCAGATATAAAGAGGCTTTTACAATACCAATGGGAATAATATTACCAAATTAAGTTTGGGAAGTATTTTAGAAAGTAGACCGCAATCAAATCAGGGATTGAAATACCTTTAAAAATAAAACGATTTTGAAAAATACCAATAAAATTGTAATTTTTAACGACGTTTACGGTAAAATATAACGTTATTTATTGAAAATTTAATTACGGCCAAAAATGTTATCTTTGTCGCATTGTCGCACGCAACGCACAGGCTTTTTTAAATTTTAGACTGATGGAGGACCTTGATGGCGCACTATTAATGCTTGTAAAACATAAATACGTGGCGTAATGTAACGTGTTTATATTTTTCATTAAGATTGTATTATACGCTGTGCCTCCATACTTCAGCGGGTACGCGTCAGCTCCAACACCATCCTGCGTACGGTGGCGGATCGGTGGGACTCGGCGATGCTGGCACGCTGGATACGACTGCACGCAGTCAAGTAGCCCCGTTTTACTTTTTCGTTAGCATCGCGGGGTGCGGTCGATTAAGCCGCGTAGTTGGATTTAATTTTGTAATTTGTATTTTTACGTTTCTTTCTTACTAACACTAGCTTGTAAGTTTATAATGTAACTAACCCGATATGGATCTTTGCTGTCCGAAATAAATTTTCTATTATTATTATTATTATTTTTATACAGATAGCTGACATATCTAGTTGATCGGCTCAGTAGTTCCAAAGAATACTTTTTACCCTACACAAAAATCAAACAACCAAACAAAAAGGGGTGAGGGGGGTTTATTTAAGAGTCTACGGACCTGATCTCCTTCGAAAGGCACGTTAAGCCCATATTTCCGGCTACATTCGCATACCAATCTGAATTGTTCCGTGTGGTGGGTAGCCCCTCTTTAACCATCCATAAAGGTATGCCTGTACCAGAAATTCGGCTGATAGTAAATTTGACGTCTAGCAAGTTAATCAATTTAATTTACTTTTTCAATACTTTTGTTTTCGGAATCAATAAAATATCTTAATCGACGTTTGCTTCAACTAGATTAGTGAATCACTTAATATAAAACTAGTGGCTAATTATTAATTTATTAAATAATTTATTAGTGGCTCTGTGAGCTGTAGACATCGCATTTGTGACACTTTTAACATTTATCGAAATGGTCTTTTTTAATTCCGAAAAACTGAATCGACAAAAAATATTTATAATCATAGAACCTGCTCACAAAATTTCACGAAAAACGATTGAGAAATGCTTCTAGAGGAGACAGCTTTGCGAAAGCATTTTTGTCTCGAAGCGTCTCCGTTTCCGAGCTGAAGCTGAAGCTCGGAAACGGAGACGCTTCGCTCGCGCTTCGCGCTGGCTTAGTCAACAGCTGCTTAATTGCAAAACAACGACAATTGCAATTGGAAAATATTAAATTTTGGAAACATCAAATCTTTACCGAAACAGAAATACATTTTACAGATTCAAATTGGATTATCTACATTTAGTTAGAACAAAGGTGGTGTAAATGTGACATAACGTGAGAGGTAGTTGAAATTCTAAGCGTGTGGATAGCGAGGTTCGTCTATACAGCGTTCGCACGGGGCGATTTTAGTTCATCAAATTAATGTTAAATCTCTTGCGATTTGAGCCGACTTTCAATCAAAACAAATCAACAAAGATTGGTTCAACAAGAGTTTCCGTTATTCAACTTCTGTTGATTCTACACATAATAGCGAATTAACTCGTGTGAACTTGTCGCGTTCAACTCATTTAGAAATACACTTCCTAATCTCTTAATTTTCCGTTGTGTTTATGAAAGTGTTGGAACTATTTAATGGAATCGTGAGAAATTATACAAAAAATAAATAAATTAAAAAAAAACAGCCTGCCCTGCCACAAAAATGGTCCCAAACTACAATGACACTTACTTATTTAACTTTTTAGTTTGTTTATCTTGTTATTTAACTTTTTAATTCGTTTTTGCAGAGCAAACGTTTAAGATTTATTTTTAGTTTTATAGTTATATAGTTTTGGAATGTGCTCATTAAGACCTTTAATTTGATGCCCATATTGTAATAACTAATAAAAAAAAAATTTTTCACTATTTAATTAGTCGCGTCGTACAGTCGCCATATAGTTTTTTTTTCTTTTTCAAAAAATATATCTATAGCCTCTGTCACTCCGGATAATGTAAGGATTCTAACGATACCCCGTACTTTGAAATCTAACGAATTTGGCAGTAAGAAGTTATGGTGGAATAAAGAAACACATTACTTTCTCTGTTTTTGGGCAGTCGTGTAAAAACAATCGCTTTCGATATTTTATTGAATAATTGATCGATGCGATGATGCGATCATAATTGAGATACTAAAATCACCCCGTGTGAAGGCAGTATAATTCAGAAGCGGTACACTCGGCTTTCAGAATTTATACGCTACTAGAAATTTCATTGTGACTGGAATCTAAAGCGTATCTAAATTTTCCAGAGTGGCATACAATAAGATGACACTAATTATAATTTCTTGTGCGTATGATTTTAGTTCTCATTATGAAAGTAATTGGTATTTTAGTTACATTAATTCCTTTTAGTGAAGTCGTCGATAAAAGTGGTAACATAAAATTAACTAAAAATTCCTCATATTGGGTCGTTATGTTTCTTTGCACAATTATTATATGTAAGTGACTAGTGGACCTTGTGAACTTCGTATCACCTACAATTTAATGATTATCAATTTTACCTTGAGATCCAGCGCTATCTTTTTAATTAGTAAGTTAATAACAAAGCAGCTGAATACTAAAACGAAAGCAACACTACGGTCCTTTTATCCAACATAACTAAGATCATAATTTAGCCTAAACACGTGTTCAATTAATTTTGTGAAAGAATGTGTGTGCCAAATTTCAAGTCTATCGGGCCAAGGAATCACGCTCTCCCATACAAACTTTGCCACCCTGTTTCACCCCTTTAGGGGTTGAATTTCGCAAAATCCCGTCTTAGTGAGCACCTACGCCCTAAAAAGAGCCCCCATGCAAAATTTGAGACTCTGAGCACTTGTAGTTTCTGAGATTTCGTGATCAGTGAGTGAGTGAGTGATTTTCCCTTTTATATATACAACAACGTGTTACAAAAATACCCCTAATGCCGAATTTGGTAGATAGGGACCATCCAACTGAACAAATTTTACTATGGGACCAACTCTGAAATCGCGAAAAAATAATCAGCTGTTTCATACTTTTTGATATTTTCGATTTTAATTTTTGTAGGGGTATTTTTGTAACACCTTGTATAGATGAGAGATCAATGCTAGTTTATTATGCAAGTTATTTTAATTAAACACAAGGCACTGCTTTGCGCTGCGCTGTGTGTGACAGTACTATTATGTATTCTGGAAGAACGCACAAAGATTGAGTAGGTACCTATGGTATGATAATTGTGAACGAGGTGTAAGCCTTGAAATTTTTAGATTTTGACAGAGGTGGCGTAAAATATTTCCTTTACTTTGTTAGTTTGAAAGAAGATAGAACAAAAAAATATTTTTAAGAATAATGAAGCCTTACTGTGGTAAAATTTTCTTTGCACTTTAAACTACAAAATACGAATAACAGTTTCCACAAAACTATTTTTCCAAAACTTGCATGAGATGTCTTAATATTTATTCCATTTTTATGAGAATATCTTGCATTGCATTTCGCTTGGCTGCACTTCCTATCTCGTGTCGTATATCTAGCGACCAATGAACGTAAACATGTCTAGACGTACAATTTTCTACAGAGAACCAAAAAATACAAAGGAAACCCTTGTTAGGTTGTTAGTGCTCAGGTATTTCCGCTTCAACGGTTTTATCACTTGGGTTCTACACCGCTATAAACTAGGAGAGGAGGCAAACTAAACGGCGCTGAATTTAGACTACATTTTCTGAGTGCGTCTGAACTAGTGAGGAAAACCTTTTGTAGCTACTCTGAAGTGTTCGTTTATTATCAAGATGAAATCAAAAGGGTAAGTGATCAACTATTTTCGAAGGTAGAATTTGAAGCAAAAACGTGAAGTCAATAAGGTCTTAATAGCTAGGTACTAAATATTAGCAGAACAGGTTGCCTAGAAAAAAAATTAAAATTCTCTACTACTCATACTGATCTACTTTTTCTTCATATATGTTACTGAGCAGACGCTGATGAAATGCAGTAGAAACTGTAACCACAATTTATGTCTACAAAAAACCAGCACCTGTATTAGTCGTGCTTTTTAGGGTTCCGTACCAAAATGGTAAAAAGAAACCCTTATGGTGCGTCTCAGTCTGTCTGTCTGTCACAGCTGTATACGCTATAAACTAGGAGAGGAGGCGAACTAAACGGCGCTGAATTTAGACTACATTTTCTGAGTGCGTCTGAACTAGTGAGGAAAACCTTTTGAAGCTACTCTGAAGTGTTCGTTTATTATCAAGATAAAATCAAAAGGGTAAGTTTTTAACTATTTTCGAAGGTAGAATTAGAAGCCAGAATGTGAAGTCTTCTTCTTTTTTTGTTATGGCAATCTACTTTCCTCTTGGAAGTAATTTTTGCCAGTGTCAAGTGTTAAATAGTTCAGTGGTAGATATTGTTTAATTTTTCATTAGAATGCGGGTGCATCGCATTCCAATGCGGCTTGGAGCATTTGGCACCAAGTATATCAAGACAGTTTACTCGGTTAGTTCTGCCGAGGAAGCCACCACTTCAATAAAAGTCTCAGCTTCACACAACCAAGATCGCGCCTATTTCAATTATCCCACATATTGTTCAGTTGCGTAGACACTTGTACCATATAACTGCACCAATTTTAAGACACAAAACTCCAATGTGAAGTCAATAAGGTCTTAATAGCTAGGTACTAAATATTACCACAACAGGTTGCCTAGAAAAAAAAAAATTCTCTACTACTCATAGTGATCTACTTTTTCTTCATATATGTTACTGGGCAGACGCTGAAATGCAGTAGAAACTGTAACCACAATTTATGTCTACAAAAAACCAGCACCTGTATTAGTCGTGCTTTTTAGGGTTCCGTACCAAAATGGTAAAAAGAAACACTTATGGTGCGTCTCAGTCTGTCTGTCTGACACAGCTGGATATCTTGAAAACTACTAATGCTATCAACTTGAAATTTGGAATAGTTTTGCCTAACTATTTTGCAAATAAGGGAGAAATAAAAGTATTTATATTTTTTTGCAACAGGAACTTAAAGGGGGTCTTAAAAGTTCGAAGTGAGGCTACTAGGGCGTATGGGGTATCACATGAAAGAGCGCTGCTTGCACATTCTCAAACTTTTTAGGCCGCATAGTTTTCGACTTTTGATGAAAAATATAAAAAAAAAATACCATTCCCCTTCCCTTATCTCCGAAGTTTGCATAGAGAAAAATCATTTAAACTTTAAACATTAAAAAAAAACATGATTAAGCTTTATATCAAGTCGGCTGCCAAAAAATACTTCCATTAAAACACATCTAAATTTAAAAGAGTCATTATTTATCGTTTACTACAAGCCAATAAATTTCAAGAACCCACTTTCTACAAACTGAATGAGAAAAAAGAAAACGAACATTTTTCAACAACAGCTTGTTGCAAGGCAGCCTTTCAATTACCCAATCATTTTGCAAACACCGGCTGGATGTTGCCAAAATTTACTGGTCTGATTACTAAACAATTCCGCTCAAAAGCGTACTTTTTCTGCCCACTTCAGCGTTGTAGCATTGGATAATGAATCTCAATATTTTCTCCACCGTTCTTGTTATTTATGCGGCTTTATATGTTACAGCTAAACTTAAAAACATTGCAAGAAGAAACGAGTTAATTGATCACACGAAAGTTACAGATAGCTTAGTATTCCCATATGTTGTGGCAATTCTGAAGAAATTCTCGTATTTCAGTGCTGGTGCTTTGTTGGATGATAGATGGGTTCTGACTGCTGCTGATTCATTTTATTCGTAAGTTTTTTTTAAATGGTTAGGCACCATCTCATTTGTAAGGAACACAAAGTCTTTATTTGACTATATAATTTTGATTATAAAAGCTATTTAAAAATATCTTGTTATGGTTTAAGATAAATTGTATTTTTTTATAAATGTATGCTAATCGGAAATTGTTTTTCTATAATCATCATTGTTGTCAGTTTTATGACGTCTACGACAGGGCATTAGTTTTAAAACAAAATATTATGAAAGAATAGAAAGAACATTCCAAAGCCCTTCCCATTCTTTCTTTTTTTATGATTGTCGTACAGAGTGATTTGGTCACCATCCCAAATATTAAGGAAGTGTCAGTCCATGAAACTGAACTTTCTCTGAAAAACGTGTGTCAATTGTCATCCCTTATTGCTGCTATTAATGACATTTGATGTTTGAAGTTTGAGGTTTATTTATTTATGAATCTATGTTAATTGTAACATGTATGTATGTTATGTCTGGAAACGATATACATATTTGTAAATATCGTTCCTTCTGATAAAGCAGATAAGTTTATTGCCCCATTTTTCTTGTCAGCTAATAGACGTCATAATGGGTGGTAGGGTAAAAGAATTGACGATTTAAAAATGCTTATTATGTGAGCTTATTTCAATACAGAATTTTTCAATTTCAATTTTAAGAAGTCTTTGATTGCTATTCGTTAGTCTGGCTAAATTTCAAAAACGACTAGATCAATTGGATTTTTTTTTTGTTTTGTTCGCTATAGTACTAGGATGGTTCAGAAACAAAAAAAATAGGAAAAACTCAAAAGAACAACTTAATAAACGAAAATTCAACATTAGCAATTTTGTATAGGAATCGCCATTACGGATTACTTTTGATAATAATTAAGAAATAAAGCTTGGACAATTTCACACACCGCCAAATTAATAGAGGTTTTATCAAAGTGCTTCATAATGTTTTGTTTATATCTGCGAACGGATTCTGAGTCGAAAAGACGATTCCACAGTTTTTCATGGCTTCTTTATTGTCAATATAATGTTTTAAATTTCCATGGTTATTGACGTTATTAGAATTAATTTCCTTATCGTCAATGTTTCAGAGAGATCGCGGTGCACTCGGTAAAACAAAGCATGCGTTTTGTTGCTTTCGTTTTAGAATTCAGCTGCTTTGTTATTAACCAACTTATTGACGTCTTTGATTACGGCTACAATAAGTTTAATGCGGTTTTCATTAAGTATCATGTCGTCTTACACTATGGAAAAGAAAGAGATAACACTAACTTTAATGAAGCATTAACCTTTATTGGCGTCTCTGAGTACGACAGTTACTATTTAAATAGATGGCGCTCTTTTTCACTATTTTAAAATTCGGGTACGAAGTTCATGGGACCACACGTTTTTTACACATTTATATATTTGTTAATTTTTCAAAATTTGGATGGTGACTGAAATATAGCCTTGTATATAAAACGTAAACGAACGAACGAAAATAAACAAACACAGCCAAGCTTCAAAAACTTACCGCCTTATTAAAAAAAAAACATTAAATAAAATAGCTTTATAGTCAATTTGAGCTATTTTGTCTCATTTTTCGGGGCTTGAAGGGTAAATTAAAATGCTTTGTAGCTTATTAAACGTCATATAACTTAATTATGTATTCATAAACGTATTTAAAAAAAACGCATTTACTAATCCATAGACGAAACAGGCTAATCCACTGGCTGATATCCACATCTTCCGAAAAAAGAAAATCATTAAATGTCAATTGTTGTAAAATAACGTGAAAGCTGTCACTTCAATCAGCTGTTATGTAGCCCTCTGAGCAAGTAATCACTTATGTAGTCTAATGTAGTCGACCATAGGCAGGACTCCTCTATAACTTTAACACCATCAAAGCACCATCATAGGGTTATAGTTATCGTTTTTCTTTCTTTCTTATAAAGTGTTTGTTGCTATTGAGATGGATTTCTTGAAAATCATTATACATAATGGTATGAATAATGATTTTCAAGAAATTCCTTATAACAAGCTTATAGGCTTATAGCCCTTCCTAACTTTTAATGAATAAGACGCTTATTAAACTTTTATCCCTTATTTACTCAGATTGCGAGAATCGTCAAGAGTACTAAGAGTTCGTCTTGGAAGCATCAATTACAAGAAAGGAGGTGTTATAACACCGGTAAAAACTATAGAGCTCCACCCATTCTTCGACGATAGTAAACCAGTGTATGACATCGCGTTGTTAAGGCTAGCCTTTAAAATAAGACTGACCCCGAGCTTGTATCCTATAAGGCTGCAGACTAAAGTGAGAGATGTGACGTCAACGCATTTTTTAGTGACCGCTTGGCAACCAACATTGGTAAGCTTGACTGTATGAAAATCAATCGAATTAGAGCCGCCCCCTGATTACGTAACTCTGTTGCTAACAATTCTCGATTGAAATCGATTGAAACCACAGTTACATTGCTACTATAAGTCAGATAGTTGTCACATTGATTCTTACTAAAGCAGCAATGTAACTGCGATTTCTGTTAGAGTTGATTGCAACAAAGTTACAAATACAAAATCCCCCCCCCCGGTCAATTCCATTTACAAGTAGGGCGTTGTGTGTCAACGCAATTTTTTTATGGGGTGCGTACCAAGAATTTTATATTCATGTTTTAGTGTCATAGAATATTAACATAAAATTCTTGGTAGGTAGGTACATATCTGACGGTAAACTAAAATTACAATAAAAATAAACTGCGACGGTAGAGGTCGAGTGGTTCGTTCACCGGTTTCCAATTTGTCAGTACCGGGTTTGATCCCCAGCTGGCTCAATTTAAAAAACTGACTTTTCTTCAGCCTGGGTGTTTGTATTACCAAAGCTCTGATTTTCATAATACAAGTGCTCTAGCTACTTACTTTGGAATCGGAACAATGAATGTGATGTTGTTCAATATTTATTTATTCATTTATGATTTTTAGCATTTCATCAAAAAGGAGAAACAGCGGCCAGTTTCATTTAATGAAATAAAACAAAGAAGGATGCTATCCATATCCCATCTCCACCCAATAAACGCAGAAGAATGTTTTAAAGAACTAAATACATTGGATGTGAACGACAAGGACACGATAATATGCCTTGACCCTGATTTCAAGACCGATCCTTGCTGGGTAAGTTTTCAGCCTACATCAATAACGTTGTTAATATATTAAAGATGCTTTTTCTTTCTTAACAGAGTACAATGTGATTTCTACCTAATAGTGGTTGGGATGTTACCGTGGGGAGATAAGTGGTGGGGCACGGCTACGCGCATAGAGCCGTGCCCCACCACTCACCTCCCCACGGTACCGTACCTCATCTCCCCACGGTCCCACCCTCTAACATCCAAATTGTGTACTGCACATCGTCCCGCGCGATATTCCGAGCCGCCATTATAAATTTGAATCGCTCTGTCGAACTTCTACTTTTCTCTTCGGTTAACAACGGTATTATTTTACTAGTATTCATAAAATATGTTTTGAGAGTTTAACACCAAAAATACTACTATCTCTTTGAATACTTTTCTATTTTTGGTTTTAAGCCGGTCCTGAATTTTACCATAGATAAGGATGAGAATAGAGTTTCGTAAAGTACAAATTTTCAAGGAAACATATAAATATACCTATCACCAATAACAGTCTTACTTCTCTTACTACCGGAGAGCTACGGTAATACGGTTGCAATTGATAGAGCAACAAAATCCCTTTAGTTGGAGTGCCATATGATCATTATCCGGGCGCCTGGCAGCTGTTCAGCGGTGGGGGTAAAAGTAGATGGGCAATCGAAGGTGTGTGCTATAGAGGTCTGGATTTGGTCTACCAGGCCTCCGGATCAAAATTAATAATGATAGTATGGCACACTAACTAAAGGGATTTTGTTGCTCTATAAAATTGCAACCGTATTTCTGAAGCTGTTAGGTATTTAGACCATTCCAAAGCCTTTATATTGACTTAAAATAAATCAAAACTTTTCAGAGAGACACGGGGGCACCTGTTGTTCTAAATGGGGTCTTATGGGGCATCGTCTCTTCTTGGCACGTTGATGACTGTAATCTCGAACCTGGACCGATCTTCGTGAACATGGTGGCTGCAAAGAACATCAGCTCCTGGATACACTCTATCACCCACAGCCAGAAGTGGAATCAGACAGCTTATATTAACTTCGAAAGGAGTCGAGAAGATTATAGTAATGAGGATTGATAGCTTATGAGCGATTTTCACTGTCGATTTTCAATTCGTCGAGCTTCTGGCAGTTGTCATGTTCTAATTAAACTATCAATGCATGTCAAATCAAGGGTGGGTTCAACCATGGTCCAATAGAAAACAAGGTCTGGCATTCCGAGAGTAACACTAGCTTACGTCACGATCCAGTTGCGCGACTTCATAGTGACAAGCAAAGAATGAAGGATTTTTTCTGTCACACTCATTACAAAATTATTATAGTGCAATTTAATTGTGATTTGTTTCTCTTAGCAAGCGAAACAGTTTAATTAAAGATTAATTAACGCTATTCTCAATACCGATAGCGGAGATGACGTAAGCTTGTGTAGACCACGTCACTTCCCCTGTCTCGGAGTGCTGTACCTGGCGCAGTATATTATTGTACCATGGGTTCAACCATTATGGTATTATAATATGTTTCACCAGGTATCTTTTCCCACGATGGCCTAACAAAACAAAGTGTTACTTGATTGGTAGTTTAAGAACGCATCGCAACATTGGTTGGTCGTAACGTATTCATAGGCCAATCACGTGACCCAGCTGTTTCGTGGATCATGGGTTCAACCAAAAATTAACGACATCTGCCAGACGTTCTATCTAGACTTAACAGTAAAATTGTGTGATGTGGAACTTGAGAGATGGCTTTTTTTATTGTAAACAGTTTTATTTGGAACTGCTGGATTTAAAAATACAAGTAAATTTGAATTATTTTTGTTTAATTTAAATTAACTTAACTTGATTTCAAGTTAAATATTTAGTTTAGTTTAATGATTAACATTTGTTGTTTGAAATTTTGAGATTTAAGCATTCACAATGCTATTTTTATATAATACTAAATAATATACTAGAAAAAATAGGACTCGCACCAGATCATGTTCTCGGACGGGAATCGAACTCGCGACCCGAGTCCTATTTTTTCTAGTATATTATTTAGTATTAAAATTTGTTGATTTAAATAAAGTTTTATTGATCCTTTGGACTTAAAATTATGGCATTCGGTGATACTATCGCTTACAATTACTATGTTCTAACTAAACTATGCGAAACTTGTATTTCAACGACTCAAAACAAATAAATAAATACGATAATGAGAATAAAAACATCAATGAGTCAAGAGAGAGAGAGAGTATTAAGTACAATATGATTGTATCTGCGTCGTAGCATAGGGGTTAGCAAAGGGGGGCGGCTGCCAGGGGTGCACTTTTCTGACCCACAGCTAGAAAATGGAAAGGTGTCGCAACATCAGGAATTCAAAAAAACCAATAAATCAAATTAAATAATTCTAAAATAACACCTGAATTAATAATATACGCGCATAATCCGTAAAAAGTGTTATATTTTTAATGAAATATAGTATATATAAAATAAGTCTTGGGGCGCAAAATTCAAATGCCAGGGGTTCTGCCGTGAACGGGAACCCGTTTTTTCAATCTTTAATCATTCGTGGCAATGTAAATAGCTTCTTACAAGGCTCGTATACTGCTTTTCTCAAGAAATGCGAAGATCTTAGTAAAATTTTAATTTTAAATTGGTAGTAGGAAGTGTGCGGGAAGTAAGTATTGAAATTCATTTCCGCACTGTTCACCAGACCGCCACGTAAATATGGCATCTCCAGTATTCTTTTTCAAATGTAAGGCCCGGTTTTTTTAAATCTTGTGCCGCGCGCGAGCAAAGCGGAGAGAAGATGTGGAAATTATTCTACAGAAAAATGAGACATCTCCTTTCCTCTCCGCTTTGGTGAAAACCGGGCCTAATGCTTATATTTTTGTCACTAATGTGAGAGAAATAAATTTCATACCTATTTAAATATTTTACTAAAATGCTTTCAGATAAAACACCTGAATTCCCAATTTTTATCGTTAAAACGAATTTCCGGTACACAGAAATTCAATTTGTTCTTCGTTTATTTGTATTCAATAGACCGTACAAGCGTAAATTTTTCATGTTATCATACAAACGTTTCTTTAATAAGACCATTAAAGCTTGGAATATCAAAAACCTTTTGTAAAACAGTCTTGTAACATTACTTTTGCTGAATTATTAACTTTGTTCACGGCTTCTAACAATTTGTAATCATTCTAATAAACAGGGTTTCCCAAAACTTTGCCACATTGAGGGAAAGTAACTAAATATTGAATATAGGAAATTTCACTGAAATAAGACTTAAGTATTTCGTTTTTAAAAATATTTGTAACTGCTTTAAAATATTTCTTTTTAAAATCGCATACGATAGATACAATAGTTTATTAGCATAACAACTTGTGGCATAATGCATACACGCCAGCAGGTCGGTTTGTTGTTGGTCGCAATGGAACCTAACCTCCTTCTTGCTCGCTACGCTCGCTCATCGCCGCACATAATCGTCTGTTTACCAAAAGTCCTAATAACATAACTAGTCCATCAAATGTTTTTATACTGCCAATCAAATTATGACTATGTTGTCATTTGTATATTATGTTAAATTACTATTATGCATGTTTAAGTTATGCGTTTAACATTTATGTTCGCCAAATTTATGCCAAATGAAATTAGTGCACGTAATCTTATGCCAATGAAACCATTCGGCGAATATAACATTATGCGATAACACCCCTAAAGACGTTTCCTATATTGCTGGTCAAGCTTTATAGTATTGGGCCCGCGTAGTAATGACTCATCTTTTTGTCCACCCGTAAAAGCAGAACTGTGCCTAGTCACATTGATGATGATGAAACAATGTCATATATCAAATTGATATTAGTAGGTATTAGATAATCCTAACATATTTAGGTAAGTCGTATTAATTATCTCCTTCCAACAAGGTATGTTTAATTACCGTTACACAAATACAATATGAGTAAACTAATTATGCGTAACATTGTTGATTCCCAAGCATTATATGTGCGAAGATGTCATAAGTACACGATAATATTAATCTTAGACTAATATTTGATGTAGCGAGAGTAACTATCACAACACGTGGCTAAATAAAAGGGCGGCTCATTAATACTGGGGATGACAAACTTGTCACAGTTAAGGGATCGGCAGTATCACAACCGCAATTCAATCGTATTAGCAGTTCACACCAAGTATTTAGTTCCAAAATAAACAGAATAGAAATAGAATAGAATATCTTTATTTGCTAAAACATGGTATACAAAATTATTTCATTCAATTCAAATCGCACATGTTTTGCTAATGTTCGTAGCATGCAAATTTTGTAGAACTTATAACAAATTGATAATTTATTGATTAATTGATACAGCACTTGATTCATTTATCGTCAATTTCCAAATATTTCTTTAATGTCATAAAAAGCCTTTTCACAGAGACACTTGTACGTACAATATCTTGGTAAATGAAATTCCACTTAGTTTTTTTTTTTATATCAGTAGGAATTTTGTTATAAATTTTGATACACATAATCAGACAGCTTTTTGAGTATTTGGCTGATTTTGGGATTTCAATAATAACAAGTCTATCAGGGTCCCTTTTTAGTCTACTGTTTACATCACTAGCCTTAGTAAACAAACTTTTGTGTTTATTCAAAAATTCAAAATGAACCGCTTGGATCTGTTCAAGGAACATTTTTCTATAAAACTAAAAAGGTCATTTTGATATTATTTTATTTTTTCTATCGAAAATGTCGCTGTTGTTAATCACCACGCAAGTTGCTAATGACCCCAGTTTACCGGTACTTCAAATTGTCGATAAAATCTGCTGCTGTCTTCGTTACCTACTTCTATTCTTTGTGTTAAAAAGGTATTTAATTTATTATATCATCTCTTATACAGTTCACTTGTTCTCATTTCATCCCTGTCCTCATCATATTGTTTTGCGAAAATATTAGTTTGTGAGATGAAAACTTGTGAAAATTGCAAGTTGTCATACCTACTGATTCACTCTACTGTTTTCCCTTCATTTACAAGATATACACTATCGTTTTGTGCTCGTGTGAGAGCTTTGACAGATTAGCTGGCATGATTAGTGTTTCTTAGAATTTAAACTGACTGATGTGATGTTATGAACTTGTGACAATAGAACTAAGTATATACAACGTGTTATAAAAGTACCCCTAATGCCCCTAATGAATATGGTATATAGGGACCATCAAACTGAACAACTTTTACTATGGGACCAACTCTGAAATCGCGAAAAAAAAATCAGCTGTTCCATACATTTTGATATTTTCGATTTTAATTTTTGTATGAAACAGCTGTTATAACTCAGTTCTTAGCTTTGCTTGGTTTCAAAAAAGCCAAGAAAAGGTTAGATTGTCGAGAGTGGATGGATATTAAATGGTGGTTAAAAAAACGGTCAAGAGCGAGTCGGACTCGCGCATCGAGGGTTCCGTACCATCAGCTGTGACAGACAGACTGAGTCGCACCGTTAAGATACCTTTTTACCATTTCGGTACGTAACCCTAAAAACCAAACAAAAGTATTTTCGGTGAACGTGACCGAAACGGTGACAATTTAGTTTTGGTTTTATCGTTGAAGCTAGCGCGATTGATGCTGTTTGTTCTGGACAGCTCGACTGGTGTCCTGGACACTGATGTATCGCGAGATACAGCTCGACTGGTGTCCTGGACACTGATGTATCGCGAGATACAGCTCGACTGGTGTCCTGGACACTGATGTATCGCGAGATACAGCTCGACTGGTGTCCTGGACACTGATGTATCGCGAGATTTGTGGAAATTTTGCAAGCCAGCCGAGTTTACTACTCAGTCCCAGAATGGAGGTGGAAATTCTAGTAAAATTGATACTTTAAAACCAAAGTCTGATAAATTTTATCTAAGAGTGGCATCCAGCTAGCGAAATAACAATGATTTAAAAATTTACTAAATTTAGATTATATATATTATATAACTGTTTCAATAATTATATAGCTGTTTCATCTTTATCGATTGTCAAAACATCTGGAAAGATGTTTCTTTCGAATGTGGGGGTATTTCCTCACATTGATGAAATTGCACTGGCTTGCAGCGAAGAAGTTAAAAGTACTAGAAAATTTCGCCGCTCCCACTAGCGACTCGGTAGCATAATTGGTCAGTGCATTGGGCCGGAATCCCAAGGGTTCGAGTTCCGCTACGGGTGAGTCGATTTTTTCTAGTATTTTTTCTAATATTATTTATCTTAATTTAAAAATTTACACTAAAGCTCACGTGTGAAAGGGACACACAAACCGATCAGTCATTGGTCACAGTGCATTGGGCCGGAATTCCAAGGGTGCGAGTTCGAGTCCCGTCTGAGATGCTACGGGTGAGTCGATTTTTTCTAGTATTTTTTCTAATATTATTTATCTTAATATAAAAATAGCATTGTGAATGCGAAAAATCTAAAATTTATTTAGAACGTTAGTAAGTTTAATAGATAAAACAAACATACATACAAGATACGCGCGAAAAACATAACCCTTTCCTTGCAGTCGGGTAATTATGGGAAAGGCGCGCAAGTTTTTTTTCACGCGCTCAATCAAGAATATTTTGCGTACAAAGTAATACATGAGCTTATCTTCTATGCTCTCTTTATTCTGTGGCTCGGACTACTTCGTACTATTAAATTTAGATTTTTCGCATTCACAATGCTATTTTTATATTAAGGTAAATAATATTAGAAAAAATCGACTCACCCGTAGCACCTCAGACGGGACTCGAACCCGCACCCTTGGGATTCCGGCCCAATGCACTGACCAATTATGCTACCGAGTCGATACCGGGCCGGAATCCCAAGGGTGCGGGTTCGAGTCCCGTCTGAGGTGCTACGGGTGAGTCGATTTTTTCTAATACTTCGTACTATTCTACCTCTAATAATTTAATTATTACAATATTTGAAACTGCAACAATACAACTGCATAGGTGGTACAGAAACTGGCCAGTTTCAGCGGCAAAGTCCCGTCCACAGTAAATATGGAAAATGGACTTAATTTTGTGAAATGGTGGCGGTTAACACGCAGCACGTTCTTCAATACCCTTTTTTGGTCAACTGAAAAAAAAACAAGATATCACATTTAATTACTCCTCCCTCTCAATCTTAATCATGTATGGCACTTCTATTAGAAATCGAACAAACAATGCGGTACTGACGGCACCACAACATCTAGTACAATTTATTGCAGGAGCTTACTGGAGCGGCCACAACCACAGCCACGACCAAACGGGTTGTCGGGCTACGGTTTTTGATGCGGCCAGCCGTTTGGCACATGGGTCGCATTGTGACCTGAGTGGTGCAGTGGTCAACATGCCGGTCTACCACGCAAGAGGTCCCGGGTTCGATTCCCGGCAGGGCAGTAATTAAACTGAGGCTAGTGTACTTACAAAGCTATAAACCTGTGGTTATATTACGTTGATATACTGGCCCTAACCGTCACTACCCATATGCACAATTGCACAAACTATGTAGCAGCGGCCCTGTGTACGCGTCACGACCTGTAGTAAAATTCTTATGGCCGCATCCGGCCAGCTGGGTCGTGGCCGGTCCGTGGCCGCTTTCAGTGCGCTTGTGCTCTTACTTTATCATCATATCAGTCGCAGATACCCACTGCTGAGCAAAGCCCTCCCCAAATGACCACTGTATTTTCAATAAAAAATTGCTGTAATCTTGTCAGGTTTCTAGAAATAGCGGCATTGCCTTTCGGATACTTTCGGAACTACTCTTAGCCTCTAAACCTATGTTTCATAGGTCTCAGACACTGTGACACTGCTCAATCAGACACATACGGCCTTACCACAAAAGATTTTAAAACACTGATTAATTTAGACACTGTTTAAATGTGATGCCGTCTCTTTCAAACAATACTGTCAAAAAAGTTACAGCACATTTGTTGAACAGTGTTTTAAAATCTTTTGTGGTAACGCCGTTACTTTTGGAACCTCAGATTAGTCCCCGTTGATATCTAAACGGTGCTAAAATCCATAGACTGATTATGTAGGTACCTGATTTTGATGGTGTTTTCAATGCCAGTAAGCATTCCATATTCACTGAATTCACTGCCATAGACACCTTCTCGCACTCTATACTCAAAAAACAGGCAATTATGTAGTATTTCAGCGCGAAAGTAATAATTGTATATTTAGCGACGGTTAATGTAAACTGAAATATAAAAATGCACGATAGTAAAATTTGATTTCTATAAAAAAAAATCAACACATCGAACATAAACACAAACACGCGGTTTCACTCCGTTTCGTGAACGTAAGTACGTACTCAAGCAAATTATATTTCTAAGCAATAGAGAGAAAAATAAAGAAGTATTATTTTAATACGGTCTGCCTACTCTCAAAACTCACAAGTGTGTGTTTGTCAATGTCGTGTGTTAGTATATCGCGCGTGTGTGTGTGTAATACTGTGTCATGTATGTATGTGTAATACTTACATTATAAGATGGGTCGACTAATAATATTTTCTCAAATTGGACACTATTTTGTAGGGAACCCAAGATCATTAGAAAGCACGTCAAAATGAATAATACAATCTGCAATACAAATAAAAGATCTTTATTATTACCATAGTATACTATCCCCATCCCCGTCCCCGTCCCCGTCCCCGTCCCCGTCCCCGTCCCCGTCCCCGTCCCCGTCCCCGTCCCCGTCCCCGTCCCCGTCCCCGTCCCCGTCCCCGTCCCCGTCCCCGTCCCCGTCCCCGTCCCCGTCCCCGTCCCCGTCCCCGTCCACGTCCCCGTCCCCGTCCCCGTCCCCGTCCCCGTCCCCGTCCCCGTCCCCGTCCCCGTCCCCGTCCCCGTCCCCGTCCCCGTCCCCGTCCCCGTCCCCGTCCCCGTCCCCGTCCCCGTCCCCGTCCCCGTCCCCGTCCCCGTCCCCGTCCCCGTCCCCGTCCCCGTCCCCGTCCCCGTCCCCGTCCCCGTCCCCGTCCCCGTCCCCGTCCCCGTCCCCGTCCCCGTCCCCGTCCCCGTCCCCGTCCCCGTCCCCGTCCCCGTCCCCGTCCCCGTCCCCGTCCCCGTCCCCGTCCCCGTCCCCGTCCCCGTCCCCGTCCCCGTCCCCGTCCCCGTCCCCGTCCCCGTCCCCGTCCCCGTCCCCGTCCCCGTCCCCGTCCCCGTCCCCGTCCCCGTCCCCGTCCCCGTCCCCGTCCCCGTCCCCGTCCCCGTCCCCGTCCCCGTCCCCGTCCCCGTCCCCGTCCCCGTCCCCGTCCCCGTCCCCGTCCCCGTCCCCGTCCCCGTCCCCGTCCCCGTCCCCGTCCCCGTCCCCGTCCCCGTCCCCGTCCCCGTCCCCGTCCCCGTCCCCGTCCCCGTCCCCGTCCCCGTCCCCGTCCCCGTCCCCGTCCCCGTCCCCGTCCCCGTCCCCGTCCCCGTCCCCGTCCCCGTCCCCGTCCCCGTCCCCGTCCCCGTCCCCGTCCCCGTCCCCGTCCCACTTTATTTTCTTACCGAAAAAGCGAAAGCCTTTTTCAGAACATCGAAAGATTCAATTATGTCACAGTATGCTTTGTACAATACTTTGCATCGCCATTTGTCTCCATTAATCGCTGCTGTTGGTATTCCAGATATCTTGATACTGATCTTCATTTCGTCAATCCATGTTTTCATCAGAACTCTCAATAATTTGATCAACCCAAGAACGTATACTATTGTTGTAACGAGAAAAAGCAAATTGTAATAGTTAAGAAATATATAGATGATCCATTTTATACCAAGAACATTAACTAGTAATATTACGGCGAACGTGATGTGAAGTGAAAAAAAAACAAAACGGAACCAGTTTATTCGGGTTAAGCGCAAGAAGCTTTTCTGCGTAAAACGTATCGCTCTTTTCGCACTTTGCAATTTCAAAACTATTTTAACATTGTTTTCTGTGTTTATCACATTTGTCAAAAACACCGTGATATTAAGGACAAACGCGATATAATTATAAGGATCTTTTATATGTCCGAGTGCTTGATCGAATATGACGTTAGCTTGATAAAAATAGAGGTTTGATAAATATATTGACATGTTAAAAATAGTTAAACCTAGAGCTACTAGGATGTACGTAGTCCAACTGTTTGGAGTAATAAAGCCATGGCGTACACAATATTTGGGCTGGAAACTAGCATTTTGTAAACAGTCCAAAGGCAACAAAAAAGCCTTCGTGTCCTTATCTAAGCTATTGTCTAATAATAATTCTGGGGGCACCTTACTACCCATCAGTAAATAAAAAGGAAAGACCCTCCTTTTCACTACAAACTGAACTACCTGAAATATTTTATGTTAATGAAGGAAAAATAAGTTACACAAAAATAACAAAGAACGAATGATTAATTTGACACCTCATAGGCTATGTAAATTAATTTTTTTTTATGCTTGAGTATATAAGAGCATCACTCAAAGTTATGAACACTTAGCTTTTGAATTATATATCATTAAATTAATGAGATGGTTGGTATTGTTTATGATGGTTTACACAATATAAAAAATATGTCTATAGGTACGTATTTGGTTACGTAACGGAAAGAGATATTGAAAAAAATACAGTTTTTTCAGGATTACTCGAAAACTACTTAACGGATTTAAAATTTTCAAAAAATGGGACCAACTTGGGAACAAACTTGATTAACGTTGAATCAATCAATCGGTCCAGCCGTTTTTGAGTAATCGGAACACATACATAAAAAAACATATAAACAGACAAACATAGAACCTCCTCCTTTTTTTGAAGTCAGTTAAAAATACGGAGCTAAGACCAATATACTATATCCCCAATGCGAGGTGTAAACTGACAATGGAAATCCTTAATCCTGCAATAAGATAGAACGAAATAAACCGCTAGTGCGCGTCTAACACCTGTGCACAATCTGTACCGTTGCGCTTCCGGTAAAAGAAGATATATATACACGGTCAAGACAAAGCAGTGTGGTATAAGTCATAAACTTTTTACAGATTTAAGAGCTCTTCCAGAACAATAAAAATGCATGTAGCACGCGTCTGTCAGTATACTTTATACGTGGAATGCCGAGTCAAAGTCTAAAGTTTGACTACAACAGCTAATAGTGGCGATACAATTTTTTTACGGTATCTAGCAGGGATGTTATGAAGCTTCGTAACCATAACCGAAGCTTTTGGATATACGAAATAAAAATCTGTCCACTGTAACCGAATGCGATAAAAAAATAATCGGATAATTAAACTTGAAAAACGGAGTCTAAACGACACACGTTATGACAGGTTTTCTGCCCGGCCGAGCAAACACACTACCCGCGCGCGTCACTTGCATGTCTAAATCCGAAAATATCCGAAACTAACTAACAAAAAAAATCATATCCGAACCGTATCAGAAACCGGTAAATATTATTTCTATATCCGTATCCGTATCCAGATGTGCACGTCTATAATATCCCTGGTACAGTCGAGTTCATTAATATGTTGGCACTTTTGACAGGATGTTGACTTTTATTACAAAGCCATAAAGGTTCATGAACTGTCAAAAGTGCCAATATATTAATAAACTTGACTGTACCTAGTTTCATTAGTTCAAGTTGTGTCATTATCTTTGTGTCTGCTGGGCTTTCCCCACGTAAAAAAGGTATTCGCATTATTTGCAGCCTATGCGTGTTTATTTATTTGCAGGCAGGCAGGAAGTGCATATTAATAATAATAATAATAATATTTGACAACATCACATACATTGTTCCGATTCCAAAGTAAGTAGCTAAAGCACTTGTGTTATGGAAATCGGAGACAACGGTGGTATCACAAACACCCAGACCTGACACAACATAGAAATGTTCATTTTCTACATTGACCCAGCCGGGGATCGAACCCGGGACCTCAAGAGATGGTGACGCCTTGAAAACCGGCGTGCAAACCACTCCACCACGGAGGTCGTCAAAGTTCATCAAATATTCGAGTATATCATGCACGTGTAGTGTGTGTATTGCTAGCTAAATTATAAAGTTTTGCACACGTTGTAATAATTTTTTTGTCATTCTGTTCATAATTTCCAAGTAATCTCGACAAGCCTATAACTTGTACCACAGTACAAGAGTTATTACCGCCACGCTGCTCGGCACGACGAACATTAATAAGATACTATCCTGCAGATATGTCACTATTTATTTCCTGTACCGGCTTCAACAATGCTCTTTCCTACCGATATATCAATAAAAAACTGAGAGGAAACTACATTCAGCTTTATAATTATTATTAAAGAAACTAGTACATAAATATATTTGTATCAAATTATTATATTAATCTAACTTTTTTTTAGTGCGTTTTTGGCAGGGCAGTCGTAGTTTTTTTAAATATTTTTTCATACGTATAGAAAGTTTGCCATTAAAAAATTTTTTCTGCTATTGCCGATTTTCAATACAAAAGTGCTTTGGGATCAGAGCAACGGTATATGTGATGTTGTCTATTTTTTTATATCCACAGATGGGTTTGGCTTTCGTCTCACCTGAGTCTCGTCTGAAAATTTCTTTTCTTTTCTTTTTAGAAGCTTTCTTGAAAAAAAATTAGATTGTCCTCAGTGTTGTCACAAGACTGTTTACACTTCGTCCTATTAATAACAACACTTTGTCCTATTAATAACAATCAAAGTTAGTGCACTTGAATTTGATGTTAATAATCCTCTTCAGTAACTGTACACTGTATCCTGTACAATGTAATTTAAACAATGGGGATTATCTCCAACCACTATATCACTTGCAGACCTCCTGTTTGACTTTGAAGTTGGGGAACCACCCTACTCGTTTAAGTTTGTGTTTACCAACCACTATTGATTGTATAGGAGCTCAATGGTGCAGTGGTTTAGTGCATAGCCCAGCAATTGCGGAGGTGAAGCAACTTTCGCAAGGGTCGGTCATGGGATGGGTGACCGAAAATTTATTATCTCGAGCTCCTCTGTGCTTTGGAAGGACGTTGAGTTGGTCCCGGCTGCATTTGTAGTAGTTAACACCCACCAATCCGCATTGGGCCCGCGTGGTGTACCATAGGAATGCCTGTGTCCTAGCAGTGGGGACAATAAAATATGGCTGATGGGCATAGTCATGGTCATTGATTTTAAGTATTAAGGTTGAATATTAATTCAATTGTCGAAAAGTAAAGTCAACTTTTAATGCGAACTCAAACTAACTTCACTCTAGTAATACAAAACAAAACATTTGATTGAATCAGGCATTACTTGGCGGAAGTCCCAAACCATTGTGAAAAGAGAAATATATGTAGCTTACTCCCGCAAAAAATATATGCAGGATGCAAGCAAAAAAAAAATGCACATGCACACCACAAAAATATCAGTGCACAATACTTGCATTTAGCATGACAGCGACACACCTTGCACCTTCACCAAGGTGGATCCTGCATATATTTTTTGCGGGAATAAGCTACATATATTTCTCTTTTCACTACAAAAAAAACATTCAAATTAACATAAATAAATAAGAATAATATTTCTATGAGGTACTAAGGAAAATTTTGAACATCATCACTTTATACAACATGTTACAAAAATACCCCTGATGCCGAATATGGCATATAGACCACAAACTGATCAACTTTTAGTATGGGACCAACTCTGAAATCGCGAAAAAAAATCAGCTGTTAAGTACAAAAATTAAAATCGAAAATATTAAAATGTATGAAGCAGCTGATTTTTTTCGCGATTTGAGAGTTGGTCCCAAAGTAAAAGTTGGTCAGTTTGATGATCCTTATATACCATATTCGGCACTAGGGGTATTTTTGTGACATTTTGCATAAATAAGTTTTTATCAAAAGTGTTTGTAATAAACGCACATTTTCTGAATCCATAGCAGAAACTTTAGTCAACGTCAAGCTTAGTACGACCAAAACACAAGTAGACTGGCGATAAAAAGTACATAAAAAAAGCTGTAAAAGAAAAACTGGATACTACTTCTAGAACTTTTTTTCTTTATTTGCTAAGAAACTCCTTGAGTTGTATTAATTAATTTTGGGTATTGGCCTACATTTACTTACTTACATTTGGGTATTACTACACTTTAAAATTGTAATAACTTTTAAAATATAGAAGATTTTTTTTTAAATAATTACTTCACTATCGATAACCTTCTTGAAAAAAATCTTTTTAATTCAAAACTCTAACTTCTATTGTTTAAGAGAAATTGCAATTTTAAAAGTGTGATACTAAGTTCTGAAGACCAGTGTATTTAATCACTGAACATTTTAGGGTTCCGTACCAAAATGGTAAAAAAGAACCCTTATATGGTGCGAATCAGTCTGTCTGTCTGTCACAGCTGGATATCTCGAGAACTACTAATGCTATCAACTTGAAATTTGAAATAGTTTTAGGTGACGTTTGCCCAACTATTTTGCAAATAAGAGAGAAAATAAACCGATGTCTCTTAATAGTCAACTTTTTCAGAATGATGGTACGGATCCCTCGGTGCGCGAGTCCGACTCGTGCTTGACCGTTTTTTAAGCATTATTTTAGACGGCTTTTAATCATAAGCAACTTATGCTAGCATACCAATACCAGTGGATGAGGGTTCCAGGTGCGGTGCGCTTCCATCTTCGGCCTTATCGTCATTTAACATCAAGTGACGTGAAGGCCAACCACTTCCAGGTTTGTGAATAAAAAAAAGATATATTTAAATTTTACTTTTTGCTACTAGTATAATTTATTGTTTATCAATGAAATTTAGACTATGGGCTGATTTGTCAGTGTAATTATTAACCAAGTATAGTAAAAATCATTCAAAAATGTAACAAATGTTTGACAAACATCTTCAATTTAGCGGTAAAATACGCTTTCAAACGAATAAAAGGCTGAAGTTCACCAACACATAAACAGCTGATTAAGTTTTATCAGTCTGATTTTGACGTTTTTATGTATGGAGAAAATGACAAAAATAGATGATTGATAATTAATCAGCCGGTTAAATAGTTGTTCACCAACACATTAACAGCTGATTAAGTTTTAACCGTCTGTTTTTGACGTTTTTATGAATGGAGAAAATGTCAAAAACAGCTGATGATTTAAAAATTAATCAGCTGGTTAAGTAGTTGGTGAACTCGAGTCTAATGCTTTACCTGGTTATTGAAAAATCAGCCCTAAGGAAATAAAAACATAAATTAAAAAGGTACTTTTTCAATACCCATACTATAAATTTCCTATTTCATTCAATTTACTTCAAATGGTACTGCAGTAATGCCCTGAATGTTACGTAGTTAAGTGAACAACGTTCCAATAAACTGAAACTAAGTTAGTTTCCAATTAAATCGGCTTTTCCAGAGTCTATCTTCGTTAAATGCTTAAGTAAGTGGCTGTTTGAAGCGTGGCATTGTCAGTAAGAACACTTTCATTTGATAAAATACATTGCATTATATTATAAAAATGGACTAGGGACTTAGTTCTAACTAAGGCTGTGATTGAATAATGATTTTATACATAAAAATATGATAAATCGTCGGCAGATTACAAAGCATTTTAGCGCATTTGGCTTGCGATTGTGGCGGATAAGCAAGTACCTACGACTACTTATTAATAAATAAATAAATGCTTGGACAACTTCACACAGCGCCATCTATGACCCTACCATGAGTTGATGCAAACTGTTTACGCTTCCGTAAACTATCGGAAATACTGCTCACAGCCAATGCGAGTCAAAGAGAGAAAACGATAGTTTACGGTAACTTAAACAGTTTGCATCAACTCATGGTAGGGCCACTAGCCCCAAACTAAGCAAAGCTTGTAATATGGGTGCCAGACAACTGATATACTACTTATATACTTTTTAAAAAATATTTATTATACATAGTAACACCCAGACCCGTCACAGAAATTAAAAAGATATAAAGATATATAGATTCAGTCAAACGATGGTTGACCAAAAATCTCTATTCTAGCTCTTCCGTGCTTCGAAAGTCAAGTTATGTGATTGGTCCGGTTGCATTAGCAGTTATTAACACCCATCAGAATTGGGCTCGCGTTGATTGTCCACTCTTCCATACCGTATCCTTCTAATTCTCTTTTCTCTCTCTATTCTCTTCCTTCTTGGAAGGAATGTGTCCAGCAGCTTTACTTGACATTATTGTTATTCTATTTTTCAACAAAGATATTGAAAGGTTGAAACACTTTGGCAGACACTGAAGTATTTATTGACTATTAGCAACAATATTGGCACTGTGTGATGCCTTTGTTACGGATGGGTTCAAAGAATCGTAGTAGTCAAGATACCGTCATATTTCAACGAATCGTAATACTATTGATTTAGTTTTCATAACTTGTTTAACATTATTTACGTGAACTAGGAACCATTGGTATGTTAAATAGGTATGCAAAATCAGGAATATGAGGTTTCTTTCACTTATTCAATTTACTAGCTTCCGCCTGCGACTTCGTCCGCGTTGGATTTCACTTTCCGTGAGAATTTCAATAGTTTCTTTTTAGTGGGTCGCTTTTTTTATCCACATAATATTACAATAATTATTACATCAATGGCTTTACGCTTATAAATCTACGAGGTTCATACATTCGGCTCGGACGTTAACATCGACATCAGAATGCTGCCTTTAGCGGAAGCTTCGTCATAACAACTAGGGGAAAGTACATAATATGCATGATATCTTTCCTTTCTTTCTTTTTTTAATAACAAATATTATATTAAATCACGAACATTGCTCTAATTCCAAAGTAAGCAGTTAAGTAGCTAAAGCAATTGTGTTATGAAAATCAGAGACAACGGTGGAACTTCAAACACCCAGACCTGAGCCAATATAGAAAAGTTCATTTTCTAAATTGACCCAGCCAGGAATCGATCCCGGGACCTTGGAGATGGCGATATCTTGAAAACCGGCGTGCGAACCACTCGACCATGAAGGACGTCGAAATCTATATCGTCAAAATCTATATGGTTGAAATCTATATCGTCGAAATCTATATTTTACCGTCAGCTAAATTGGACCACCCTCATATCATGAAAAGAACTCTTTTTAATTTCTTTATTGGCAACACCGCAAGCTTTACGCACCTATAACTTAAACCCAACGTAATGAAACTCAAAAGTTGCAGTGGTATAGTGTCCTCCAAAAAGTAATATTGTACGGAGATAAAAGATACACCAGGGAAAAGTCTCATTAGAGCCCGTATGTAGGACATAATGACAGCACGTTTAATATTGCAGCGTCAATGGATTTCCAGCTTGTCATCGTCAATAGTATTAGGGTTGCCACATAAGATTGTGATCTACTTCCCAGCATTAATGGGTGTTTCTTCAGATCAATGCAAATACGGCTAAACGGATTTGGATGAAACTTGGTACCTAGTTATGGATTTTTTTTACCCTAGTTGTAATTTTTTGTAGGATTATGGAAAACTACAGTCCGCGCAGACGAAGTCGCGGGCGCAAGCTAGTCTATAAACTAGATGCTGATGTTAGCTGTTATTTGTAAAAGTTATAAGTTTAATGCCCTAAAACTCGTATAATTATAAGGGCATTAAACATAAAACACTTTAAACTATAAATACACATTAAACAAGATTAAAACATGAGTATTAAAATATTAATGTGCTTTTCAATATTTTCGATTACGTGACCGCTTTACAAGTTAAAAAATGATACAATGAAAGAGTTGCCTAGCAAGGGCTATAATCAAAAGACTACGTACCGTACCGCGTCTAAAAACATGGTACGTGGACAAATTGCCAAAAAAACAAACAGGTCCGACCTTCTCACTGAATTGAACTTGTTTTTTTATCCGTGACCCCCGAGTAAGGTTTCGCGAGGTTGAAAAACACCTAATAGATTTTGACAGCCCTGCTTCTATTTGCCAGTCAGGCAGCTAGCAGGGCGAGGCACCAAATGCGCGAATTCACCAAAATATGGCACCTCAAATTAGTTCGTGTCTGATTCCGATTGTACCCACCCAATATTATTTATGCCTTTATTAATGACATACAAATAGAATTAGTTACAATGATTCATCCATAATCTATATATGTATATAATAAAATTGCGACTGGCCGATGTCTGTACATACATAGTATAAAAGTAATAGAAGCCAAAATAATTTATTTTTAGATTACTAAATAATAATATACTAGAAAAAATTCGACTCGTCACTAGAATTGTCTCAGGCGGGAATCGAATCCGCGACCATTGGAAGTCCGGTCCAATGCTCTGATCGCTGAGCTATCAAGTCACTAGTGGCATCCTCGAAACTTTTCTAATATATCCCACTATTACGCTGCAAGCCAGCGTTATTTCATCAATGTGAGGAATTACCTCGACAATCAATAGAAATATCTTTCCAGATATTTTGACAATTGATTAAAATGAAACAGCTACATAATTTTTAGATTTGAGATTTTAGCATTCACATTATATTAAAACGACATTTTTATTTACTTAATTAAAAAACAAATAAACGAACTGAATCTGGAATATTCCAGTTTGGATAACTTTTCAATAATCGTTCATCTGCAGCTATTGTAACATAAAAATTACATTTAATTAATTAAGTGTTTTATTTCTAATGAACTATACGCGCGAAAGTCTTAGAAGTGTATACAACGTGTTACAAAAGTACCCCTAATGCCGAATATGGTAAATAGGGACCATTAAACTGAACAACTTTTACTATGGGACCAACTTTGAAATCGCGAAAAAAAACAGCTGTTTCATACAAAAAATAATTACGAAAATATCAAATGTATGAAACAGCTGATTTTTTTTCGCGATTCCAGAGTTGGTCCCATAGTAAAAGTTGTTCAGTTTGATGGTCCCTATCTACCATATTCAGCATTAGGGGTACTTTTGTAACACGTTGTATATACAAATTAAATCTTATTTCATTATTATGTCTGTTATAACATAAACCCTACATAAACCCATTTTACTTATTTCTCATTATAATCGAATTAACTCAGGGCCGGTTTTTATATTCGAATACGATTCGTTTTGTTTACGGATGGTACTTAGTATCCATATTGTTGCGTGCTGGCTTTTAAGTTTACTTTTTAATATTTATTAATCAAAATTCTTTGTTTGTCACTTTTTTTGTTTCATCGTTACTTCTAGTTTTTGTATTAAAATGCATTTTATTCATTATATCATCTCTTACATAGTCCTCTTGTTCTCATTTCATCCCTGTCCATATCACCTAAATTAATAAAATGGTTCTTCCGTCATTTCGAAATTGGCACCATCTGTTTTGAAGGCACATCACGTAAAAACCACTGAATGGATTTTAACGAAACTTTGTACAGAGACAGTGTATACCCAGAAATTCCGTCTCGAAAAGTGGCTGAAAATAGTAAACCAGCAACCAAAACCTTTGGTACAGTACGCTGACCTGAAAAAAATTGTGAAATATATGGAGGTCAGTGGTACAGTACAAATGCATCCATATGGCATTCACTAAAAGCAGCAGGGTTGCTCTTTGTCGCAGTAAATTTTACATAATCATAGAGAGCTCAACGTATTTTCGACGATTTGAGCTGTCAGTAGCGTTGACATGCATTTCAGCAGACAGAATATAGCTCGATTTTTTTATATACAAGGTGTTACAAAAATACCCCTAATGCCGAATATGGTATATAGGGACCATCAAACTGATCAACTTTTACTATGGGGCCAACTCTGAAATCGCGAAAATAAAATCAGCTGTTTCATACATTTTGATATTTTCGATTTTAATTTTTGTATAAAACAGCCGATTTTCGCGATTTCAGAGTTGGTCCCATAGTAAAAGTTGATCAGTTTGATGATCCCTATGTACCATATTCGGCATTAGGGGTATTTTTGTAACACCTTGTATAAATGAATATATTATAGTCATAAACTTATTATACTTACGCTAGTATAAATAAGTCTATGATTATAGTACTTACATAGAATACATTTTAACTAAGAAAAGTTTATTACTTTCCATGGGTAACATGTACTCTATGGTGATCGATGACTTACCCAAAGAGATGGACTTACCCCCTGTTCCTATATTGGAGAAGATAACAGTAACAATAATATTAGACCAATGACTTCTATTTGAATCAGATACATAATTTTCTTTCCAGTTTTTGTCAAAAGGGTTGTGACGGATGGGCTTCCTAGATTAAAAAAAAAAACATTTTTAATATCATTCAATGCCAGCAAGAAAAAGATCGAATCTTTCCCAGGGATCTAGGAATGCCAAAAGGCAGAGGTTGATTAGGTCTCCCGAATCCGATGTCGATCGTGAGGAGCGCCTAAAATAGTAAGTATTCCTTGGCCTAACTGTCGGATGTGAACGTCACGCTGATTTAGGACCTGAAGAACAGCTCTGGACAAATAAAGAGGAATCAGGGTTCAAATACAACCCTTACATTCCAAGAGCGATACACTGGCTCCATGTCCGAAGTGTGTCGCCATTGTCGGGCATTCGCATTGAAGTAGAAAAGAGAACCCAACAAAATGTGCTGTTCTGCCGGCAAAGTACGATTGGAACCGTTCACAAAACCACCGCAGCCATTGAAATCGCTATACGGAGACCACCCTCAGTCCAAACAATTTCTAAATTAACTGCGAAATGGACGTTCGTTCTACGAAATGGACCAAGTGGACGTAATGCGACTGAACGGTACAACAGTGCATTTCAAATGACCTCATTTAGTGCCAAACCAGTAATATAAGTCAATGCAAACAAGCATGAAATTTTAATATAATAAAACTTTAATATTTTTATTCCATTGACATTGATATAATGTGACAAATATTATGAATACTAGCGACCGCCCGCGACTTCGTCTGGGTGGAAAGTTTTTTTGGTATGTTGTTGAACAATTATTTTTTCGGGATGAAAGGTCTTTCTTTGTACCCCTGACAACGTGTATGCATAATTTCATGCTGATCGGTTCAGTAGTTAAGACGTGAAGGCGTAACAAACAAAGAAACGGACTTTCGCATTTATAATATTAGTAAGGATTAGTAAGGTTAAATCTTTTCAGAGCATAACCAGTTTAACTATTTAATTTTGTATCACTGTGATTTTTGAATAATTATTTGTACTTTTTAAATTTTGAGATTTAAGCATTCACAATGCTATTTTATATAATACTAAATAATATACTAGAAAAAATAGGACTCGCACCAGATCATGTTCTCGGACGGGAATCGAACCCGCGACCTTTGGATATCCGGTCCAATGCTCTGACCGCTGAGCTACCGAGTCACTGGTGAGAACGTCGAATTTCTTCTAGTATATCAACTCTTACGCTGCAAGCCAGCGCCATCACACCAATGTAGAAGGAATTACCTTCGACATTCAACTGAACATCTTTCCAGATATTTTTAAACAGTTGATTAAGATGAGAAAGCTATATAACTTTTTAAATTTTGAGATTTAAGCATTCACAATGCTATTTTATATAATACTAAATAATATACTAGAAAAAATAGGACTCGCACCAGATCATGTTCTCGGACGGGAATCGAACCCGCGACCTTTGGATATCCGGTCCAATGCTCTGACCGCTGAGCTACCGAGTCACTGGTGAGAACGTCGAATTTCTTCTAGTATATCAACTCTTACGCTGCAAGCCAGCGCCATCACACCAATGTAGAAGGAATTACCTTTAAAAATATCTGGAAAGATGTTCAGTTGAATGTCGAAGGTAATTCCTTCTACATTGGTGTGATGGCGCTGGCTTGCAGCGTAAGAGTTGATATACTAGAAGAAATTCGACGTTCTCACCAGTGACTCGGTAGCTCAGCGGTCAGAGCATTGGACCGGATATCCAAAGGTCGCGGGTTCGATTCCCGTCCGAGAACATGATCTGGTGCGAGTCCTATTTTTTCTAGTATATTATTTAGTATTATATAATTATTTGTACTTTTGTTAGTATTGTTATTATTTGTACTTAATGTTCATTTGTACACGCGGGCGAAGTTGCGGGCAACAGCTAGTTTTGACATAAACTCCTTAGTAAATGTGTCAAAATTCAACCATCCGTAAGCAAACCGAATCGTTTCTCGAATATAGGAACCGTGTATTAAAAGGTTGCTCTTGGTTACCTTCAAATTGATCATTAATTTCTTTTTTTTTTATCATCAAATAGTTTTTCATTAACGAAAGTAGATAATTCAGTTTATGTTTTGTGTAGTCACGAAGTAGGGTGTTACTCATTTGAAGGCTTTTTCTAATTTATTGGCAATATAATTGATATCGATGGAAAGCAAGATGCATCCAGAGTTTTTATTAGACAATAGCATGGACAATGACACCAAAGCTTTCCTATTGCCTTTGGATTACTTGCAAAATACAAGTTTTCTTCGCAAGTACAGTTTACGCCACGATTTCATCTCTCCAAACAGTTGGACTACTTATATATTTTCGGCAATTGGCATCATATTGTATTGCTTGACATTATATTTCTCAGTTAACTTGATTTATCAAAACAACGAAATTCTTGAAACGTTTTTTGGCCAAATGAAAGATCTCTCTCTTTATTCATTGTTTGCACTTAATGTTGTTTTATTTATCGCAAATATGATGAATACAAACAATAATGTGAAAGTAATATTGAAGTTCCAAAGTGCTAAAAGAGCGATACGGTTTTCAAAGAAAAGGTTCATGCGTTTAACTTGCATAAACTGGATCCGTGTCGGGTTGTTTTTACTTAACCTAATCATTATACAATTTATAGTAATCTGTGCCATTGGGGTAAGTTGGGTAATCTACACGATGTTTACCCATTACAATATGATGTTTCTCATTATAACACAAATATACGTAGTTGGAATGATCAATTTGTTGGAAGCTCTAATGAAGAAATGGATTGTTGAAATGAAGATGTGTATTAAAAAATCTGAAAAAGCAACAGCAGTTAATGATTTAGAAAGTAGAAGGCTGTGGAAAATGTTGTATAAAGCATACTGTGACATAATTGAATCATTTAATGTTTTGAAAAAGGCATCTGCTGTTACGGTAAGTCCCTTACTCCCCCCACTAGCGTCGGCTACAGTGACTCCAGTGTTTCTTGTTTTTCAAATGATTCCTTTACAGCGTATTCTGTGAACCTTTGAGTTTATGTACTTATTCCCCTCTCTTGACACTACGCGATCTGCGTTCTGCTACTCAACACGTGCGAGCGTTTAATAATTACAAGGTAATAATGTTTTGTGTGCGGTCATGATGATCGACAAGTTGTTGTTAAGTTATTTTAGTTACCCCCGTTTATTCTTGATTTTGTAGCTTTACAATGTCTGAACTTGATCAAAATATTATCGTTAGGTGGTTAGAGAAGTCTGACTCAGACACGGAAGATCAAAGGGACAATATAAATAGCGAATGAAGACTGCAGTAATGTAGAAGATGATCCATTGGAACATTTTATATACCACAAATTGTGATTATTTGGGAGTTGTAATTTTATAGTAATTGTGATTTGATCGTGCTAGAAATAATTTTATATGGGACATCGTACATCTAAGTTCATAATTAAATAATAAATAAATTTGTTATAATAATACCTACCTAGTTCCTACTTAGATCTCGGAATATAAAAATGCCTAAGATTTTCTTGCATCATATGTCAACCAATACTTAGTTGATTATAAGTAAATGTTATTAATGTCCTATTTAAAATTTTCCAACCTAATTATGTGATAACAATACTAAGAGTTACTATGGGGTTTGATTTTTGTCACAATGTATTTATTATATGCTAAGTTCAATTTAACACCGCAAACATGCAAGGTGGTAGAGTAACTAAAACACACGTTATGTGGCTAAGGGATTTTATTAGGAATTGGATAAACTCAAAACGTAATGTAGATAATGAAGTATCCGTATTGCTACGTCTACACCAGTTCGCTTTCGTTTTCATCTTGCTCTTTCTTTTGACACATGCCTGAAGGCGCATGCTCTTTACTTCTCATACACCCGTATTCACAATTGTAGTCCGATTTATCGAACTAACAGGAAAAAAGTTCATATCGTCCGATCGGTAGAATGAAGTCGGACCACGTGGCCAGAGGGACTCACACGACCTCTGATTACGCGAAGGCACTGCGTTTAAATAAAGCTCTGTGATTGGTTCGTGGGACGCTGTACGTCCGCGGGCACTGTGCGACCTCATAGTAATGTTTATGAATACGGGTAGTAGGAACGTCAAAATTTGTATTGCAAACCCTCGACGCAAGATAGATTGATCGTTCAAGACGCAAGATGAACATAAAAGCGCAACAGGATGTAGGTAGCCTAGAAGTTGTCAAAATATCTGGAAAGATATTTCAATTCAATGTCGAGGTAATCACTTACATTGGTGAAATGACGCTAGCTTGCAGCGTTACGAGTGGGATATACTAGAAGAAATTCTAGATGCCACTAGTGACTCGGTAGCTCAGCGGTCAGAGCATTGGACCGGATACCCAAAGGTCACGGGTTCGATTCCGTACCGGCTAACATATTGAACTTCGGAAAGACTGCCAGGCTTCAAATTAAAACAGATAAATCGAGCCCCATCGGGCCAAAATGGCGAACCCTGATGATCATGATGTCACACGAACATCGATATCTTCTAAATAACTTCGGCGAATAGTACAATACGAAACTCCTTACTTCGATTTATCTGTTTTAATTTGAAGCTCGGCAGACCCGCCGAAGTTCGACAAGTTAGCCGGTAAGGCCCCTGGTGCGAGTCGTATAGTTTTAAAGTATATTATGTAGTATTGTATAAAATAGAATTGTGAATGCTTAAATCTCAAAATTTGATATTAAAAGCCTATAAGTTTTTTATGTCACCGAAATTTTATTCTTATTACAGACTACAATATTCACTATGGCGTGTTTTTTAATGGTCCTGGGTTCTTTACAAAGTGTAATTGAATTTGAAAAGTTAGTGTCAGCTGACTCAACTTATAGTGTAAGTATATAGCGTTTGTTCCTAAGCTATCTAAATATATTTTTAAACTTTGTTGTACCTTATATGTAGCAGCCACCTAGCTTAAACAGCCGTTCAATTAGCGGCCTAGATATTTGTTGAACAGCGCCATTCAATTGCCTACGTATGTCACGTATTAGACGGCATTTAATTAGACGGCAAGTGATATATAATATTATTTTTTATATTTCAGTATTCATCCTGGGTTTCTAAATATACAACATTTACTTTCGCACTAGAGTACTATTTACTTGCTTGTAACTTGAGCATCGAATGCGAAAACCTATCCATGGCTGTCAATTCTGTCAATGTGGAATGTTTAATGGCTTTGAAACTACAAACAAAATCAGGTAATTTAAAACTAAACACAAACAATCAATTAATTTATGTTTTTAATATTGAATTTATATACAAAGTGATAGATAAAGTGACAAAGATATTAGCTGAACAGTTCTTTGGCACATTTTTTTGTACAACGGATAAGTACTTGGCCTTCATCTCACCTGCCCCCTAATTATTTAACTTAGTTGCAATCAACTCTGACAGAAATCGCAGTTACATTGCCACTTCAGTAAGAACCAATGTGACAAATATCTTACTTAAAGCAGTAATGTAACTGCGGTTTCAATCAATTTCAAACGATTTCAATCGAGAATTGTTAGCAACAGACGTAATCAGCCCCTGGATATTAAGTGATGATAAGGCTAAATGGAAGTGGACTTCACCCTTAACCCTTAGCCACAAAAGAGCTGTAAACCTCTTCAGCTGTCAGAATGCCAGAACTATACCGTAGAACACACTAACTACAACAATACTGCTAGTCTTACGAACTACTAACGCAATATGTTACACACACGTTCAGCTATTTTTTGTGGTCAATTCTTTTTCTAATTCATACACAATTAATGCTTCTTTGGTCGTAGAATTAAGTGTATATTACCTATGTAAGTAATATTATTTGTTTGTTTTTTTTTTAGTTGAACAAAAGAGGGTATTGAAGAACGTGCTGCGTGTTAACCGCCACCATTTCGCAAAAGTTAATCCACTTTCCTTATTCACTGTGGACGGGACTTTTCCATTGAAATTGGGCAGTTTCTGCACCACCTATGCAGTTGTATTGTTGCAGTTTCAAATACTATAGATAAATTAATTAATTTAGACGTGACAATACGAAGAAATTAAGCTTAACATCGATTTCAAAGTTTAGTTAAATCAAGTCAACTAACGTCATTTAACGTCATTTAAGTCATTATTGTATCATATTATTATGTATTGTTGGTTTGAAGTCACACATTGTAATTACTTTTGGTTTAGTTACTAGACTAGATAACTGTTATACACTTCTAAGACTTTCGCACGTATAGTTTATTAGAAATAAAACACTTTTTACGGATTACAGCGCGTATATTATTAATTCAGGTGTTGTTTAAGAAGTGTTTAGTTTGTATTTATTGGTTTTTTGAAAAATAACTGTTGTTATTTTCCGTCATTTGTCCGGGAATGTGTATAAATGTGTATATATAGCTACTGTAGTAGCTTTAGGTCACTCCTGAAATAAAGTTGTATTGAGACTGATCTAATCTATCTAATACAGCGCATATGCTGTGAAACAGTGACTTAACTTACATTTTGTTAATTTGCACAAAATGCTTTTTTTGCTACTTTGGAGTTACTGGCTGGAAACGTTCCGATAAATTAGTAAATATAGCTCAGATATCCTTTCATAACAAAAAACTAGCAGAGAAAAAAAAGGGAGTACCGCTCCCAAAAAGCATTTGTTAAGACATCCCCCAGTTGCGTCACTGTTTCTCCAAAAGTAAGTGACATACTTGACCCAACATTACAGTTACGGCATTGTTTAGTTTTATTTGTTACGCAATCAACAAAAACGTCTAATAATGTTTTCGAAGCTTAACGATCGCCAATCATTGTCATTATCGCATCGGACTCCTTTAAGTTATCTTTAGACCCGATCTGAGTATTTTTATTTATATAGTTCATAATTATAATTTCAGTTATCTCATCTGATAGTTATTGACATCCATCAAATGTTACTTGATGTAATGAATCAATTACTTACAGTTATTGTTGATACAAACAATATTTCATGATTACCATAATGCACTTTAGAAATAAGTCTACTCTATACCAACGTCCATGCTTGTTCATATTACTGTAGTAAGGCAAAATTGTTAATAATGTTGGGATTAAGGGTAACTCCAAAATTTTTGGTGGACAACAGTCTTGACAAACATATACAAACGTTTTTGTGGCCCTTACACTGTTTGCAGATAGCATCTTTTCATCGAAAATACTATATAAGACACGATTTCCTCTCTCAGAATAACTGGGCTACGCATTGTTTTACCATTGCTTGTATTTTCTTATTAAACATTGCTCTAATTGTCAGCTCTGAAATTTTCTTCAGAACACACGCTTCGTTTCAATCCATGCTGCGGCTAACGTATGTCGTAATGCTATTTTTTCTCTGTGTGCATTTTATATATTTCGCTTCAAACCTGAAGAATAGTGACAACAATGTCAAGATTATTCTAAAAATACAAAGTGTCGAAAGACTTATTAGGTTGTCGAGAAAAAAAGTCGTTGAATTGACAAAATATAATTGGATAATCATTGGATTCTTTTGTGTCAACTTCTTGTCCGGAGCAGTGTTTGCTATCGATTCAATTGGAATACACTCTGCTTTTTATGTCTTACTAAATCATTATAATTTCATGGTTCTTGATGCAACTGAAATATATTTCATTGCTCTAATAAAGTTTTTGGAAAGTCTCATGAAGCAATGGATTTTTGAATTAAATTATTTGATAAGAGAGAAATCGAAAGCTAATGGAAAAGATCAAAATTGGAATAATCTTTTTAAAGCATTCTGTGAATTGATCGAATCTTTTACGATTTTGAAAAATGTTTCTGCTATTATGGTAAGTGAAAACTTTATCGATACGATTACTGATAGCGAATGTGGTAAGCAACTATATACCTCATTTTGCCCAAATTGGCGTTTCAGTAATTTTGCCTTTCCACTGACGATATGCAATTTGATACAGCACCTCTGGCGGTAACTATACTAAACTAAATTTTCATACAAATGCTACAATCGCTATCGAATATAGTAAGCGTAACATAATACCTACTTACACTATACTATACCTAGCCTACAGGTTGCTGAACGTTAAGTGTGCAGTGCATAAGATTTTGCTTAAGAGTCTAACACCCGTTTGCACTAAACTTAAGAATCGCCAAGTCTTTTACCAAGATAAAGAGGCGCATGAAAGCTGCATGACAGCTAAGTTAATGACACCGTTTTAATTTGGTCAAGTTGTAGTTAGGAAAAGACTTAGGCGATTCTTAAGTTTAGTGCAAACGGGCAAAATAGGGAAATGACACAATCAGTTTGCCGCCAGTCTGCCACCAATCCATTCATCAGTCTGGTTAGACTGGCGGGAGACTGATCGAATAACCCACTGACTGATGAATGGATTGGCGGCAGACGGATTGTGTAATCTCCCTCTATAAAAGAGCGATTGAAAGCACAACAATTATTTCTAGTTTTTTTTTCAGATTTATTTTTTATTCGTTGCAAAACAATTATAGAAGTTATAAAAGTGTGGGAACACAGCAGTTATATACCATTGTGTAACACGATAACATTCTATAACATTGTGTAACACGATAACATTCTATAACAGTGTGTAACATTTAGCTACAACATGTAAGAGAAAAAAGTTATTGAATGTTGCATAACATTTGTCGCAACTGCTGTGCACTTTAACACTAAAGTTTGTGACATATTTTAATAACCATTTGTACTTTTTTTTCAGACTTCGGTATTCGTAGTCATGACATTTACGATGCTCCTGGCTGGCGTCCAATGTTTTTTAGAATTTGAGAAAGTTACGAATATTGACACAAACCAAACTGTAAGTACAAGACATCTATGCAAACCAGCCCCCTGATTATGTAACTTTGTTGCAATCAACTCTGACAGAAATCAAAGTTACATTACTACTTTAGCGAGAATCAATGTGACAACTATCTTACTTAAAGCATCAATGTAACTGCAGTTTCAATCGATTTCAATCGAGAATTGTTAGCAACAGATTACGTAATCAGCCCCCTAGTCTTTTTAATACGAGTACTAATAAATGACAATAAGCAAACATGAAAAAGTTAGTAGAATATTAAATCATAATTAAGAAATATACTACGCGTTCACTTCATCATTGCCGCTACCTCCCGGCCCGCCTCGTCATACCGCACCCCCTGCGTCGCCTTTCTAGTACGGCAAGCAACGCAAAGCTTAAATTTTTGTTTCTGTTGATTTAATCATTACGTTCGTTATTTGTGTTGTTATAATGATTAAAAGAGTAAAGTTTCTGGCGAACATTATGGCGAACCTAACTTGTTATATAAAAACAATTGACAGTTATGATGAGAGATTAAAACATTTTAAAATGATGTCACTCGAAAATAGAAGGGATCAGTTGGATATAATTTTTCTGAGTAATATCCTATCAAGCAGAATTAACTGCCCCTCTCCTTTCACAATTTAAATTAAGAGCCCCGCGTAGGATGCCTCGAAAGCCTATAACACCACTCTGTCCTCCTCTTAGATACACGGTTTTAGGTGCCAATTCTTCCATTCCTCGCCTATCCCGAATTTTAAACAAATATTCCGATTTATTTGACGTCTTTCATGACTCTCCTAATAAGATACGCAAAATTTTGTACCGCAAGTTCATTGACAAAAACTGTCATATACCTATTTAAACTTAAATTATAAAATATATAATAATTTACTGTACTTACACTAGTATTAGAAACAAGAGGTGCTTACTTGTAAGTAGTTTAAGTACTTAGTTAAGATAAGATAATTAAGTAAGAATTGATGTAATAGTACTTAAACTGTAAGTAGGCCTAAATAAATATTTAAAAAAATAAATAAATTTATTATACTCTTTAAACAAGAAAAAAATGAAAAACAGTTGAAAAAGTTGATAACTTTTTTGGCTACTGTACCGTTAGCTGTGACGTCATAACGGTCATCGACGGCAATCACGAAGTGAACGCGTAGTAAATTGATATATATCTTTGATACCATAGATAGTATAAAAATAGTTTACTATATACAAGGTGTTACAAAAGTACCCCTAATGCCGAATATGGTAGATAGGGACCATCAAACTAAACAACTTTTACTATAGGACCAACTTTGAAATCGCGAAAAAAAAAAATCAGCTGTTTCATACAAAATTTAATTACGAAAATATCAAAATGTATAGAACAGCTGATTTTTTTTTCGCGATTTCGGAGTTGGTCCCATAGTAAAAGTTGTTCAGTTTATTTTAGGGGTACTTTTGTAACACCTTGTATAACTCCTTTGTCTCGGCGATGAATGCGGCCAAATGACTAATTACAGTACGTATTTCGGTTCGCCTGCGAGGAGTAGCCTTTGGCCGCATACGAGACCGTATGTTCGTAACCAGTTACGAATGACGGAAAAAATATCTTTGTATGAAACCGGTTTACAAATATATATTTTTTCCTTGCACAAAACCGCTGTTTGATATAAGGAAGAAAAATTCTACGACATCTTTTATTTCTTCTTGCCACACCGGTTACCCCACGGGTTATTTTGTTTACTGGAAAGCACATTACTTGCCCCGCGCGCCCCACCTCACCATTTTCCTGACAGAACCACAGAATACATAATGTCAGAACGACGAATTGCCCATGGTTATACTATAAAGGGGAGTCCACAACTGCGCAAGTGCATGAACAGTATATATAGTTCATACTTATAACATAGCATTTGTGGTCTGTGGTTTGTCCACCCGTGTAGATTCCAGGAGTTTATGGTTCGATTCCCTGAAGGCGGGTACATTTTGTACTGATAAGTGGGAGGTAGGTGATAGCAAGGGCTTGTTTCAAGCCCGCCTGGCTAGCTTATACCAACCACCATGCATTCCAATTTATTAAATTATTTTACAGCTGCATTCTGATTTTAAATATCACTGAGTTGACATCAGCCATTTTTAAAGACCCCACAGCTGGGGCACAGGCCTTCCTTTTAGGTGAATAAGGAAGATGGATGGGCCATAACCCACTACGCAGGCTCAATGCGGATTGGTGGGTGTTAACGGCTGTAAATGCAGCCGGGACCCAACATACACGCTGACGTGGTAGTCTCAGACACCTCCCCTCACTAATCAACGCCTACGCACGCTGTAACTGCAAACAGTCATCTCACTTATGCCTTAGCAAGCACAATTTTCAAAATTAACGACATGACAACTTTTTTTTATATCATAGTGTCAGTCTACCACGTCAGCTTCAGAGGGTTAACCTCCGCAATCGCAGGGCCAGCCCTCTAGCATGACCAATGAAACGCGATATGATATAGCGTATATCACGTTTAACTGTCAAAAAACAATGTATTTTGACAGTTGGGCGTCGATAATCATTATTTAGACTAAAACCTCTTTATCGAAAGTTAGCTGTCAAAAGTAACCCGAAATGGCGATTCCCATACAAATGAAATGAATTCTACCTACTCTTAAGGGAAATGACCAAAGAGAATATAATGCTACGTTGCATCTCAACAAATGATATTTATTTTTCTTAATTAATCAATCTAATGCACTAAGAAGTTTCAATTCCGACGTCGAAGTCAATCACCCCAAAAGTAGCTTTCTATCACTTTTTAACCCTGTTAGAGGATAAATATTTAAAAAATACGAAACACGTGTTCAATTAATTTTGTGAAAGAATGTCTATGCCAAATTTCAAGTCAATCGGGCCAAGGAATCGCGTTCTCCCATACAAACTTTGCCACCCTGTTTCACCCCTTTAGGGGTTGAATTTCGCAAAATCCCGTCTTAGTGAGCACCTACGTCCTAAAAGGAGCCCCCATGCAAAATTTGAGACTCCTAGCACTTGTAGTTTCTGAGATTTCGTGATCAGTGAGTGAGTGAGTGAGTGAGTGATTTTCCCTTTTATATATATAGATATATTATTTAAAAATAATAATAACGTTTGATTTTTTGCATTTGCAGTACCCAGCTGCGGTAGCTAAATATGGAACAACAGCATGGGTGGTGAAAAATTACATCTATTTGATTGTATTGAGTATAGAGTGTGAGAAATTGTATAAAGCTGCTACTCTTGCCCAGACTGAGTGTTTGCTGGCACTGAAGGCGCGAAAATTTTCAGGTTGGGTTTTTTCTTTATTTTGATTATTTATTGCTAATAATACGGCAATTAACAGACTTAATGCCATAAGACAATCTCTATCGCAAATCATTTCATAAGAAATTAATTGAGTAAAAATTATACTTTTTAGGGTACCTACATTATTATTTTTAAATATGAAATTTTAACATTCACTATTTTTATACAATACTAAATAATATTGTAGAAAAAATACGACTCGCACCAGATCATATTCTCGGACGGGAATCGAACCCGCAACCTTTGGATGTCTGGTCCAATAATCTTACCGCTGAGCTACCTTGTCACTAATGGTATCATCGAATTTCTTCAAGTACATCCCACTCACGCTGCAAGCCAGCGTTATTTCATTATTGTAAGGAATTACCTCGACATTCAACTGTAATACCTTTTCATATATTTTGAAAACAGCTATATAATTTTAAAATTTGAGATTTTAGCATTCACAATGCTATTTTTATACAATACTAAATAATATACTAGAGCATTGTACCGGACATCCAAAGGTCGCGGATTCGATTCCCGTCCAAAAATGTGATCTGGTGCGATTCGTATATTTTCTAAACAAACAAAATCACTTTCGCATTTATAAAATACATTAAGTAAGGTCAATTAGGATAGTATGAGAATAGAGTTTAAGGCGGCTGTACACTCTTCCCGAGTGCACTCGTACGAGAGTCCGCACGAGTGCCCTGGGTGCTAGTGCGAGAGAGAGAGTATATGACCTGTCTCGTGGTGTCTCGGCGAGAGTGTACAGCCGGTATAATAACCTCTTCCTTGAGTTTTTGGCGCCATTTTGTCGAGTTCGGTTTGGTGTATATTTTAATTATTTTCAAATTGATTCATAGTGGATATTGTGTCTTAAAATTGGTGCAGTTATATGGTACAAGTGTCTACGTAACTGAACAATATGTGGGATAATTGAAATAGGCGCGATCTTGGTTATGTGAACTTTTATTGAAGTGGTGGCTTCCTCTGCAGAACTAACCGAGTAAACTGTCTTGATATACTTGGTGCCAAATGCTCCAAGCAACATTGGAATGCGATGCACCCGCATTCTAATGAAAAATTAAACAATATCTACCATTGAACTATTTAACACTTGACACTGGCAAAAATTACTTCCAAGAGGAAAGTAGATTGCCATAACAAAAAAAGAAGAAGAGAACCTTCCATGTGAGTATGGATTTTAGGTAAGTTTTTTTTTTTCAGTTGGCCAAAGAAGGTTATTAAAGAATGTGCTACGTGTATACCGCCACCATTTCACCAAAGTTAACCCATTTTCCATATTCACCGTCGATGGGACTTTACCACTTAAACTGGGCAGTTTGTGCACGACCTATGCAGTTGTGTTATTGCAGTTTGAAATACTATAGGTATACAGAATTGGTTAAGACCATAAGATATAAATAAATGCTTGGACAATTTCACACAGCGCCATCTAACCCCAAACTAAGCAAAACTTGTAATATGGGTGCTAGACAACTGATATACTTTTTAAATATATGCTTATTATACATAGTAACACCCAGACCCGTCACAGAAATTAAAATTCATCATTTAAATTTCTGCCCGGCCGGGAATCGAATCCGGGACCTCTTGCATTGTAGACTTGGCATGTTGAGCACTGCACCACTCAAGTCGTAAGTATTGCACCAGTTACTATGCTCGATGTCTGAAGTGCTGGTTTATGATTAAACTACATCACATACAATACCTAGTTAAAACTCTGTCGAAAATTACAAAGTATTTTATTTATTAATTTTATAATTTGTGAATGTTAATATTTCCAAATATCTTTTTTCTTTTATTTCAGACATGATCATGAATGAAAATTAATTATTAGTACTTGATATTATAGTAATAATAATCAAATGAGAGAGGAATATGTCATATTATTATATCGTAAAAGGACCAGCAGAAATAAAATTGCACTTTAAAGTTATGGGTTCATCTATTAAAGTTTACAGCAAAGCGTAAAAACTATGTACAATAATGTCTCTATTTGGCTTCGCATGCTAACTACGACATACGACAATTACGGTCACTTAAGGGTTTAATTATTCATCAACGCCCGAGCGGATAACAATGGATTATTATATTGTGTCTCGTTTTCCGGGCGTTGAAGGATTAAATTAAAATTAATATTTTTTAACTTTGCAAACATTTATACATAAAAATAAAATTAACAGATTAACCAGGGGCCTTATAAATTTTTCTGAACATTAAAATTTACTGATTTTTAGCTGAAAATTAACGATAATTTTCAATGAATTTTCAGCGATTTCACGTTATTTGATGATACACTCGTGTGAATCAAGTGTGAATCGACATAATGGGAGGTCCAAAAATCTTAAAGTATTTGTGAAGTTGCTGGTATTATCGCCTTGGATTTTTCTTAAGTCTGTAAATGGTAGTACTAAGTTTTGGTGAATAAATAAATAAATAAATATACTGACTGCAAAATGATAAAATATCAGACCTTCATGTATATATAGACCAAGTTTCGTGACATTATCGTCAGTGGCGCGTTGCGTGATGCTTACTATTTCAGCTACAATGTAAAGATATTTGATATCGAATAGCTTTTGCTTTTATACATTAATGTAAGCGTTCTTCTTTTCCGTTGGCAGTTATGTTTAATAATACGACTAATGTAAAAACATGTTTTAGTTCACCTTACTATACAAGGTGTTACAAAAATACCCCTAATGCCGAAATGGTATATGGGGACCATCAAACTGATCAACTTTTACTATGGAACCAACTCTGAAATCGCGAAATAAAAATCAGCTGTTTCATACAAAAAATAAAAACGAAAATGTCAAAATGTATGAAACAGCTGATTTATTTTACGCGATTTCAGAGTTGGTCCCATAGTAAAAGTTGTTCAGTTTGATGGTCCCTATATACCATATTCGGCATTAGGGGTATTTTTGTAACCTTGTATAATAGCTTGTTTGTTTGTTACGCCTACACGTTTTAACTACTGAACCGATCATCATAAAATTTTTCATACACGTTGTCATAGGGGGTACCCTATGTCCTTCTCTGTACCCCTGACAACATGAAAGGTATTTCATCTCGAAAAAAATAATTGTTCCCGAAGGATAGAAAAAAAGTCTTTCCACGGAGATGAAGTCTCGGGCGGTCGCTAGTATTTCTATATTTATTAGGTCACATGTTACAATTTAATCATTTTAGAAGAAATATGCTTAAATTATAAACAGTTGGGCGATGAACTCAAAAAGGAAAAGAATTAGATTGTTTTACCTGTTTTTTTTTTAATTTATTTAGAATATCATGTTTCATTGATTGAATAAAATATTACTAACACAAAAGAAACTATCATGATTTTTATGCAAAAAAAAATACCGTTGACTTGATAACCTCCTCCTTTTTTTGAAGTTGGTTAATAAAATCATCGAAATTAGAGAAGTTTAAGTACCTACCTATATTCAAAGAAAATTTTACGATAACGCTATGAAGGTTAAATTCATATTCTATCAGTAGAATGTAAACTTGGATAAAGCTTACATCTTAGAATAATTACGTATAGAAAGATTGTCTTCGTACAATCGTTCTGTCAAAAGTGAAGCACTTAACCGATTCACACTTTCGTAACGATTACTTGCTTGCGCTCGGCGACACGCTTACGTACACTTGTAACTCCGTAGTGTACTACATTGAAAACTACGGCGTTGGGAGCCAGATATGACTCCCAAAAAAGTGCTTCAAAATGGGCGCGCGGACTTACTTTCTATACGTAATTATTTTAAGGCTCATTTTAAAAGCAAATTAATAAAATATTATACATAATAAATAACTGTTGGATCCAAGCCGTGTTATTACAAAAGATTTTTAAACACTGTTTAACTTAGACACCTGTTTCTTTCAAACAATATTGTCAAAAAAGTGCGGCATTACTTACCAGGTGTGTAAGTTAAGCAGTGTTTAAAAATATTTTGTATAAAACGGAAGAAGTTGAAATTCATAACCAAACAAATTCATATTATGAACTTAAAGTTATTGTTCTTTACAGAAGTTTTTATGAATTGAAACTTCTCGGTTGATAAGAAATTTATAATTAATTGCTAATTCATCACAACGCCATCTACACTCATTCTTGCAAATCATTTCCTCCCGTGGAAAACTTTTCACATTTCAGTAGTACCAAAAGCATGAAACACTTTTCCTTCGGGAAAAGTAAGATGTTGTTTTGGTGTCATGAATATAGATGGCATTACTTACTACTATTTTACATTGGCAAAAAAAATCATTCATCTCTACAAAAAAAACTTATTTTTTTTATTATACAAGGTGTTACAAAAATATCCCTAATGCCGAATATGGTATATAGGGACCATTAAACTAAACAACTTTTACTATGGGACCAACTCTGAAATCGCGAAAAAAAAATCAGCTGTTTCATACATTTTGATATTTTCGATTTTAATTTTTGTATGAAACAGCTGATATTTTTATCGCGATTTCAGAGTTGGTCCCATAGTAAAAGTTGTTCAGTTTGATGGTCCCTATATACCATATTCAGCATTAGGGGTATTTTTGTAACACCTTGTATAATAAATCTTAAAACTGCTAGGTACTTAGAAGATTAATGTATCAATGGCAACTGTTGTGGTAAACACTAACGGCCTTATTAATAAACGAATAGTAAGTTTACACCTGGTTTAACAGAAAATATCGTTTAGCAATATTAGTCTTTTGACGTCTCAAAGCATTATATTCCTAAGCAAACTTTTTGGTTAAACTAGGTGTAAACTTACTCTTCGTTTATTAATAAGGGGGTAACGGCCTTACCACAAAAGATTTTAAACACTGTTAAATTTAGACACTGTTTAAATGTGATGCTGTCTCTTTCAAATAATATTGTCATAAAAGTATCAGCATCATATTTAAACACTTGTTGAACAGTATTTTAAAATCTTTTGTGGTAAGGTCGTATGTGTTTCTAGCAATGTTTCTGTGCTCCTTAATGGCAGTGGAGAGCACCGAAACAAATCAGTTTCGCAACAGCTGTATAGGTACAGTCGAGTTCATTAATATATTGGCACTTTTGATAAGATATTGTCTTTTATTACAAAGGCTTAAAGGTTGATGAACTGTCAAAGGTAAACATATGATTGAACTAGACTGTACAAATGCGGACGTTTATTTCCTGTGATCCACCGGTGGCTCGAAGAGGAAAAAATTATGAAAACTAAATTGCCATTGAGTAAAAAAAAGTGTGCATCTAACCTAACGTTTATCTGGAAACCGTACAAGTGGCTCGATATAAATTAGGCTTCGACAAACAATAAAATTGAGTACCAAGGGCTTTGTTGTGACGTCCGATTCTCGATTCGAATGATGATCAATCATGGCGGATGCTAGTAGGAAGCCTTGTTAGGGTTGGGGACACAGAGTTGTGTGCTATTATAGTGTAGAATATCTTTTCTATAGTGCGGTAACTCCCTTGTCTCGGCGATGAACGAAGACAAAATGACGACTAGTACTAAAGTACTGCGCTTTCGTAGTAAAAAGTTAGTTACTTCATCGTTGCCCTGTCAACACGGCTGAGTTACCCCACTATTATGAGGATCTCCGTGGTCGAGTGGCTTTGTACACCGGTTTTCAAGGTGTCGCCATCTCTGAGGTCCCGGGTTTGATTCTCGGGTCAATTTAGAAAACGAACTTTTCTATATTGGCTCAGGTCTGGGTGTTCGTGATACCACCGTTGTCTCTGATTTCCATAACACAAGTGCTTTAGCTACTTACTTTGGAATCGGAGCAATGTCTGTGATGTTGTCAAATATTTATTATGTTATCTATTATTTTATAAATGGTTATGTTATGTTGACAGATTATACAATAGCCTGTAATTTCTTTTCACGGTAAACCTTTAAATTGTTCCAGACAGCAGTCAAGCGGTATTCTCACTCTACAGGGTGTTAGTAGCACCCTAGCGAAAACTTTAAAGGATGATTCTACCCTTAGATTTAAGCAAATTTCTCTATGGAACCACTTGTCGCAAATGCTTAGTTGAGAATTTGATTTTTCGTTGAGCAGCAATGTACGCGTAACAACTCTATAAGAACGCGGGAGCGCGCGCGCGCCTACAACAAAACCACGACCTTCGACCGCGAGCAAATAGCTGTTGTTGTACATACATTGCGGGTTTATATAATTTTGATATTTTAAATACTTTTCTGTAAATTTTGGTTCTATGCAACTAAGACAGACTCTGAGTGATAAAAAAAATATAAAAAATACTCAACTTTTCATGAATTTTGTGACGGAAAATTCCACTTCAGATAGACTCAGAATCATGAGTCGACTACTATTAAAGTTTTCGCTAAGGTGCTACGAACAACTTGTATAATTATTAAGTTAATCTAGTGATCTATATAGCATACGATGTTTCTGAACAAAAAAATAGAAAGCGAGGTGGTTCACTTCCAATATAAGTAGTTAAACCAATCTGCTAGTGGCTAAGCAACATTATAGGTAGCTCCTCGTTTACTGCGCAACAATCTTGAAACCCAATTGACTAAGTAGTTTAATTGATTAAGCGACAAATGTTATTTCTAGCTCCAAGTCAAGTGAATCAAGCCATACATAGCTACATTATTGACTGAGCGAGGGCTAAGCCCGTGCGAAGCGTGTCCGTTTCAGCTTGGGCAAAAATGCTTTCGTATGTCCATCTGTTCTCTTTTACAGGTCGCATTTTTCAACCGATTCTTGTGAAATTTCAATATAATATTTATTAGTTTTTTTTCGATTCAGTTTTTCGAAAAATCTTATTTCAGCCATTTCGAAAAATAATCAAAAATATCACAAATGCGAGGTCTACAGCTTACAGAGCCACTAGTTCAACAAACCATAGCAAACTGAGCAAATGAAGAGATGACGGGTGAAAAGAAATAATGGTAGGGAAAGACGTGTGGTACGCGCTTTGACGGCGCTGACTCCAAATAAAATAAGGGCAGAGATGATGATAATGACCAAGAAGTTTAAATTATGAATTTAAACTATGAAATTATGAATTTAAACTTCTTGATAATGGCGAATCGTTGACATTCGGTTTAGCTATACTGAGAGCTATACTAGCTAGTACCTCATCCACAAAATAATAAATAACAAAGTACCGAGGACCGCTGGGGGTGTTCGAAAATCATTACGTCTTTTGTTTTGTTGCCAGGGTTCGACGATTTGCAATATATTGACGTCAACTTCTTTTTTTTTTTTTAATATATTAAAACTTTGGCTACATGGCCATCTGATTACACAAACTTAGATTAAGTATAATCTAAGGTTAAACAAAATAACAATCATTTAAATCTAATGACAAATTGAAGGAAAGAAAACCAAAGTAATTAACGAGAATGGGTTAAAATTTAATCTTAAAATTAAAATGAATGATATTTACAAAAGACCGAATGTGTTAATGTAGAAATTATATACAATTTTGTATAGTTCATTATGTTTAAGTAAATCTTGTACATTTTTAGGAAATTCGTTTTTTATACTATCATCACAAGAACAGACTAGTAAAAGACGCTCCAAATTAAAATATTTACAGTCAAAAAAATAAATGTTGTAAGTCGCAATTTGGGACAGAACAGTATTTACATATAGAATTATTGCTAAGTCTAAGACGGTGAAGATGAGATGGAAATTTACAATGACCTATTCTTAATCTACATAAACTAGTAATGAAATTTCTACCGGGATAACCTGGTTTTTCAAACCAAGCTTTCGTACTGGGTACAGGGCCATTTGCCCTTAACTTTTCGAGTGTTCTCCAAATTCAATGACCACCGTTTAAGCAAATTTTCTTTCAAATGTAGTACTAAATCGCTGCATGGTATGTTATATTCACTAATTGTAGCCAAGTTTTTAGCAGATCGTGCGAGTTTATCTACCAACTCATTGCCGAGAATGCCAGAATGCCCTGGTACCCAGCAGAATTCTACAAAAATATTGTTACTATGTAGTATGTGAACAAGATATCTTAATTCATAAATTAGATAATTACAATTATTACTGATACACTTTTGTTCTAAGGCTTGTAAAGCGCTCATGGAATCACATAGTATTAAGAACTTCGAAAACTTAGAACTAAGAAATCAACTTCATATTCAGTTCATATTTGACTTCTTGGCCACGCGCGGCATACAGGGTACCGCTGTCGCTTTGCTTTCCTTGCTGCGATATCCGAGTTGACCCAAATTTCTCGTTTTTGTTGAGCATATACAAAAATCGGTCAAGAGCGAGTCGGACTCGCGCACCGAGGGTTCCGTACCATCATTCTGAAAACGTTTGCTATTTAGATACATCGTTTTATTCTTCCTGTAATCTTTACATAAACTTCTATCACATAAGATAATTTCATATTTTTCTCTATGCAAACTCCGGAGATAACTCCGGGGCGGGGGAACAATATTGTTTTTTTCATTTTTCATCAAAAGTAAAAAACAATGCGGTCTAAAAAAAAATGTTTGAGAATGTGCAAGCAGCGCTCTTTCATAAGATACACCATATGCCCTAGTAGCTTCACTTCAAAATTTTAAGATCCCCTTTCAGACCCTGTTGCAAAAAAAAAAATACTATTATTTCAAAATAGCAATATAAATTTGCAAAATAGTTGGGCAAACGTCATCTAATACTACTCCAAATTTCAAGTTGATAGCATTAATAGTTATCGAGAGAACCAGCTGCGACAGACAGACAGACTGAGTTGCACGGGTTCCTTTTTACCATTTTGGTACGGAATCCTAAAAATTCGCTATTTCTTCTAATCGGGCCTTTTGTCTGAAACACACAGTGCCTAATCTTAGTTTGTTAGCTGTCACTCAACGGTAAGGATTTATAATAACAAAACCCATTTGTCAACTGTCTAACAACGCAGATCGAAACCCTTTGACGCCATGGCGGTTTTGGTACTTTGTTTACTTAGGATGTCAATTTATCAACGATGCGATTAAGTGTACTTTTATTAATAAAGACTTTGCCACCCTGTTTCACTCCTTTAGGGGTTGAATTTCGCAAAATCCCGTCTTAGTGAGCACCTACGCCCTAAAAGGAGCCCTGATTCAAAATTTGAGACTCCTAGCACTTGTAGTTTCTGAAATTTCGTGACAAGTGAGCGCGTCATCTCCCGCGTATCGCGGGAAAACGCCTAACTACATTGATTTTGATTAATTCTCGTTATTAGTTCACTCGCAAAAAAAAATTTTTACAAGGAAATGTACATACATTTCCTTGCCTACAATTTTTTTATTTTAAGGATCTTAGTTTTTTGTATGTCAGACAGATTTCAAAATATCTAAGTTTATTAACTGGATGAAAAAAAACTTTACTTCCTAAAGTCTCTAAAATCAATCGATAAAGCCACAGAATTGGCGAGTAATTTATTTATTTATTTTGTTACTATTAATATTCAGTGGTGGCCACGTAATTAAGGACACCAGTCGATTTTCATACAAACGAGGTAACTTTGAAGCTTTAGTTCTCCGCCAGGGATTAACCGAGCTAGAGATGATCCAGATGAGTATCCAAGGAGTGAATGGAGGAAATCCAGATCGCTACACACACCCAACTGATCTGATCAAATTTTTAAGAGAAATTTCTTAATTTCTTATAATTTATTGTACGTAAAATATATATTAAAGTAAGTATTTACAGCTTAATAAGTTCCTGCCAGCGGGATAACATCCTACCAAGAATTAGAGCAGGTTTATTTCGTTTGGTTGGTGGTAGGGCTTATTTCAAGTCCGCCTGGCTAGCTACCACCATCTTGCCTAAGTCTGACGCCATAACGCCATAACAACAATTTAAAAACTGTTGTGTTCCGGCAGTTAAAGGTAAGAAAGCCAGTTCCTCAGTGGTGATGATTCCGGATGTAGTGCGCTTCCGGCCTTATCGTCACTTAACATCAGGTGAGGTGAAGGCCAAGCGCTAACCCATTGTGAATAAAAAAGGGCCTACTGATCAGAGGTCAATAATTACAAATAAAAGTACCTATTAATTTAAAAAATCTGTTGTGTCGGTGTATGATATAATATCTATCGACTTAGATTTTCTTAAATATTTTTTCATACTTTATAAAGAGCAAAAACCATTAATAGGACTAGATAATCGAACTCTAAAGGGTTTATCCTAATTTAATACATTTTCGCTGACCATCGTCAAGTTTCGTCGGATGTTTGTTGAAAGCTCGAAGAACTGTTTTAGAATACTAAATATCTCCAAGTTCCATTATCTATCACAACCTTTTCGAATAATAACAATCCAGACAATTTCGTACTTTGATCAGTTAAAAAAAATCATTACGAACGAAATTCCATCGTTTGGAGAGTTTTTCTAAACATTCCCTTTGATCGTCTTATTACTTTCAATCAAGGGATCTTAAAAATGTAAAATAGCTCTTGTATTCGATGAAATCGTAATTTTGTATTCTATTTTACTTAAGTGTATTTTCCTCTATTTTTTTTTTCACTGGTTGTTAGTCCGGTTAACCGAACTAATGAAACTGTTAACATGGTTTGATTATTATGATAATAGTTTAGTAAAACATTTTAATATGGGAATATGAGTTTTAACACGAAAATTAAAACTATGTCTCGAAATATTTTATTGAGTCTACTAATATTTTATTGAGAGTTACTTCGAAAAAATAGGATAACAAAGAGGAAATAATTAAAAATAATGAAGTAAAAAAAATCTCGTGTTCCTCCGTGTTTCAGAAGGCACGTTAAGCCGTTGGTCCCAGCTGCATTAGCAGTCGTTAACACCCACCAATCCGCATTGGGCCCACGTGGTGGGTTATGGCCCATCCTCCCTATCCACCCGTAAGGAAGGCCTAGCAGTGGGGACATTCAAAATGGCTGATGGTCAATTAAAGATCCGCGTCCTTTTCAAAGAAATAGCTTCAAAAATAGCATTTATTTTAAAGATCACGTAATTGTGATATTTACAAATCCAGCCATCTTAATGTGAAATATAACACTGGTTCTAGAAAAATGACACCTAAGCCCACGTGTGTAGGGGTCATTTACATTATCAACAAAGTAGTTTTATCCCTAGAAGGTGTAATGTTTATATCGTTACATTTTCCTGTTGTTGAATCATCTCAAAACATCTTAAGAGTACATATCGTCTCTTTCGGAGTTTTAACTTAACCGTTTCTGTTAAGTGTAGTCGTTCACCTGTGTAAGACGCAGAGGTCTCGGTTCGATTCCCAGGAGGGGGGTACATTTGTACTCTGTTTGGTTGGTGGTAAGGCTTATTTCAAGTCCTCTTGCTACCACCCACCTTATCAACAATTAAAAATTGATGTATTCCGGTAGTTAGAGGTAAGATAGCCTCCTCAGTGGTGAGGATTCCGGGTGTAGTGCGCTTACACTTTCGGCCTTATCGTCACTTATCATCAGGTGAGGTGAAGGCCAAGAACTATCCCGTTGTGGATAAATATATATGCAAAATAACATTTCCAATATGTTTTTGAATATGGTGTATGGTGTACAAGAAACTCTATAGGGTAATATAATTAAAGTTTACATATACACTTCTAAGACTTTCGCGCGTACAGTTCATTAGAAATAAAACACTCTTTACGGATTACAGCGCGTATATTATTAATTCAGGTGTTGTTTTGGAATTATTTAGTTTGTATTTATTGTTTTTTTTTTTTTAAACTAATAAATACAAACTAAATAATTCCAAAACAACACCTGAATTAATAATATACGCGCTGTAATCCGTAAAAAGTGTTTTATTTCTAATTAAAGTTTAGTCGAAAAACCCTGCAGAGAAGGCGATGCTCTGAAACGCACAGGCTTTTCCGACTATACAGAGCAGACAGTGTCTGTACCCCACAGGCATTTCTAATATCGCACCTTGGACCTCAGAGATTGCGACACTATGAAAACTGGTGTACAATGACGTAAGATATCATCGAATCGGGGAATATGGATTCTTTTTCAAAGTAGAGCCTTTGAAGTTTCGAACTAAAAAGATAAAGAAAGTACCATCTGCTTGAAAATTATAAGTAGGTAACAAACTTTGAATAAACATAATAAGGGAAAATAACTTTTTACATGTCAAGGCTTGGCTACATTTTTTTGCCTGCATAATCTAATATCCTTTTTAGCCCTTCAACCATCATTACGTTTTTTCGAAAATATAACTATATTTATTAGTGTGTAAGGTCAAATACATTATCGGTACTAGAGTAATATGTTTTATATAACATAAACAAAACTATAACATTTATTTAGCATCTAAAACAAGATATCTTGAAGCGATACACATGCGCTGCGGATCGATGTGCAACGTTGCAGTGCCACCTAGATTTCAAAAATGGCACCTAGATTTAGAAAACGAACTTTTCTATATTGTCTCAGGTCTGGGTGTTCGTGATACCACCGTTGTCTCTGATTTCCATAACACAAGTGCTTTAGCTACTTACTTTGGAATCGGAGCAATGTATGTGATGTTGTCAAATTTATTATTATTATTACCTGCCAAGTCGATCCGTGAATACCACATTAGCAACGATTTAGGTACGACTATGAGAAGATACCACTGTTGGTGTTCCATAACACAAGTGCTTTAGCTACTTACTTTGGAATCGGAGCAATGTATGTGATGTTGTCAAATTTATTATTATTATTACCTGCCAAGTCGACCCGTATATATCACATTAGCAACGATTTAGGTACGATTATGAGAAGATACCACTGTTGGTGTTTAGTCGCAAGAAGCGTTCTCCAGTTTTGCTTCAGTACTGTTATTGCGTGCGCCGGCGAAACACCTCTATCTCGGAAACTTTTGTTGCGGTATGAAACATATATCGAAACTTGCGGATTTAGTGTGTGAAAAGTTTGTTTAGTGCGTTTTGAGAATGACTTGTGACTAATAAAGGATTACGGTAAGTTTGATTGGTTTTTTTTTTCATATTCGGTGATTTTCTGTTACAATTTGATTGGTGAAAACACAATTGTGGGGAGCATTAAAAAAATTAAAGTAAACCCTTTAACGCTGATCCGGATGCCTACGTCCAGCTATAAAATCACTAATTACCGTTGTGTTTCGCGCCCGCGCGGACTCTTGCGTCCCGCCTCGTGCGCCCGGAAAAACCGGAAATACAGATTATTATTATCGCGTAGAACTAAATAATGAAGATGTTTTAGTCTTTAATTGTTAGTATTTGAATATGGCCAACATATTCATAGAACACAATTTACTAATTGAATAAATATAGTGTAATTGCGAAGTTATTGGATAAGAAATATGGGGAAAATACGGCATTTTTTTTCTTCTGTTTGCTCCTATTCATAGTCGTTTACATAAATTGGAAAACCTTTACAAAAATCTCCGGCGCACCCGGCGCAGAAGGGTTAAGAATTTTTTTTTTGCATTTTTTTTTTGGATGGATGTATGTACTCATTGATAATTATGTAGAAAATTATTTACGTAAATACCTAAATAAGTGTTGTTATGTATGGTCGAGGAAAAAGTTTTTCCGTAAGTATTTTATTAAAAAAACTAGTTTTTGTTCCATAACTTGTTATCATATTGTAGGTAATAATAATTATGACGCCATTTGCTATAGAAGTTGCAAGTTGTTTAAAACACTTAAGTTTCCAGTTGACCAAAAAACAATGTACTTATTACTGATGTCTACTGATGTAAGTAATGTATACATACATCAGTATAGACTTAGGTACTTCATCAGTGGACTTAGGTAAGTATAACAGTAATATTTTTAAAAGTCCCGTATGCTTAGTAACTGAATTTGAAATCGGACGATAAAAAAACTATACAAGGTGTTACAAAAATACTTCTAATGCCGAATATGGTATACTAGCGGCCCGCCCCGGCTTCGCACGGGTGCAATGTAGTTACTAATGTGGTGAGTGTGAAGTGATTAGACTATACTACAGGATATCTTATATAGTGGTGGCCACATAAATAAGGCCGCCAGTCGATTTTCATACAAACGAAGTAACTTTTAAGCATTGCTTCTCCGCCAGGAACTGACCGAGCGGTGATCTGGTGATGGCCATCCAGGGAATAAATGGAGGAGATCTAGATTTCTAGACACACCCAAGTGATCTGACCAGCATTTTAAGAGATGTAAGGATATGTTTAATTAACCGCGAATATAGCATAAAAATGTATTAAAATCCTGCAAATGAAAATTCTGATGCTTACTTCTCTTAGAATGCTAACCAGATCAGTTGGGTGTGTATTGCGATTTGAATCTTCTCCATTTACTCCCTGGATGGCCATCATCAGATCATAGCTAGTTCAACCCCTAGCGGAAAACCAAGACTTTAAAATTACCTTGTTTGTATGAAAATCGACTTGTGTCCTTAATTATGTGACCACCACTATATGTATATACGACGTACATAACTTACGCAAGGGGTGTTATAAGTTTGACCTGTGTGTGTCTGACTGTCTGAGGCAACCTAGCTCCCAAACTTATAAACCGATTTTGATGCGGTTTTTTATGCATAGTTTAAAAGATCTAAGTGTACAGACGACGGGACTGATGAAACTTTGGTAAGTTCTTCTGCTTACGACCGAGAAGGTCCCTGGCTAAAAAAACGGAGTATTACAGTACGCATGCCGGGTGCAGCTTATAAATAAAAATATGTTGGGCACTATCAGGATTATCAATCTCGATCATCCAACACTTCTCTATAATATACAAAGTATTACAAAAATACCCCTAATACCGAATATAGTAATAGGGACCATCAAACTGAACAACTTTCACTATGGGACCAACTCTGAAATCGCGAAATAAAAATCAGCTGTTTCATACAAAAATTCAAATCGAAAATATCAAAATGTATAAAACAGCAGATTTTTTTTTCGCGATTTGAGAGTTGGTCCCAATAGTAAAAGTTGTTCAGTTTGATATTCGGTATTAGGGGTATTTTTGTAACATGTTGTATACCTACCACATTTCTTGTCATGTTATACGGTTGCAAAATAAAAAGGCTATTCGGCGAGCTGACTCTCGAGCAGGCGACATTAGAGCTGGCCATGGGAGAAACAATCACTGCGCAGATCTACACCAGCCGCTCTTAAACTTTGTCCCTGTGCTTTATTAATTTTTATAGCATAGGCGACTTGACCGGATATTGTATTCTTTTAAAATTAATCTGATAATCAGATGGAATAATTTTGCTTATTACAACGCAATAAGGAATAAATGTCAGAGCTGTCAATATAACACCATAGATACTATTAAATGAAATGCATTCTACCTACTCTCAGGGGAAATGACCAAAGAGAATGTAATACTACGTTGATATGACAAATGATATTTATTTTTCTTATTTAATCAATCAAATGCACAAAAAAGTTTCAATTCCGACGTCGAAGTCAATCACAGCAAAAGTAGCTTCTTTTCACTTTTTAACCCTGTTAGGTAATAAATATTAAAAAAATACGAAACACGTGTTCAATTAATTTTGTGAAAGAATGTCTATGCCAAATTCCAAGTCAATCGGACCAAGGAATCGCGTTCTCCCATACAAACTTTACCACCCTGTTTAACCCCTTTAGGGGTTGAATTTCGGAAAATCCCGTCTTAGTGAGCACCTACGCCTTAAAAGGAGCCCCCATGCAAAATTTGAGACTCCTAGCACTTGCAGTTTCTGAGATTTCGTGATCAGTGAGTGAGTGAGTGATTTTCCCTTTTATATATATAGATAGATAGAGACCATCAAACTGATCAACTTTTACTATGAGACCAACTCTGAAATCGCGAAAAAAAATATCAGCTGTTTCATACAAAAATTAAAATCGAAAATAACAAAATGTATGAAACAGCTGATTTATTTTACGCGATTTCAGAGTTGGCCCCACAGTAAAAGTTATTCAGTTTGATGGTCCCTATATACCATATTCGGCATTAGGGGTATTTTTGTAACACCTTGTAGATAAAGCAGTACCTAACATAGTATTTTTTGTAATACAAAGCTAATATTTGTAAAAAGTAAGTCCTTTCTTTTTTGATAATAAATGCAAAAACATTCACAAAAATAGCAGAAAATCATAGTCTTACGTGTTTTATTATTATTACTCCCTCCCGCCTTGTTCGGCAGATTTGCGATACGGCAGAAGCTAGTTTAGGCAGAATCGTGTTAGGGCGGAAATAGTACAGTCAATGAACTTATTGGGTCCTTTTTTAAATTTTGAAATTTTAGCATTCACAATGCTATTTTTATATAATACCAAATAATATACTAGAAAAAATACGACTCGCACCAGATCATGTTCTCGGACGGGAATCGAACCCGCGATCGGATCGAATCGGATCGAATCGAATCGAATTCATTGGTGAGATGGCGCTGGCTTGCAGCGTAAGAGTTGATATACTAGAAGAAATTCGACGTTCCCACTAGTGACTCGGTAGCTCAGCGGTCAGAGCATTGGACCGGATATCCAAAGGTCGCGGGTTCGATTCCCGTCCGAGAACATGATCTGGTGCGAGTCGTATTTTTTCTAGTATATCATTTGGTATTATTGGGTCCTTACCTATGAAATTGTTGTTTTTTTCTCACACACAGAGAACTTCGTAACTTCTATGATTTAAAACATTTATCAGTTGCTGGATATTACATCAAATTATGACCATAGTCGTCAACTATCAGCATCATTAAGGTCTATTTATTTTGTTTTCTTAGCATTAAAAAAAAATACCTTGAAAGTGACCCTTTTTTGTTAGCGAAAATAACCACTTTATCCGTTGTAACTTAGCCGAAACTTATTTTTTCGCTTAAGTTATGTTGCCTTAGTTCAAACATTTGAAAATAAAAGTTTTGTTACAATAGTGTTTACGGTTGTTTAATAAATTATGAAAATGCTAGTATGGAAAATGCAAATTGTTAAAAATATTTTACAAACGTCGGGAATTCTAAAAACCAATAAATAAAAACTAAATAATTCCAAAACAACATCTGAATTAATAATATACGCGCTGTAATCCGTAAAAAGTGTTTTATTTCTAATATTTCACTGTTTTCAAAATATATTATAAACCGAAATAACTACTTAGCCAAAAACATTTACCTCAAAACATGTAAAGTTACTTTTAACTCTGTTTTCATTTAACCCTTAAAAAGAAACCTCACTAAATTCTATCGAATGGTTTTCTATTTTAACTTAAAGATTTAAAAAAACCAAAGATCATCTCAGGTAATAATAAATCAACTCTTTATGATCAAGCTGTCGAAAACAGAAATTAAGTGAATCGTTAAAATGTATAAAGAAGCACTTTTGTTTAATTAAGTAAAAGTACTGTGAATTATTTAAACAGTATTTCAGAATTTAACATCATGCTCAACTAATGTTTTTTTAAATAAAGGTTTAAGGAGTAGTCTGCACACTAGCGCCGCCATTGGAAAAAAACATAGTGCTTAAATAAAGACGAAATTGTGATTATTTTTCTGTAGTTCACTCCGAAGAAGCTTTGTGGTACTTTTTATCGCTTAAACAATATTTTCTAGCCTGTCGTTTAGTTTAATGGAGTTTTTTTAGCGAAAAATGGCCACTTTTAGCATTGTATTGTTATTGTATAAGCGATAAAAAGTACCACAAAGCTTCTTTGGAGTGCACTACAGAGAGATAATTCACAATTATTTTCGACTTTTTTAAGCACTATGATTTTTTTTCTAATGGCGGCGCTAGTGTGCAGACTAGTGCTCTTAAATAGTAAATGAATACCTTTCTGGTGGCTGTAACTATCAGGTACGTACTTAAACTTGACAAATGCACATCACTATTTTTAAGTTATATTAATTTTGTACAAAAATAGAACCATGTTTTTACTTTTCGGTGATTAAGCTTTTTGAACTAAGGTTTGCCATCCAGATTGTAAAAAACAGTTTTTGAAAATTAATAATGAATTTTATTTTTGTAATACAAAAGTAAGGAGCTTGGTGGAACAGTGGTTTAGCGCCTGGCCCAGCTATTGCGGAGGTCAAGTGACTTTCGCAAGGGTCGATCATGGGATGGGTGACCAAAAATTTATTATCTCGAGTTCCTCCGTGCTTCAGAAGGCACGTTAAACCGTTGGTCCCGGCTGCATTTGCAGTCGTTAACACGCACGAATCCGCATTTGGCCTGCGTGGTGGGGTGGGTTATGGCCCATCCTCCTTATCCACCCCTACGTAAAGCCAATGCTCCAGCAGTGGGGATATCTAAAATGGCTGATGTCGAATATACAAGTTGTTTTTTTTTCCTTTACGTCGGATCATTGAAAATATACAATTTATTCGGAAAGGAAAATGTTTATTTTTTGGTATAAATTAATTCTATACAAAAGCGTTGGGCGATCAAATGAAATTGACTGTGCCAAGTATTAATGTCAATGGTTGATACTATTATGTTCACAATGGCAATGAAAGTACATTTGAGACGCGACGATCAAAGTCTTAATTTTAATCTCATAGGTTGGCTGCACGTGCAAATAGGATGACGACCTCTGTGGTCGAGTGGCTTTTCAAGGTGTTGCCATCTCTGAGGTCCCGGGTTCGATCCCCGGTTGGGTCAATTTAGAAAACGAACTTCTCTATGTTGGCTCTGGTCTGGGTGTTTGTGATACCACCGTTGTTTCTGGTTTCCATAACACAAAGTGCTTTAGCTACTTACTTTGGTATCGGAGCAATATATGTGATGTTGACAATATATAATATATACAATATAATGTGATTTAAACGATTTAATAACGTGATTTAATAAGAACATTGTTCCTGGTACCACACTGTCCATAGCACACTCTTTCCGTCACTTATTTATTTGTGGGCGGGAGGGTGCAACGCCCGCCCGCCCACAAATAAATGCACATGCAGCAGATTTCTTGCATATTTTGGCATTTGTTTTTAATCGACTTCAAAAAAGGAGGAAGTTCTCTGTTCGTCTGTATGTTTTTTTGTGTTTATCCACCGATTACTTAAAAACGGCTTGACCGATTGAAATGATTCAACGTTATTGGTGTCACGCATCAGAGGTGAAGGAACTTTTGCTGCAGCAACTTCAAATAAGACAACAAGTAAACAATTAGTTGATTAATTAAATTAAAACTAGTCAATTTTCGATTTACTTTGACAAGGTTCCATCCCATTATCATCGCGCTGATTATACCATGGGTTTGTAAATTACTATTTTCCATTTTTTAAAATTTGTGATTTAAGCATTCACAATGCTATTTTTATATAATACTTTCTACATTAAGAAGATACGAAAGATATTCAATTGAATGTCGAGATAATTCCTTGTACATTGGTGAGATGGCGCTGGCTTGCAGCGTAAGAGTTGATATACTAGAAGAAATTCGACGTTCCCACTAGTGACTCGGTAGCTCAGCGGTCAGAGCATTGGACCGGATATCCAAAGGTCGCAGGTTCGACTCCCGTCCGAGAACATGATCTGGTGCGAGTCCTATTTTTTGAAGTATATTATTTAATATTACTATTTTTCCACTTCAGAAATAGGAAACCGTTTATTATTAAATTATGCTCACAATTAAAAACAACCTAGTTATTGAACTAAGAATTCCGCTTCGATCTAGGTACACACAACAGCACGTCAGGTTATACAGTTTAACTGCAAAAACAGCTTTTATTGCGTAGGGCATAAAGGCGGGCTCAAGGTCAACATGTATAGTCTGAGATGCTGTCGTTGTGTACTAATCTCAAGTTGAAAAATATTTATTTAAATTGAAAAGCTCGTTTCGTTGCGTTTGTGTATCTGTGTGAAAGACCTTACACGAATTTCTCATTATTCAGAATTACGTAAGTCACATCAAAATATATTGACTGCCATTAATTTATAAAGCATACGGAGCTTTAGAATTAATTGATTTAAGTACCTACGATTAAGTGCTTAATTTTGCTGTGTGGTATTTAAAACTCGTCGTCCTACTTTACTTTATTTTATGTGTTGATTGTTTTATTAATGTTTTGTTTGACACAAAAACACTCTTTGCATATTTTATGGTTAAATATAAAATACGTTACAAATTGAGTTTTTTAATCCACCTTGTTTTTTTTTAATACAACATATAAGAAATTGCCATGTGTCTGAGAAAAAAACCGTTTTTTTTAATTATCCGTTTAAGATAGCAAGCTAAACATAAATATACGACTTCTGAATTCCATAAATCATGTTCATTTATTTATAATGAAAGAAAATAGAAAGATAGAAACTGGCTATTTTTTACCATAGAGGATGATACTAATGGCGGCGCCACAAAAGACTGTCCTAAAATCGTTTGGTTGGTTGTTTCAAATGTCAAATCAGTGTATTTTAACCAATCAAAACCATTTTGCTAACTACAGAGCACAATGGCGCCACTTGCGAAAACTTATGCGTATGACGTCTCATTGCTAAAACTTTTTAACTGATCCAGTCCATAGGCATTCCAGCGCTGGGTTCGACCGCTAAATTGTAAATGTATTGTGAACCGGGCAATAAATTACGGCCTTTCCACAAAAGATTTTAAAAAACTGTTCAACAAGTGTTTAACTTAGACTCTGTTTAAATGTGATGCTGTCACTGTTTTGACAATATTGTTTGAAAGAGACGGCATCACATTGAAACAGTGGCTAAATTAAACAGTGTTTTAAATTCTTTTGTGGTAAGACCGTAAGTTATTATGACGACGTGGACTTTTGAAAATCCCCACGGGAAGTGATATACCACGCGGACGGAACTCAACCTTTATAAATAATATACTGAATTTGTAAGATTTATAACTTTATTTAATAGTACTGTGATTTTGTTGCCAAAATCTAATTTCCTTAGTATCAAAGGGTTTTCTCATAACAAACCCTTTCTGTTCATTTGACTCGATTATAGTTAAAAGGTTCTGCGTCGGATCATAAAATTTGATAAAGGTTTGATATTTCAGTCCATATTAATATAGTGTTAAGAATACTACAGACTAATAGTATTCTGTCTTCTATCAAGAATCTAGATAACGCTTCATGAACTAAAACTGCACGCAAATGAGGCACTGACTGACAAAACATAAAGCGATTCGAAATTTAGAAAGATACGTTTACACTTACGTGTATAGCACTGACCTGAAAAATTTTTTTGTAGTTATGGAGGCCAGTTATTGAATGGTGTTGCCGAGCCGGCCTCTTTTTTTACTAGTTTATGGTTTTTTACTTTTAACTTATATTTTTGAATTCTGTACTTTTTATACTATAACATATTTTCCTTTTGTTTTGTACTCCGTGTTTTTTATTACTTGTCAAGTTGTGTTCGTCAGTTTATAATAAAAGTACATTTAAACTACTATTATTTCTTTAAAGTCCTGAAAGAGACACCCATTTTAGCTCAGTTTCATGTATGTGTGAAATTCGAATCCCCACATGAATATTTTTGTCCGGGTACAAATTACTATTCTTTCCAAATTCAACTTTAAACAGTAAGAAACAAAGAAGATAATACTTTTGTGAAAAGAGAAATATATTATGTAGCTTACTCCCGCAAAAATGCGGATATTTTTTGCGGGAGTAAGCTACATATATTTCTCTTTTCTAATTATAGGTCTCATAATTTAAACGAATAACTTTTTGCATGGAAGCAATCCTTTTTTTAAGCAATTCTGCAATCGCGAAATATTTCTATGAGCCTTTGTAATAAATAAGTTTAATCGTTTTGCGTTATTTCATTGACACGTGATTTTGATTGTAATGCAGCCATTATGGTGGGATCTACGCGAATGGGTGAGCCCGACTCGCACTTGTCCGGTTTATTTTTTTCTTAATTAAATACGAAGTTCTGTCTAATTCCTTCTAGCTTTTTATATTTATTTTTCATAGTCCGGCATTTGTTTTCCTAACAGGATGTGCAAAAATGATAGTATGACTAAGAGGACATGTATATCCTCATGGTCATACTGGTATGACAAACTAATATGACCACGAGGAAACGGGGAACATTTTTGGGTGACTTTAGCGAATTTTAAAAAACTTACCTTGTCAGGTAGGTAAGTAAGGTTAGCACAACAAAAAAATACATGAAATTAAAATAAAACAATTAAAAATTACAAAAACAACAATAAGTTATCAAAAATTAATAATTAACTTCTGCACCCTGTAAAATGCTTTTAGGGTTAATATAATTACTTCGAGATCCTTTTTCCCCGAAACCGATTTGAAATAGGCCAAAAATCATTTTATATCATATCCCTCTTATCTAGATCCTTGATAAATGACTTTTCCTAAATCTAATATCAGACATTTGGTACCTATTACAAACTTTTGACTATTAACTTTGATTGTTCTAACTAATTATGTTTTTAAACCGTTATTAACAGTTTGCTCTTTTAACATTTGTGACATCCATATTATTTTAATCGTTTTGAAACGATTAAATAAAAGGACGACTGGCACTTTCCATAGAAAAATGCTTAACTTGTTATACTATTGAATTTGGTCTTACAATATAGCCAATAATATTTTCTACATTAATCATGTTTTGCCTTATTTTTAGTAAAAGTAGAAAAAGAGTTGAAGACATGAAATCCTTAAAGGGCAGAAAAGTCTCTATGAAATTTTACCGTAAAAACATGTATGCACAAACCATAATTCCTTTGCTTTTTTCGAAATTAATAAAACGAAATTTCAATTTTTACTTTGATTTGTTATTACTGATAGACTAATAAGTGAACAAAGAGCAGATTATAAATCACAGAGTTAAAAAAAGTACACATCTTCAGCATAAATGACGGGTTTCCTTAGACTTTTCTCAGTACAAGGTCACCCCAGCAGTCGGGATGTTAAAACGGCTGGTGATAATGATGATGATGAAAATGGTCTGCAAGCTTCCAGTATATGTACAAATAGTACGAGTATGAGCAGTCATCATCATCATAATTACCAGACGCACTACACAAAATGCTCGTAAAAGACCTCTCCCAAGGATCTCCACGATCCTGCGCTGCCAACATCCAGCGGCTTCCCATGAATTTCATCAGATCGTCAGTCTACCTTCACAGGCGACTCAGGGCCAACCGGCGGCGTATGAGGCAAGTATCGGGTTTTTAGTGGGTATTCCCCCTCCCGGGGTCACTGGCTGGGTTGCCATCGAGCCACTGGCTGGGTGGTACCACGGGAGGTGGTCGTGGAGGGAGCTCGACATACCAACGAGTCCCACATACCAACCCCCTGCTCAACTGCTTGGGATCCCCCAAGCAGTTGAGCAGGGGGTGAGCAGGGAGCGTAAATGCATTTTTATCGGTACAAAAAAATATTAAAAAAGATCATCAGTCCACCTTGTCACGTCTTCTTACTTGTTTTAATGGTCTAAAGGCACGTCACACACAAATCTTTCGAAAAGTAATGTGATCGTAAACGTCCGTTCCCTTTTAAATTAGCTAATAGAAACTCTTTTGGAAAGATATTGATTTAGTGGTACTTACTTAAGAGGAAACACCACGGTCGAGAGAATTGTAAAAACCTATAGAAAGTTGACGTAGTCCCCTGTTTCCTCCCCCAAAACTAGACCAACCTGTACATAGGACCTGGTCAAGTTCAACGGACTTTTGTAGTCTCGCTTTTTCAAAAACATTACTTTAATAACCTGTTGATTTCGGCAAGGTACTTGGCTGAATCGCTCTAGCTTTTGTAGTAAACATTTCACTACAAAAGCCAGAACGTTTCGTCCAAGTACCAGCCCCCCTAGCATGAACGACGAAACACGATATATATCGCGTGATATAGCGTTTTATCGACACTCAACTGTCAAAATCCATTGTCTTTTGACAGTTAAACGTGATAAATCGCTATATCACGTTTCAGTGGTCATGCTAGGGGCGCTGGCCGAAATCAACAGGCTTTTGTAATCTCGTTGGCCGCACATTTACAAAGGTGTTTTTTTACATTTTTCATGTTCCTTCAACATTTTATTATGCAAAAATAAATGCAAAGTGTTTCATAAAATCAACAAGAGTGAGCACTTTCATTTTTTATTTCTCAAACCCGGAAACAATCCTTTTCGTGGAAAGACACAATATTACGAGAACCATTAATCATTGTTTCTTGGGAAAACCTTTTCTTTTTTTCGAGAATAATACTTGGGCTGCTACAATCTGGTTGTAATAGTATTTATTGTAATATATTACCTAGTGAAATAGTAACAATAAGGGTGTCTGTGGTCCCTTCGTTGTTTCTGATAGCCATAACAAACACACGTCACACGTTTTTTTTTATCCACAGCGGGATAGTGCTTGGCCTTCACCTCACCTGATGTTAAGTGACGATAAAGCCGAAAGTATTGTCAATGGACAGTGATTTTCTTTAACTTCACTCAAATATAATAATAATATTAATTTATTGTTCTATAAAACAAAAAATAGTTTAAATTTTTTTTTAAATAATTGACGCTAAAGTACGTATATTTGATATGTATGGCAAAGAGTAAATTTTACACATTAAAATACGTCGTTTTTGCAAACGCTAGTAAAAATTCTTTAGTTTGATGGTCCGAAGAAATGGTTTTTCCATTTTTGGTTCATTACCACCGGTGTACGTATTTTATTCGTTATCTACACTATTTGGAAGTAAATGAATTAGCGATGTGGGTTGGAAAATTGTCAAATCCTTCTTTGGTTGAAAATATTCTGATAAATGGTAATATTGTGAGACAGATTGTAATGAAACGGCTGTTACAATAAAATTTTCCGAGACGGCGATACAGTATCCACACCGCAGGAAGTCTGCCTTCCGCAGATGACTAAATAGTTACTACCTTCCTAATGCGGAATGCCCAAACATGTCACCGCTTTCTGTAAGAGAGAAAACTTATATTCAATTCAATTCAATTCATATAATACTAAATAATATACTAGAAAAAATAGGACTCGCACCAGATCATGTTCTCGGGAATGGATTCCCGTCCGAGAACATGATCTGGTGCGAGTCCAATTTTTGCTAGTATATTATTAAGTATTATATAAAATAGCATTGTGAATGCATAAATCTCAAAAATTTAAAAAGTTTTATAGCTTTCTCATCTTAATCAACTGTTTAAAAATATCTGGAAAGATGTTCAGTTGAATGTCGAGGTAATTCCTTCTACATTGGTGAGATGGCGCTGGCTAGCAGCGTAAGAGTTGATATACTAGAAGAAATTCGACGTTCTCACTAGTGACTCGGTAGCTCAGCGGTCAGAGCATTGAACCGGATATCCAAAGGTCGCGGGTTCGATTCCCGACCGAGAACATGATCTGGTGCGAGTCCTATTTTTTCTAGTATATTATTTAGTATTATATAAAATAGCATTGTGAATGCTTAAATCTCAAAAATTTTAAAAGTCAATTCAATTTACGTTATTGCATTGCACAATGAAAACAAGATGGTAATAAAATAACAAAGTACCTACATTGTAGACCCTGAAAAAGGCATGGCACATCATAAAAAAAACAAATAAACGAATTAAGAATAACATTGTACATACGTACACGCATATTATTATGCGACTGTCTATACAAAGTCTTGAAAATACGAAAGGGGTATGAGTAATTTTCTAAGAAGAGGTGGGTCAATTTTTTTTTCGATATCGCTTCCAAAAAACCATTTCATCGCAAAGATCTTATCCCAGTAAGCAAAAAATTATTAAACAGCGGTAGTCTAGCATGGGCAGTTTATGAGATATTTATGTTTAAAAAAAATATTTGGTTAAATTTTTTATGCGATTTCGCTTCCAAAAAACCATTTCATCGCATAGATCTCATCCAAATAAGCAAAAAACTATTAGGCAGCGTAAATCTAGCGTGGGCAGTTTTTGAGATATTTAAGTTTAAAAAATAATATGTGGGTTTTTTCTTTTTTTGGTTATTTCGATAAGGTCTTTGAGATCAAAGAGACTTTTGGAAGCGACATCGCAAAAAAAAATGACCCACTTTTTACTCATACCCCTTTCTGTGGAATTTCAGTCACAGTGACTACCAGACTAATGGAAATAAATATTTTCAAATCCAAAGCGTCGGCGAAGTGACTCAGCGAGTAGGAATGCAAAAACGGCTTATTTGTTATTTCAAACATATTAATTGATCGCTGACAGATGTAAACAAAAATGAGACGGCATGAGCAAAAAACTATAAAAAACCTCATATTATTATGTGCATGGAAATAACAGCTTAACTGCGAACAAATTAACAGCTTATCCATATTATATTTTAACATAACAACTGAACCTAGTTTGATGAATTTTAGTATATATTGAAACTTAGAGAAGGATTTTGGCTACCTATGATACCTAGAATTGTGTAGTGGGTTTTCACATCCGGTCTGCGGTTGCGAAGGTTAAAATAGTTTCGATAGGGTCGGTCATGGGATGGGTGACCAAAAATATCTTAATTGATCTCCTCCAAAACTGTTGATCTCGGCTGCGTTGCAATCCGCATTGGACGTGTGGTGACTTATGGCCCATCTCCTTATATAATAATTTTATTAAGGATATAAACAAGAAAGGCCTATGTCCCTGCAGGCCCGCAATGCCCCCAACATTAAATTGGTGAATGGTGGTATATTCTTATGTATCTATTACATTATGACGTCACTATAAAAATAAGATATATTTAAGAGAGCATACAACGTGGGAAGAAATTTTCATAGTAGAAATATCGAAATTATTGACAACCTTATCGTTTTTAATTAATAACTAATAAACTATTTCTTATTTTTAGAAAACTGTCAATCACAAAACTAATGAGCTATTAAGATTCTTTTTATTATAGTTTCAAGGTTATGTATATTGGCACAGATTTGAAAAACTACAAAATTGGAGGTCACTTTACGATTTTTTTATATCGAGAAAAATTTTAGCTATCATGTTTTACATGTCATTGTGTTGGCAACACGGTTACATCACGAAGGTGACGCAGCTGTCAAGTTGACAGTGTCAACTGTCAAGTTGACAGTGTCAACTGTCAAGTGCCAATCGCGCCGAAAATACTGGACTTTTCGCTCTCTGGGCTCCGACTGGCTTGAAAAAGTTTTTAATGCATACCTTTAAGTTTCTTTTTCTTTTGATTTTATTGTTGGTCAATATACATTTTTGTTGTGTGATTACATCCCAATAGTTTGATTTGAACCGTAATAAGAGGATAAAGTTTACACATGACTGAGTACTATATTTACTTTCTACATATTTTTTTTGGGGCCGATAAATCAAGTCATATTTTGTGAAATCTTGATCAAAAATGTGTATTTGACGTTGCACGGCCCCTTGTACCTACAGGGGCAAGGGACAAAGTATTGCTGTGAGGTTGGATTTTCTTAAACCTTTCAATACTTTTGGACAATCCCTAATATCAATTTACCTATCTTTAGGTTGATATTTGATATTATATATTATATGTTACCAAACAGATGACAGATAAGTAATGAAGTTTGCCGGTCGGTACACAAACAAAGACAAGTTTTTTTATTAGGCCGATAACGAGAACAAATATTTGTGTTTAGTTAATATAGATATAGGCGGTTTCACAAAGTGACACTATTGGATACTAAATCTAATATTAGTTATAAGTGGGTAGTTTCATTTATGATAATAGAAAAAGTACCATTTAACCTTTTTTCGTACCAAAATGGTAAAAAGGAAGTCTGTCTGTCTATCCGTTTGTCACAGCTGGATATCTCAAGAACTATTAATGCTATGCCGGATAGTTTTCAACTTTTGATGAAAAATCAAAAGAAAAAATCGCCCCCCCCCCTCCTTATCTCCAAAGTTTGCATAAAGAAAAATCTGAAATTATTCTATGTGATAGAAGTTTATGTAAATATTACGGGAAAATAAAACTATGTCACTAAATAGCACACATTTTAATAAAATCATCATCGAAAATTACATTAGTTCCACTATCGGTAAAGAGATGGTGCTGACCTAAAACTGCACACTGCAGTGTATTTATATAATTATGATGGTACGGAACCCTCAGTGCGCGAATCCGACTCGCTCTTGACCGGTTTTTATAATTGAAACTGTTTGTAAAAGTCATAAATTAATATACCTAGTTAAGTTGTCGCCTTTATCTCAATGAAATATTTTAATTTTGCTTAATTTAAAAAAATTGCAGTATTTAATATTATATAGCGGAATCCTTTTGTCTAATTTTCAACAATATTTTCAAAGTTAAAACGAATATTTTCTGTAAACATAAACGTACCAGTAACGATTTGTTTTGATTTTATAGTTCATATGACAGGAACACGATAAAAATATTTTATATCGAACGATGTATGTACCAAAATAAACTAATTTGAGACAGATTATATATTATAGAAAATAAACAGGCGTAGGTAACAAAACTCTGTTATTTATTTACATTTAAATTTTACACACTCTGAACATTTATTTTAAGGCTACTTTAAGGCGCAAGGTAATCAAAAACATCAAAGACATAATATATCAATAATAAAACAAAAAAAAAATGTTTTTCTTATTGATATATTATGTCTGCCTAGATATAGGTAACGGTTATCTGTCGTTGAAAAACCTAAATTATGAAAACGAGGGGTTTTTTTTGAAGTTTTTACTTTAGTCAAAATTATAGTATAGCAGTGATATTTTTCCTTTTAAGGCTCCTATATACCTCAAGTGGCGCCCTCATTTTAATTAAATTGATTGCTCGCTAAGTACATAATGTATCGAAAATTCACATGTACAGATTGAAAACAATAACCTCAGTAAGGGAGGGCGCCACTTGAGGTATATAGGGGCCTTAACTTCATTATTTGTATTACTGTCCTGAATTTTTCACGTATCCAAAAGCAACCGTTTACCTACAGTAGGAGGGGACACACACATTCACTCTACCAAAATTTTGCTCTTAAAAGCTTAATATTTGCTAAATAATATCACAAGAAGAGTTGATTATGCTTAAATTGCAAATCATTTGTTTGTATGGAAAGCTCACTGTTCGCTGGACTCCAGGCGATCGTTTTTTGTTTTCTTTTTTACTCAATTCTTTAATTTACTTACACATATTAACATTACAGAAGAGTTTTTGGCGCCATTTTGTCGAGTTCGGTTTGGTGTCTATTTTAATTATTTTCAAATTGATTCATAGTGGATATTGTCTACAAGTGTCTACGCAACTGAACAATATGCGGGATAATTGAAATAGGCGCGATCTTGGTTGTGTGAAGCTGAGACTTTTATTGAAGTGGTGGCTTCCTTGGCAGAACTAACCGAGTAAACTGTCTTGATATACTTGGTGCCAAATGCTCCAAGCAACATTGGAATGCGATGCACCCGCATTCTAATGATAAATTAAACAATATTTACCACTGAACTATTTAACACTTGACACTGGCAAAAATTACTTCCAAGAGGAAAGTAGATTGCCATAACAAAAAAAGAAGAAGAAGAACATTACAGAATTGTTTTGCGTAACATTGCCAGTCTGTAAAGGACAATAGTTGACCTAATAATGCTCATTCAAGTTAGGTCCTGGAAATTTAATAACATTGGTGAACAATGAAGATTATATTGGTTAATGGTGTTATCAAAGGGATTGTAGGTTGGCCTCGCAATTTGCTTACCGCCAACGAATATAAAGGGTTGGAAATGGGGCATTGTTTTAATGAAAGCGGTATAGGGTTACGAGGAAAATATTGAGAAAAATCTTCAATCTACCTTTAGTATGAAAATATTCGATCGAATCGAAGTTCCAGAGCGTTTTAACATCAGTACGAAAATATATCAATATAAAATCGAAACAGAGAAGGTGACAGTTGGTTACCATTAACAATTTTGTTCGTTTTACTAATTAAGAAGTTAATTTTTTAAGGTCCTGTTTCACAATCAAAAAGTAAGTTGTTCTGAGTGAGACATTACTTGACAGTTGTGATATGAAAAATATGGTCTCTGGTACTCAAAACTTACTTGAGTGACGATTTGACAGTTTATAAGATAAATATGTCAAATTATTTGACAAGTAAGCTACTCAGAACTTGCTTTTTGATTGTGAAACAGGCCCTTAATCTTCCAATGGTTCCTGCTACTAAAAGGTACTTCCATCAATTATAAATTCCTCGCCCTCATGCGCTTTTACGTGCGCGGTGCCAGCTTCAATATATTCTTTATTGGTATAGTTGATCTGGTATGAATTGGCTTCTAATTTGTCAACATACAAAAACTATATTTTCTTGGAAAAAAAAATTCTAATATTATTATTTTCTTCGTATTAAATCATTAATAGTAGATTGTTAGAAAAGGGTCGAAAGGAAGTACTTCCCATACGAGATATTTAGACTATAGTTCGAGTATGTATGGAATTGATGACTTACTCGTGTTAAACACTAAACTTTTCATTTAAAATGTAAGGAAAGTAAAAAAAATCGTAGATTTTCCAAAATATTTATTAAAGTAATTTGTTTCAATGTTCAATTTTATTTCTTTCCATAGTTGAAGTGTACTCTTATTTCAAACGATGACTCAGCGATTAAGCTGTTGGAACGCACCCATTGTAAACGTTTTAATTGCCGATGAGGTAACTCTATGGTCGACTATGTAACGAAATTCAGTTCTGTTTTAAAAATTATTTTACACCCTAGGGTGGAACGCAAAGTTTTTAACCCGCTGCTCAGTTTGAATATACACCACTTTCCGAATATAAGAAATGAAAAACACTTTACTTTATTATGTTAATAACTCATTGAAATGGGTTGTCTCTTGTCTTCATGTTAATTCAATTAAAGAATCTTGGAATTTTCTTGGAGTTGAAAGTTATTTTACCTACCGATTGAATGTAAACTTTGTTAATTATTGTGATGGAAAATTACGTCACTTTAATTGCTGACCTCATTTTTAAATTTTTGACGACTCTGTATGAAATATACAGGGAGAAAAAGCAGCCGAGAGACGAGTTTCTTGCCGGTTCTTCTCGTTACAAGGTCTCCCGCTTAGGGTTTGCGAACCGATGGCGTTCTTTAACATTCACAAGTGCTTGTAACAGCTTGACTCAACAAATGAGTGTGGAATTTAAATTATGGAAAGAAGCCACTCTTTTAATTCAAATCAACGAATTCTAAGAATTAACTTTGACCATGTTAAGCTTCTTAAAGTAAAATAGTAAATTTTAAGTCCGTAATTAGTAACAAAGCAATAAAATGCTACTTGATAAATACTTAAAAAAATCTATAATAAGAACAAATTGTGACCCTCAATATGCGAAGATGAATCCTGTTTTTATTTTAATTAATCTAATCAAGTAGATTAATCTAAGCCGTACATTTTAAGCTAATAAAACTAATCAATTGAATTATTTTGACTTTACGACTATATAAATAAATAGTCATAATGGACAAGCCTTAATTGAAACAAAATTATATTACAATAGTTAGTTGCCGCGGCAGAAAAGTGTGAAGCAGAACCAAGAAGTTTAAATTCATTATTATTTCTTCTTCAACAGAACCATTACTTTACTCTCGAGGTTTTAGGGAACTATACTAATGCTATTAACTTGAAATTTTAGACTTTTGATGAAAAAAAACCGCTACCGAAGTTTATGTAAAATTACCTACAGGAAAAATAAAACGATGTCTCTAAATAGTAAACTTTTTCGGAATGATGGTACGGAACCCTCGGTGCGCGAGTCCAACTCGCTCTTGACCGTTTATTTTTTTTAATTATTAAATATTTATGTTTTATTTGGTAATTGTCCTTAGAAGAAACTTTGATCTTAATTGAAATAATTATTGCGAATGAGCGGAATTTATTAAACAACTTTGTGTTCTACATGTTCATTATTATTTCTTCGCCAAACTAAAGTAACGTACGCGAAAAACCATCCGTTCTATGACTGTTAACACCAAATTATTTATAAAACCACCTCCTGCTTGTCCATTTGTCCAAAATGAAGAATTTCGCGCAATAAACCCCGTCAAGCGAGGTTAAAAACGATCCCATTTGTAATGGAACACAAACAGTATTAAGGAAACCGCATAAACAAAGTCTGGCTTGATTTAAGTCCGAACAGTATTGTAAAAATAGGCCTTATTTTGTTAAGCGAAGTGTCTAGTAGGGTAGACACTTTACTAGTTGAGTATCGCTTGGTATAGATAACAAGGAGTCATCATAGCGATGATGATTCTAGCGACGTCAAATAAAAAAATGTTATATACTGTGAATAATGTGGTGTATCATCATCCTTACTTGTTACAGTCATTAAAAATAATCTAAAATACAAAGTATCTTTAGATTACTTACAGGGAAGTCTCAGAAATTTTTTGTACCCAAGATTACTTAAAATAAATGATATTTTTTAAAAGTTTAATTGTCTAATGAATTATGATATTGATGATGGCTGCCTTTGACGCGTAATACTATTAAAGAAGTTTCTAGTAACTCCTTCCTTCCAAATTCCTTGTACAATGGTGAGATGGCGCTGGCTTGCAGCGTAAGAGTTTATATACTAGGAGAAATTCGACGTTCCCACTAGTGACTCGGTAGCTCAGCGGTCAGAGCATTGGACCGGATATCCAAAGGTCGCGGGTTTGATTCCCGTCCGAGAACATGATCTGGTGCGAGTCGTATTTTTTCTAGTATATTATTTGGTATTATATAAAATAGCATAGTGAATGCTTAAATCTCAAAATTTAAAAATTATTTTAAGTTATTTTTCTATACTAAACAAAGTGACGTTGTGGAATACATATTAAGGCAGATAATAGTCAGCACTTTTAAAAACCATTACTTACCTGTTTGCAAAAGTAACAAGCATCTTTACAAATGTCGACGCTATACTCTGCTATATATTCCATGATCAAATGGACTATGGACCTAAGATCATTAAAATTGTGTTATGATTTTTTGATTAACAGATAACTTTCGCGGTCGCACAAACATGTGGCATTAAATTTCTTTCAATAGCTTAGATTTGTGCTATAAAAATTAAATCGCAGTGGCCTTGCTACTCGTTTGTAATGTTTGCTAAAGAATTTGTATTGGTTGTTTTTATTCAGCTATCAACATCAATCAATAAATAATGCTAAATTTGTTTTTACTGGAACAATTTATTATTTAACATTTTGATACGGAGTTTTAATAGTGATAGTGCCTAGTACAGGCGAGGAGAGCTCGTACCGAAAATTTTAAAATATCTGTCAATTTGAAGTTAAAGACTTTCTCTTTTTAAGTTTTTTAGGTTATTTCTCTAAAATAACGTGCTCAGTGGTGTGGTGATACATGCAAGTGATATTACCGCTCAGTTAAAATAACCCCGTAGCAAGATTTTGCGCGCAAACTCTGTATGTCTATCAATGTGACGTATTGATTAAAGAATTTGGAATTAAGAAGAATAAAAGAAAACCAAACCTGCGCCACAATGAATCATACAATACCTATGAAATTGCCGATATTTTTCGGTTTTTCAGTCTAACGTTCAATAATTATGCGTTAATTTATCAACGCCCGAGCGGTCGCATGCGGCCGGATAACAATGGAATATCCATTGTGTCTCTTTTCCGAGCGTTGAAGGGTTAAGATAGGTAGTCAGAAGCAGACACATTTCCACTGGCAACACCCGTTCACGAGCATGACACATGAACCAGACATCGCTTCACTCAACCATATTTGAGGGAACGTAAAAACCCGCCTCACACGACACCACCGCAGAAATGATTTAAAAGAGCATGACATACTTAAGCTACCCATGTTAAGGAATCGAATTAAAAACTAATATCCAAAAGCTTTTCATATGCCTTTACTTATAAAGCTACTGTCTATAAAAAGTAAAAAGATTGCCATTAAAGAAATTAAAACATGAATTTTATGTTTTGAGTAAAAAGTGCGATACATAAATATAGATACTGTTAAACAGAATTTTTTATACACAACGCCCTTAACACAAGCAGACAGAAGCAGATCCATTCCTAATGGCAGCACCCGTTCACGAGCATGACGCATGAACCAGCCATCGTTTTGCTCATCATCATTTGAGGGAACCCGCCCCACACGACACCACCACAGAAATGTTTAAAGTGAGCATGACACGAGTCAAGAAGCCTGGTAGGGGTACATTTTCTAAGTAAGTAGGACACTTCTCACAATTTATAGTCTTAGAAAAGAAAAATCGACGAATTGTATTACTTGAAATTTCATTATAGCACTTTATAGCAAGCTGAAAGTTACATGAATAATGTAAGAATATAAACATGAGTAAATTATTAAGTAAATTCATATTCACAAATTATTAATCCCTAACCTAGGAATGACCTTTTTAAAAAAACATTCCGTTTCACCAAAAACAGAAAGGTTTATATAAATATTTAATCGTAGCTTAACCTAATTACATCAGTTGGGGTTTAACGTCGTGCCCACAGTTTTGTTAAACTTAACGTAATCCTTACATAACACGTCAAGTTTATCAAACACTCAACTTAATGCAATGTTTTATCTGAAACCACTCCGAAAAATATATTTACATTGCAATTACCCACATTATAGTATTAACAGTTATACCATTTTTGTCAGAAACATGAAAAATCCCCACAACATATTGGACAGAATCGATATTGGTGTAATCCCAAGATCAGTGATTTTTTCCGACCTCCGTGGTCGAGCGGCTTTGTACAACGGTTTTCAAGGTGACGCCATCTCTGATCCCGGGTTCGAACCCCGGTTTGGTCAATTTAGAAAACAAACTTTTCTATATTGACTCGGGTTTGGGTGTTTGTGATACCACCGTTGTCTCTGATTTCCATAACACAAGTGCTTTAGCTACTTACTTTGGAATCGGAGCAATGTAAGTGATGTCGTCTAATATTTATTTATATTTATTTACTAAACTTACTAAGAAGTTGGTACTTTAAATAGTCCAGTTTTAATTTCTTACCACCTTTGAACCTCTTCAGAACATCTTTTAGCTGACAAAAATTTGTTGTCTGATGATGGACTGATAATTCTGGCCCCAGTACAAGTTCTTGATAACTCTGATATTTTTGCCGTCGAGACCAGCGTCTGGGGCGTTCCATGGCGTCACGTTTTACGTTATCAAACGCCTTTTCATAATCGATGAAACACAAGATGACGTCAGTCTGCATATCTCTACATTTATGTACCAGATCATTGAGAGCGGACAGTGCTTCCCGAACACCAAATAGAGTGCTTCATAGTTCTTGGTCAACAGAAAGTACCCTAAAAGCCATCGGTCATTTATGTATGAAGACTGGCATTTCTACCTGTCCGCCATTTTGAAAAATGTTGGTTTTGGAGGCCTGTGCTAAAATTGGTGTCAATCGCTAGAATAAAAAATCTCAGATACTAGAGATTTTTTTACGTATTACAAAAAGTAATAAGTAAAAAAATCTCGTAAGTGATATACTTACTGAGATATTTGAGTTTAAAGTAGAAAAAACAAAATCTGTCATTTCTGGATTAATCAATAGAATAAGTCATTACTAACAAAAAGTAATAAGAAAAAAATCTTGCAAGTGTTATACTTACTGCGATATTCGAGTTTGAATTTGATAAACAAAATCATTTTCTGGATTTAGTGTTTTTTTTTGTTTTGCAACTTCAAACTCAAATATCTCAGTAAGTATATCTCTTACGGGATTTTTTTACTTATTACTTTTTGTTTGTAATTACTTATTCTATCGATTGGATTTTTTAAAATGGCGGACAGGTAGGTATGCCAAAAAAAAGCACATGATGCTCTTATGGTTCCCTTGACAGTGTCAAAACATGCGTTTTTGTTGCGGCATAAACGGCCGTATCTTTTTTTACGTTTACTCAGAAGTTTGATTTTTTCACAACTTCTAGGGACTGTAGACTTCAGTATATGGTTTTAATTAAACTCGATACCTCCACGCGTTCCCGAGATAAAGGGTCTTGACAGATAGACAGACAGATGGACAACAAATTGATAGATTGATGATTGAAAAGGGTTTTGTTTTTTCCTTTTGAGGTGCCTACGGAACCCTAAAAAAGATACAAAAAAGAAAAAAATAAAAGAAAGTTGTACCTTACTCATTTCTTTTTTCTTCGAACACCTTAAGATGGTTGTGTCAAATTTTCTTCAGTCCATAAGCACCTAACATGAGGATACTGGAAGAAAATTCAAAGGGTCCAATAAATGTCACAGACGTCTTAAAGGTCTTAATTTATTTTTATTTTCGATAATGTGTTGTGACTCATGATAAAATTGGTGAAAAAGGAACTACGACAGAGGTTCGATAGCAAGTTCTTGAGTCGCTAAGGAGCGCCACTTAAATGAATAAAGCGAACGATTTTCTGTTTCTAAATAAAAAAGTAAAATAATACTTTGAGGTAATAAATATAACTAAAGACAAAAAAAACTAAATTCATTGTATACACTTCTAAGATTTTCGCGCGTACAGTTCATTAGAAATAAAACACTTTTTACGGTTCATTAGAAATAAATCAGAACGCAGCTATAAAATAATTTAATAAACTTGAATACATTTTTATAAAATTTCGAGCGGGTAATTTCATAAAAATATGAGCAGCCTTTTTGCTTTAGTCCTCCCGTGACCACGGCCCCTGGAAAGGTGTCGAAACGTCGGGAATTCTAAAAAACCAATAAATACAAACTAAATAATTCCAAAACAACACCTGAATTAATAATATACGCGCTGTAATCCGTAAAAAGTGTTTTATTTCTAATAAATTCATTGATATAATAATAGACCTTAAATTCTAGGCTATTTAAATAATTTCTAATAAAGCCTTTGAAACGTATAAACAAAAGAAAATTATAAAGAATGATTAAACTCAACGTTATAATAATGAGCCCATTTACAACCACAATCCTCCCCTAGAGTCATTTTTAGCCGAAACACGACAACAGACAACTATTTCAACTTGATTTGTATTTAAAATTAGTTCGAAACTTTGTAATGTTATAATAGAATGGGATGATACCTTTTGGAACTGAGACGCGCACGGTCCGTCGGCCAGCCGTAGCGTTGGCAAACTCGCGTAGCTATGCTCGCATAATGCTAGTTGTGTAGAACTGTGCGCGTGGATTTCTGCTCGAGTTTTATATTAAAAGCGAGGTTTGTATATTATTGTGTGATTATTTTAGTTATTAATTAATAATGAATGGAAAAAAGGGTAAAACTTTTACTTTTATAAAAAATATTAAATTAAAATTAAATATTTACAACATCACATACATTGCTCCGATTCCAAAGTAAGTAGCTAAAGCACTTGTGTTATGGAAATCAGAGACAGCGGTGGTATCACAAACACCCAGACCGGAGCCAATATAGAAAAGTTCATTTTCTAAATTGACCTAACCGGGGATCGAACCCGGGACCTCGGAGATGGCAACACCTTGAAAACCGGTGTACAAGGCCACTCATCCACGGAGGTCGTCAATATTTTTATTAAACAGATTCAACGTTTTTTGCTAACGCTACTTGATTATTAAGGTCCCATCCCATTCTAATCGAGCGTTGATTATATCTACTAACATCGCCTGGCCGCACTGCTGCGATAATTGCGACGGCGATTTCGCGAAAACAAAATTATGAGGCGTGTCTTTACACAGTCGCTTTATCGTTCCAATTACGCTTTCAACAGAGGTATGCCTCTATAGGCTTGCAATAGCGCAAGCCCTATCGTATGTTTTCACCAATGTGAATCGTTATCGATATCGTCCAATGACGATATCGATAACGACACGATACTCATATATTGTCAGTTCGGACGACAACGATATCGTCCGACGATATCGGTCGATATCGGTATGTGACACGATAATAACCAACAGCTCTTGTTATGCGTTCAGTCGCATTGCGCTAGCAAAAGTAACCGATCATGCTTCACCCCGCACTGAGTCGTCAACCGATATCAGCACGATAATCTGCCAGCGACGATAACGTTGACTATAACGACACAATGTGAAAGCATTCAGTAGTGATTATATCGAACTACCAGTCCGACGATATCGTGAAGTTATCGTCAAATGTGAATACCCCCATCTTCTCAAAAAAACGTAATTTATGTAGCATGCGTTAGACGCAAAAGGAATTGAAAGTTGAAGACAAAAGGGAACAGGCAAGTGACATGGTGAAGGAAGACACACTCATATAATCGTAAAGTCATTGGCCGTACCAGAGTCACATTCTGTCGTTGTCTGTTGAATGAAACGTCGCGTCGCAACCACCGCAGCAGTGCGGCCGCGGCCTAACAAAATATTTTTGAGTTTTCTTACAAAATAATTCTGACGGAACACAAAAAATACCGTTGAAATGTGATCTCCTTTTTTAAGTCGGTTAACATGTTTGAAAGTTTTTAGAGAGTACTACTGTAAAAGTATTACGAATATAACTTTTATTAAGTGTACTTAGGATTTTTTTTATAAGGATACAAACGTCTATAATCGTAAATGATGTGGAGAAAAATATTGGAATGACTGAAAAGTTTTTTTTTTGCATAGATTAAATAAATATTATAAATAGATTTATAAATATCAACACAAACACACATAATTTATCTTGTCAAATTTTCTCATTCTCCGAACAAATGGTGTGTAGGTTGGAGACAATTTATTTATTGTTGTGCCTATTACCACGAACAAAACCGATAAATCTTGTTTCTGTGACTTCCAATAATGTTAGAAGTTGTATTGGAAACTTGTTGTTAAATAGAGATACGGTTATTTTTATTTGTGGAGTCGATCCATCTAACGTTAGAAAAGAAAAACAGAAAGACTAAACTGAACAAAAAGATTAATTCAAGCCTGGACACCTTTGTGTGACTCGGGTAATCAGCGCATTCTACTGAAGTTTTTTGTCCCGAGAGCATTTTGCTCTAGGACAAAGTCGATTAGTTAAAAAAGTAGGTACCTACCTATTCGATACTCACTACTAATCAGTGTAACCCAATATTAAAAACAATGGAGGGCCAAGAATATTGCCTTGCGGCATTCGAAAGTTGAAGAATTTAAACTCTGAACTGTAAGATTGAAGTAGACCTGAGCTCTAATTTATTGACATTCTTTTGCTTTACTTTGTAAGCATAGTTAACTTGTCAGTTTCTTAAAAGTAAAGATAGCATTAGATTAGTTACTTTCATTGTCCTGACCTACCCAAAATATCCCTGTCAGATTTTGATAGCAATTTCTTGTGGTAAGGTTTATACGCTATTGCCATTCAAATTGCTGATTCTAACATTAATGGAATCACCTTTAACAATCTAGGGTCCACCCTTTTTTTCACATCACCTTAAATCACGACATTCATCTAGGGATCAAACCTTGTGTTTTACTGATGGTAACATTTTATTCCAAATTACATATTGCCTGAGTTGAAGAAGATTTATTCTTTTGTTTATTTTTCTATATTTATTGAAACAGAAAATATTATCAGCGAAATTATGACGACGAAAGATAATGAATTTTCTTTTTCCCTATAATTTTAAAATCACAACCCAACTAAATAGTTATTAGGTAAAGAACTTTGCAGTTATGGCCTTTTCTTATTATTCTGCAAACTCTGTAAATATTAAATCTGAAGGTTAGCTCAAATATTTGCCCTTATAATAACGGCAACTGTTCCAAGAAAGCGGTATTTTGGCAATAACCTATTATTTTGTGAATTGATTGTCAATACCTATTTATATAAATAATTATGTGTTTTGGGAAAACAGTGATCCCTGTTATTGACCCTTTCAACAGCATTTTGCTCATGCTGTACGAAAATCACAACAGCAGGACAGCGGGACGGATAAACGATTTTTGCCCAAGCTGAAGCAGAGCCACTTCGCTCATATTTCTTGAGAAAAGCACTATACTAGTGTTTGAAATTTTGAGATTTAAGCATTCACAATGCTATTTTTATATAATACTAAATAATATACTAGAAAAAATAGGACTCGCACCAGATCATGTCTCGGACGGGAATCGAACCCGCGACCTTTGGATATCCAAACCAATGGAACATGATCTTGTGCGAGTCCTATTTTTTCTAATGGTAAAAAAGGATTTTTGAAAAATTTCGAAATATTGTCTCGACGAAAAAATGTATATAATTATCAAGCCTGCTCACTGAATTTCACGAGAATCGGTGGGGAAATCGTCCTGTAGAGGAGAACAAACGGACAGCCGGACGAATGTTATGGACATCCTACTAATATTAACTAATAAAAATTTTCGAAACGGCTTAAATGCTTATTTCACCCATATCTCCGCCATTTAGAAAAGTTTCGAAAAACTGAGTCGACAAAAAAATCTATACTAGTGGCTCAGTAAGCTGTAGACCTCACTCAAATTGTATGTTGTTTAAAAATTAATCCAATAGATGTCGCCACTAGGTTGACACTGCTTTTGAAAAGCAGTACTATGTGCTGTTTGGTAGGTTAGGTATTATTTTGTTATACATATTCGAAGCTAGATGGCGATTCTAATTTTCGAATGGGTGAATTTTTTTCTCGCAAGATTTCGAAATTCCGGCTCGACAAAAAATTATCAAACCTGCTCACAAAATTTCACGAGTATCGGTTGAGAAATGCGACCTGCAGAGGAGAACAAACGGACAGAGAGCCGCCGGACGGACGGATAATTTTATTGTACTATAGTGGCTCCGTGAGCAGTAGTTCTCGCGTTAAAAAGTAGCTCAAATAGGGAATTACACCTTTTTTTGAAAACATGTTTATATTATTCCTGAGGTCGTAATAAACCAGCACAATTTTTATTTCAATTTTATAAAACCAAGAAATACCTTAAAAATGATTTTTTATTTATGATTTTGAATTATTGCGCAGAAACGCAAGCCGCCATGCTGTTTAGGCCCGTGACGTCACTCCGTCAGGCGTCAGGAAACAATCAAGAGTGGTTACAATGTCTTTTTACAAAAGTAACGAGAGTTTTTAAAATAATGAGTTGTAATGTTTTATCATTGGTGTCTTGTGCCTGATTGCAGTAAAACAAGTGTAAAATCTCCACTAAAATAGTGGGTTCAAGTGCCAAGTGACATCAAAATGAGAAAAACTTGGTTGAAACTGGTAAGAAGAGATCCAAAGAAATCCAAAAAACAAACAAAAAAATATCCTGTTCACCTGATGGTCTCGTGAATTATTATATTATAATAAATAAATATATCAAATAATAAGTATAGTTTTTTTTATTTCCATGGTGCACTCACTGTATAAAGATGATGTTGGTCCATCAAAGCCGAGTTGATTTGAAGAATGGGTCAACTTGGCCACCATGAAGATGTTAAGGATATAATAATGTTCATTTCAATGTCATGTGCATGTGGAAAATATGTGAATACATATGCACTATACATAGGGTAGGGTAGGAGAATAGTCAAAGTCAAAGTACAAAAAACTATTCAAATAAACTTAGTAATTAAGCGCTTCTGAATCATCTATATTTTCCACCCATTCCAGAGTTTTATAACTGACAAGAAGAACAGGTGCAAGAAACTTATCAGCTTTAACAGAAATAAGTAACAATATTTACAAACTTAAATATTATATCATGATCTGCTATTGTTAATCTGGCTCGGTTATGTCCTGTCTCTTTAACTTAAATTGGAAATTTGATTATATGAATAACAGAAATAAACACTTAATTGAAATATATCTTTATTACTTTACAACAGTTACCAAATACAATACAACAGATTATAAACAACAAAATAGGTACTTATATTTGCAAGCTATGTGTTACATTTTTTCCATGCATTTTGGTCTTTCAGATAATTGTCTACTTTATAATAACCATTACCCATGAGTGTCTTTTTAACATGATTTTTAAATTCATGCAAAGGTAGATCAATCACTTGTTGTGGAACTATACTAATCAAGGTTATGCGTTTCCCCATAAATTAACCTTTTGCATCGCACACTGCTGTCTGCAACCATCTCCTTAGATTTTCTATTAGAAATTTCTTTTGCACACAAAATGTTTATCGATGAGCCAACCTTAGCCAGATTTGATTTCTTCCATTAAAACTCAACCGAAGTACACGACGACAGGGCTTCGGTTCGGCGGTGTACATCGTAACACCATGCTTGCAGCCACCTTCTAACGAGGGACAATCGTAGCACTTAACACTACTCAGTCTCTTCCTGTTCATTCACATTATGTGTCAATCAGTACATAGGGCTTGGAACGCACTTTATGTTCCAGGCATACCGTACACTACAACGCACGTGTTTTGAACCCGTTTGAGCTGCACATAGCCTATTGCGTCGTCAGATTCCCTTCCGGACCTGATAACAAAATAAAAAAAAATAGGTTATGTTGGATTGTAATAGTAAACAAACACAGGGTATTATCGTGTTGTGTAGTACTTAATGTTGGAAAAAACTTGATATGATAGGTACTTACATTGCTGTTTTAACATTTCTCCACTCTGCAGAACAGAAATCGGGATTGGACGATATTGTTGGTAGATTAGTACTTTGTGCTTTCACAAAACCGTCTTCCATGATGCGATTTTAGTAAAATAAAGCATAAAAGTCCACAGGCGTGATAATCACATAAAATTATAAAATAACACGGTACGACGAGTACAAAATCCTGTTTGCTTACTGTCGGGCTGACGTCACGTCGGAATCCAATATGGCGAATGGCGTTTTGAACATTTAAAGAATAGATTAAAAAAGTCGATTTTTTAAATTGAATTATAAAATGTATATTGCATTTTTATGAATAAATATCGACGTTTCTCATTCACTTTTTATGAAATCTATCATAAACATGCATTTTTATATTGTTTCTTACATGGTGTAAAATACCCTATTGTATGTTGTTTAAAAACAAATGAATGCTGAATATACGCAGTCTTGAATTCTGACACAACCTTATTATTTTCAAATTTCGAATATTGGCCAGAAATGTTTTGATTGGTTTTAAAATGTGAACTTTTGAGTAATCTAAAAATAAAAAACAAAAGCTTTGCACCGCTAACAAAAAAGATTTGTGTTATTTTCGAACATTCAGAACGGCTGAAATATATTTTTATTACTTATCTCTGCTATTTTGAAAATAATCGTAAAACTTAATCGACCAAAAAGTTATATATAGTTATTGAATGATCATCAAACCTGCTCACAAAATTTCACGAGAATCGGTTGTGACATGCGACCTGTAGAGGAGAAGAAACGGACAGCGGGACAAACATAGGAAAGCATTTTTCCCAAACTGAAGCAAAGACGCTTCGCTCGCGCTTCGCAATTACACGGTCAACAAGCCTTGTATGGGAAACAGTTTACATTGCCTCGATATATTAAAGCCCTCGCCTACAGCCATCCTTGACAATGTAAATGCTCACTTCCCGCGCTTGTCTGTAATGTATGTATGTCATTAACCTTCATTGTCACTAAGATAAAAACACCACCATTGTACGAGAACCAAAAAATATAAATAAAGCTAGTTAAAAGTCAGCAGTAATCCGAAGGCTTTAGAAGTAATAAAACCATCTACATTTTCATATAGAGCTTAGGAAAAATCTTTATAATCCTAACGAGTATAATCGCTTGTATTGAATGGATAACTCTCTTTCGCTCTAGGGATTAAATGATTCAGATTTTTTAACGTTCAAACAATAAATTTTATCAAAAACAAAACAAAATTATTTTGTATTGGGTAATTTGATTTCAGTTTAAATATAATAATATGCTTTAACTGTTATGAAAAAATAAAGAGCCTGTATATTATACCAACCTAGATAACAGGTAGCTACCGGTGAAAGATGTGTTTTTCGTAATCATTAATCTAATAAGAAATACAGACTTAACTATAGGTACCTACAACATAATATGTACCTACTACTTAAAGAATCATTCATTTTAATTAATCGAGAGCTTTAAAAAGTGTCCCCTAAAAAAGTGTACAAAAAAAGTAATGGCTGCGAAGATCCTTTACCATAACTCTACATGTCTTGGGTAATTCGAGCAATTGAGTCATCAACCACAAATAGTCTATGACTAACAAGTTGGTCACAAGCCATCATCTATTAAACCAAGAAACCTTTATAACCAATTTTCCGCGAAAGAAAATTGAGACTAATGATTGACCTAGGAAGAAAATATTGAGCCCTAATGTCCAAGTGATAAGAGTCACATTGGCATTTGCTAACCAAAGTCATTAGTAGGAAAGGCATGGTGAGGTAATTGTCAAGACAAATAAAGAGAAGATACCTACATACAGGATGTTTGATAATGGCCTTGTATAGCTGAATATGGTAGATTAGGGTACCATGCACACAACCCCAAAAAAATATTACAAATCTCAAAAACCATCGCTTCTTTGAAAAAAAAATATGATAAACTACATAGTGGCAACCCTAGACTGAAATTGTGTTTTAATCCAACTCTCATTGGACACGCGTGGTGAGTTATGGTCCATTTTCCTTATCTACCCCTAAAGAAGGCCTGTGCTTCAGCAGTGGGGACAATAAAATGACATTTTTTGTGAAACAAAACAGTTAGACATCAAAAATACAACAAATTTTTCCTACGGTCGTGACTCGTGGCATTCGTAGAATTGTCCCCAGTCATTTCCGTTGAGCTATTAAACAAGCGACTGGTTTTCATAGTACCTAATTTTATGGACTCTGTTTAAGTCTCGATTAAGTTAACGTACCAAACAAGCTTATGTTTTCATAACAATAATATTGACAATGGCAAACAAAAGGTTACTAACCCTTAAGCGACTCGGTAGCATAATTGGTCAGTGCATTGGGCCGGAATCCCAAGGGTGCGGGTTCGAGTCCCGTCTGAGGTGCTACGGGTGAGTCGATTTTTTCTAATATTATTTATCTTAATATAAAAATAGCATTGTGAATGCGAAAAATCTTAATTGAATGGTTACTAACCCTATCGTTGACGGTCTTTTTCAGGAGCTTTGTCTAACTTTAAGCTTAGAGCCTCATGCCCGTTCGCACTAAACTTAAGAATCGCCTAAGTTTTTTCTCACTACAACTTGACCAAATTAAAACGGTGTCATAAACTTATCTGTCATGCAGCTTTCATGCGCCTATTTATATTGGTCGTACTAAGCAAACGGATATCAGTTTTCTATGTAAGAGATATTTGTTCATTCTTCATACATTCATCCGAAGATAAAAACAATAATTTGCTTTGGAGGGAATAGTTACTTTCCTAAAAAGGATTATATTTTCCGATATTTTTTTATCTTTATGTTTTGTATAATATTCGTCGTCGATTCATTACGATAGTTATACTCTCTTCTCGTTACAAGCTCTCCCGCTTAGGGTTTGCGAACCGATGGCGTAGCTTCTTTGACATTCACAAGTGCTTGTAACAGCCTAGACTAAATAAATGAGTTTTGAATTTTATAACCAATGAATTTAAATTGTGTTGAATGCTGTATTGCAGATGAAAAAACCCAGAAAAAGTAGCCCTTTACCGTTGTGTTGATGCAAAACTTGACCTGCCTTCATAGCATGATCCCCGATTTTTTTTACATACCTAATTATTTTGTTTGAACTGTTGACATTTCGAGTATAATTATTATTTATTATTACATTACTTATGCGTGGTTCAACTTAAATCATTATTTTATTATTACTTATTTTAATAATTTGTGTTGCTTTGTGGTAATTAGGTAATATGCGTATACTCAATTGAATTGTAATCAAATTTAAATTCTAAAATTATGTTGTTATATATTTGCATGCTATGTAGAATGGCTAAATAGGTTAAGGTATCTTTTTTATTTAAACCATCAGAATTGTTATCACCCTATTTACAGCAAATAAAGTTAATTTGTAATTTGCAAACGCGACAGAAATAAATAAATAAATATTTGACAACATCACATACATTGTTCCGATTCCAAAGTAAGTAGCTAAAGCACTTGTGTTATGGAAAACAGAGACAACGGTGGCATCACAAACACCCAGACCTGAGCCAATATAGAAAAGTTCGTTTTCTAATTTGACCCAACCGGGGATCGAACCCGGGACCTCAGAGATGGCGACACCTTGAAACCCGGTGTACAAAGCCACTCGACCACGGAGATCATCGAGTGGCTTTGTGATTATCACGTTTAACTGTCAGAACAGCACAGGGATAGTTTTTCCGGGTTTTTCATTCGTTAAACAACATCCAACACAAATAATATACCATACCACCCCACAATTTTATATCACCATTTCAAGTTGAAAATTTTTTAAAGAATAATTTGGATCAACGAAGTTACTAAATAGTAGGTAGATTATTAAGAGTTAATTTATGGCAAAGAGTCAAAGATAGCTTGACACTAAAGGTTAAAGTGGGAGCTTAAAAGCTCACTATTGTGTCAGGGTATAGTCACTATTAATTACTCGTAAACCCTGTATTTAGTAAATTGTAGTTAGATAAAACAATGAAATAAATAATTTACCTACTGTGGTTAGGGTTACCAGACTTTTTGGGTTTGTCAGGATTGTCAGGATTTTTTGGTCCCTGTCAGGAAAGTTTATAGTAAAATTAACCTTAGAAATTAATGAAACAAGGGCAGTGGACGGTACGCAAGTGACATTTAATTATTTGAAATATAAAGAACATCGTTTGGGTATATAAAAAATATAAAAGGAATATCAAAAAGAGGTTTTTTTAACAGAAATTAAGCTAAGTATATTATTATTTCTATTCTTTGGTCATAAAATAATCAATACAACTAAAACTAAGTACCTTTAATGTCTGGATAGTGGCTTTTTGTCAAGAATTTATAGATTACCATCTGGTAACCCTAACTGTGGCGAAACTGATTTAGATTTCACTATAAAATAGAAATATTTAATGTTAAATTGTATTAGTTTTTTTCGAAACAAATAGTAACTTAGTGACAATGAAAATTAGGTAATGTTATGAAATAGACTTCGATCGAGAGTACCCTAGATGTCCGGTCAGTCTCAAAAACGGCGCCTCTTAAAACACCACACTTTCAAACTGGATGCTTATTGTGTACAAAGTATTACTTCTTTGTGTTTTACTATTTATGTGCGCGTAGTCTGCACACTAGCGCCGCCATTGGAAAAAAATCATAGTGCTTAAATAAAGACGAAATTGCGAATTATCTCTCTATAGTGCACTCCGAGGAAACTTTGTGGTACTTTTTATCACTTACACAATATTTTCTAGTCTGTCGTTTAGTTTAACGGAGTTTAATTGCTAAAAGTGGCCACTTTTCGCAAAAACACTCAATTCAACTAAACGACAGGCTAGAAAATATTGTTTAAGCTATACTAAGTTCCACAAAGCTTCTTCGGAGTGCACTACAGAGAGATAATTCACAATTTTGTCTTCATATGAGTACTATGATTTTTTTTCAACGGCGGCGCTATTTGCAGACTACGCCCTCTTAAAGTTGAATTTGGAAAATATAGTAACTTATATAATACTAAATAATATACTAGAAAAAATAGGACTCGCACCAGATCATGTTCTCGGACGGGAATCGAACCGGCGACCTTTGGATATCCGGTCCAATGCTCTGACCTGAGCTACCGATTCACTAGTGAGAACGTCGAATTTCTTCTAGTATATCAACTCTTACGCTGCAAGCCAGCGCCATCTCACCAATGTAGAAGGAATTAACCTCGACATTCAACTGAACATCTTTCCAGTATTATATAAAAATAGCATTGTGAATGCTTAAATCTCAAAATTTCATATAGTAACTTGTACCCAGATAAAAATATTCATGTGGGGATTCGAATTCAAATTTTCTCATCTCTTTTTGTTTTCTTGGTCGGTGCCATATTTGCGCGCTGTTTTAATTCGTGAAGCGTTATCTAAGGTATTCTTTATCAAAGGAAATAGGCCATTAGATTTAAATAGATACTACTTAAATAATACATCTGAATTTACATTGAATCTCTTAGCATACGGTGATGTTTTAAGTAGGTTATAAAGATATACCTAATTTACATACTTCTTCTTAATCGTTCCCTCATAACTGAGGGTCGTGATTTTACGTGATTTTACGATTTGCCTCCATCGGTCTCGGTCCATAGTTGCTCTCACTGCTTGATGGAATTTGCTTGAGGAGGTTGCTACTCTTACTTGGTCAGACCATCTGGTTGGCGAACGACCTCGGGCTCTCTTGCCTTCTTACTAATTTACATACTTATGGGTAGGTAGACTAGGTATTTATTTATCCCTCAAAGTATGTGACGGTAATTCGTTAATTTATCTTCGTACGTGCTTACAAACTGTCTAGAAGTGATTAATTCAGACGGTTAAATATTAATCTTTCGAGTATAATTAACATTGAAAGTCTGAGACATCTTTAGTCAACGTAAAATGTATATTAGAAGACTGATATTTTATAGAAATAGTTAAAGATATAGTTATCACAGCCTTACAAACATGAAGAATGTTTCTTTAGATTTAATGAACTAATCATTTCATGATTTAATGAAAGATTTCATGGTTTAATGAACCTTGTTTGGCCAAAAATATTGCTAAGCAATATTACTCCTTACGTTAGACGTCTCAAAGCGACATATTCCTAAACAAACATTTTGGTCATTCTAGATTTAACTGTCTTAATTTATTAGAAAGGTAGTTATTGCTTGAAAAATCTGTTGTTGTACAGTAGGCTCTAAAAATAAATTAAGCTTAACAATTTAGTATTGTGAAATATCAATTATGTTAAAAACTTTGCTAAGAAAAAATTCGAGCTAAATCGCACACACTAAAAATATTCCTAACCCCTAAAATCAAAACGAGTTTGACATACATAGTGCCAAAGGCTCTTGATAAATTTCTGCTGATTCACACTATTCAGAGCTTTCACCAACATAGGTGTCCCCTTTCATCGAATTTTCCAGAAAGGTCGAGAGAACAACAGTCCCAAACATGTGTTGCTTTGTGTTGGACATCAAAATGACGAATGAGCTTGGAAGTGGTTTCGCCTTTATTCTTTTAAGTGGCCAGGGATAAGCCATTATGTAGGATTCAAATTGTTTTACGATCTGGAAGACTGTGACACTGGGATCCAAGTCCACTAATTTAAAATTTGATTTATTTATGTAGCAATGACGTTTAGGCACAGATTAAATAAAATGTTTAGGTGTATGTAGGCAATGCAATCGTGAAATCTATCACTAACGGAAATAATGCGAAATGCAAAATAACGTAAATTGCTTCGTCAAATGGCATAGAATATGTGTTTTATTCGATACTTTTGTCAATAATCCTTTTTTTCTTAAATTCCGGTCTTGGGACCCAAAAGTCCGGTCTTTTAACAGGTGAGTCCAGCTTTTTGATTTATAGAGATGGCAACGCTACAAAGCAGGAAAGCTCTTCATACTAGGATGCTGTGTCTACTACGCGTTCACTTCATCATTGCCGCTACCTCCCGGCCCGCTTCGTTCTTACCGCACCCCCTGCGTCGCCTTCCTAGTACGGCTAGCAACGCAAAGCTTATTTTTTTGTTTTTGTTGATTAAATCATTACGTTCGTTATTTATGTTGTTATAATTATTAAAAGAGTAAAGTTCCTACATGATGGTGAACCTAACTTGTTATATAAATTAATGACACTCTTTGAACAACTGTTGAAAAGCATTATTACTTTTTTGTCTACAACACCGTTAGCTGTGACGTAATAACGGTCGTCGACGGCAATCACGAAGTGAACGCGTAGCACTTCTGTCGAAGCATTTTAGTTACCTAAGGTAGAGTGCTAAATGCGGTAAATTCCTCTTTTTTAATAGCATCAAATATATCTGTGTACTTGCAAACGTTTCCTAATATTTAGTCTAATAACAATTTTGTTTACGATCTCGACCCTGTCCATTAGCGGCCAGTAACGTAAACCAAAAGATAATTTTACTGTTCACGTTTTAAAAACAATAACAGCAACGCAAGCGGATATTGGACCAAACAATGTCAAGAGCCAAGTCAAAGAAAAACATGTGTTTTCATGATTTTATATATAGATGATCTAATTATACCAAGGAATTGTATTGAAACTTTGGCATTTGATTGACGCATAACCTAATTGGAAATGACACTATATCTTAATCTCGATCTGGGAAAATATTTGACAAAAGAAAATAGCAATATTGGTGTCATATCAGTTGGCAATGACCTAATAAACTATTTATATTTAGTTTTTAATCCTTTTCTTTCTGTATCGGAAAAATTAAATTCAGTCCTGTCAATTTAGTTAAATTGTGCCAACCGAATCGACACCATTGTCATCCATTTTTAGGGTTTCGTACTACTCAGGTTTACAGCCCCTTGAAGCTGTAAAAAAAAAAACAAATTTGTAAGTAAACGTTAAAAAGAGATACGGCTGCTTATGAAGCAAAAAAACGTAACATATTTCGACACTCTCAAGGGAATCAAAATTTACAGGATACTTTCCGTTGACATAGAACTATGAAATTTGGCATGATATCTTCTAATACTACAAGTACAGGGAAACGTCTGAAAACCATACATTTGCGATAAATTCATAAAAAAATATAGTCTTTATTTAAAGTACTTACGTAATCAATCATCAAGTTTGTACGGGACCCGCGGTGGGCGAATCCAACTCGCATTTGTCCGGCACCTGCAGGTTACGATTAAAAACTTTTGAATTAATTTTAATATAAAAAAAACTTATTGCACATCATCACAATTTGCTCTGATTGCAAAGTCGCTAAAGCAGTTGTGCTATCAGAGGTAACGGTGGTATCACAAACGCCTAAACCTGAGAATATAGAAAAGTTCTTTTCTTAATTGACCCAGCCGGGGATTGAATACGGGACCTCAGAGATGGTGACACATTGAAAACCGGTATAAAACCCACTCCACGGAGGTCGCAGCGAAAATTTAAAAAGTTCTGTGAAAAAGTAAAACTTAACCTAGGTACAGTCAACGGCACGTTAGGCTTCCATGACAGGGTAATCATATTCAATCAATTTCAAAGATATTAAGGTTCAAAATAGATCAAAATAAATCAAAATTTGTCAGTTTTGTATAACCTGACGTGCTGTCGACTGTACTACGAGAATTTCGTATTGCCTAGTAAGAAATTCGAGATTTACCTGGGTAGGTAGTTCAAATACATGACGCTCAATTGATGAATGAAGCTCGTCATTGATAGATTATTAATACTGACTACACATGGCAATTCTCCCATCTCTTCTAACCTTCATATTAGTTTCTTATACCAAATATTAATAACCTTCTTATTGTTATGAGTGAGATTATTAATCAACACTCTTCTAAGGAATTCTTAGAATAATATACCAAATATCAAACCTTACCTAAATACCTTTATATCAAAGAGGGGTACCGCTTTGATATAAAGAACGCTGTTACATTTGTAACTAGTAAATTAATCTTCATTGTAATTGAGAATATTACTAAAGTGTCATAATTCGTCTTGAACTTAAAGGAGAATGGCAAACTGGGAACCATTTTTCAAATTCATAAATACTGAGCGTGCCCAATTCAAACCTTATGAGATTTAAAGGTCATAATTTGGTGGTTTCACAAGTAATTAGTATTGCAATGAATCCTAAATTAATTGTCACAGCTATGTTTGTTCTTCGGCCTGTTTGACATAACAAAAGATTTAATAAGACTTTGAAATTGTACGTAAAATTAAATAAAAATTGAAGGCTCTCATTTTATATTATATTTCGTCACAATTATGTATGAATCCTTAATTAAATGTCACTGTTATGTTTATTTTTCGGAATGTCTAACACAACAAAAGATTTAATAAAACTTTGATATTGTACGTAAAATGAAATAAAAATTGAATACCTACTCTCATCTTATATTATATTTCGTCACAATTATATACGAGACAACTGTTTATTGTCACGTCTACGTAATTAAATTTTCATGAAATTTCATGTCACCTTGGCCGTAACGTGAGTTATTAAAAATCAACATATTTTGGTATGTTATGATAACGACAAAAAAAGTCATTCAGAAAATTTCCCAGCAAATTATTTTTTCTTGTAAATATTAATTAGTTATTAATTATTTTTTAATAATATAATTATTAACTTTACGCCGTTTATTGTGAAGAAAAAACTAAACTGAGAAAGGAGTTTTGAAAATGTTACCCTCGAGGTAGATAAAAAGGAAAATCCACGCGAGCAAAGCGAAGATACGGGCTTAGTGTATTTAAAAAAATGACATTTCAATTCTCTTTGTTCCAGATCGATAATGGACTGAAAACTGCTAAGCCACAACTTCAAGAAAGATAACTTTCAAAATGTACACAAGAACATGCGTATATTTTGTTATAGGAATATTGGTCAGCTATGCTACAAGCATCAAAATTTCCAAGAACAAAGAATTGATTATAAACAGACATCTCAAAAATATAGATAATAGTAAAACAACTCATTCAAATAGTAAACAAACACCTATAAAAACAGATGGAAGCTCTTACACAGATATTAAAACAGAAGAGTTGAAAGATTTTAATAATAACAAAAGTGTGGAGAGTTTTACTTTGAAATATAAACGGAAGGATAATCATGATATTGAAAAACGGACAATTGACCTAAATTATGATTATTTGGATAAAGATTATAGAAGTAATGACACCGAAGCGGAATTTCTCAAAACAAATTTGACTGTATCAGAAGGTTGCGTCGGGTTAGAGGATTATTGTAATATGTCAAAAGAAGAGTACGTATCCATGTTGCAAGACTACATATACCCACAGACATACGAATGGGTTCTCATAGGTACACATACGACTGTTTTCATTATAGGACTAGTAGGGAATGCTCTTGTTTGCATAGCTGTGTACAGAAATCATACAATGAGGACGGTCACGAACTATTTTATAGTGAATTTGGCGGCAGCGGATTTTATGGTCATTTTGTTTTGTTTGCCTCCGACTGTGCTTTGGGATGTTACTGAGACTTGGTTCCTGGGAAACGCGTTGTGTAAAGTTCTGCTCTATTTTCAGGTAAGTTACTATTAATTACAGTGGAATGTCAGATTCTACAAATTACTAATTGAGTTTTGTATTGAAAACGGCATAATATCGGTGTTATACTCGTACCTACATCTTTCAGTAACATTTATTTCAATTATCAAATAAATACCAGGTTTGGTAACAGCATATATTCTGTTAAAAATTAAAATGAGGTCACGTTTGTAAACACCATCTCATTATTCTTATTTGGGAACGCAATATTAATCATTATTTTTTCTTAGTTGTCAGATTCTGTTATTTAAAAGATTATATTGCAGTCAGCTGTTATGACCACAAGTTTTCACTGTCTAAGTGCTGGACCCCTAAGTTTCCATAACAGTCAGCGTGCTGACCACGAAATTTTTATTGCAGTCATTAGTCAGTATACTAACCACGAAGTTTCTCTTGCAGTCCGTCTCAGTGTCCGTGTCGGTGCTGACGCTGACTTTCATCAGCGTGGACCGCTGGTATGCCATCTGCTTTCCGCTCAAATTCAAGTCCACCACTGGACGGGCCAAGACCGCTATACTAGTCATCTGGGCTGTTTCACTGCTGTTCAGTAAGTTGTGTTCCTTTATACAAAACTTTATTGGTAAGTTTGTTTCGTAGTAAAATCGGTGTCTTGGCTAATCTGAAATTTGATTCTATAGTCAGTCGTTTAGTTTTAAGAACAATTATGTATGATAGATGGTATGAAAGAAAAAACATTAAAGTCCGTTTGGTTACAGGGGTCACTGTTTTATTATAAAACCACAATAACGTACTACGCGTTCACTTCGTGATTGCCGTCGACGACCGTTATTACGTCACAGTCACAGCTAACGGTACTGTAGACAAAAAAGTAATCATGTTTTTCAACTGTTTTTCATTTTTTTCTTGTTCAAAGAGTGTCATTAATGTATATAACAAGTTATATTTATCACACTCCTTAATCATTATAACAACACTAATAACGATCGTAATATATCAACCGAAACAATTAAGCTTATTGAGCTTTGCGTTGCTAGCCGGGTGCGGTATGACGAAGCGGGCCGGGAGGTAGCGGCAATAATGAAGTGACCGCATAGTATAATAATTTCATTCAAAACGTGAAATAAAAAAAACTTGCGATGTTCATTCACGTATATGAATGAACAATCATAATAATCAACCTTACACATGGTTTTCAGGTTTTCAAGTATAAGGTATTCAAGTGGAACAAATTGCAATAAAACCTTTTTCGGCTCGAGCTTTGTATGATAACGTCTGAGATTAGATAGGTATTGTAATAAATTAAGCACCGTTTTTTATCTGCATCGTTCATCGCGGAGTAAAAAATGGAGTTGATTGTTGATTGTGATAGTTTTCGTTTTAATAATATTGAGCACTGAATAAATTTACTTAATAAATAAATAGACTTTAAATTTTAATAATATACTTACTGAAAAAATCCACTCCATATAAGTACATAAACAAAATGTTGAATTTAAAATTGAAAGCAAACTTTCGGTGGGGGAACCACCTTAAAAATTCAATATGTTAACATAAAGTGTTGTTCTGTCAAAAGAGTAAGTTCAAAACCAGAATAAAAAGCAACTAACCAACCTTCTCCCACCAGATTCTCCTGAGCTGATAGTCCTCGAGACTGTACAGATGGTACCCCTACGGTTCAACCTTCAGTACCTGGTGCAGTGTATGGCCACCTGGTCTCCGACTAGCGAGGTGGTGTGGCATATCTTGAAGGTTCTACTTATCTATACGTAAGTTCTATACGCCTTTGTCCTGGTAACAGTACAGATGTTACCCCTCGGCTTCAATCTGCAGTACCTGAAGGGTCCTGGTGCAGTGGTACCTATTTGGCTAGAGAGGTGGAGTCACGTGATCAGTTTAGTAACGGATGACCAAGTAGCTTGTTTCGACACATGTTTCTTAAAGTTTCATGGAACTGAACACATCCTTAAAATTTTAAGAGTGATTGCCAAATCCAGTCTGTATATTCTGTGGCGCGCGCGACGTATTGTCACAAACTGTATCATTACAGCGGCGGTATCGGCTAAAAATATTGAAGTTCATGTTAACTGTGTTTTGACAGATTTATGTGATACATTGCTACTTTTCTTTGGTAAGTTTTTATTTCTGCCAAAACGAAGTAGCAATGTACCACATACATCTGTCAAAACGCAGTTAACATGAACTTCAATGTTTTTAGCCGATAGAGCCCCAGGTTGCGCACTGTATTGCTCCGTTCTTCTCACACACTGTATAATGGTTAAATCTTGAGGGAGCACCTATATGTCGTTTGTTTCAAAAGATGTTAATTTAAATTCTACTCCCTAAATTATTAATGCTTTTAAAAATATGTTTTGTTCCAGTGTCCCTCTCCTTCTGATGACGATAGCTTATCATCAGATAGTAAGAGTTCTATGGAAAAATGAGAAAATCCCCGGCCAAGCTGAAATGGTTAAGCTAGCACCGGCAGAGCAAAGTAGGTGCACTAATTAATTTATAAACTAACTGATTGAAGTAAAAATAAATACTTTCAATTGGTCAATATTATTCTGTTGAGTTGCTGTTGCTGCTGTTGGTGAGGAGTCTGGAGATTTTTTAAGTACATCCAAGAAATACGCGAAATGGTAATACTTAGATTGGTCTCTGTAGTTACTACAAAAAGCAGAAGATTCCATAAAGAATGTTATTAGATGTGTATACAATACCATACAATAACCTTGCGGCTCAATAGGCGTAACTACCAAAACTCAACTTTTCAGGAGAGCCAATAAACTAAAATTAAAATTATGTATTTGTCATAACTTTGTTATTATTGATACTTATAGGTATGATTATTTTACCAAAAGCCGTTAATTTTTGTGGTGTACAATATTAAAACATAACGTTTAAAGTAATATTTATAGTTTGAAAGTTAGCTGGTGAATACGCCTCAAAAAATCAAACATGTATGTCTTTTATGCCCCATAAAATGACTGCTGTGTTAGTAACACAGGGTGTAATCACCAACTTTCAAAATTAAAATTGTAGTTTTATCGTTCTGTTATTATTTTATTCAATTTTTTTGGTTTATATTAAAATACTTACTACTGTTTTTAGTAGATTTTGTCAATTTGGCAACCCTTAGTCCATCAGAGACTTGTATTCTATACCGATATTTATAACTAGGGAAGATTTTTATTATTTGATTTTTCAATGATTTTTGATAGTTAGTTACAAGAAAAAACATAAGGGTAAAAAGCTACTTAACTTTTTCATAAATAATAAATAAATAAATATTTAACAACATCACATACATTGCTCCGATTCCAAAGTAAGTAGCTAAAGCACTTGTGTTATGGAAATCAGAGACAACGGTGGTATCACAAACACCCAGACCTGAGACAATATAGAAAAGTTCGTTTTCTAAATTGACCCAACCGGGGATCGAACCCGGGACCTCAGAGATGGCGACACCTTGAAAACCGGTGTACAAAGCCACTCGACCACGGAGGTCGTCAAATAACAAAACAATCTTGATTGTGGACAAGTTCCGAAGAAGGTAACAAATAATAAGGCAAATTGATTAAAACTACAAATTACTTATTAACAAATGCTAGAAACACAGTTCTATTACATTTCCATGTTACTAACTCATTATTTATAGAGTAGGTATATAGCGTATATTCTTTAGTTAATTTGATGTTCATAAACGGCTTTTACGCCCTATAATTTTATTTGAGAGTGTCGTTTACGTCCAACACTTGTTGATGCCTCATAATGATTGCCTTTTACGTCCAAGAATACAAAAAAATCTGCATTACCAGTCTTGAACTTTGGGATCGTATTCACCATTGTTTTCAGAATTTAAAAACTTTAAAAAATACAGTTCGATAGCGGAGAAAAAACTTAATAAGATGGCATATAAAACTTATTTTAGCCAAAACTGTGTTTGCGGCTCAAAAGCCGCAGGTATCGATAATTATCAAACAATTGCCTTTTAATAAGTTTAAGGCTGCTCTGTTCAGATGGCTATCCGATAGAATATTTTACAGCACTAATTAATATTTTTCTAGCAAGTGTTAAGGCAATGTTTATCAATAACAGTCAGTGTCTACTTTTTGTTGTGTACCCATGTTCGTATTGCCATGTTATTAAGTATTCTAATACTTATTGACATAATATTATTATTCTGATTCTTATTGACATTTATCTCAATTAAAATATTAATTGTGACATTGATATTCTCTAGATCTGTTGAATAGGCAGATCTTTTAAACACTAGTCTTAATGATTTTCCTCTACATCTTATACAAAATAAGCAACATGTATACTCCTTGATACGAGTTTTCGTTTTGTATAAAAATTCAATGTTTACCAAACCTATGCGTAAAAATATTAACGAGGTCATTAGCTTTCGACACGGTAAAGATATCTACCAGTATTCTAACTCGACGCTGTCCTTGAAATATATGTACTTACCCAGGTACTTACCTAGAGCCGCGCGGTACGTCAACATAAGATAGAGTGGCCGCATCCGTATGTACAAAACTAGAAACAAACTCAAGTAGATAGATGAAATTAAGATAACAGAACCTATCTCTACTTACTTGAATTTCTTTTTAATTTTGTGATTGTATGTTATATTTTAGAAATAAAAGTAATGGTGATACTGTGATATGTTGCCTAATAATTCAAAACAGGTAATCATTTTGCTTTAAAATTATATTTTGACATCTACAATTTATAATATGGTTTGATATTTAATTCAATCTTACTTATTCACAACTATCACGCTGGCTTATCACAAATACAAAACCACCGTTCGTTCGTCACTGCGGCGCATTCGCGACTGTTGTGTACCGAGTGCATGCCGAACTCGTGGCGCGTAGGTATGGCTCTCATTTCGACCATTTGTACTAAGTACTAATACTGTAGATATTTTTACCGTGCTTTCGACTTGCCAAACATATTATAAACATGTTGAAAAGTATACAAATCTCAACATGATTTATAAAAACAAGTGATTGAGATTTTTCTGTATACAGTATAAGTACCTATAGGTAATGAATGTTTTGTCTTAAAGAAAAAATCGAAGTTCCGTGTTTCTAACTAATCTTTTTACTCGGTATTCTATTTAGGTGTACTTGTGTACGTAATTAATCATATTTTGTTTGGAAAACATTCTTTTGTGTTTTATTGTGAAACAGTCTTAGCAGCAAGACGACACACAGTATACTTAGGATGACGAGCTCGACAGTAGACAAACCTTTTATCTGTCAAATATGACATTTAGGAATTATACCCCTCTCGGGATTTAGGCTGGATGGAATCACGGGAGGCGGTAGTGTAGGGCGGCCGCTAGCGCTAGAGCGTTATCAGTGCTGGGGGCGGGATGCGTAAAGGCATTTTCACCGGTATAAAAAAATAAAAAAAGATACATTTTATTTTTAGTTCGTGTACTTGCGAGATAACTTTAAAGACGTATTAATTTTGACATGAATTTCTGCCTTCATATAAGTTTTACTTGTCTTTTCCATGAAAGATTGACAATTAATTATTCTTCTACAGCTCAGCTACGGTCGAGAAGAAAAGCAGCCAAAATGCTCGTCGCTGTGGTGATCATGTTTGCAGTCTGTTATTTTCCCATCCATCTACTGTGTATACTCAGGTTAGTAGTTTTTTACAGTAATGTATATATTTCCTTTCATACAAAAGGGATGATAAACAAATAAAACTCGGTAAAACAGCAAGCCGAATCGTGTGTGTCAAAATTCCGGCTGAAAAATTAGAGTGAATAATGTGATGATGTAAATGTGATGTAAGTATTAATAATACGATATCTCGGTTTTTGCCATTGTTGTCATTTACTAATGGCGCACCATAAAGGCAATGCGTAATTACAAACAAGAATGAATGGTATATTTTTTTGAGGACCTACTGTTTTTGTCATAATACTTACCTACTTTACTTATAGGCAGCGAACTAAAATCTATGGAAGTGATGGAAGTGTAATTACATTCAAATGTTGCTTAAAAATAGTACCACGGGGCTAAAAAGTTACAACCCGCACAGAATTTAGTCGGGCCAGCCACGCGCCCGGTGTCAGATGTGAGCTTTTCTACAGTAATTGCAGTTTGTATTTTAAAAAGAATAGAAAGTGTTTATTAGATATGACAGCCTGTGTAGTCAAATGGTGTAAAAGACGCAAAGAAGGCAAAAAGATGCAGAGATAACTTTTCAAAAGTATTAAATATTGTTTAGTTCAAGTATAGAAAATATCTATGAGAGTAATCTGTATGACTATGGTCGCTATTATGCAACCAGTGTTCATCACTTTGTGCTGCCTATTACTAAATGCCAGCATTTTTAGCCCCGCCAACTTGGTTGTTTACCCGCCAACCAAAATTTTAGTGTGGTGCTATTTTTTGAGCGGAATGCTTGTTCCATTGATTTCAGTTCGCTGCCTATAGATATAATACATAGCTCGTGTGTAGTACGAGCTTTGTATGATACCTATATAGGCATATAATTAATTCATAAGTAAGTTGATGATGCTTCTATCTGAGAAGGTCGGTAATATACAACTCGGTAGGTAAAACGGTAAACTTTTAGAAAACCAGCTGGAAAATTAGGAAAAACCTATCTTGAGTGTCTGTTTATTTAACATAGATGACATACGGTATCTTAAACATTAACATTGCGTTCTTAGCAAACAATAATCCCTACCCTATGGTAAAGGGAAACAATTGCTATCAATGTAATGGCAGGCGTTTGTCTATTTATTAAAGGTATTTCGAGAAACGTAGCGTTTAAACGTATAGAATGGTGGTCATTTGTGTAGCCCTCTGACGTCCGCTTGGTTGTGCAACCAATTTGGAGGCGGCATCTGACTCACCGCTGGTGGCGCAACATGGTGTCGTAGTGGGATAGAGCCCTAAGAGAAGGATGTTAAAAAAACTAATTGTCATCAGGTACACAGTGGACATGGAGCAGAACGACGCAGTAACATTCCTAGCGCTGGTCTCACACGTGATGTGTTACGCCAACTCTGCTATCAACCCCCTTATCTACAACTTTATGAGTGGTTGGTATTTTTACATTTGTTTATAAACCGACGACCTCTGTGCCCGAGTTGCACACCGGTTTTCACGATGTCGCCATCTCTGTGGCCCCGGGTTCTTCTTTATTGATTTCCATGACACAAGAGCTGTACTTACTTTAAGGTCCCGGGTTCGATCCCCGGTTGGGTCAATTTAGAAAACGATTTTTTCTATATTGGCTCAGGTCTGGGTGTTTGTGATACCTCCGTTGTCTCTGATTTCCATAACACAAGTGCTTTAGCTACTTACTTTGGAATCGGAGCAATGTATGTGATGTTGTCAAATATTTATATATTTATTTATTTAATCAGAGCAATGTATGTTAGGTTGTCCAATAATATTATGTTTAAGCTCTTTTCACAAAAGCATGTGCACTCGTCAGTTAATAGGATTAAAAAAATCGGTGTAATATAATTGTCTTTTTCGTCCTTAATAACTTACAATTCCACTCAGTCCAGAAAGGGTCGAATTTGAGTTGAAAAGAAAAAGGCATAAGTAGCAGTAATCTATAATTGTATAGATACTACTGTGATGAATTCCGAGAGTTAAAATGGGACTACGACAAACAGTTATCCCTCATGGTCCCATTAATGGGACAAAATCATAGGACCACGAGAAAACAGGGGAATAACCCCCTTATTCATAAAACATTTAAACAATTGTTTAGCTAAGAGTGTGTTCCTGTCACCTTCTTTCAAATTACGAATCGAGTTTGAACGTAAAAGACAAAACACACTAGCTGAACAATTTTATTGTTAAGTTTTATAAATGAGATAAAGTGGGTAAGTACCACAGACTTGAAATATTTGTTGTATGGTCCGTGGTAAGCAAGTACTTACCATATTTAAAAGCATGATTATTACTTATAAGTATTAATATTATTATTTTCTGATGGATCCAGGTAAATTCCGCCGAGAGTTTCGCCGCTCATTCTGGTGCTCTGACTCCTCAGTTCCAGAGAACTTCACCACGTTGAGCCGGTTGACCACATCCAAGACTCGAAGACATTACACCCATGCAGACCACAGATTATCTGATCGGTCACATGTGTGCACCACGCCTTTTATGAACAACCACTGTGCTAGAGAGTGTCCTGTGTATAATTAACTTTTGTTAGAATGTAGTGTAATTGTATGGTCAGCCACATCCAAGACTCGAAGAAATTACACCCATGCAGACCATAGATTATCTGATCGGTCACATGTGTACCACGCCTTTTATGAACAACCACCGCGCTAGAGAGTGTCCTGTGTATAATTAGCTTTATTTAGATTGTAGTGTAATTGTATGGTCAGTCAACAAAATAAAAATAAAGTACTGTGGCAACACTAATTAATACTCTAGCAACTCGAAATGGCTCAGAGTTCGCTACACGAAAGAAGTTTCACGAAATTTAGATGGAACTAAAGTAAGGGACTATATTAGGTTTCGGCTTGGACAAATAAACCAGGTTTCAAATATCACCTGTATCTTTTGGTTTTGTTTAAAAAGGGAACATTACCCGGAAAAATTGATCCTATAAGGTCTACCACTATTGAATAAAGGGTATTTCCGAATGGCAAACTCATTCTTACCCTCTCTACTCGAGTCTGCAGCCAATTTTCCCATTTACACTAGAAGTAAATGCTATGATGTGATAGACTTAATAAAACGTGCTTAGAAATTCTAGGTTATTCCTAGAAATGTCCACCTAAAAATTTTAGAGATTATTAATACGAAGCGAATACTTTAAAAAAAACTTTTGCGCTAGAGTTAAGGTTTTTTAAATATTTAATTTTAAAAAATGTACTAAAAATAAGGACATATATTGTTATTTTTACAAATAGAAAATTGTGCACAACGTGTGCTTGTGCACAAATTGTGCATTAGTAAAAATAAACATAAAATGTTGTTCTTTATTTATTCAAACAAGTTCTAGTCAATCATGACATTATCATAATTATTAGTGCAATGTTTGATGTATATGTTACCGGTCAATCCCGGTTTCCGTCAAACTAGTTTTGCCTAGGCTAAACTAGTTCTTCCTATACGCGATAGGATTAACTGGTATAGCCTAGACCAAACTAGTTTTTCCTAAGCCCGATAGAATAAACCAGTTTAGCTACAAAGAAAAACTTGATGCATTAGGTAGGTTAGGTTAGTGTTTTGACCACTCGCAGCGGAGCAAGCGAAGCGAGCGGAGCTCCTTAATGTTTATATCAGGATTAACTAGTTTGGCCTAGCCTAAACTGGTTTATCCTATCAGTCTTAGGACAGACTAGTTTGGTCTAGGCTATACCAGTTAATCCCATCGCGTATAGAAAGATCTAGTTTAGCCTAGGCCAAACAAGTTTGTCCTGAAATCGGATTTGGCCGGTAACATAATATAAAAAGGTAAGCAAATCGTAGGTCATATTGTAACTGCTAAGATAAGCGAGTTACAAATTCATAGTACAAAGATAAGAATTTAAACTACTTTTACGTAGTCGTAAATTAAAAGTGTCTACGAAATATAACTTTCAATGAGTAAAATAACTTATAAAAAAGTTGTATTTGAAAATTTCGCCAAAGATAGGTACTTATTTTTCAGGTAAAATTAAAAACAACCTTTAAGTTGTGGATAATCCACACATTTTTCAGTATTTAGAAGTATACCTACCTATGGCACAGATATACACTATGGCATTGTTAAAGCGCTAAAAACAATTTAAGAAACTATGCTTGATTTTCTGAATCAACGAAAACTAAGTTACGTCTTGCAGTTGCTTATTTTAAACAAGTTTGTAAGTTCAACTTCTCAACAAAACTAATTGAATTTGAAATACTTATGAGTAATGTAAATTTATGCTTTTCAATCATGCTATTATTAAAAAATAGTTTTATGTATGTATACTCTTAGAGAAATATTTCTTGAAAACTTGTTAAGTTATTTAACTTTAATTTTATTTACCCTACTTACTTATTTTAATTTTAAAATAAGTAAGTAGGGTAGTTAATTTTTTGTATAAACCAAATGTAAATAATATAGTAAAATGTATATTTTTTTTATTTGTTTTATTGTATATGAGATTTTTTTGTAAAATATAAAAGATAATAGTTTTGTAAATAATGTGAAATTCAAATAAAATTGATGTTTTTTTAAGTCTGGTTGTTTTATTTTATTGAGTTATATAATTTTGTGAAACTCACTGGAAAATAATAGAGAAATACCTACGTTTATTTTGAAAGATCTAAATTTAAATTAATAGAAATATTCTTAAACACATTTGACGACCACCGTGGTCGAGTGGCTTTGTACACCGGTTTTCAAGGTGTCGCCATCTCTGAGGTCCCGGGTTCGATCCCCGGTTGAGTCAATTTAGAAAACGAACTTTTCTATATTGGCTCAGGTCTGGGTGTTTGTGATACCACCGTTGTCTCCGATTTCCATAACACAAGTGCTTTAGCTACTTACTTTGGAATCGGAGCAATGTATGTGATGTTGTCAAAAATTTATTTATTATTATTATTACATTGGACCAATTTCGCGACTTTTAAAACCAAGAATATTAAATGTAAATATAAAAAAGTGATATAGGAGAAAATATTGATCCAACCGTAGTTTGGTAGGTATACGAACCCATATGACTTATTATTATATTACAAATCAAACAGCTTGAGAATAAGCAAAGTTACTGTTTGCATTATCATAGGTAATTAATAAATTAGTTATTGCAGAAATTAACCTAATTTACATAAACAACCATTTATGCGTAGCATTTGACATCAGCCATTTTTAAAGTCTCCACTACTGGGGCACAGGCCTTCCTTTTGGGTGGATAAGGATGATGGGCCATAACCCACCGTGCAGGCCCAATGCAGATTGGTGGGTGTTAACGACTGCGAATGCAGCCGGGACCAAGCAACAGCTTAACGTGCCTTCTGAGGCACGGAGGAACTCGAGATAGTAATTGTTTGGGCACCTATCCCCTGACTTACCCTTGCGATCGCAAGGCGAGGCGCTAAACCACTGCGTCACCAAGCTCCTCTAGCAACCTCTAGCTCCATGCGTAGCAATCTATAATTAAAATAAACGAATGAATAAAAACATAACTTAAATGCTAATCTGATGTTAAAAGCAAAGCAGTTTAAAAGTAGACTATTCATAAAGAAAATGTTAGAACAAAATTAGAGCTTTTTATGTAAAAACTACAAAATGTGAAAAAGTAGATAGAATATGTGAAATGCACAGTTAACAGAATCCTAATGTGAAAGTTTCTGAGTTTAAAGAAAACGGCTGAACGGATTTGGATACAATTAGCCACACAGATAGTTTATAGCCTGCATAAAAACAAAGGATACTTTTTATCCCGGTCGTAGGTTCCCTGTAGATCCCGCCCCCACTCTGCAAGGTAATATATTAGTTAGTTAAAAGTTAAAAGGTCGATCAACTTATACCAGTTAAAAGGTCGATCAACTTAGGTGGAAAAAAATCTTTAGGTACACATTGAATAGTTAGGTATTTAACTTAGTTACAATCTCTGGTTGTGTAAAACAGGGAGTAAATAAAGTTTACAGTCATATGGTTACACGGACTGCGCGTGGCCCGACACGCACTTGGCCAGTTTTTATTTAACATGTCTTATACCGACGACGTTAATGTCAAGTAATATTGTGCTGGCGGATGACATAAGGTGCACCTACCCACGGTCTTAAGTAAATGATGTACATACGACAGCACGTTAGGTTATACAGTTATATTGCGAAAACAGCTTTTATTACGTAGGGCATAAAGGCGGTCTCAAGGTCAACATGTATAGTCTGAGGTGCCGTCGTGTGTACCAAGTTAAATGAGAAGTTACCCTTGACTTTGTAACTTTGTCGTATTATATTAGGAGAGGTTAAACTTAACCAATAGTTGTTGTAACCGAGCGCTAATCACCCGCATCTGCATAGCACCCTTATCGGAGTAATGCCAGACACGATTACTGACACGCGCCTGGGAGTCAGGTCACGCTTCAATAGTCATTAGTTGTAATAATTAGATAGAGACAAGAAACTTTAAAGAAAATATGTTTAAATCAGCGAAGTAAAATATATGGAAGTGAGCAAACGAGTAATATTTCCTAATAAATATTGGGGTGTGGGCGCGAGGGGTGTAGATAAAGTCTTGTATGCAACTGTACATAATTAGGTGTTAAAACACTCATGTGATACTATTATCACACTAGTGTTTTAATTCCCCTCATTATACTACAGTTGCATAAATAACTATTATATAACTGATGGTATTTTTAGGGTTCAGTACCTCAAAAGGAAAAAACGGAACTTTTATAGGAGCACTTTGTTGTCCGCCTGCTCTCTGTCTGTCAATACCCTTTATCTCGGGAACGCGTAGAGATATTGAGTTGAAATTAAATCCATATACTCGAATCTATAGACCCTTGAAGCTGTGAAAAGATCAAACTTCTAAGTTAACGTAAAAAAGATACAGCCGTTTATGCCGCAAAAAACGCATATTTTTATAGGGTACTTTCCGTTGACCTAGAGAACTATGAATGAAATATCGAGTTTGTACGGAACCCTCGGTGGGAAAGTGCGACTTGCACTTGTCCGGTTTTTTTCTACCTATCTGCTATTTATTTTTCCACCATTAATCAGAAATGGCGGTGTTGTTGGTAACTGTAAGTAGAATAATAACAAAAAAAACTAACATGAGTTGGATTTTCCCCATAAAATTATGCACGAAGGAAGTTGATATTTAAGTATGTAATTATGTATCCAACCAATTAGACTTTTTAGTTATCTTTCTATGATTTAAATACGTCGTATCGAACTTCTTGGCTTTTAAATTTCCCAACCGTAATCGATAACCTTAGGGTTTATTTATGAAAGTAACATTCCCGCAAAGTGGTTTTACATAGTAACCCATACTAAATGTAAAAGTAACTTCATCTGTCTATCTGTTACTTTTTTAAGCCGGAACCACTGAACTAATTATAATAAATGTTGGTATAGAGATAGATTGGACCACGGAGAAGGACATTGCTATCTTTCAACGGAAAATGGATATGAAAGGGATTGAAATAGAGAATGTAAGTTCAAATGGACCAACAAATTACATGCGGACAAAGTCGCGAGCGCCGCTAGTATAAGTTATACAATCAAACTGTTTTTTTCTGTCTACACCTACGTGTGTTGTTTCTTCCTCCTAATTGCCATAATCGGCTCATCTGATATGTTTTATTTATATCAATTAGTGAATCGTATACTTATCTAACAAAATAAAATAGAACATTTAAACAAATTTACAAGAACATTGTAAGAAGCAAACCACAAAATCAAAATTACATTTTAATGTGTTTCAAGATCACATGATTCATAAATTCTCAGAATTAATACATTGTGTCATTGACAAATCCTAGTAATATAGGTATTAATATGCCTTTTTATGAATAGTCAGTTAAAATAAGTTGAACTTTTGTAGTCATTGATAAAAGCAATTATCTTAACAAATTAGTTACGTTAACTTGGAAAACCGCGGCCCTAAAGTTTTAGTAAAAATCAACATAGACAGTTAATTTGAATTTTATTATCGAAAAATTGTGAGTTAACTTTTCCATTGTTGTTGAATTTCGCATACCGAATCATAGAGTACATTGTAACATATGGAAAGTCCATTTTCCACTACACCTAACTTCGAAACTGACGGACTTTTATCTCCTATTTCACCCCCTTAGGGGTGGAATTTCCAAAAAACCTTTCTTGTGAATGCCGACACTGTATTAAGTATCTATGTACATACGACGGCACCTCAGACTATACATGTTGACCTTGAGACGACCTTTATGCCCTACGTAATAAAAGCTGTTTTCGCAGTTTAACTGTATAACCTGACGTGCTGTCTGGTGTACCTACACAATTACGAGTCTGTCTAGTAGTTTGGCTGTCCGTTGATATATCAGTCAGTCAGTCAGGACTTTGAATTTTATATACATCTATAGATAACCTGGCTTAAAAGAACGGATTCATTACCCTGTACCGTATGTAATTGTAAATTACAGTGACAATTTGGTTGATATTGCAATAAATTTCAGTATAGTTTCAAATTATTGTTAGTAATTAACAATGATCACGTTACTAAAGAGGGCCCTGGGTTATGGTTCCCTAAAGATTTTCCCAAATGTCCACCGGACGAAGTGGGCTGAATGAAGCTAGCTAACTAGCTAAGGGTAATATCACCATATCTTTATAATTGAGAAATCAATTAATGTCAATCGATCACCGCATGCGCACTGGAACTCGTGCCGGCAATTAAATCTTATCTCGACCTTGTGAGGGCAAATAATGAACTCCTGCTCATCGGGGAATTTGATCGCACTGTCGCACTGTTCAGTCACGTTTAAAAATATGTATACAGTTTGATTCCTATATCTTCCTATGTAAAACAGCAAAATAACACCTTGTATAACAGTTTTCCAATGGTACTTAATTATCTCTCACGAGAAAAATTACCGACTTTCGTAATTGTCATGATGTGTCAATTCGAAATACAGACCGAAGGATATTTTCATCACAGATTAGTATTTTATTAGGCGGTCTATGGAATAAAGTTGCCAATACATGCCATAGACTCTATCTTTGAGAAAATAAAGTTTTTTGCCCCGGCCGGATGCGGCCGCTTGGGCTTTGACGGAACGATATTAATAGCGATTTTTAGCGGACAAATCCGTCCGGGCTGGCACGGAAAGAAGAAATCATTAATAACATCTTAATCCAGTCAATGGGAAAACTATAGCACAAAATTTCTGTGTGGGCCGCTTCGACCGTATTAAAAAACACTGTCGCCGTTAATTTTGTTGCACTCGGAAATCCTAGCTTTAGTACCTACTATTATTATGTTCCACAGAACAAAGAAGTAGTTTTTCCTTGTTCTGTGGTATATTCTGTGCTGCTAAACTACTTTAAAATAGCCTGTCACGGCCCGACATAGCCCGTACGAAATGTCTAACGTATGAAACGGAAAACCGTGATTTTTGCTGTGCGGTTGTTCTGCCTACTTAATATTTTGTGGCTATAGTGCATGTAGTGGCCGTAGATAATTCAACGACACTGAGCGAGATAAATACTACTTATTTATTTAATTATGTGCATTGATAGAGTTCTATTTGGAACTACATCAGAGAATACAAGTATACTGCATCGAATCGAAACTCGAAAAGCGCAAGGATTTGGCTACGAATCTTCTACGGATTTGACTACGAAAAACGTATGAATTCGTCTACGAATTACCCGCTGAATTGACTACGGGTAATACTTATTCTGTGCTACGGGTCGGTCGGTTACAACTACGACGGTCGTAGCGTGGTCATAAATTAATTATGTGTATTTTGTGAGTCACTTCGACCACGATTGTATTAAGCCATGAGGACATATTAGGACAATAACCTTGAGAAGTGACCTACATGTTATCATGTTAGTTCCTGAAGCAAATAAAAATTATTTGGGATATTGAAACGGGATAAGGGTTGGCAGATTCTGTGCTTACGTATGCGACTATCGGCATGGCGTTAAGTAGATAGATAGATAGATAGATAAGAAGTTTATTTGCTAAAACACACACATTCATACAAATAAAAATGCGTACATTAAATTGATGACTAAAAATAAAAAAAAACAAACAAAATTGACATTTAGGTACACATAACATAACAAAAGAGACTCAGAAGAAGGCATGCATGTGTGTGCAGCAGCAAGAAGGGTCTATATAGACTCGGTGTCAGCAAAACACCGATTTTCAGCTGTCACCCAGATACCTAGTGACTATAGGTGGGATAGCTCGTCCGTATTTGTTGACAGAGCAAGGATGAGATGGGGTGCGGGGCAGGGGGCGTCCTCCCACCGCTACCTATGACTTTCCATATCTGAAAGCGCGAATCTGTAGTACCTCAGTCGTCATTTGTCTACATTAATCGCCAATACCGAAGATCACACTATGCTTTTGGTGTAGATTTCACTATCACTTTTAATTAGACAAAATGTATGTTTTTTTTTCCTAAAAATATATTATTATACTTCAGTTAATAATCTTCCCCCCAAAATGTTTTTGGGGAAATACAGATCCCTTTTCCTCAAATTTCTAATGATTATGCGAACAAGAAATGTTAAGATAATTAGCAAATAGGCCATCGCCATGGTTATCTGACGGTTACCTCGATAACGGTAAAGCCCCTTGTATTTTTTTGAGGAAAACTTACAAATAAAATTGTAAGATTTAGTTCAAGACATCTAAGTAATGCAAAAAAAAGCGCTTCAGTCAAAGATTATAGAGTTTCACAGAACTACCTAGTTGCTTTCGAGTTTGGTGCTTAATTCATAGTTCCATTTTCACCTTTCAAGCTTACGCGCTCACTAGACATAAAATAAAATATCTCTCAAGTGGCCTCACCTCTCATCTTGATTAAATTTATTGCTCGCTTTGTATAATGTCTCAGAAATTCACATGTACAGATTGGAGCTAAAGTTTTACTGAGGTAATTGTTTGTAAATAAACTATAGAACGTTAGCTTTAATCTGTACATGTGAATTTTCGATACATTATATACTTAGCGAGCAATAAATTTAATTAAGATTAGTGCGCCACTTTGAGGTATTTAGGAGCCTTAACGTATACTAGCGCGGCGCGCGAGTGTGCATCTTGCACGCGGCATCGTCCGGGAAAAATAGAGATTTTTGAAATCATTCGACTGTCCCGTGAAATTCGATTCGATTTTCACTGGACAGCCATGCTGTCGAATGAAAATGAGTAATAAAAAGCGCTCGACGCCAGCCGAATGATCGTCGAATGATTTAAAATAGGGCCTCTGGCTCGCGAGGCGGCGTGCTTGGTGGGGACCCGCCCAACGGGTTCACGTTGAAACGGCTGATCGGATTTCATGAAATTAAAACATAGAATACTTTTTATATTGGTTAAAGGTTCCTTGAGGATTTTCTGGAATGTCCACGCGCCAAGCTGCGGGCGGAAGCTAGTAATATTAGCAAGGATAAAATTGCTGAGTAATAAATTACAAGTAACGATATTGATCTTATAACATTCTAAGGATGTCGAAAGGAGACTGAAATGAAAAAAGGAGGAAAAAGAAACCACTCCGATTTATAAGCTCTCAATTACGTGAAGTGAAATGTATGTACATACATTGAGTAGGTATTATTAAATTGTTTTGATCATTACAATTGAGTGGGAACCATTTAACACCCAGACCATTAATCTTCGGAATGGCTGCTTAAAATTAATTATAAGACAATTGGAGGAAGGTCATTATTTAAACTTGTAAACATTAGGAATTACTAATTGAAATGATTGTAAAATTCGCTTACATCTCAGTGTAAAGCTAGCTAATTGATCTACTTACAATGCGAACATCAACAATTGCCAGTTTTGTAAACATTCATGTTATTTTTACATATACCTATTCCAAGAATTAACGGTTTTAATTCAGAATCTTAGGAAAAAGTATTTTTTACGTTTGAAATAATTTAACTAAGTACCTATCCTGAGAACTAAATGTAGTCAGATTACTAATAAAGATTGTATAGCAGATGTATAGTTACACAGTGTTTTGTCCCTTTCTTTTTAATATCAAACTTAAATAGTTTGACAGAGAGTAAGCATTGTGTAACTATACATCTGCTATACAATCTTTATTAGTAAGGGGGTAAATGTAGATAAACTAGTATTATTTCCTCATGTCAGCCGCACGACACCCATTGCTACGTATAGTCCTCCCCCAAGGATCTCCACAACGTTTGGTCTTGCGCTTCCAGCATCCAGCGGGTTCCCGCGACCTTCACCAGTAGGGTTATTCACGATTGTCAGAATCTACTCGAAAGCATTCGATTCGAATACGTATCCTCCGACAGATTCAAAAACTGCTATTCACAAATACATTGAGATACATTCAGATCTATATCGGAAGACTTTCCTATTCGATTCGGAAAGTTGATTTCCGACAATCGTGAATGCCCCTCAGACCGTCGATCGGTCAAAAAGTATCTGAAAATTTAATATTATAAGATAATTAATTTTCTATGTAAGTTCAATAAAAAAAGTGTTAAATTATACTTCTACGTAAATCAGACGGGAGATAACCGTTGATAACAATACAAATATGTACCGAATTGCATTGTAATAAGTATTCAATTCGCGTAGCAAACGTTTGTACATATACTAAGGTCAAGAGTGTATCGAAAGAAGGAAAATGTAAGTACTACCAGGGGATTCCTAGCACCTGTTTTATGTTTTAATACTAGGAGCTAATTATTCAAACAATTACAATTTTATTAATAAACTATAAAAATAAAACACTTTTTCGGATTACAGCGCGTATGTTATTAATCAGGTGTTAGAATTTCATAATATCTAGCCAGTTCGTCAGCTAAACCTAAACCTTCCTCATGAATCACTCTATCTATTGGTAAAAATCGTATGAAGATCCGTCCAGTTGTTTTTGAGTTTATCGCGAACAGAGCTTAAACATTTAGGATGGATCCGATCCGCAGATCGCTGCGATCTATGCGATGTATGGAGTTTTCTTCATACAGCAGCGATCTGAGATCGGTACCCTTAGCACGAACAGCTATCGAAAAAAATAAAGCGCATAAAAACATTCGATAGAATAATTTTGTATGGGAAATTTGTACAGCGCCATCTTTCGCCGAAAAGCGAAATTATATTTCCCATAAAGAATTACTCTATCGAGTACTTTTACGCGCCTTTTTTTCTCGATAGATGTTCGTGCTGAGATCGGATCGCATGACCGGAACGCATTCTGTGTGTTTGAGCTCACAGGCAGACGGACGCGGCTGAGGACTTTGTAGTAGTAGTTATATTCGTCCTTTTCAGGACAGGCGAAGGTCTAAGCCATACTGCCAGTTCTTGAGTTTGAATAGTTCAGTGGTAGATATTGTTTAATTTTTCAGAATGCGGGTGCATCGCATGCTGAGGACTTTGTTTTATAATAATGTGGTGATGACAGATAGGTTAGGTATCATGTCTTCAGGCACATGTCACATTTTCAAAACTTATTAAAAAGCGTATTTCTTTAATTAAAATGACCATTATTGACATAAGGTTGACCCCTTTTGTTAATAGTCCATTAGATTTATCAATTATGAGTCAACTTCAAACATAAAATAGATTTCATCATTTCAAAGAAGTATTAATAAGTTTAAAAAGTTTTGGTCGGTCTAACTAGTTAGATTTTTTTTTATTTATCTATCTATGGGTTGAAGACTTCTGGTTATCAACTTCGCTTTATAACAATTATTTTCACCCTCGATAATATTTCCAACCAATCCTAACCAATTAAAAAAATAAAAAAACAAAATAAAATACAGACGACTTGATAACCTCCTCCTTTTTTGAAGTCGGTTAAAAAAAAGAGATGGTTGCTGTTTTACCTCACGAATGCGCGGCACGGCTTGCACATGCACATTGTCTTAGTGTGCGTCTGCATGCTCTAGTATTACGCACACAGCAGCCGCATTCGTGAGATAAATAACTGTATCTGATTTATTTTTGATGATAAAATTTACCTGCCTAATACTACCTACGTATAATGATTATTTTCATTTTTGCACGAATGCCAAAAATTTAAAAGGGAAGACTTCTCCTCTCTTATACTTATGAAAAGTTAAAAAAGTCGAGAATTCACACAAAATTAACCCACTTCTTAGTAATGAATAACTTAGAACGTGCAAAATCTTTGATTGATGTCATTTTGTCTGATAACACTATCTGTCTTAAACAGTTCATCCCCTTGCCTTGTAATGTCGCTTACGATAGAATTCCCGCAAATATAAAGAGATGTACTAACGACAATCTGATGCGCAGACGCAGACATAAAGACGACCGCGCAGTCGCGTATTGCGGATTGATGTCTTTGTCGCTGCGTATCTTTTAGAAAAAGTTTTAATCCCGCGTTTCTATTACAAACTTTTGTTTTTTTAAATAAAAAGAAGTTTTAAACGGATCTTCTTTTGAATTTAGATACCTTTATAAACGTGATTTGAATATTTTCTCTAATCTATTTTTAAACTGAAAAGAGTTTTCATACTGTCCTTTATTTATTTATTACAAATTGGTGATTAAAAACTTTTAGTTTACTTTTCGCGCGAATAAGTTAAACAAAAGACTGGCGAAATTTGTTAAAAGAATTCAAATAGACTGTGTCAAACTTTTTCGTTATCTATAAAACTCAGTGATTTTTCTGTTTAAAATGGTGAATAAGGTGTATAAAGTTAGTTCCACAATGGCGGAAAAGACTGGGAGCAAACATAATCAAGTTCTTATGTCTATAGTTGGTAAGTTAATAATGTTATTACTAATTTAAAAAAAAAATTATGTATTTGCGAAAAAAATACTTACACTTTTTTTAAATTCTCTTCTCATAAAGTGTCAAGATCATTATTATTTTTGATGTATCTAGGTCATACCTTTGATTATTCAACAAGCATGACGTTAAAAAAAATTTTGTATATCTACGAATTCATTACCTACAACCTACAACATGGTTAATCACGCGTTTTTAATCACTTTTAAATCTAAGTTGGTAAGTACGTGATAATGTTGGAATACTTAAAAAATAAACAGATTAAAAACGAGAATCTAAGTATAAAATACTCGTTGCTTTGACCAAAATAAATTTGAGACCGGTATTTTTATTTGAATTTAAACACTTTTTTTTAATTCAGAAACTTTGTACCTGCCTAATTTACCTAATTTCAACATTAAGAAAAGATCAACTTCAAAAGATCAGCCATTTTTTATGACCCCACTGCTGGGGCACAGGCCTTCCTTATTGGTGGATAAGGAGGATGGGCCATAACCCACCACGTGCTATGGGGATTGGTGGGTGTTAACGACTGCAAATGCAGCCGGGTTAAACGGCTTAACGTGCCTCCAAAGCACGGAGGAACTCGAGATAATAAATTTTTGGTCACCCATCCCATGACCGACACTTGCAAAAGTTGCTTAACCTCCGCAATCGCTGGGCCAGGCACTAAACCACTGCGCCATCCGGCTCCTCGATGTTTACTTGTTATTATTATTTGTCAAGGTTGAGTACTTAAACATACTTCTTGAAGACAAATTGAAAGCATTTTTTCTCACTTTGAGTTCCCACGATGTCAATAATTGATTATAGGAGGTAGCTATTAATGGGTGCATTCTCATTCTTAATAAAGTAACAATAACAAATTATACCTATAGCTTTTACTATTTTCTACAAATAGAATTTATCTGAAGACTAAATAGATATTCCTCAGTATATAGATAAAGCTTGTCTTTAACCGACTTAAAAAAAAATTGTTTTTATGTATGTCCGCCGATTACTCGAAAACGGCTGAACCGATTGAGATGGTTTAAACGTTACTTTATCAGGTTAGTTCCCAAGTTGGTCCCACTTTTTGAAAATTTTAAATCGGTTCAGTAGTTTTTGTATACCTAAACTCTTTCTCTTTTTTTTACCCACGACGGACAGAACAGAACGGATTGCGTTTGGGGTTAGAGGTTGTGCGTGTGTGTGTGTGTATGTTTGTCTGTTACCATTGTCCTCGGAAACTACTGGGCCGATTCCGATGCGGTTTTTTGCATTTAAAAGGTTTTATTTCAGAGCAGGTTCTTAGACATGTTTGATGGTGGTGTGCCAAGTTTCAATCCAAAACCGTTCAGCCGTTTTTACGTGATTAAGTAACAAACATCTAAATTTTCACATTTATAAGATAGTATCCTACTTCCGAGTAAATTCATATTAGGTACATGTACTCAAATCGTCAACATTCTATTCGTTTGAACGCTAAAGTAAATTATAAAATTACGTGCCGTAATACATCAAAGTCGGTGTTTTACATAAGTTTGCGACATGTGATTTAAACATCTAATATAGGTCATAATTAAAGCTTAAATAATAAGCGTAGCGATCAAACGAATAGAATATTGGCCATTTGAGTAGGGGGCAGGAAGTCACAGGGCAGATTAAATATAGCATGTACTTAACATTGTACACACATCTATTATTAGCTCCCCATAGTTCATTTCGTAAGCAATGTCTCTGCCAAATAATGCTACACGAATTAATTAAAAGTTAAATAAAGGAAAAATAATTATGCAACAGAAATAACAACTTAAAAACATATTTGGTTTGTAATCTCTTTTGAAATATTTAAATATTTGACAAAATCGGCGTCAAGTTTTTCGTGGTAGCTTGCATTCGTTGTTATGTGATTCGTATTAGTGAACTTACGAATTTTTCAATTTCAATTTCAATTACGGGGTCGTGGAAATCAGTGTTATACTTTTCGAAGTCAGGTATCGTACTCAAGTAAATATTATTATAAAAATATCTTGGTACAAAGTCCACACGTGATCTATAGATTAAAATAAAAGTTAGGGATATAGGTATCTTACTAATATAAATATGAAATTTTGGAAGTTTGGATGTTTGTTACTCAATTACGCTGAACGGATTTGGTTTGGCACACAGATACCTAGTTTATACTTTTTATCCTGGTAGAAGGTTCCCTAGGGATTTCCGAATGTTCACGCGGACAAAGTCGCGGGCGAAAGCTAGTAAGTAACAAAAGTTTGTCAAACAGATTTTCCCCGAAATAGTTTTGTTGTTCTTTTTTACGTAATATAATATTTAAATGAGTAATTACAACCGTATATAGGCACTCAGCTATGGCAATTATTTTTGGCACACTTCACTAAATACAACACGTGTCACATTTCAAGCGACGGTCGCCCCAGTGCTTGATTGTCCTATCTACCGTTGGCCACATTTGCGGCGCAACCTTTTTGTTAAAAGATTCCAGCATACTAGCCACTTATTTTATTTAAGTTAAGTATTTAAAAGAAACTATAAATTTAAATAAAATAAGTGGCTAAGCACAATATACCGAAATCATGTCTCAAATTAACAAAAAGAAAACCACGCCAAAAATTTTACCAATGATATAATATTCCTATGAGGCAATGAAAAAATCCAATTATGAATCGAATCATTATCTTTATACGCTCATTACATTACCTATAGTCCACCTGTAGGAGGGTACTCCAGGAGGATTTTACCATTTTCTTTACGCTTGGCCCACCAGGTCTTAGATTGCAGTGCTGGACTGTTTTTATTGCAAAACTCAGCATACCATTTTCAGATATTTGACAATACCCAGTGTGAAGGGACGTTGCTATTCTACTTCTTTTCTGACAGACGCCACACGGTTACAGTTGTTCTATCTCACGAAAACGAAGACGTCCATCTTCGTGAGATAGAACAACTGTACCTGTAATAATTTAATAATAATTTCTTTATTAAATAAAAGTGAAGAAATTTGTCAACCACTCAATGCCATTTCAGATAGATTATGCAATTAAAAGAAATGAACTTCTAATTAGTCAGTTAAAGACTTGATAAAGAATTCTACAGAACCATTTTAATTATTGATTTATATTCTCATGTCTTGCAGTTGTTTGATTAATTTCAATTTGCTTTCTCGGTCGAAAATGTAGTTCAAGTGTTTTGAAGAATGCTGACGAGGTCTTGTCACCATGTTGACCGACTTTGTAACAATTAAAAATTGGGTTATAGTTTTATTAGTGAGTGACATGATGGTACGAGCAAGAATTTTAATATTCATCATGATATTTTTTATTGCCTCCCTAGTTAAAGTCACATTTGCATTTGATTTTTTTAGATGGCGCTGTGTGAAATTGTCCCAGCATTTATTATTATTATTAACTCCTCCATGAAGTATCGTACCAACATACTGTAAATTACGCGGGCCGGATTATTGGTGCTCGCGGGCCGTAGTTCGGAGACACTGGTATAGACTACAGTACTCAATTATGTGATTGACAGAAACATGATAACTAAACTTTTCTCGATAGAAAAAAGTGACCACCAATTTTGTAGTTTTTCAATGATGTTACAACCATTAATATAAACATATAATTATTGAAACTATAATAGGAAATCCCCCTAGCTTTCTAGTTTTTGTATTGACAGATTTCCAAAATAACAAAAAGTTTTGATTGAGTCCGTATTAAATGAAGTTACCGAAAAAAATATTATAGGTAGTTGTTCAGGCTAATCATCTTTAAAACGTGACGTTGAAAAATTCATGAAATTTCAAGAAGGATTTAAAAGTTGTGAAAATATTCTGAAAGCCAATTAATTATTATTTTCAAAGAACATCAAGGGTATCACAAGTACTTCGAGTTTAAGATCTTGACTTTAGCTCGGAGTAACTTGGATTTAATTAATTTATTATTAAATTACACTTAAGAGTGGATCAGATTCGAATTCCATTACGATTTATGGAGTTAGATATAGATACCTGAACAGTATAACACTTTGTGTTTTTCACAAAAACATGAAAACCGGTCGTCTTCAAATTTTTATTCTAAGTATTAACAATGAAACAAGCCGCGACTTGCGTTTGTGGATAGACTATGATTTTGATTTAAATATAATATGCTAAAATTAACCCATCTTTTACCTTGTTCCCAGTATGCATGCCTATTCTGGCATATGGAACAGCGATGGGTTGGATCTCTCCTAACAAAGCTCTCCTGATGGGAGACTACTCTCCCTCGAACTCTCCTCTCTCCGAAGAAGACGTCTCCTGGATGGCATCCATTATGTTCATCTTCGCACCAATCGCTGTGTTCGTGTATGGTGTTGCTGCGGACAAGTTTGGAAGAAAAAAGGCTCTTTTATGTGCTTCAGTTCCTATTGCGGTAAGTTTGTTTCGGCATCAGCCATTTTGAAGACAATGGAGCAAAAATAAAACCAGAATTAAAATATAAAGCACATATTGTCACAGCAAAAAAATCAACAACAAAAAAAGGAGCACAATGTTGTCTCTACAGAACTGACAAATTATAAAAACTAAAATTCACCGGCCCTAAACACCATAGTTTTGCCGCGTCACTAACACATTTTTACTGCCTTTACTGCTGAGGCACAGGCCTTCCTTATGGGTGGATAAGGAGGATGGGCCATAACCCACCACGCGGGCCCAATGCGGATGGGTAAGTTTGTTTACTTTGAGTTTACTAGGTAATTTTTTTGCCTAGGAAAAAACTCCAATTCTAAGCTTGAGGATAAAAATAATATACAGGTATAGACTCTATTACCTATATGAAGAACAAGGATGTCAATTCTGGTACGAATGAATATATCTGAGTATGAAATAAACTATATTGACTACCCGGCACTTTAACCAATTTTAAAAAGATGTGCATTACGGTTAGCAAAAATTCGTATTTTGGAGAGCATAAAAATATATTCGGTCAGCCAAAATGGTTAGTTAGTCAGCAACTTTTGGCTAGCAAATATTTGTAAATCAAACAGCAATTAATTGTTTGGTGATTCGATTTTGGTGACAGATCTTATTTATTATGTCATTGAACGTGCATTTATTTGACGATAGCTAAAATCATACCCCTAAAAAAGTATCTACTTTTTAACAGGTTGGCTGGGCTGTCAAACTAATATGTGCGCATCCTATCGCGTTGATTGGTGCGCGCGCGCTCATCGGCTTCGGCTCTGGAGGGGGATTCGTGGTCTGCCCTCTTTACGTTAAAGAAATCAGCGAAGACAGCATCAGAGGAATGACAGGGACTTTTGTAATATTTTCACAGGTAAGTTTGTTTTGTTTATCATAAAATAGACTCCCTGTTTTAAAAACATAATTCACTCAAAAATTTTCAAGCATCCCTGAAAATGGATTGAATGAAATATTAATATTTCAGATCCTTAGTGGGTAACTCTTTGATTTTGATGTAGGTACTTAGATACATATGTTTGTTGTTTGTGGTAGGTAAGTATTTTTTAATTTCATTTTTAACGCTATTCCTTTAATACTCGGTACTTCTCTGTACACACAATAAAAAATATAAATTAAATTCTTTGAATTCTGATTCTGATTTAAGTAGTCATGCTATTATTTTACCTTGGATAATCCCATGAATTACATAATAAATTATTATGCAGTATGTAGTCGATCAATTCGATTATACACCTACGTTTTTGTCTATACTCAGGCACCAGTAACAGGAAAATCTTAGCAAATCATATCTTTAACTATATTGATCCATGCTTTAACTTACTAAGAAATGCTCGGGTCTTCCCCGTCCGAACTTCACGTAGTACTATGCTCATACATTATTAATTTTGAAGACATAAAACGAGTTTCTAAATGTTTGGCTTCGATCAGTTAGTTTTAAATAGGTACCTACATTATCAATTTATCAGCTTCTTGTAAAATTAGTCCTGGGAATACTTTCGCTTTGACCACATGAAAGGGCCTATTTCACATAGGTTCTAGTCTAGACACGGTGTTCTAGATGTCACCTATGTTACGGTTTATAATTCAAAAAATTAACAAAGTTTTTATTGAATTTTTTCATATCCGGAATTTGTCCGGAACCAAATATTTTATAATTCTTACTTAAACAAATAAGTTAATTACTTACTAACAAAGATTTTTTTCTACAGACAGCTGGAAACCTCTTAGTGTTCGTGCTAGGAGACCTTCTGCCCTTCAACACCGTACTCTGGATCCTGCTGGCCATCCCCCTGGTCCACTTCTGCATACTCCTCAGGCTGCCGGAGACCCCGTCCTACCTGATCAAGTGTGGCAAGAACCAGGTCAGTGCCTCGATGATTAATTTAGTTTTTTTACTTGCTGGCCCTACCAACCTTGTTTGTGAAAGTTTTGTTAAAGTTTTGCAGAATATTCTTTATCCTGCTGTATTTTTCAAGAATTTAGAGGTTTTTCATGTTCGCAAGAAAATACGCAATAGTTATCCTTAGTTGGAATCGTGTTCTTGAGTTACCTAAGTATGGTTTTGTTTTTAGTACCTACAAGTACAAAACTTCTAAAGTAGTAAAAGGACGTTTTTCTCTAAGAATAAAAAGTCTCAGGAAAATTTTTCGTTACATAAAAATCTAATTCAGGCTCAGCTGTAGGTATAGGATTTATTACCAACATTTTACAACAAAAAAAAATTATTAAATTTAGATTTTTCGCATTCACAATGCTATTTTTATATTAAGATAAATAATATTAGAAAAAATACTAGAAAAAATCGACTCACCCGTAGCACCTCAGACGGGACTCGAACCCGCACCCTTGGGATTCCGGCCCAATGCACTGACCAATTATGCTACCGAGTCGCTAGTGGGAGCGGCGAAATTTTCTAGTACTTTTTACTTCTTCGCTGCAAGCCAGCGCAATTTCATCAATGTGAGGAAATACCCCCACATTCGAAAGAAACATCTTTCCAGATGTTTTGACAATCGATAAAGATGAAACAGCTATATAACTATTAAATTTAGATTTTTCGCATTCACAATGCTATTTTTATATTAAGATAAATAATATTAGAAAAAATACTAGAAAAAATCGACTCACCCGTAGCACCTCAGACGGGACTCGAACCCGCACCCTTGGGATTCCGGCCCAATGCACTGACCAATTATGCTACCGAGTCGCTAGTGGGAGCGGCGAAATTTTCTAGTACTTTTAACTTCTTCGCTGCAAGCCAGCGCAATTTCATCAATGTGAGGAAATACCCCCACATTCGAAAGAAACATCTTTCCAGATGTTTTGACAATCGATAAAGATGAAACAGCTATATAATTATTAAATTTAGATTTTTCGCATTCACAATGCTATTTTTATATTAAGATAAATAATATTAGAAAAAATACTAGAAAAAATCGACTCACCCGTAGCACCTCAGACGGGACTCGAACCCGCACCCTTGGGATTCCGGCCCAATGCACTGACCAATTATGCTACCGAGTCGCTAGTGGGAGCGGCGAAATTTTCTAGTACTTTTAACTTCTTCGCTGCAAGCACAATTTCATCAATGTGAGGAAATACCCCCACATTCGAAAGAAACATCTTTCCAGATGTTTTGACAATCGATAAAGATGAAACAGCTATATAATTATTAAATTTAGATTTTTCGCATTCACAATGCTATTTTTATATTAAGATAAATAATATTAGAAAAAATACTAGAAAAAATCGACTCACCCGTAGCACCTCAGACGGGACTCGAACCCGCACCCTTGGGATTCCGGCCCAATGCACTGACCAATTATGCTACCGAGTCGCTAGTGGGAGCGGCGAAATTTTCTAGTACTTTTAACTTCTTCGCTGCAAGCCAGCGCAATTTCATCAATGTGAGGAAATACCCCCACATTCGAAAGAAACATCTTTCCAGATGTTTTGACAATCGATGTATTTCCTCACATTGATGAAATTGCGCTGGCTTGCAGCGAAGAAGTTAAAAGTACTAGAAAATTTCGCCGCTCCCACTAGCGACTCGGTAGCATAATTGGTCAGTGCATTGGGCCGGAATCCCAAGGGTGCGGGTTCGAGTCCCGTCTGAGGTGCTACGGGTGAGTCGATTTTTTCTAGTATTTTTTCTAATATTATTTTTTCTAATATTATTTATCTTAACAAAAAAAAAGTCAAATCGTTTCAACCTTTCTCAAATTTGCTAACCAATAAACAGCATTTTATATACAACGTGTTACAAAAGTACCCCTAATGCCGAATATGGTATATAGGGACCATCAAACTGATCAACTTTTACTATGGGACCAACTCTGAAATCGCGAAAAAAAATCAGCTGTTTCATACATTTTGATATTTTCGATTTTAATTTTTGTATGAAACAGCTGATTTTTTTTTTCGCCTTTTCAGAGTTGGTCCCATAGTAAAAGTTGTTCAGTTTGATGGTCCCTATACACCATATTCGGCATTAGGGATATTTTTGTAACACCTTGTACACATATACATACCTATCAACTGAAAAATCAGTTTTCCACAACAAGTAGGTAAGTAAAGTAAGCAAATGAGAAATCTGTACGACGTTCAAAGTACAAAAGACTTATTATTTAAGCGTGTTTTGAAACGTCTTTAGGCCACATAATAAACAATAATAGTACAGACGTAAGTATCAAGACGACATTATTAATAGTAACTGAAAGGTTAGGTCGTGATTCCTGAAGTATGGAACAATGGCATAATACTATACTCTATGTAATTGTACTTACTCTGGAAATGACATCAATTTTAATGACGCAAACAAAGTACGGTGTTGCTAACTGTGATAAAACCCTATGTTGCCCGCTACTAGACCATAGACCAATCTTACTACCAGCAGTAATAACAGTAATTGAATTGCTCTTGTTACTACTGCTGTTGAAAGTTGTAAGACGGGAAATATTAAATTTCCCGTGCTACTACCAAAAATACTTAAACAAAAAAAGAATCTACTTACTTTAAATTACGTTACTAAAGTACCAGGGTAGCATAGATTTAGAGGAGGTTGCCATTAATACATTCTTCAACAAGGGCGCACTCAAAATCTATCACAATCGATTTCAATTTATCCATAATGAGTATTTCTCATTATATTTTTTTTATGGATAAATCAAATCAACATAAAAAAACATTATTGATCTCAAATAAGAATGAAATTGCATTGCAATTTTCATAAATACATTGCACTATTTTAAGGTTTTTAGAGAATGTCTGCTACAAACAATCAATTATTAAATGTTTCGTCTAAAATCTTACATTATTAAACTCCTCTTTCTATAACATCTATTAATTAAAATGATGTTTACCTTAAGTAATGCTACTATTATATTTTTATATTCATCAAACTTATTACGCGGTGTTATGAAATGTTTGATTTATAGCACGCGCGTTCAATATGACTGAGAATATTGAATATCCATTAAAAAGCCTTTAGCTGTTAATGCCGTAATAAATTACCGATTTAATATAGGTAGATACCTAGGTATGTGTAACATATTCGTTTACCACATATTTAGGCAGATTAAATAAACCAAATGGTGAATTGGTGATCTAATAAAATCACATCTATTCAGGCTATAGAAAATACTTATAGATATAAGTAATCATATTCTTCATTTCACGCCCTCCGTGGTCGAGTGGTTTTGTATACCGGTTTTCAAGATGTCGCCATCTCTGAGGTCCCGGGTTCGATCCCCGGTTGGGTCAATTTAGAAAACGAACTTTTCTATATTGGCTCAAGTCTGGGTGTTTGTGATACCACCGTTGTTTCTGATTTCCATAACACAAGTGCTTTAGCTACTTACCTACTTTGGAATCGGAGCAATGTATGTGATGTTGTCAAATTTATTATTTATTATTATTGGCATCGGGAAATGAACCTGGGAACTAAAAAACCTTTATCGCTTTCTTTCTATCGCTTAAACAATATTTTCTAGCTTGTCGTTTAGTTAAATGGAGTTTTATTTTTAAAAGTCCACTTATCGCAAAAAATCTTCATTAAACTAAACGACAGAATAGAAAATATAGTTTAAGCGATAAAAGAACCACAAAGCTTCTACGGAGTGTATTACAGAGATAATAATTCACAATTTCGTCTTTATTTAAGCACTACGATTTTTTTCCAATGGCTCCGCTAGTGTGCAGTCTACACCCTTTATTACCTACATTTCGGCATAGAGTTGAATTGGACTTTGGAATAAAACATAAAGGCTAAGTTAGTTAGGTACCTATCTACTATTATTCTCGAAATTCCCTTATGAAACTAAATAGACGTGGTTAAAATCTAATCGTCACCAAAGTACATACATCTCGTAAAGAAGCATTAATTTTTCACTGTTCTGTGATAAATGTTGTCTTATAATTACCGTTTAATTGCAGCTTGGCGGCATACAATCTTATTAGCGTCTTATTAAAAGGTAGGTAGGTACCTGCATAGTAAAGTGTATCTTGAGTAAATGTGATAATTCCTTATTAAACTTGTTTTATTCATGTGGAAAATGCGTCTCTTTCTCGCTGTACCTAGGTATAACAAATAAAGAGACGCATTGATAGCCATTCAATCCCCGTAGCACGAACAGCCATCGAAAAAATAACGCGAGTAAAAACATTCTATAGAGAAATTTTGTATAGGAAATTTGTACAGCGCCATCTACCGTCGAAAAGCGAAATTATTTTTTCCATAGATTACTCTACTCATAGTACGTAGCCTACTTATTCGATAGAGTCTTCACTTGCGTTTTTTTTTCTCGGTAGATGTTCGTGCTAAGGGTAGGTACCTACAGAAAACTGACAAGTTTTATGAGCTTGTTATTACAATAAATATCAATAGTAATATCAATTTATAATAGATTAGGTACCTACACACAGACCATATTATAACAAATGTTACACATGATTAGGTATGGTTAGTGAAAATACTAATTGTAAGTAAATGATGGTCGTGATCGTTTTGTTATTCTAATATTAGTAAATAAGCACATTTTGAATTGACAGCACTACCTACCTAACTACAGCCTTGTAAACAATGCACATAATTGTAAAGGCGATAACGAATTTCGCAAGCGAAAGATGGGCGCAGTAAAGTAATAAGTAGGTAGTAGATAACTACCACTGAGCATAATATAATTATGCCCATGACACAGAATAAACTAAATGTGAAAAATCTGTTTTTAGCGAAAAATTAGAGCATTCACACTCTGGACTGCCGGGCGATTCCGGAACGAATGAATTGATATTGGAAATTAGATAATTGTAATCGTTATCTATTGAAAATTAAAATAGACAACTACAGAGGCAACATGAAATCTCTTGCAACTAATAAATTAGCCTTTTATTATCCTATTTCTAATATCAAACTCGTGCGAAGTGAGTGAGTTGCGAGTTTCGTTTTGGAATAGCATGGCTGATCTATGTTTGCTAAAAATAGCATTTTGTTTGCGATATTCATTACGTACCTATTAAATAAATAAATATTTGACAACATCACATACATTGCTTCGATTCCAAAGTAAGTAGCTAAAGCACTTGTGTTATGGAAATCAGAGACAACGGTGGTATCACAAACACCCAGACCTGAGCCAATATAGAAAAGTTCGTTTTTCTAAATTGACCCAACCGGGGATTGAACCCGGGACCTCAGACATGGCGACACCTAGAAAACCGGTGTACAAAGCCACTCAAACACGTAGGTCGTCACCTATTGCTCCTACAAATCTGACTTTGTTGAAAAGTGCTGAATTTTTAGGAAGTGTACTATGTAATTTAAAATGATTATTTATTATTGATGACAGTACTTGGGTAGTACCTAATTCCATATTAGATTATTACTTTGTGGTCGCAATACCAAAATATCATATTCGCTATCTCTTAACAGGAGACAACTAAAGTCCTCGCGTGGCTGCGTGCTCTGCCAGAAGACGATAAGACCATCACCGAAGAAGTAGACCGCCTCATCATCGAACAGACCACTAGTGAGCCCAAGTTCTCGCCCAAACTACTATGTAAGTTGCATTTAATTCATTATTTTATTCAAGATAGGTACCTACCGAGGGCTGTTCCGAAAATAATTAATAAAACCAAAAATATAATTAAATCTTTAAGAAAAGTATAAACAGCTTGATCCGGTTTTTAAAACACGCAGTTTGCGCATCTTTTGCGATGATAAAATTAAAAAAATCGAAACGCCGAGACTGGACAGAGGTTGGGGTAATAATTTTGTAAAAGTACATAAGTACCTACTTATACGGTACAATTTGAGCCGAGCTAGGTATAAGTATTCTCTTTAAATGGGCGAGAATTATCCAGAATTGTCGACAAAATACCTATGACATTTGCATAATCACGTGCTATTTAACAAACAAAAACATTGTAGGTCAATAGAATAGGTCTTCCAATTGACCTTCGTCATTTGACACCGACTCAAACAAATTACATGAACAATGTTTTACATGGCCGCAAGTATAGGATAGGTACCTACTTGACGCGATTCAATTCCAATAAATCGTAATTGTGCCAATATAATGTTGGCGATTTTTTGACGTCACACGTTGAGAGGTCGATCGTCGATTAAGCTATGATTCAGTGAGTGAAACACTCATAGGCCCATGACAGACTTCAGACTTTTCAATCGACTATGCTTTCAATCAGCATGAAAATGTTTGCTAGTGCGCATATTGGCCTATAGAAAATCTGTGGACTGCGTGTCTATAAAACGTTAAAAAAATACTGTTCCCAAAGTCATACCTACCAGGGTTTTCATTATCTTTTCCATTCCAGTCTCTGACAAGACAGCAGTAAAAGCATTCTGGGTGGCGCTCATAGTGAACCTAACTCGCGAGTTCTGCGGTTGCATCGCTGTGCTGGTCTACGCCAGTCACATCTTCGCGGAGGCCGGCAAAGACCCTAACACCAGCATCGCCCTATCGCCGAACAAGCAGTCGATTCTTCTCGCTGCGGTCCAAATCATTGGGTCGTTTTTGGCGTGCCAACTTGTTGATAGAGCTGGGAGGAAGGTATATGGATTTCTTTTACAATAAGAAACATTTGAGAACAGTAAACATGGTGCTGTTGACCATAGCATAGAAAGTTAAATCAAATTTTAATTCACTGCTTAGCTTTCGTCTCATCATGACGTTGCAGAGTTTTTCCAGAATTCCAGCCACCTAAACCACCTTGATAGTTTCACGTTAGAATTTTTAATTGTATGTTATTTGAACAATAAGCACATAATACTAAGATTACTTGATATGGTGACGAGCGGAAAATTCTTAATAAGTATTTAACTTATCTCGTGAGATACCGCACAATTAAAAGTTACCAAGTTACATCTAATCTTAAGATACCTAGTTAGTTACCTATGGGTTTTTTTATTTACTTATCTACATTTAGGTACTTAACTATTACCTAAGTCGTACCTAGGTAAACATAAATATGCAATATTTTTTATGCAATAAGTATCGTAAGAATTTCATAGGTATGTCGCTTTCATTAGTTAATATTCATTTTCCCTAGGACTTAGGTAACTCTAACTTTATGGTCGCTATTGACAACATTGCCATGTTGTGTAGAGTTATTCTTCTAAATGCGTCGTGCAAGCTTGCCAGTTTTGTGATAGGTACGACCCTTAATTTTAAGAAGACGCACGAATTCTCATCGTAGCAATTCCCCAGTTTTCTGCAATGCGGATTCGCATATCATAGATCGATGTTGTGCGAATTCGCATTGCAGAAAACTGCGATAAAAAGCATAATTTATCTTTGAATCTTCGTCCTTACAGCCGCTGCTAGCCGTCACTAGCGTGGTTGCCGGCTTCAGTATGTGCCTGCTAGGTGCATGGTTCTACCTGCAAAGCGTGGGTGTCTTTATGCCGGGATGGGTGCCTATAACTGCACTATGCGTGTGCATATTCGCAGATGCGTCGGGCCTACAGCCGCTGCCGTTCGTCATTATGACCGAGATGTTCAGCTTCCAGGTAACTAAGATTTCTTCTATGAGGTTTCATATCCATGCAGAGTCAGAATTGGACAGCCAATGTGGGAAAATACTCCGGTTTTTGTGGGAAGACTCCCCTTCTTGTTTGATGTGGGTCCCACATAAACATAGGTAATTCCGTCCGCTCACTCAGCAGCAAGTAATAACACATTTTCTTGAGGATAATATTTAAGAGTCCGCCGAACAGTGACCTTCCCATACAAACGTAATGCCAAAATGATTTGCACCCCTATGTCCATTTCATCGTTTCGCTAGTTGAAACCTTATGACGAATTTGATTGGCCAATGCATTTACAATCCTTCGCATATTCCAGAACCGATAACCTAACAATATTTTTAATTTATGTTTTCCTTCTAGCTGCGAGGAACCGTAGCCACCCTGATAATGGCGATATCCCTTGGCACCGACTTTGCACTCCTCAAACTCTTCGCTCCCCTCAACTCCTGGATCGGATACCACTCCACATTCTGGATGTTCAGCATCGTCTGCTTATCCAACGTCTTCTATCTAATCTTCTGCGTCCCGGAGACCAAAATGAGGAGTCTAGAAGATATATACGCCGACTTAGAAGGAAAGAAACGACAGAAGAAAGGCGAAGATATTGTTGAAACCAATCATGTGTAAGTTAAGTTCCTATATTATACATTTTTTTTCTTTTATTCCCACATGACTTAAAATGTCCTTTATTCCTCGTCGTGCCACCAACTAGTTCCCCTAGTGGCACGAACAGGAATTTTCATTCCTCGTCGTACCACTGAATGCGGTACATACAGTGAAGATTACCTACTCTACTTTATTTCCTTTGAAATATCACTCTAAAATATGTCATTGTGGACAATCGCCCACTCGTATTATGTTATTGAAACTCCGTGGTGCCTGAAATAAATTTAATTAGTAGGTATAAAAATATAAATATTGTGACAAGTAACACATTGAAAATATTTATAGAAATTAACATTCTCTAGATTTAAATGACCCTGGTAGGTAGGTACTTGAAATTGTAAAATATAATTTACCTACTTATTACTTCAGGGTATTTTCATATAAAAGTTAAGCTTCTCTAGATTTATGTGATCCTGGTACCTACTGTTTCTTTATCTGCGCGGGTTGTACGTTAATTTAACCTCCTCTAAATTATGTTACGCAGGTAATTTGATAACATATTTACCTAATACAAAGAAAAATAACGTTTTTTATTCCAAAGAATATTTAGTTTTATTATTTATTCATTTATAAGATACTTATTTTACTGAGTAGCGCGACAGACAATCATACGAGTACAGTTGGTGGTACGGCGAGGAATGAAAATTCCTGTTCGTGCCACTAGGGGAGCTAGTTGGTGGCACGACGAGGAATAAAGGAAAATCTTACTGATAAATTACTTCAAATCTTTTGAAGATATATCTTATTGACTTATAGAGGGTGTTTGGTAATACTCTTATAAAGCCGAATATGGTAGATAGGGTACCATGCACACAACTCTGAAACTCACTTGTTCGCTTTAGGACAGATTCGCTTTAAGACGGATTCGTATTACGACGGATTCGCTATAAGACAGAAATTGTACAGTCGTTTTAAATGGAGACCAAAGGCGTCCTGCGTAACATAAAACTTATTATAAAGCCCGACGACCACTTCACTGAAAAAAATATTGTTTCCTTTTATTAAACATTGTATAATTGATGATCAAACGAACTTACCTGTACGTGAAGTTCGATCACAATTATATGAGCAGCTTCATTCGACGCGATTTCTTTTTATTTACATATTGTAGCTATGTCTCCACGTAATAGCCTTTACACGAATATTTAAAGTAAAAGGAACAAATAAAAAGTCCCTCATTTGACAGTTCCTGCCTTCGCCCGACTCGTGCGCCATTTTCTTTTCATTATGTTTAAAGTGTACTCGCCTACTGTAATCATATTTTTTTTTTTTTTTTTTTTTTTTTTTTTTTTTTTTTTTTTTTTTTTGGGTTGGGTAAGTCAATATTAATGAGTATTAAAGAACATATTATTGCCTATTATTTTTATGTGGGTGGGTGATTGTTAATCGCGTCGAATGAAGCTGCTCATATAATTGTGATCGAACTTCACGTACAGGTAAGTTCGTTTGATCATCAATTATATTTCGCAGCTTCATTCGACGCGATTTCTTTTTATTTACATATTGTAGGATGTTCAGAGTTAGAAAATAAAAATATGAGATTTCCAATCATCATTTATTCATATAACAATGAAGAATGATTATTCCTAATTTAGAATTGCATTTGCGAATACATTAGGATCCTCAATAATTTCTCTTTGATAAAATTTTGCGAACACTTTGGACGCGTTAGCCCATCCGGCTGTTTTTCTAATTAAATCTAAACTAACACCTTTTCTGCTGGCAGTAGAGGTAGCGGCGTGGCGCGTGCTGTGAGCGGTAAAAAATGATACGTCTATGCCACTGGCTTGAAGAATGTCTTTTATCCAGCGGCTAAGAGTTTGCGATGTCACCTTATTGTAAGGTCTTTTGAAACTGATGAATAAATTAGAATTATTGCCTCGAATTATTCTAGATTTTTCTATATAAGCATTAATAGCGCGTGCAGGACAGATTTTCGGATGTGTATTATAAAATGGTAGTCTTAGTATTGGTTGATTTGAATTAATTCTTGAAGTTTTTATTAAATCCGGTATCATTATTGTAATTTCGAAGCCATGTTGTATACTAACATTGTCTAATTTTATCAAGGAAAAAGTTTGCACGCGGTGCGCGGTCACTAGTGCCAGCAGAGTAAGTGTTTTCTTAGAAAGCATTTCTAAGTTAATCTCTTCGTTGGGCCACAAGCTAGACAAGTAATTGAGTACAATATTTGGGTCCCATGTGAGATTATATTTTGGTAATGGAGGCTTCAATCGAAATATCCCTTTCATAAAACGTTTAATCAAATCATTATCTGAGGCTTTTGGACTCATAATCAACATAATGGCCGACTTGTGTGAGTTAATTGTACCGTATTTCGCACCACTATTGAACACATATGTTAAAAAATCTATAACTAAAGGAATCGTAGGTTCTAAGTAATTATGATTGTATTTTTTGCAAAACAAAAACCAATGTTTAAATGAGCTGTCATATTGTCTCACTGTGTTAGGGGACAGCGATGACAGCATTATCTCAATAGCACCGGTTGAGAGAGATCTTTTTAATAGAGTTTGCCGGATAATTTCCCGACAACCAATGTAAGTTCCTTGTGTAGACTGTGATACAACCTGAAAGGTGAGATAAGAAGGTTTGTAGAAGGTTTAAAATAAATTGGTTCTTCAGTTAACAATTTTTTAAATATGGGATACCATGGCTGCATTGGCCAGTACGGTACTACAACTATACCTTCAGCCTTGTCGTAAATAATTTTTTGCAACATTTTTAAGACAATAGAAAAGGGTGGAAACGCATAAAACCATAATTTCGACCAAGAAATTGTAAATGCATCGACAGCCACTGAATCAGGGTCTTGTTTCCAAGAAACATAGTCTCTGCATTTTGCATTTTGTCTCGTTGCAAATAGATCAATATTTGGCTGTCCAAAAACATTTACAATCTCCCGAAAAGAATCTTCATTTATTTCCCATTCAGTATCGACATTTGTAATGCGAGATAATCTATCTGCCTCTGTATTTTCTTTTGTGTTTATGTAAGAGGCAAATATCATAATTTTGCGGGATTCACACCACTGCCAAATTGACTGTGTGATCTCATTCAAATGTGGATACTGAATACTTCCCATTTTATTAATACAAGATATTGCAGTGACATTATCGATTCGTAGTAAAACTTCACATTCATACAGATTTTTAGTGAATATCTTAAGAGCAAAGAAGGCGGCCTTTAGTTCTAAAATATTGATATGCAAATGTTTTTCATTTTCTTGCCAATGACCATAAGCTTTTTGACCATCACTAAAAGCTCCCCAACCAGTTGAGGATGCGTCAGAGAAAATTTCTATTTTAAAATCATTAAATCTTAATGGATGACAACCTTCATCTATGTGATTAATCCACCATTTACTATCTTCTCTTAAAGAAGATGGTAGATGAATAATTTGATTGTAAGAATCATTTTCTAATAAACATAAGTATTTATGTCGTTCAAATTGTTTTGTATACAGTCTAGAATATTCTAAAGCAGGACAAGCCGACGATAGAAGACCAATAAATTTAGCAAAGTCTCTCAACTTGCAATTTTTTACTTTTAAATAATGATATAATAATTCTTTAATTTTTACTTTTTTGTCTTCTGGTAATTCCAGAACCAAACGTTCGGAGTTAAATATAAACCCTAAAAATTTACACTCCATACTAGGTTTAATTTGGCTTTTCTCGTAATTTATTATAAACCCTAATTGTTCCAGTAACTTAATAGTGAGTAAAACATTGTTTTGGCATTCTACATAATTTCTTCCTAGGCAAAGGATGTCATCTAAATAAATTACTGAAATCATATGATTTTTTGACCGCAAAAATTCCATTACTGGTTTGAGTATTTTTGTGAATACAAAAGGAGCTGACGAAAGGCCAAATGGTAAACAGTTAAATTCGTATAGTGTATGGTTGAATTTAAATTTTAAATATTTTCTATAGTCTTTATGAACTGGTATAGAGAAGTAAGCATCCTTCATATCTACGGTAGCCATATGGCAATTTTTAGTTATTAACTTTGCTGCCGTTCGATAATCTTCCATTTTAAAATGGGACGTATTTACAAACTTATTTAAACACTTCAAGTTTAAAATAAACCTATAATCGCCATTAGGCTTTTGCACCAGGAAGACGTGGGATACAAACTCATCTTCTTCATGGTCACATTTTGAAATAGCACCAATTTGAAGTAAATTTTTAATGGCTTTGTCAAAATGTAACATTTCAGTAGGAGATTTAGGTAAAGTATTTGGACAGCCGACTCGAGTAGGTCTACATATAAAAGGAATTTTGTATCCACGTATCCAAGACAATATTGTATTATTGTCGGTCATATCTGACCAGGCGTCGTAAAAAAGAGAAAGACGACCTGCGGTTACCTTGGAGTCTAGGTTCGCCGATGCGGACGGCGCGATGGTGGAGGAGGTGGTGAGCGCGATCGAGTTGATGATGTCATCGTCCTGGCGGTTGCAGCACGCGTCTGTATTCCTGTCGGCACGTTGCGTCTCCTCCCTGCATCCGGTTTGCCGCTTGTTTTTCGTTGCAGGGCCCTTATGTTTAAAGATTTGTTTTTATAAAAGTTAGATTTATTAAACTTCGTATTTTTTTGATTTTGTTTAAGGTCGGCGCCAGATTTTTGAATATTCTTAGCAGACTTTAATTTGTCGGACATGTTGTCGCCAAAAAGATATTTATCTCTTTTGGCTTCGATCAAAGTATCTTTCAGGTTTGCATTGGTAGCGGATATGGCAAAGCTCCTTCTAGTTTTTGTGTCGTTGAAATGTGTGTCGCACAATATGCGGCAAGCATCACTTACTGCTTTAAGAACTTTACTATCTTCTCCTTTAGTTATAAGTAACTGCATGGCTTCTGCAAGAGCTGCAATCGCAATACTAATTTGTTTTTGTCTGTCGGCCAAGATGTTATCTCTCTTAATCAGTGCATCAGGAAGCGCCGCTTTCACTTCAGGGTTTAAGAGAGGTGGTATCAGAAGATCACAGTTCACGGGTATAAGATGTTCCTTAAAAAGCTTCTCTTTAATCTCTTTTGTTAGACCTTTGGACAGTATTTCTCGCCAGCGATCAGCGATATCCTTGTGAATAGCTGGTCCTAAATCGACATCAGTTTTTGGAGCGTCTCCCAATAATTGTAAAATCTCGTCATTTAATTGTAATTCTGACAGGTCAGCTACGGTCGCAGAAGTGGAGGCGACCGGCTCGTCAGGTACTGGTACTGACACCGTAGATGATGGCGGAGCTTTTTTTGCGCTGACGTCTGGTGGTGTCAAAGAGCTATGTCCATCGTTTATCGCAGGATCTGCGGATAGATACAACCGAAATCATGTTAAATACTTATCAGGTTAATTCCAATTAACCTTAGAATAATTAGTGACTGTACCACATCACATTATGAAAATACGTAAAAATAAACATTCACATTCAACGTGACAGGAATAACCCTGATGATTAGCCCGCATCACTTGTGTAAGTATACTCGTTACAAATAATACAAAAGTGAAAGGGTTAGCCCTGGTGGCTAACTCGCATCACGACAGGTACCCGCCATTAAAACGCAACAGTAAATGTGTCAGGGATTAGCCCTTTAGGTTAACCCGTATTGCTTTTACAGAGCACGGGTCATACACACTATTTACGTAACAGGAATAGCCCTGGTGGCTAATCCGCATCACTAGTGTAGGTACTCGCCATTAAACAGCACATTAAATATAACAGGGAAAGCCCTGGTGGCTAGCCCGCATTAACTGTTTATGAACTCGTCGTAGTACACACTATTAACGTGACAGGAGTAACCCCGATGGTTAATCCGCATCACTAGTGTGGGTAGGTTCTACACTATGCAATCCTCAAGGAAGTAGAACAGATATTAACGATAAAACCCCGTTTTACGGGTAGATTTAGAAAGAAAACATAAGTAGTTTTATAATGATTTGTTACAAGAACATTCTCACACTTCACAATTTATTATTATTCAATTGAAACCTTACCGTTGGTTTCATCCTCGGACGAAGAACTTGATATAAAACGTCGACGACGGCACTTTTTTCTATTGTCACACATTTCTTCACTTTTTCTTTTACCCATTATTGATATTAAATAGTTACAACGAAAATAAAAATGGCAAAACTAAATTTTATTCGAGCGGAACGTGTAAAAGGCTATCACACGAAAACACAGAAATGAAAAGAAAATGGCGCACGAGTCGGGCGAAGGCAGGAACTGTCAAATGAGGGACTTTTTATTTGTTCCTTTTACTTTAAATATTCGTGTAAAGGCTATTACGTGGAGACATAGCTACAATATGTAAATAAAAAGAAATCGCGTCGAATGAAGCTGCGAAATATAATGGCAACCCTGTGGCGGTTTTCAAAGTTTATAATAATACGGGGTTGTCCCTACCTACCCTATTCGGCTAAACACCCTGACTTTTTTGATTGTTTTGAGATCACGTATCAAATGGATAGGTAGTGAAGGGAGGTTATACAAATCTGTCAAAAATCTGCAATTTATTTTGAACCTTCAATCTTTGCCTTTAAGTATAAAATTGATTGAATATGATTACCCTGTCGTGGAAGCCAAGCGTGCCGTTGACTGTACCTAGTTAGGTATACCTATTTGAAGTTTGACAGTTCGTGGGAATAGAAAAATTAAGTAATTTAATTGTAAAGTATAAAAGAAATACTTACCAATGTGTAAACAAATTGTAAATATAGTTTTAAGAAATTTAATATTAATTCAGTGCCATTGTTTGTAGCTAAAAACATTATGTAGGTATGTACCTACCTAGGTAGGTATGCTCAATACAATATTTACATTTTATTAGAGTTCTGTCACTTAAGGCCTGTTTCACAAGTTACGGTTAAGTGCGAGCTGAACAAAACTGTAACAGTTCACTTTAAGAATCTCCTCATTACAAAATGTCACATTGATATTTAAGTAAAATAGCCAAGGCAATTTACTGATTTCTATATTCTATGTATATATTTTAATATTATATTCATGCCTAAAGTAAAATTAAAAATGATTTCGGTTATTTGTATTCGTCTAGTCATGCTATGTAAAACATTTTTAATAAATAACAACCACATGTTTTAATAAACTGCATCCAAAATTTAAACTATTCTCATGACTCCTAGGGCGACTTAATTGCACCATAAATTAAATATTGTTTAAGTACCATTTAAACGCAATTTAATACATCAACGCCCGAGCGGACGCATGCGGCGATAACAATGGAATATCTGTTGTCTTTTCCGGGCGTAGTGATACTTAAACAATATTTAATTCATGGTGCAAGTTGCCTGAAGATATATAAAAATAAATAGAATTAGGTGACATCGTCGATTAGTGAGCTCATTAAATCGATTTCACCATAATATTTCCTACTTCTAAAATATCAAATTAGTTTAATTTACATTTAAGTATTGTTAAAAAAAACTATTATTTTTGCATCAAAAATAAATGGTAATTCCGAAATTCCACATTTTCATTTACGTTCGAACTGCGCTGCAACTAAAGTTATATCACAACAGTAATACCTACCTAGTAACTGAAATATGTAGTTACTTATTTATTAGTAATAACGGACGCAACCAAAAATTAAACTCTTCTCTTCTCGTCTCAGTGGGACAAGTCATGGGACCACGAGAAAACGGGGATTAAAATTTCAATTTAATAGATAATACTTAATACATTATTCTTATGTCGATAATGAAATAAAAACAACACAAAGACTTTCGAAGATTTACTTATTTTAATAAATAACCAGCTTAGTTTACAAAAGCATTTTTTTTTACGATTTTTTTACATTTTTATTAGAAAATATTGTTGAAAACCAGCTTAAGTGATGATATATCTTTATTGCCAATAGTTATAATTGAGTGTGTATCTTCAACAATGATTTATATCCCGTTAAAAATATGATCCCATAGGGGTGACTTTACAATACTTACATAAAAGGACTAGTTACAAACAACATTGGTTATGATAATCTATACATTAAAACCTGGAAGATCAACGCTCAATATTATACTAATGCCAACATTACTAAATTAAAAAAGGAACACCGTATCCTCAATTTTACATAATAATCTGTTTATAAGCATTCAAACTACACAAATGTAAAACTTAGTCGCAGAACCAAAATGTATCAACTCCATACATATATTTGCTAAGCAATTGTCCTCTTTAATTCTTTAAAAGTACACCGATACACATACACAAGTCAAAATTGAGTAAACGAAACGATTATTATCTCTCTGATTAAAAGAAAATCGTTCTCACAATTTCATTAATAAAATATAAACAACTCAACCGTTTTACTAACGACCAATCTAATTTAATTTTTCCAAGAGAAATTATACATTATTTTAATTGAACTTAAACGTTGCTTTATTGATTACAGTTAAAATGTTCATATGACACAATTTCGATTGTTCAACGCAACACAAAATTCACAATGTTCACAAGTTCACACGTTGTTTACTTTCCAAACTGAGTTTAATACAATTTTCTAGTTATGGAATATTACTTAAATATGTTAATTTGGTGAATATTATCACAACATAATAGTAGCATAGCAGAAACAGAACTGAACTCTAAGGCTAAGAACTCACGACGCGGTTTTCGCCCGCGCCCGTCGCGGTTGCGGGCGCGCAGTTTTTGTAGAATGCAGAATAAATATGTTAATAAATAAAGCACATTTCACGATGCGTTGTTTGCGGGTCGCTGCACCGGCGGGCAACTAGTAGAATCGTGCGGGCCGCGGTCATCCGCAGCCTCGGCGGCTTGCGCCCGCGCGCTCGGCGATCGGTGGGCGCGGTGGAACTCAACTAAACAATCTGATCGTAAATAACCACCCGTCTTGCGATCATTGCCCACCAAGTTTACGAGCGATAATCGCAACCGCGGCGGCTGCGTTACCGCACAGAACTCCGGTCTCGTGAGTTTGAAAATAAAACTGCGGGCCCGCAACCGCGGCGGGCGCGGGTGAAAAACGCGTCGTGAGTTCATAGCCTAAATGAAAATATCCAATATTTAATAGAAAACATATTTTATGGACTGAAGAAAATAATTTTAAACTTTTTTAACATATTGACACTGCTCGGTTTTATTACGCATAATAAACTCTATCGGTCTCGCCACAAAAGATTTTAAAACACTGTTTAAATGTGATGCCGTCTCTTGCAAACAATACTGTCATAATAGTGACAGCATTACATTTATCTAAGTTAAACACTCGTTAAACTGTGTTTTAAAATCGCTAGATTTTAGTAACGAATTCCAAATTAAAATTCTATCTATTTTTTTTCTTACGTATTAGGTCCTTACCAGTTCAAGTGTCACATCGCTCAAATATTTTGATTAAAAAAGAAACTAAGCTAATAATGACAGTTGAAAATTTACAAGTTTATTATATTTTTTTTACAATATATTTTATGATGAATGTTAGACAAATACCACAGCCGTTACAGCCAACGTGTACAGAGACAATACAAATGATTTTACTTTATACATATTATATAATATCACTCATATGCCTCGAAAAATAATCCTCGTTTTTATACGAGTCGAATTATAAGTTAGGGGCATAACAATATTTTGAAAATTTATTTTTTTATATTTTTTACGTAAGTATTTCAACGCTTTGTTCAATATTTGTTTATAAAAATAATCGGCACAAACATGACTCCTATGTTTTAGGGTTATTCATAATGTGCTTAAACTTCCAATACACACAATTCAGTACTAAAACTACAAATAACAATTACATTAATCTTTAAAAAGAATAATTATTGGTACGAACACCTAAACACTGAGATCCCAAACAAAACACGATTTAAATTTCATAAAAAAAACCTCGTGTTGGTAAAAACTTGGTCGATTCTTTGTGTATTTTTCTAAAATCCACTTGAGAGCAATAAAATCGACACCGCTAAGTTTGTTTCAACATTTTTCAGTAAATAATTAATTGGTACCATTTTAAAACCGTTATTTTAATGATATTTGAATAGTATAAATTTTCAATGAATTATCTCAACTAACTGTCGGAGAGAACTTAAAAGAATTCTAACTGAGTCAAAGTGGATGTATAATTGAATTTGTTTGTTTTTTATTTGTATTTAAGTTATAACTGTTATATGATGGACACTAAAACATAATGAACTCTTTTTAGTAATCCCTCGATACAAAAATGTATGTAGTTTAAAATTTACAGCGTTTGAAAGTTTTGTTAAATAATCGAGCGAAGCCGGGGCGGGCTACAAGTCATTAATAAAAAGAAGGAGACAAATTATTACTGTTTTACTAAGCACTCTCACAATTATTATAAGGAATAAGATAAACAGATTTTTCACTAAGGCCTATTATGGCATGTAACGATGTATTTAAACTAAAAATATTATAATCATCACAAATGATAAAACATTAACTACGAATATTTTTAGTGTGACATGATATTACTACTGACAAATTACACAAGAATTAGGGCGTGAATCAAAATGTAAGCAAACCTAATGAGTATTCAAATCAAAAATTATTATCAAAAATATCAATGAATCATTTTTGTAACGTAATAATTCTTTTTTCTCGAAAGTCACATCAAGATTATTTGTCTAAGACACATTTTGTCTAAGACACATTTTATCTAAGACCCATGAAGATGTTGAACAATATAATTGACCATGCAAATATGACTAATTAAAGACAGTTAGAAAAATTTAAACATTATAATTGCTGTAGATAATCTAAAATATTATTTTCATAAAAAATATTATTAGGCCGAAAACCGTTTTACTAGATCGATTTTACGCGATTTTACTAAAAATCGATGTTTTATTTCTGCTTTTTGCTTTTTTTTAAAAGTTTTTGTGAAACAAATTACTTTATTACGCATTAATTTGGATTTTTAATAGACTCTAATGGAATAAACTCTAATTAGATTCTAATCGAATCCGAATCGAATAAGATTCTAATTATTAAAGATTTCTGATACTTAATTAGAAAATACTTATGGCCTGTTATATATAACAAAAAACGTGAAGGACGGCAGAAGGAATTTATACATAATCACAGAATACATAGTAGTACAAGTACAGAGGATGCACTCCGCAACATCATCTAAATAAATAGCGACTCTTGCTCCGACGCAATAAAGTGCAATTCAAATCGCACCACGCTCCCTTTCCCCACAGTCATATTATTTCACCTAGAAGTTGCCTCTATTTCTATCGCGTAGCTCTTATCTCTTCTGTCGAGGTTAGGGTTGTCTTATGTGCTTATATGTGTAAATGTGAACAAATGACGTTTTAAATAAAACTGTTCATCCTTACTAGTCCTATTTAGTAAACAGTTTATGTCAGTCCTATTTAGGTAAACAGTTTTTGTCAGTTGTCATACGTATTTCAAGCTTATATAGTTGATAACATTATTTCGTTAGTAAATACCCAATCTGTGTGGAAAGCCATTTGTTGTATTTCATAAATTTTATTATTTCGATAAATAGTTGAGTAAAGTTTGTTTACCAAATAAGACCTTAGAATAAACGGACTTACTATTTATAGGTAGACAAGCATTTTTATTACCTTTCGATGTCCTTTTGAAGTGAGAAAAACGTGAGGTTCGGAACCTTGTTATTATTTAAGCAACTTTTGCTTATCTTAAACGAACTGACGACGTAAAAACACTAAACACGCGACGCGAGCGGCGGGCGCGTGTGCGTATCGAACTAACTTGCGGTGCGACTGGCCGGCGCGTGGCAGCCCTCGGACATTGGCCTGGTTAAAGAGGCCCCCCGCCACGTACTTTAGCTTTAGGCCTTAAGTGCGGAGTGCGCCTGGCCTGACATATTGAAGTTCATGACTTTTATTTAAGTAAATTTTAGTGGCAACTTGACAATTTATTGCCACATCCCATTTAAGAGATTCAAGTGTTACAGATCCCACTATATGTATTTTATTTTACTAGTAAATTACTATTAGTATTGAAGGTACGATCGGCAACTCACGTACTTTACCACTTTTTTGGAAAAAAATCGTGTGCGTGCGTATCGCCCCTGCACGAACTAAACGTATGTTAGTTACGAGACGCGGCGTGCAAGCTATTTTGACCTAAGGAGTGATAAAGCGGAAGTGCAGTCGATAGTACTTAATTGAGAGTTTAAAAATGAATTAATTTTACGAAAAAGTCAGTTTAGCGATTTGACGGATGCCTGTGGTAAAACAAAACTGCCAACAAAAATAACTTATTTCATTCATTATCTTGGATACAACATTAAGAAATCAATTGACCGCTTGATTTGGAGAAAATAATGTGATTGTAATTGTAGAGTTGTAATTATCGAGTATTCTCGTGTAATTATAGTTTTTAATAGATTTTCTGCGTAACTGTGCAAACCCTATTCGATCATACTCCCTTTTAATTTCGCTAAGAGATTAACATTGTCCCTTATTGTTATTAGCCCCTTATCTTCCATGTTTTAATAGATATTCAAGAATGGGAATGACAAGACGCGACTACTATTAATTTTCTTATGTAAAATATACTTCTATTTTAAACATTTGTAATGAAATGTAGTTAAGAATAAAGCTCTGTAAGCACAAAACTAGAGAAATCAGATAAAAATATGTATATTATATTTGGAGTTAGTAATTTATATATTTCAATTCTCCACCGGAAAATAGTTACAAGTAATAAAATATTGTAATTTTTACAAGGATTTCTCAAATTCAATATACTCCATATATTATGTGATAAATTATAAGAGTGCATTTCCTCTGAGGTGGAGCTGAATGGAGCGGTGCTTAGCGGTGCATGAATTGACCAGTCACGATGCTTGAAATCTCGAGATTTCAAGCATCGCGATTAGTCAAATATTGATGCACCGCTCCGCTCAGCTCCGCCTTAATGGTAAAGCAGTCTAAGTCCAACAACAAAGTTTTTTAAATATACAAAACAACGTGTTCTATCTCCCACTATAGTACTTAGCTTGATAGCACTCGAAGTACTTTATCCTTACCAGTCAGGCATCTGTTTGTATAGTCTCTTGTGACACTTGTGGCTCGCTTTCTTGCGTATCCTTCTCTTCTCTCCTCTCCTCTCCTACTCTCTCTTCTGCTCTCTCCTCTTTAGTCTCTGAAGGCTTGGAGTCGGTCGATATTGAGCTAGATGTTAAGCTATTAGGCTGTGAAGAGTCTTTGCTAGTTGGCTCCTGGGAGTTTCTGCTGTCTTGAGGTTTATCTTTGGAATCTGCGATGGATTTGTCGATATATTTGTAAAAGTCAAGAAAACATTAAAAGACGTAACTACTTCTAAATGGGTCTATTTCCGTTGTCCCTCAATTTTGTCCCCCACTGGGGGATATCGGGAGAAAAGTTTCGTTTTTCCATACTGTTTTTCCGGTATCCCCCAGTGGGGGACAAAAGTGGGGGGCAACGGGAATAGGCATCTAAAAGTCTACATTTATATTGTAAAATTGTCTAAAACCCATTTTACATACGTAATACACACTTTAATTGTATATGGCTGAATACTGAGACAATCTAAGATGCTGCTTAACTTCAAGAAGTATCACCTAAACACAGATGTCTTAAAATTATTCCATTGAAAAAAAATTTTTATTTGTTGCCTATTCAAAAGCAGTAGAAAAATCTAATTTATTTGCCGTGTTTAGCCGACTCCACTTTAAGTTCTCAAAAAGTAAGTGTTATATCAGTATTTGGCCATAATAAGGCATTTACACGGGTCGATTTTCCATGTGATTTTTTATCGACACTCGGTAAAATCTAATCGCAAACATAGTTTCGATGAGGTGGCTATTCGATTTTAAAAGCGTTTGTCGATAAAAAGCGATAGTCGACCAGCAAGTCACCAGGAATGTCGACTCGTGTAAAACCCACATAAGGCTCAATTTACGCCGCGGTGGAATGGAAGCGAAGCAAAGCGAAGCGGTGTAAAAAGAGCCTAAGTCCTACACAAAATGAACTAAGCTGTGATTATCATACTAGGTCCTACTTTTACGATATGCTAAAACTTTGCGAAATTTGATTTCCTTTGTATGATTTTATATGATTCGTGATGATGGGTGATGATGTTAACAATGATAAATGGTACTGAATCTACTATTTGAAATTTTGAGATTTAAGCATTCACAATGCTATTTTTATATAATACTAAATAATATACTAGAAAAAATAGGACTCGCACCAGATCATGTTCTCGGACGGGAATCGAACCCGCGACCTTTGGATATCCGGTCCAATGCTCTGACCGCTGAGCTACCGAGTCACTAGTGAGAACGTCGAATTTCTTCTAGTATATCAACTCTTACGCTGCAAGCCAGCGCCATCTCACCAATGTAGAAGGAATTAACCTCGACATTCAACTGAACATCTTTTCCAGATATTTTTAAACAGTTGATTAAGATGAGAAAGCTATATACTGAATCTACTACTTCGCAAATGAGTGATTTTCAACTAAACAACGAATGAAAAGCACTAACATAAATAAAAATGGTAAACTTAGGATTTTCTTCTTAATTTTCTTTTTTTTTTCTATTTTCTTCGTACAGTTTGAGCAACAGTGCTAGTTTCGTCCGTATACTTATTTTACCTTGGAGAAAATGGAGATGGTGTAAACATAGTTTTCCATATTTCAATTTCAGTCTCTATTTATGGCCGAGAATTAGTATTGAATATCCTTTTTTAATGGAAAATAACCCTTGAATACGCACCGCAGTGTGAAGTGAAGCCACAGAATTAATAATAATACTGACGTACAGAATGACTTCTAGCACCCTCCCACCGATCGGCGGTACCTTCCCCGCCCCGCACTAGGTAGCCGAGTTAGCTGTATCATTATTGAGGGCCGTTCGTCGCTCGGTTCGACAGTTGCAAAGAGTACCTTTGTAATATGGCAGTTGATACAGACAATATGATAATTACGTAAGTTTTCAAAACAAAGGTAAGTGTCAAAGGTGTGTAATTACAATATGAAAAGCATTTGTTGGCGCGCGGTAGGAAAAAGAACTAATTTTGACAGTTATTAGGCCTGAGGGCCTAGTGCGAGTTTTTTTCTTAACAAGTTCGATCCTGAGCGCGTTAGTGTTGTGTGTTAATGATGTAGTTAACCGCGTATTCCGCTAGATGGCGGTCATCAAATCCCATATCAAATTATAAAATGGGATGTAAATTAGAACGCGCTCGCGATCGAAAGTGAGATGAAACTCGCACTAGGCCCCCGGATTATAAGAGTCAATTTCCAAAAATATATTAATTTAACAAGGATTTGATGGGCGGTATTGAGGCGCTTAGTCACTTAATCATGGTGTGTAGCTAATCAGACTTAAATGACAAAATGGGACATGTTTTGTTATTCATTAATGTGCAAGCTTTGTAAATGCAATATGCAATATTAAAAGCAAAACCTCACCAATAAAAAAAAGCTCGCCTTGGTTTGGAAAACTAATTACCTCACATTTTCTACCAAAACTGACGTAAATCTGACATTAGAACAATGCAAAGTTAATGTGACACACCCAATGCGAGTTCCTTTTTATTTTTTGGTCAAGCTTTAATAAAAATCAAGGCAAATTCACTCTTCTGCACAGGTACTTAAGCGATACCCATTATTCCACTGAAATATAAACTATTAATTGATATATTTTTTTTATAATTACCAGCGCCATGTGTCGCCGGCCAGGGTTTCCTCACGAACATATTCTCTACAATTCTGTCAATGTTGTCCTTATCTGAAGAGTTAGCTGCCCTAAAAGAGAGAATGAGAAATTTAATAATTGGCTGACAAATGGAGACTACAAGGTTTAACATTAAGTTTCTCTCACGAAAGTTTGGATGAAAATAAATGATTTTGCATACGTTTAGTTAAAATAACATGAGCCAAGCCTGTGGATATTTTTACAAATGTTGGAAATAAATGACAGTTGCTCTTTTTACACGACTGCCCAAAAAGAGTGTATTGTGTTCAGGGTTCATGTCAAGTCAAAAATATCTAAGAGTTAGCTGCCCTAAAAGAGAGAATGAGAAATTTAATAATTGGCTGACAAATGGAGACTACAAGGTTTAACATTAAGTTTCTCTCACGAAAGTTTGGATGAAAATAAATGATTTTGCATACGTTTAGTTAAAATAACATGAGCCAAGCCTGTGGATATTTTTACAAATGTTGGAAATAAATGACAGTTGCTCTTTTTACACGACTGCCCAAAAAGAGTGTATTGTGTTCAGGGTTCATGTAAAGTCAAGTCAAGTCAAAAATATCTTTATTCAAACAAATATGTAATTTTGTATGTAAGTATGTGAGTTTCATTATTCCACCGTAACTTCTAAATGCCTAAACAGATTTGTATGTGTGAGGTATCGTTAGCATCCTTAATCACTCGGAGTGACAGTGGCTATATATTTTTTTAAACGTCAATATGTCAGCTGCATGAAGCCATTTTGTAACATGAATAAAAAAAAGGGTCATAGCAGTCATGGGACCTCTTTGATTAAAATATTGTTCCACAGAACGGTCCCCCAACTGCAATAACACTTGTTATTTAACTTTTTAGTTCGTTTTTGCAAAAGCAGCCGTGTTTTTAATATATTTTTTAATTATATATTTTTGTGGAATAACCTTATTTATTAATTATTGACACCAACAGGTAACGTCTTCACATTACTTAAAATTTATAAATGATAGGTCTAGCATGCAACCCAATTAAAGATGAACACATCATTTTCAATTACTTGAACAGGTTAAACAAATTCCCCTCGCAAGCTCACGCGCTCACTAGACATGAAATAAAACATGTTTAACAGATACTAGCGCGGTTTTTTGAAAAGTATTTTGGTAATAAGTTTGTTTTTAGTTTGAAATTTTAAAAAAGTAATAAGTAATACTACTGCAGAACCGGTACAAAACCAGGAAGATCTTGTGAAAAAAATCACTTCAATTGTGACATTCATAGGATGACTGAACCACAGTCTTATTAATACTAACAGTTTCCAACTGATGATGTACTTGCGCGGGCAACGATGGAGGGTACGCAGGGAAGCGGCAGAGTCGGCGAGCGCAATCTCCTTTAGTTAGCGCTCTCTAATCTGAAGGGATGTACGTGTTAAACGTAACGAAATTTAATACCTACCTATGGCTATTTTGCACGTCCATAATGGTCTACACTGTCTACAGAATTAGTTTTTTTTATATAAAATTGTATATAAGTATTAAATTTAGATTTTTCGCATTCACAATGCTATTTTTATATTACTAGCGACTCGGTAGCATAATTGGTCAGTGCATTGGGCCGGAATCCCAAAGGTGCGGGTTCGAGTCCCGTCTGAGGTGCTACGGGTGAGTCGATTTTTTCTAGTATTTTTTCTAATATTATTTATCTTGTATATAAGTATTAGAATCCGTTATACAGTTAATTTTAATTACAGAACTCTAAAACATCAAAAAAATTAAATTAATAGAAAATATCTATCTGTTACGCATTTATAATTTTTTGATGCATTTTCAATCTTCAATCAATTTCAATCGAGAATTGTTAGCAACAGAGTTACGTAATAAGGGGGCAGTAACGGCGAGTCTTTTATTGGTTGCGTTTTCTGCATATATTTATAGCAGTGAAACAGCTAAACAGTAAAACGTTCATAGCTCAATGCTTAGCGTTAGCATCAGCCTGAGCCGTGATTCCAAATGAAAATAAAACGTATGTGTATGATGTTACGTACGAAATTCCGAATCAGATTCTGTCCTTATGGGGCCGCGCTAACACGGCAGCGAGAGCACGCATCACGCATGGGCCGAACGTGGCCAAGAAGTCAAATATGAAGTTAGACATCACAGAATGTCAAAATGTCGAATCGCAAAACAAAAGACGTAATAATTTTCGAATACAGTCAAGCGGTTCTTCTGGTTACTTACGGCCTTACCACAAAAGATTTTAAAACACTGTTCAACAAGTGTTTAACTTAGACACTGTTTAAATGTGATGCTGTCACTTATTTGACAATATTGTTTAAAAGAGACGGCATCATATTTAAACAATGATTATAAAATCTTTTGTGGTAATCCGATTAGTATTTAGTGGGACTGCCTTGTGTACCTTTTGTATTCAGGTTGCGTACCTTTCTGGCGCTGGTCTCACGATGGGGATGGCGTTAGTGGGCCTCCTCTGCGGTCGCGGCAATTGATCTTGTTCGACGCAGGTGTAATATGTCACCCCACCAGCTTGTGTCGCCTAAAATATCGTTATATATTTTTTATTTGTGATTTTAGCATTCACAATGCTATTTTTATATACTTAATACTAAAATAATATACTAGAAACGTCACTAGATCATTTACTCAGGCAGGAATGCAACTTTTGGAAGTCAATGCTAAAATCTAAAAATTATACAGCTGTTTCATCTTAATCGATTGTCAAACATCTGGCAAGATGTTTCAATTGGATGTCGAGAGTAATTCCTCACATTAATGAATTAACGCTGGCTTGCAGCGAAAGAGTAGTATATACTTAATAAATGTTGACGATACCACTAGTGTCTCGGTAGCTCAGTTGGAAGAGCATTGGACCGGACTTTCAAAGGTCACGGGTTCGATTTTCGCCTGAGAAAGTGATCAGTGGTCCTACCATGAGTTGATGCAAACTGTGTTCACTACTGTAAACTATCGTTTTCTCTCTTTCACTCGCATTGGCTGTGAGCAGTATATGCAATAGTTTTCGGTAGCGAAAACAGTTTGCATCAACTCATGGTAGAGCTTCTGGTGAAGAGTCGATTTTTTTCTGATATATTATTTAGTATCATTATATTTTACTAAAATGCCTAAAACCATAGTGGAGCGACTCGGACGTGTTGACAGGGCAACAAAGAGGTGGGGTGGAAAATAATGCATGTATTTATCACAAAAATCTAATACATCCCCATTAATGTTTACTTCAATATTACAAGTAGCTCTAATTTTAATATCAATAAATAAAATCAAATCAAGTCAATCATTATTGACCACAATTTTTAGTTTTTATTACTAAGAACTGATCAGTGCCATACTTTGCTTCTGATATTTTGTTTTACCAGTAAATTGTAAATCAAACACAAATACAGACCTGCTAGCTTGCTAGCTATGTCATTATTATGAGAAGCATGACAATAATATTCTCATGTTCAAATTAAGTCGTTTTATTGCAAATATGTAAAGTTCCGTTCAGAGAAAAAGTATATGAGTAATTTTATCTTTTTCCATTCGAGCATTATTAGCTCGAGCTGGGGTGTAAGCCATTTGGCTCCACTTTAAGAGACCGTATACTAATTCCTCGTTAACAAAAATTTCAGTAAAAAAATCCGTATAGCCACCAGTGGTGGCGATCGAGGTGGTAGGAATAGAGGTACGATTTGCCGCTCTCTCGCTCGCACATTTAATGTTTTCTCAAGATTTCTTAAATATAATTAAAAAAAGTGTGATCCGCTTATTAGATGCATATAAGATTACGGATAGTTTAACATATATTTCAGTTTCGTGTTGTTTTGTCGTTTTTCAGAAACGACAACTTTTTGGACTTGAGAATTCAAAATAATATCTCTTAGATCAATTTATCATAGATTCATTATTCTACAACTATTTCTGGGCAAAGTGGTTAACGTAAAAATATTATTTTGTTTTCAAGAGAAAAAAACACTCAAGTCTCAGTTTTGAAATATTACTTAACCACCAAATTAAATTAAATAATAAAAAATCAGTCGTTTATGCCCAAAATTCAGGCTATAAACCTCGATTCACAAACTGCTTAGGCGACAAAAAGTAAATCGTAGAGGCATGAGACATAGATAGATCAACGCAGAATAAAATGCAATTCCAATGATATACACATCTAACTATATTTCATCAAAAAATGGCGGTTATCCCCTTCCGTCCGTCAGCCATCAATATGCAACGACGCCTCAGTGCACTAGTCTGACTTGCAATTGTACTTTACTTTTATTAAAAAACTAAACCAAATAATAAACATCTTTTAATACTATTTAGCTAATCAGTGTGTTCTGTCACTTTCTTTCAAATTATGAATTGTTGTTCTTTTTTAAGTTAGGCAATTAATTATAAAAACTAATAATAAATAAACAAACCAGAAGGTCCGGGGCGGGTCCCGGCGGGTGGTAGTTCGGTATGATGGCCCTGGCCGGCTCGTGCTTCGGAGCCAAAGGCCTTGTTTGCTGTTAGGAAATAAGGTATTAAACATAACATTGACAAACAAATAAAAAGAGTAACAAAATTTTCATATTATAAAATTAGATGCGAAAGTAACGGATGACTGTAAAGCAAATGAAAGTATTCGAGCATTATTAACTCTTCTTGTGATGTTATTCGGATTAAGACAGTATTTGTCTAGGGTTCTAATCAAACAAAAAATCCAAAATACTAACCCAATTTAAAATAAACGCCAATTACATTTTTTCATACAAAACAGATTGAAATGAAAGAGTATAAAAACTTCCTAGTAATAAAAAACTGGATATTTTATGGATTTTTCAAAGGGAAGGCATAATATGAGCAGCTATTGACACAAGTCCCCTGTCCCCTTATCGTTTTTAGTAAAGCTATACAATTGAATATAAAGTATATCTTACGTAATTATGGTGCGGGTACATGGGGTACGGCGCGGGCGGCTGGGGGTACATCGCTCCGGCGAAAACGCCGCCACTGCCGCCGCCGCCCGCAGGCTACGACAAAACCAATCTTATTGCTTGGAGGATAAAGCTCTGGTTTCCTAAGATAACGGTGCCGTCATATAACGGCCGTAATAGCAATTAATAACGTCACAAGAACGTTTTATAACAAATTATATATATATATATATATTTTTTTTTTGTAATAGCCTAGGCTGAGCCTTAAATTTTGAATTAAGCTTGACACCTGTAATTTGATTCAGTAGAAATGAGCTAATTAAATAATGTTATTTATTTATGAATCTATGTTAATGGTAACATGTATGAATACTTTGAATGTAATGTCTGGAAACGATATACATATTTGTAAATATCGTTCCTTCTAATAAAGCTGATAAGTTTTTTGCGCCCATTTTTCTTGTCAGCTAAAAGACGTCATAATGGGTGGTAGGATAAAAGAATTGACGATTTAAAAATGCTTGTTATGTGAGCTTATTTGAATAAAGAATTTTTCAATTTCAATTTCAATTTCAATTTCAATTATATGTAAACAACGTTTTCTAACACCGCTCTCTAGGAAACCGCACCGTATTGTTTACATAGACAACGATCTAGTGACGTCATTCACCGCTGTATTACGGCTGCTATATGACGGCACTGTCATCTTAGAAACCCGAGCTTAAGGGTTATTTTAGCCTGAATGCTGACACTTTTAATACTAGTGACTAGCGATTTCTCGCACACCAAGCGAAAACTATTGGTTATTGACCTTAATTATTTTGAGACGAAAATTTGAGCCTGACTATGACCACTGAGTTGGATATAGTCTGTTTATCCTTACTTGTCCTTGTTAAAAAACAGCTTATGATAGTTGACATACGTCTTTTAAGTTTAAATCTTAATTTAAAAATATATTGTCTTATTAAATCAAATTGTCCCTAATAATTAGATCTATGTGTGGAAAATTATTTGTTTTATTTTATAATTGATTTTTTCAATAAAGAGTTGGGTGAAGATTGTTTACCAAATAAGACAATTAAGGATAAACAGACTATACTAGAGAAGTTCCAAAGAAAAAACTATTGATTGCGAATCAATTAGATTTACATTTCGTATTGAAAATAAAAATGAAATAATATTAAAATAATATTTTTTTTAATATTTATCATTATTTCATCAACTCAATAGAAATAATTTTATCTTAGATAATAATTTATGGACTGTATATGTGTGAAAAAAAAAATTAAAGGTATCTAAATAAAAGAAGCAATTATGAAAGTAAAAAAGTAAAAATAAATTAAGTTAGTAAATTAAATAAAATATATTTTTTTAGTAAAGTTTCAAGTATTTTACCTGCATGTACTGTGCTGGCATCATCGCTGGTGGAGCATAACCTTGTGTTGCTTGTAATTGTCCTGTAACAAAACATCTCCTATCAAAAGAATCTCTTTTTTATCACAACGGGTTAGCGTTTGGCCTTCACTTCATCTGATGTCAAGTGACGTTAAGGCCGAAAATGTAAACGCACTACACCCGGAATCCTCACCACTGAGGAACAGACCATCTTACCTCTAACTGACGGAACACAACAATTTTTAAATTGTTGTTATGGCGTCAGACTTAGTACAAATGGATTCCCCTCCTGGGAATCGAACCCGGGACCCCTGCGTCCACTAGACCAAAGAGGCGGTTAGATCTTACCTATGGCGTGCGGTTGTGGCATGTTGTGAAGCGGGTGCTGGTGCGAGACTAGCTGCTGTTGCTCGAGGAGGCCTAACCTAACCTGTGGTCGACAAAGTAAATTTTAGATCTTAGCGCTACGAAATAAGGTTGAAATTTGCTAAACACGATTGGGTATTTGACTTGAGAATGGATTCTACTTTTAAGGTATAATAGAGCAGAAAGGGATGCAAAAGAACCCCTACGCAAAATTGACTTGACGAATTTCACTGTTTTCAAAATTGGTAATAAATCAATATACTCTAGTGACAATGACAAAATAGTGTTGATTATTAAAATCCATACGTCATTACAAAAAAAATTGCTATGGAAACATTATTGTAAAGACATTTTTAGCTTAAACAATCACAAATTTTCCCTTTGCGTACATATCGGCCGCGCAGTGTGAAATATGACGTCACAGAATAGTGACGACATCACCAAAGCACTTAATTTCTAAGTTTATTTGAATACAGAGTTTCGAGTTTATTCGTTACCTGTTGTGAATGCTGCGGCTGCTGCAGTTGTTGGTGCGGGGGCGAAGGCCCGTGCTGCGGCGGCACGCCCGCTCGGTGCACTTGCTGTACACATGCATTTATTATGTTAAATGGTGTTCTTTAAATTTTGGTTGCTTAGTTCTTTGCGATAGGCAAGGCTCTTCGTAATGTGTAGTTATATTGGAAAAGGTAATAAAAAAACCGTACAGCGTCAAATACACATTTTTGAATAACGATTTCACACGGTATTACTTGATTTATCAGTCCCACAAAAATAACTTAGAAAGTATATTATAGTACTGCGTTATGTGATTGACAGAAACATGATAGATAAAACTTTTCTCGATAGATTGAAACTATAATGAAAAAAATCTAGTTTTGTGTTTTCCAAAATAAGAAATAGTTTGACCAACAGCCATTTTTAATGTTCCGAATGCTGGGACACAGGCCTTCCTTATGGATGGATAGGAGGATGGGCCATGCCATGACCCACCACGCGGGCCCAATGCGGTTTTGTGGGTGCTAACGACTGCAAATGCAGCCGGGACCAACGGCTTAACGTGCCTTCTGAAGCACGGAGGAGCTCGAGATAGTAAATTTTTGGTCACCCATCCCATAACCGACCCTTAGAAATAGTTTATTAGTTATGAAATAGTTTATTTGTTATTAATTAAAAACGATACTGTTGTCAATAATTTCGATAATTTTACTATATCATAGTTGCGTTGTACGGCTTTTTAAGACGCCGGCGAACAGTGAGCTTCTCATACAAACGTAATACTAAAATGATTCGCAATTTGAGCATAATAACTAATCTATAAGATTAGTTAATCTTGTGATGTTATTCGGATTAAGACAGTATATGTCTAGGTTTCTATTAAATAAAAAATCCAAAATACTAACCCAATTCAAAATAAATGCCAATTTTTTTCATACTAAATTGTAAATCGCTTTAATTTTTACTTGGTTTAGTATTTTGGATTTTTTATTTAATAGAAACCTAGACAAATACTGTCTTAATCCGAATAACATCACAAGAAGAGTTAATTATGCTCAAATTGTAAATCATTGTGGTATTACGTTTGTATGGGAAGCTCACTGTTCGCCGGCGTCTTAAGTGTGTGCATTCACCTGGTGCATGATCTGCGGGGGCTGCAGCTGCGGCACGGGGCTGCCCTGGTGCGGCGCGCCCGCCGGCGCCGGCGCCCCGCCCGCCGCGTACTCTGCGCCGTCAACACCCACACACAACATTACACCTCCCTACCGAACCTTACACCTCCCTACAGAACCTTACTCTAGCGGCCAAATACTTAAACGATTCTCATAGCTCGCGTCACGTAAACAAGCGAACATAAAATACAAAATGGACAAGACGGGCGAATCTACAGAGTAAAATCGAAGTCATCGATATTGATAACTGTCGCCCGGAAAATCGACCCGTCAAGGCATTTACACGAGTCAATTTTCCGGCCGACTTGCTATGCGATTTTAGTCGAAGAGGGTTTTTTATCGACAGTCACTTGCAAAATCGAATCACAAACACAGTTACAATAAATGGCGATTTTCTGGTAAACAGTTATCAATATCACGGTTAGATTCTTAGTTTTAAAGATTGCCGATGACTTCTAATTTCACCCTGTATACCAGGGTTTCTTAAAGGGGTCCGAGCCATGTGAATCAGGGATCCGCAGTAAACCCTTCACGTAATGAAACTACCAATAAAAGTGTTTTTATTTTATATAAGGCTTGTTTTCTTTTCCTAAAACACTCTATGACAGAGATCTGTGGAATTTTTAAATTCTGAAAGTGGTCCGAGACTGTAAAAAGTTTATGAAACACTGCTGTATACCTGTCTTCCAAAGACATAAGACATATTTTCTTTCACACCAATCAGCTGTTTTTTATGTGACGCCTACTATAAAGTTAAGCTATTTAAATAACTTGTCATATTTGACAGAACCCCTATGAAACTGACAGCTTCGTTAAATTTAAGGAAACCTCAAGTAAAGATTTTAGCTAAGAAGCCTTTGAGTATTCGGCCATAAGGATTCGTAACATACGAGTATTTACAGTATAACTTTTATTAGCGAGAGCCGATATTACTGATATGTTTTCTCGTTCAAGCTTTCCTTGACAAAATTACATTTGTACATCTTCGCTATCGCTTCGCTTGAAATTGAAATGATTTATTTGAAGTTTTTAGTACTGTTAATTAGGTACTATTAATTAGATATTTGACATTATTAATTTTTTATTCTTATTTTGCGGTCTTAATAAATTGTAATAAATACTAGCACTAAAAGTATTTGAATGCCTACATACTAGCATAAGGTACAATACTGTTGATCCACATATACTATACCCTCTTACTATGTCAGTACATGGTATTATGCAAATAAAAATTCTTATTCTTATTTACTATGAGCATACAAGGTGTTACAAAAATATCCCTAATGCCGAATATGGTATATAGGGACCATCGAACTGATCAACTTTTACTACGGGACCAACTCTGAAATCGCGAAAAAAAAAATCAGCTGTTACATACAAAAATTAAAATCGAAAATATCTAAATGTATGAAACAGCTGATTTTTATTTCGCGATTTCAGAGTTGGTCCCGTTCATTCGTCTTGCGTCAAACGCATGGCATACAAATGACGTTTCTATTTTGAGAAATATAAGGCATGCCATACGCTATCGCCCAAATAAATAAAAAATAGATAAAATTTATGGCGCTTGAGGAGTGCCTCTAGAGCGCAAGGAAAAGAAAGCAACTCGGTGAAGACACGAGGATGCATCTTTCGGAAGCAAAGCGATAACGAAGCGATAGAGAAGATTTCCAAACGTAATTTTGTGTAGAGGGGTCTTTGTAATGCAAGTGTGACTTTGCGTAGAGGGGGACTTTGTAATTATTATAACGGCTCTCACTCAAAATCCACACATTTAGCATTCACCTATCGAGCGACGCGCGACGATCAGTATTGACCGAAGCTTTTGTACCTAGACCTTCTTGACCTACACTGGTGGCCAGATAATTAAGGACACTAGTCGATTTTCATACAAACGAGGTAACTTTGAAGCCTTGTTTCGCCGCTAAGGATTGATCTAGCTGTGATTTGATAAAGGTCATCCAGGGAATAAATGGAGGAACCTAATCAGAATTCTGAGAGATATAAGGATCAGAGTTTTATGTTTCAGGATTTCCATACATATTCATGCTAATTTCGCAACTTTTTTAAACATATCCTGATATCTCTTAGAATTTTGATCAGATCATTTGGGTATGTATGGCGATCTGAATCTTCTCCATTCACTTACTGGATGGCCATCATCAGATCAAAGCTAGATCGATCCTTAGTAGCGAAACAAGGCTACAAAGTTACCACGTTTGTATGAAAATCGACTGGTGTCCTTAATTATCTGGCCACCACTATATGTGTTAGCTTTGTCTTTTTTATCGAGGTTGCCAAACAAAGACAAAGTTATCTTACCGGTCCGATTTCCGTAGCACAATTGCACTAATTCTTTGACCATTGACTTTCCCGTGTGCAAGGTATATTCGTCTAGCCTACTACAGTAAAAGTTCATTAACGAGTCATAAAACAAGGTTGATTTTCCCTTGTAAAAATATTCTGTGTGACAGTTACTAATATCAACTTTACCGCTGTTTTGATTACACAGGAAGTTTTGACAAATAATAGACCACTCTCTTGGCCGACTGTACACACGACGGCACCTCAGACTATACACGTTGACCTTGAGACCGGCTTTATGCCCTACGTAATAAAAGCTGTTTTCGTAGTTTAACTGTACAACCTGACATGCTGTCGTGTACAAGTTAGCGTTAAATACTTACCAGTGTATCTAATCTGTTGTTGTTGTTGTTGTTGCTGTTGTTGTTGTTGCTGCTGTTGTTGTTGTTGTTGTTGTTGTTGTTGTTGTTGTTGTTGTTGCTGTTGTGGTTGTGGCGAGTACGTTTCGGCGAGCGGCCGCTGGCGTAAGCTGCTGTAACGCTTACTACCGCCTCGGGCTTCCCCGGCCGCTAAGTAACGATCAATTGATATAGGTATTTAAAAGAAATCAAGTCTTAAGGTCGGCGGAAGTCCATAGTAATGCAAAAACAATAATACCTAGCCCAATAACGGAACCCTCTGTGCGAGAGTCCGACTCGCACTTGGGCGGTTTTTATATAAACATATATTTTTTATATAATATCAATCAATCAATCAAATAATTTATTGCTGAACCATAATGTTTACAAAGATGTTACACAATAAAATACCATTATTATGGACCCTGTTGGGCACGCAAATTTGGGCTAGAAGAGAGGGGGCGGGCGTTTAATTAAGATAGGATAGTAGGTACTTTTATAATATTGGTTTTAATTTGCATTATGGATATTACATTATTATTTCGTAGACCCTATGTATGAATTGTCCATACAATATTCATTAATGCTGTAATAGCATTTACTAGTTAGTAGCTGTTTTATAATACTAAATAATATAGTTTTTTGTCATTTCCAGTGAATACTTAAAAGGTACTATATTGACATTTGCCGTTAATCTGGTTTATTCCATAAGGAATACAAACAAGAAATAAAAACCGGACAAGTGCGAGCCGGACTCGCCCACCGAGGGTTCCGTACATACTTGATGATTAATTACGTACTTTATAAGGACTATATTTTAAAAAAAATAATTACAAGTGTATAGTTTTCAGACGTTTCCCTGTACTTGTAGTATATGACGATATTACTTGCCATAGTTTTAGGTCAACGGGAAGTACCCTATACATTTTGATTCCCTTGAGTGTCGAAATATGCGTTTTTTGCGGCATAAAAGGCCGTATATTTTTTACGTTAACTTAGAAGTTAGATTTCTTCAGTTTCAAGGGACTGTAGACCTGAGTATATGGTTTTAATTTTAACTAGATACTCCACGCGTTCCCGACATAAAGGATTTTGACAGACAGACGGACAACAAAGTGATCCTATAAGGGTTCCGATTTTTCCATTTGAGGTACGGAACCCTAAAAAGTGTATAAATGATTTTATTTAATTATTATTTTGGACATTGAACTAAGTTCCTTACCAGCGGGTTGCGATGGTTGCTGGTTAGTAAGCGGCTGCGGTTTCTGTTGCGATTGCGGCGGCGACGGCTGTGGCGGTGACTTGTTCGGTGCTACGTTGTTCAATTGTTGCGGCTTACGAAATAAATAACAACAAATGAATTCTAGTGTGTAGTTTAGGTACTCCAGATCAACTCGCAAAATGTAGAAAGCACGAAAACTAACTATACAGGATTACACTTTCGCGTTGTTGTACACACGACGGCACCTCAGACTATACATGTTGACCTTGAGACCGCCTTTATGACCTACGTAATAAAAACTGTTGTAAAGCCTGACGTGCTGTCGGGTGTACCTACTTAATTAAGAACTTAATGAAATTTGCACTGAATCTAAAAAAATACATTTATTAAATTGGTGGGTTTTGATTGGCATTAGTACATATAGTTTGTTTGTTTAATATTTATTATATTTAGATATTTTCAACCTGTATGTGTGCGCCATAATATGGTAGAATGCATCGTGAACTTATAAAATAACCTACCATCACAAATTATTGTAACACTGCATTCTGACAAATACATTATTTGTATTTGTATTTAATTATTCTTAATTAAAATTATTGTTTATCCATGGAATACGCTTTTATCTACAATTTACTAATTTGTTCGTCGCATAAAGCTTATTCAACGATTGAATAACAGATTTTTGTGATATCTTTCGAATAATTTAATCCCTATCTGTCGTTCATCTGAGATTTAAAAATTAGTCCTTAGCATTTCAAAATACTCTCTACCTGTTGTTGCGGTTTCCGTTTGGCCTGTTCAGTGGGCACTGGGCGTTGCTGGGCCACCGTCGCGTTCACCTTCCTTTGGGGCTGACCTTGGCTGGCGACAATCGAACATTCCTTATTTCTTAACTACTTTGGACATTAAACGATAAGGAATGGAACGAAAAGGCATGATGCTAGAAAATTTATTAAAGAAAAATAACACGTTTTTTCGGATAATATTACACTTATGACCGGATACACGGAATAGTTTTTGAAGCAAGAATGTAAAACCAGTTTCAGTAAGCCAGTACTGTCCTGACTTTCTGTCCTGGTTTGGATATGTTTGCTCTCTCGCTTACTAGCCTAGAGACGAAGCTAGTTTTCTCTTGCTTACTAGTTTTGAGATAAAACCAACTTCTGTTTACATGAAGCCAGAGTTACTGGCTTGCTGGCTAACTAATACTGTATTGGTATTCTGACCAGACCGCCGAGTATAATTTGATCCATATCGACCCATAAAAAACGCCCGAGTCCTAGCAGTGATTACATTAACAGCGCTGACACATTTTGCTGTCTCTCACACTTTTGAACTTTTTCAAAAATATTAAAAAGCTATGTTTGTTTTTGATGTTTTTAAATAAAATTGTTTTTAATACCTACTTACATTGTTTTGTTGAAAACTTATAAGTATTTAAATGTAGTAAAACTAGTTCACATTTTTTTAGGTTATTTCACCAAGTAAATCCAAAATATATCTATAAATAAGTATATGTGAAATATTCGTGACAGTGACGAATAATTGAAAAAATAAATCAAGTCATTATTATTATCTTCAAAAAAGTTCAAAATTGTGAGTGAGACAGCCCATCCGAGCTGCAAAATGTTACTCAAAATGCGCTCTTAAAATGGCTTCTGACTTTTTTTTTAGTTTAATAAATATATGTGCTCTATTTTTTTAATAATTCTGTGTTATTTTGCTCCGTTGCCTTCATCAGTTACTCACTTATTGTTGGTAACGCTAGTGGTTATGGTGAGGTTCTCTAGCGGCGGCATCTTGTCCTTGGGCGAGAGTTTGGGGGAGGGCCTCACAGCGCTCTTGTTGAGCAACGGTCTGCTAGGCCTCTCGATTTTACCTGTACAAAAAATTAGAAATAAATACCGATGATTTTACGGTTGTTATGTGATATAAACGAAGCGAAGTTAATGCTCAAATAGTGCCTTAGATAAACAAAATGAAATTGGGTCTAAATCTAAACACAAAATTTGAACTTCCTAACTTCAAAACTGAGGGACTTTCATACAAGGATTGTTGTATAAAAATAAAATTTACAGTTTTTCGGTAACACTATGACCAAAGAAAACTTACATAATTTGATGAGTATACAACGTGTTACAAAAATACCCCTAATGCCGAATATGGTAGATAGGGACCATCAAACTAAACAACTTTTACTATGGGACCAACTTTGAAATCGTGAAAAAAAATCAGCTGTTTCATACAAAAATGAATTACGAAAATATCAAAATGTATGAAACAGCTGATTTTTTTTCGCGATTTCAGAAAAGTTGTTTAGTTTGATGGTCTCTATCTACCAAAATCGGCATCAGGGGTTATTTTGTTACACGTTGTATATCTTCAATAAAAACTCACCTTTAGGTGTCTTGATGGAAGCGTTTCTTCGTAACTGGTTATTTGAGCCATTTTCGAGCGACTCGTTCGAAGTTGGCTGAGACTTGGACCGCGGCCGAGGACCACGAGTTTTCTTACTGCGGTTCAAAAATATTTATTTATAATTCTTCAACTACGACTGACATCTTTTGTGCTTACTTTTCCACTTAATCCCAAACTATTAAGAAACTTCAAATTCACAAATTCTTCAAGATAATATAAAGCTTTTATTTAACAAAGAACATACTAATCATACTAACAAAAGAACAGAAAAAATCATAAATTTTAAGTCTTATTTTTTTAATTAGCGAATCATCTCTTCATTTTGCGCTCAACTTGCTCTCCACACCGCGATCAATTTACAGTTAAAGAGTATACAAAGAGTTTTTTGTATTAGTATTAATTTTCATAAAATCGTATCCCATAAAGTCCTTCTTTTGTAATTAAGTACTTTGTTGACTTGCATGTGGTTTGAAGAAATCTCTGTAAACTTGTAATAATAATAATAATAAAAATAATAAATCGGCATTGTGATGTGAGAGACTGGTGCCTGATATAGGTATCTAAAAGAACCTGTGCCTCAGGTCACCAGGGCCCTCTTGCTTAAACATTTAGGTAAAAACACCGTATATAAGATGCCATGGACGTGTAGATATAAGTAATTACAAAAAATAGAAAATTATAAGAATTACCACTACGATGTGGATGTAAGTGAAGATGGATGGGTTTAACCTTGTGTGTGCAATAAATAAATATATCACACGCCATGTATTAGGAATGCACTCATCGCATCGCTATTCGCCGCATCGAGTGACCAGCCTTTCTATTGTCTAATTTCAAAATCTATCGCAATCGCTTTCAGGATAAAACACATTGATGCTTCTTTTTGGCACAAATAAAAAAATAACAAAAGTAATGCAGCAATGTGTCGGATCCAACTGTCAAATGAAAGCGATTGCGATAGATTTTTAAATTAGACAATTAGCCCCCAGGTTATTATGTGGTGGTATCACTATTGTTGCCGAACCGGCCTCTTTTTTACTAGTTTATGGTTTTTTACTATTAACTTATATTTTTGAATTCTGTACTTTTTTATACTATAACATATTTTCCTTGTTTTCGTACTCTGTGTTTTTTCTTCTATATGTCAAGTCGTGTTCATCAGTTTGCAATAATAAAAGTACATTTACTACCAACTAACTTTCATTATTTAGAAACCCATTTAGCTCAGTTTCAACTATGCTATAGTTACATTATTACCTGAGTTTCTTGGTCGCGTCCAGTTCGGGGAAGTCCTCAGGGTTGGGCGGTTTGCGCGGCTGCGGCTGCGCTGCCGACTGCCGCTTGTACGCCTCTTCGTCCTCCCAAGTGCGAGTGTATTTGTTCGGGCCACGGCTAACAAACGATTTTCAACTTTATTTCTTGTAGCAGTAAAGAATGTTTTACGTTTAGGCGTATTTGTTGGGCCTACAGCTACGAGTGTACGATTTTCAACTCTTATTTCATAACGGCAAAGAATGTTTTCACATCTATATGGCAGCAGGGGTTTATAACTTGTTTATATGAAGAAGATTACGCAGAAAGCGTTTCTATTTTTTTTTTTACAATTTTGGCTGTTGTTAATTGCGTAGTTCAGTGATTCCCAATTAGTGGTACGCGTACCCCGTACGCGTAGCAATCTCTCAACTAAGATACCATACATCTGATTGAATTCTTTATTTATTATTCCAGCAATAAGGGATATGCGAGTTTGAGGTATTTTTTTGAGGGGTACATAGAAAAAAATATTGGGAACCACTGGCGTAGGTGATTAACACAGATCTCTTAGACATTGAATTTATCTTAGTACCGCAACTAGTTTTATTTTAGTGCATTAGGGTTGCCAAACGATCAAAAGTGTATAATTGTTAAACTGGATTGTTACAAAATGCATAATAGAGGTATGTCCAATATTATAAGACAGGAAACAATACTTAATACGGACGTGTTTGCCCTTTTTAAATATATTCTAAAAGGTATACTTTACGTAAGTAACTTTATGTCAACATCTAGGCATGCTTTAGTTAGATCGTAAAAAAGAAGTAGATGTATAATGTTACGTTCCTGATATTGAGAGAATACATAACATACACTAATAAATCATGCATGAAAAGCAAATCTGCATAGGGTTTAAGCTATTTTAGCAAAGTGACCAAAATAATTTATGATCATTAGCTGTTGGTAGCGGCTGATAAGGTGAGAGTAATTACATTCAAAATTCAGCGCTGAATTCTTCGATCATTTATAAACTCTACACAAGGTGTTACAAAAATACCCCTAATGCCGAATATGGTATACAAGGTGTTACAAAAGTACCCCTAATGCCGAATATGGTATATAGGGACCATCAAACTGGACAACTTTTACTGTGGGACCAACTTTGAAATCGCGAAAAAAAAAATCAGCTGTTTCATACAAAAATTAATTACGAAAATATCAAAATTTATGAAACAGCTGATTTTTTATTTGCGATTTCAGAGTTGGTCCCATAGTAAAAGTTGTTCAGTTTGATGGTCCCTATTTACCATATTCGGCATTAGGGGTATTTTTGTAACACCTTGTATAGGGACCATCAAACTGAACAACTTTTACTATGGGACCAACACTGAAATCGCGAAAAAAAAATCAGCTGTTTCATACAAAAAATTATTACGAATATATCAAAACGTATGAAACAGCAGATTTTTTTTTTCGCGATTTCAGAGTTGGTCCCATAGTAAAAGTTGTTCAGTTTGATGGTCCCTATCCACCATATTCGGCATTAGGGGTACTTTTGTAACACGTTGTATATTTTTTTCATGATAGCTCGATAATCTTCGTCTTCGGTAGTCGTCGTGTTTTATGTGCTAAAACGACGATTGCCGATCACAATATGATAAAAGGGAAGCGCTGTTTCAAATAAAAAAATACTTAAAAAGCATCATGCAGCAGAATTTATCGAACTGACCGCCAATTTCGGTAACTCCGGTTGGTATAGCTCGAGGACAAGACAATACTATTTATTAAATTATGTGTTCTTTCAGTAGGACCATTAGAGACCAATCATTAAATATAAATTGTCTTTAACTATTATTTAAACAGGTCATGAAATTTTACAACTTTTCCAGAAAACACTAAGTGAAATATTGACCGAAATATTTAAGGGCGCATAGCCTGCACACTAGCGCCGCCATTGAAAAAAAAACAGTGCTTAGATAAAGACGAAATTACGAATTATTGCTAAGTGTCCACTTATCGCAAAAAATCTCCATTAAACTAAATGACAGGCTAGAAAATATTGTTTAAGCTATAAAAAGTACCAAAAAGCTTCTTCGGAGTGCACTACAGAGAGATAATTAACAATTTCGTCTTTATTTAAGCACTGTGATTCTTTTACAATGGCAGCGCTAGTGTGCAGACTACGCCCTCTTAAATAGGTGTGCAAGATAAGATTTTGTGTATAATTTGGAAAAGTTATATAGAACTTTAAGTAGTGGATTAACCTTGTGTTAATCAATAAGCTCTGCTAAAACATTGCGGAATAAGAGTGTAATGTAAGTATATGTTATCCGGGGGCCACACAAATGGCTTAACACTATTAATATTTAGACAGATGAAGCTTTAACATACTTGCATAAGAAACAAATCACGTTATTTATTGGCGTTAAGACTTAGCCATCGTGTAGATGGCACCGGGGTTCGACCGGTGATCAACCGAAACTCGACCGGAGCTAGGCCGGAGTGTAATCGAAGTACGCCTCACTCTTACCACCACTTACTAAAGAGGAGCCAGGCCGCAGTGCAACCGAAGTATGCCTCAATCTTTCCACCACTTACTAGAAAGAGGGCGGTAGTCGCGCTTAGTACTACGTGCGCTCGAGCAACGCACACATAGAAACTCTCTCACCTACACGGAACAACTGGTATCTCAAACTAATCTCAAAAAAATGAGTTTGCGCGCGTAACGCACAAGTAAGCTTGACTTCTGTGGCCCTACCATGAGTTGATGCAAACTGTTTACGTTACCGTAAACTATCGTTTTCTCTCTTTCACTCGCATTGACTGTGAGCAGTATATCCGATAGTTTACGGTAGCGTAAACAGTTTGCATCAACTCATGGTAGGGCCACTGTTCTCTCTCCACTTTGATGGCAACGGGGCAGTGTCGCGACGCGGATTCCGCGCGCGGACCGTCCGTGACAAACGGCAATATGTATTGGGTCCTTACCTATGAAATTGGTGTTTTTTTCTCACACACAGAGAACCTCAGATCATAACTTCCGTGATTCAAGATATTTATCAGTTGCTGGTACATCATCAAATTATGACCATAACCGTCAACTATCAGCATAATAAAAATTACCTTGAAAGTGAATCCTTTTTTTGTTAGCGAAAATGACCACTTTAAACTTTGTAACTTAACCTTAACTTATGTTTATCTCTTAATTTATGTTGCATAAGCACGCTTAATGTTCAAACATTTGTACATACAAGTTTTGTTACAATAGCGTTAACGGTTGTTAAATAAATTATAAAAATGCTAGTATGTAAAATGCAATTTGCTAAAAATTCTCCATACAAAACGTCAATTTCATAGGTAAGGACCTAATATTTAACTTAAACAATACGATCAGTGAGAAGCGGGTGGTTTGCGTCCGGTCCGTGTCGAACTAATCACGGCCGTCCTGCTCCGGTCGAGTTCTGGCCCGGTTTGGGCCTGGCTTCGGTCTAGAGTGCAACCGAAGGACATCTTACTTTTATCCCTAGTATGTTTTAGGTACTATGGAAATGAGTTACTATGACAACGCAGTTACTATGGCAACGGGGCCATCTTGAACCAGCGCGGTGTCACGGTCGAATTTCGGTTGATCTTCGGTCGAACTTCGGTGCCATATCCACGCTCGCTTATTGTGACCCCAACATTATAATATTGATAGTAATGAGGATCAGCGACAGGTTTGAATACTCAAGTTTTATTGATATAATATAAAAACATATTCATAGCTATGAACCCTGGTGAAAGATTTTTTGAAATCCGTTTAGTAACCAAGCTCAATGCATTATGTGCTTTATCACGTACCCACGACGTAAGGTTCGCGTACGTGGCGGATGACGTCATAAGGTCCCCTAAAATAACAGCGTTCTAGCTCGTGAGAAGGAAATACCAAGCTCAATGCAATATGTGCTTTATCACGTACGACGTAAGGTTCGCGTACGTGGCGGATGACGTCATAAGGCCCCCCAAAATAACAGCGTTCTAGCTCGTATAACTTCTCAGGTTTAAGAGATATCGTGAAAATTTCTTCACAGTTAATCATGTGGTGGCATAAGCTTTACAATAAGCCACTAAGCAAAAAATCGTCGCTGATCCTCATTGTTAATGTAAACACGACTTTTAACTCGATATGATTTTTTTTTTTAGTTGTTTTTTAAACTTACCCATATCTCCTGTTGCGGCGCGCATGCGGAGGGGCATCTTCGTTTCTTATGTCGTACCCGTATATCGCCACCAACTCATCACGGGATTTCGGCATCTTTGAACAAATAATAGTGTTCTTATAAAACATGATTCAACATGAACATTTGACGACCTCCAGTGGCTTTGTACTCCGGTTTTCAAGGTGTCGCCATCTCTGAGGTCGCGGGTTCGATTCCCGGTTGGGTCTATTAAGAAAACGAACTTTTCTATATTGGCTCAGGTCTGAGTGTTTGTGATACCCCGTTGTCTCTGATTTCCATAACACGCCATCTCCGAGGTCCCGGGTTGGATCCCCGGTTGGGTCAATTTAGAAAACGAACTTTTCTATATTGGCTCAGGTCTGGGTGTTTGTGATACCACCATTGTCTCTGATTTCCATAACACAAGTGCTCTAGCTACTTACTTTGGAATCGGAGCAATGTTTGTGATTTGTCTATTTTTTTATTATTTTATGATAATATTATTTGAATACATAGTGGGAACAGTGCGGTGATAGAAATGAAAACAAAAGCACAACTAAAATCAGACGAGGAACATCGACTAGATGTTTTATTTATTGTACCTCTGATCTGAGTATACCATAAACACCTGTTCATTCTCGTTGACCCACTGTTGATGACACACACACAGAAAGGGGTATAAACGCCCCTTTTTGGGTCGGGGGTTAATTTAATGTACCTCTGATCTGAGTATATCATAAATACCTGTTCATTCTCGTTGAACTTGTGGTGGGCCCACTTGTTGATCACACACACACACAGAGAGAGAGTTGGGGGTAGAGGTATAAATAATGACAAGGTAGGTGGTTAATTGATTGTACCTCTAATCTGAGTATATCATAAATACCTGTTCATTCTCGTTAAACTTGTGGTGGGCCCACTTGTTGATGACACACACACAGAGAGAGAGAGAGAGAGAGTTGGGGGTAGAGGTATAAATAATGACAAGGTAGGCGGTTAATTGATTGTACCTCTAATCTGAGTATATCATAAATACCTGTTCATTCTCGTTAAACTTGTGGTGGGCCCACTTGTTGATGACACACACACACACAGAGAGAGAGTTGGGGTAGATGTATATATAATGACAAGGTAGGCGGTTAATTGATTGTACCTCTAATCTGAGTATATCATAAATACCTGTTCATTCTCGTTGAACTTGTCGTGGGCCCACTTGTTGATGACGTCAGACTTGCGCGGCGGGCGGCGGCGCTCGGCGGGCGTCTCACTGCCTTCCTTCTTATCTGAAGCGGTCTCAGAAGTGGTGTTGACTGATTCTTCCCTACTGATAAAAATGATATTTATATCCTTTTTTAATAATATTATGAGCAAATAAATAAGAATCTTAAAATTACTTGTAAGTAAGTACTTTGGTGATTAATTGGTATTTCGTTTGATTTTTAGTTTCGGTATTTGTAATTCGGATTTCCACTGCGCTAAGCGGACGCCCTTCGCCCTTCACGGGCAATTCGAGCACGCGCTTCATTACGCGCGGTAGTTTGAAAACAACAAAAGCGAAACTGGCGGGATTAATAAAATGACAGGTCACGGGTTCGATTCCCGCCCGAGACAATTCTGGTAACGAGTCAAATTTATTTTAGTATATTATTTAGCACTTATTGTATAAAAATAGCAATGTGAATGATAAAATCTTAAATTTAAAAATTATTTAGTTGTTTCATCTTAAACCTTCAACGCACGGAAAATGAGACACAATAGATATTTCATTGTTAACCGGCCGCCTGCGTCCGCTCGGGCGTTGATGAATTAATCAATTGTCAAAATATCTGGAAAGATCTCATATTGATGAAATAATGCTGGCTTGCAGCGTAAGAGTGGGATGTACTAGAAAGGTTTTGACGATGCCACTAGTGACTCGGTAGCTGAGTGGTCAGAGCATTAGACCGATCTTACAAAGGTCGTGGATTCGATTACCAGGTGACGAGTCGAATTTTTTGTAATATTTAGTAAAGAACAACTTCATAAGACATTACATTATATGGTTGACAATTTTATGTTTCTCAAATGTGCAAACAATTACTAGCTACATAAAATATGTTAAATACCAATTTCCTTTTTTAATATTCAGCAGTATGCTACATTGTTTATTACCGAACAAACAATGTCAATGACCAAACTGTGCATTGAAGCGGCAACAATATTTGTAACAAACTTGATTGGAAAGTTGGTTGCAGTTTTAGCAAAAGACGTAGGCTATTTCTCATGTCAAGAAATTATATAAATATCAGTAATTTTATACATCTTACATATAAATGCACAAACTTATGTAATGGATTTGATTATTGTGCTAAGACATCAAGTAAACTTGACAGTATCTTGAAAAACTACATAATATTGTTTGTACAGTCAGCCCATGAAAATGTTGAGCACTTTAGTATTGTGTCAAATTAAATAATAAATAAGGCAGTCACTTGTCAATATGACAAGGTTCTAAGTATGATCAACAGTTTCATGGGTGGACTGTACCTACATATAGATTTTCAGACGCTAGTATAAAAAATTTATTCAGAAATTTTTACGTTTTTAATAAGCAAAGCAGTAAAATATAAGCAGTAAAGTATAAGGATTGAATACAAAAGTGAGTTTTGTTAGTACTGTTCATATAGTCACAATCACAAACCATTTCAGTAGATGTATTAGATATAGTAGATTATTTACCTGGCGGCAGTTCTATCGTCATGTTCATAGAAAGTTCCTCTTTTGGGGATGTACTGAGGGTTGCTGCGGTCCTCATCGTCGTCTACTCTCCGCTCCGTCTCCTGAAACAACAGTCATAGTATATATTTAAGGCTTATACAAAGGTCCACATGTATATCTGGGGTCCGCAGTTAACTCTTCTTGTGATGAAATTACCAATAAGTGTTTTTAATGCCTAGTTTTCTTTTCCTAAAATATACTTTGACAGGGTTCTGTGGATTGTTTTTTAAATTCTGAAAGTGGTCCACGATTGCAAAAAGTGAAAGATACACTGCTTTATACTATTCATAGACTGATGATAAGCCAGAAAATTGTACATAATCAATCTCAGAAGCACTATGAAATTGAATTGTTACTAGAGTAATTAATTGTTAGTAAAATAGATTCATAACGATGTTAATTAAACATATTCAACAGACTTAGAAAGTTATGTGAGATACAGATATGTAGTCATGACTTTCTAAAAAAAATACACAATTGAACAGTCACTGATTATTCAGAGACTGTTCAATTTTGTCCTTTTTTCACAATTATTGTTAGTTCTGTTACACTTACTATTAGTAAAGTAGGTATAGATAATAGATGATTGAAAGATAAATTTAAAAAATACTTTTTGTAGGATAATTGTTACCAGGCTACTTAGACAATTAATAATTATAATTTCAATGGGTCAAAAGTGAGGAATAATAAATATGCAAATTGCTCGTAGGCAAGTAAGGTAAACAAACAAACCTGGCTCTCTTGGTCTCTGTCAGATCGCTCGGAGTCGCTGCCCTGGGAATCATAATCTGATTCTGGCTGCCCAACGTCCTGCAAACATTCACCAACTTTCAACAATTGCATTTTTCACAGTCTTTTGTCCGGCAAAATCTAACGTGGCACGGTCCGTAATTTTGAGGTCTAGACACATCGGCGGTGTTTCAGTGAGTGGTGCCCAAACCGTGACCTCAATATTACAAAAAGAAATGGGCATTCCGTCACGCGAAACACTGGAGAAAGTGACCACGGAATAAGAACCACTTTGGGCGGCAAAACGAAAGTCGCTACGCCTAAACATTGTCGCGAGACTTAAGTAGTGTACTAAACTTACATTTCCTGAATTATTGTGGTCGATATCTTGAGATGCATCCGAATATTCGCCGGAATCGTCATGCTCTCTAGTTGTAACGGACGTCATCTCAGCGTCCTCACGGGTCACTGTTATAACTTCCAGATTGACAACTTAGAATACAATAAATTATGCAAATGCTAGGTATTTATCAATGCTAAAATAAAAGAGCGCAAAGAGACGATTTTACACAAATGGAAAATATGAACCAACCAAACCAAACCAAAGAGTAGGTAGGTAGGTACCTATTTAAGATTGGAATGGAATCAGTGTTGCCAGTGGCAGATAGTCAAATATAACATGAGATAGCTCAAAAAGTAACATTTTCACGAGAAAAGTAACATTACCTACCTTTTTTTGTGGAAAACGACACAATACTATAATATGGCATTTTATTACACAAAAACAAAATAAGTTTCCTGTCCCATTTTTTAAACATCGTAATAACTTTTGATCGAATAATCGACTGGCGATGCTAAAAAATGCCTGATGTGGGCCTCTATCCACTAGTAATCTAATTAGTATCAGTTTTAAAAAAAATTTAGTTAGTTTTTGATTAAAATTCTACCTATAGAGGTGGGTTATGTTTGAAAAATGGCTATATTTTTATACCCATTCATGTAAAAGCCTAGTCGTGGCGTGCGTAGCGCGCCGCGCGCTCCGGGCCTTGCGGTGATGACGGTTTGGTCAAAAAATCATTACAATCAACCTGTACCTAATGATTTTGTTTATGCATTTAAAATTTTAAAATCGATTGTACATAATCATTCGCTGCTAGTCACCACTCGAATCACTTGCGTAAGCGGGGTGGAAAATTGATAAATACAGGCGAGTGAGTGAATATGTCGCATTCAGTAGTTCACAAAAACAAGTGCGCCAAGATGACGAACAAAAAAAAATCTTGTATGGTTCCGTTTCACGATATTTTTTTGTTTACTGGAAAATCTAAAAAGTAACACAAAGTAACATATTGAGTCGTGTAACATGGAGGTAACATGAGAGGGTCAAAAGTAACGTAAAATGTTACTTTTGTAACATTCTGGCAACGCTGAATGGAATGGAACGTCAAAACAAGTGAAATTTCGCCATATAAAAAAGTTGCGTTCCGTTTTACAAAATGGAGTTATTAACGGCAGTGCTATTTGTTTCAAAAAAACTTACTACTATTCTCAAGGAATTTATAAGCACAACCTGCGCAAATAAAGAGTGGGATTAGAAATGGCGTTGTTCATAATCACTTCTCGCTCGCACTCCAAACGCGACACTTATTGCTCTCACAGTCACACTCGTGATGGTCGTTGTTGAAATGGCCGCTCACCACGCTTACCGCGTCTACTTCTATCTGAGACCTTAGGGCCTCAGATCCTCCGATTAGGTATAAATTTATCCCTCAGGTGTGCGTTCCGTTGTCTTGGGTGTAGTGGTTTGGTTAAAGTTTTAACTCGTTTGAGTTGCAACCAAGCCACGGAACGGTCGAGTTATTTTTATAACCTAAAAGAACTTTAGATGTCATCAAGTACAAAGTTTTTGTTTTCTATTTTGGAATACGGGTAATTTAAACTTTCCTTTAAGTATTTTAGTTAATAACATTATTAATATCTATGTAGTTTTTGAGATATCCAGCTGTGACAGACAGACAGACAGACTGAGTCGCACCATAACGTTCCCTTTTACCCTAAGCTTTTACCATTTGGTACGGAAACATTTCTATACACAAAATCAAATAAAATATATTTTGCTTGTTGTTGTTTGGTTGCTGCCGTCGCTTCGCTCGAGTGCACTCGATCGCGCTCGGGTGCGCACTCTGACCGTTCAGTGGCTCGGTGAAATTTTACTGTGACAGCTCTCAGAGCGTAGTTTCACCCGTTCCGTGGCTCAGAGTGCAGCAACCAAACAACCACCTAAATCGGTCGTTGAAAAACGCTCTGACGTATATCTTTTGTCATATTGTCAATGTCATTTGACATTATTTTGTATTTAGATGTTTTTGTGTCTAAAAGTTCATGGTTGCTCCTCAAAAAAACAGATTCTATTTGATTTTGTTTATAGTAATGTTTAAATTATCCGTATTCCAAAATCGAAAACGTAAACTTTGTACTTAATGACATCTAAAGTTCTGTTAGATTATAAAAACAACTCGATCGTTCTGTGGCTTGGTTACAACTCAAACGAGTTAAACTTAACCCAAACAACTACACCCAAAACGACGGAACGCACACCTAAATACTAAAATCTCGAAATGGTAAATAATATATTAAAAATGGTTTTATGATTTTAGTACTTTTTTCAAAATGAAATGTCCATTCTTGCCTTGCTAAAAGCAAAGATATTTATTTGGTTTTTTGTTTTTGAGCCACAGATTACTACCTGAGCTGACAGACAGCTGACAGTGACAAGCTTATGACAGGGAGAAGAAGAAGAAGTGGTAAATATTGGATCATTTTGGATCGCATTACATTGGATCGTGCGAGTTTGATCAGTTTGATAATAAAAGTATAAAACTAAACTAAGTAATCACCCTGAGGTAATCACTACGTATTATTAATTATTGGTGCATCTGTGGTGACTGGCGATAAACTTTGATTGAAGTTACAAATAAAATAAAATCCTTCTCTATTTAAATACACACTTTGATTATTCAGCTAATTGTTATAATGGAAAGGTGAGTTTTTATTAAAATAGAAACATGTGTACATACATATCGAGTTGCTTTTGCACTTGTTCAAAACTATCACTTTTTTGCCCGACTATGGCGAAGCAAAGAGGAGGGTTATGAGTTTGACCGGTATTTAAAATTAGTTCCAGTTCCAATAACCAAGAAGAAGTGAAGACGGTTCAGCTCTTGGCTAAAGGTGTACTAGAATTGTATGAACCACCTCTCACAACTATCAACACCCACTTGAATGAGTTAACGTAAGTTTTTAGTATAAATTAGATTCACTTATACACTTCTAAGACTTCCGCGCGTACAGTCCAAAAACCAATAAATCCAAACTAAATAATTCTAAAATAACACTTGAATCAATAATATACGCACTGTAATCCATAGAAAAAGTTAGGTTCAGTTCACAACCTGTCTCGGAATCTCTACTAGGAAATTCTTTGAACATTAATATGAATTTTTTAAAGGTTATGTTTGCTCTCATAGTCCAAGAAAGAAAGGTCTGGCATTCCGGAAGTAACACAGGCTTACTTCGCTACTATAAAGTAGCAAGCAAATAATGAAGGTTTTTTTTCTGTCACACTCCTTCCAAAATTATTATACTGCATTTTAATTGTGATTTTTTTCTCTTAGCAAATAAAACAGTTCAAAATAAAGATGAATTAACATAATTTTCAATATCGATAGGGGAGATGATGTAAGCCTGAGTTACCCACGTAGCTTTGTCTATCTTAGAATGCTATACGAGGGGGCTGATTACGTAACTCTGTTGCTAACAATTCTGGATTGAAACGGCAGTTACATTGCTGCTTTAAGTAAGATAGTTGTCGCATTGGTTCTTACTAAAGCAGCAACATAACTGCGATTTCTGTCAGAATTGATTGCAACAAAGTTACATAATCAGGGGACTGGTGCAGTATATTGTACCATGGTTGTTCCCATGCACCAATCACATAAATGTAGAATCCGATGAATCTTATTTTTAATGATTTTGATTTAGTGCTAAATGTTTATTTGTTTTGGTTACCAATAGGGAAAAACAGGATGCAGTACATAATATGCTCCAATCAGAGAGAAGGAAACTTGAAGATGTACAGAATGACGCTACTCTGGACGCTTTGGTAATTATTTTTATTTTTTATTAATTGACAGGCAAGCAATTTAGACAACTGATACAAGAGATCCAGTTATTATCCACAAAGTTGGTAAACTAGGGAGTAATTGAAATTAAATCTCCCTAGTTTACCAACTTACCTTTAGTGTATAGTTTCTGAAAAAAAAACAGGCTTGATACTTGATTACCTACTTATTTTGATGATTGATCGTCATAGATCCAATCACCAATGTTAGGTATTTAAATAATTAAGTACCTATAATTCAAGTATCATAACAAATGTGAGATAAACATGGAATAAATTTTTTTTTCTGTGTTCTACATACTCTTCTAATCTAGTATAATACGTTTCAAGCTTATTGACGGCTCAGAACATCATGTGAGACGATTAGCTGAACTTAATTTCAATGTAAGTGGGTGGGAGATGCAACTGGTGGGACACGCACACATGCATAGTGGCTAACTTCACAGCTGCCAATAAGAATGAAATGCACTATTCCTAATTTTTTTTTATTTAAAAACAGTTTTAATTTCCATACATAATTATTGAATGAATAGAGATGGGAAAAGAGGGAAAGGGTAGCACTGAAGAGATGAAATATGGTAAAGATGGCAGGGAGAAACTGGATAGAACTGCTATAGAGAGGGAAAAGTGGAAGAGTTTGGAGAAGGCCTTTGCTGGAGGGCACGCAGAGAACCAAACACACAACCAAAATACTTAGTGTTACAAAATTAATTATAAAAAATCACTGAATTCTCGGAATTAAGATTATAGTAAATAAATATTATTCAATAAATCTTTTTTTTTTATTGTCACATTTCAGTTAGCAGATATTGCCACCAATAGAGAAAAGCTTGTTTCAATATCAAACACCATGATGAGTTTACATAAAAAAGTGCAGTCATTACAGGTAATTATTTTTATACCTTTGTATTACATAATAATTCTATTTATTATTTAAGTACTGCCTACTTCTATAAACAAATAAACCAATTATTTATCAATTCTTTTCCGAAAATCAATTACTTATGGGGTAAATGGGTAAATAAACCTAAAAATCGATGTCGTTATTGGGGAACTGGAACGAGAAGGGGAACGGGAACGGGGACGGAAACGGGAGCGGGAAAGGAAACGGGATAGTCATATTATCTCTGTATCCAATTCTGAATTTTATAAACTTACCCGCCCGCGACAAACTTACCCGCCCGCGACTTCCTCGCGAGGCAACGCGCTTAGTGCGAGACCCGCCTGAACCACCCTGAACCGCGCAGATAAATAATGGAATTATAAATAAAATAAAATATAGTTTATTACATTCAGTTACAGAATTTCATTGAGACAACCCCAGAGAGTATATCAATACTCGTGTTGGGGTGACTCGCTCTTGAAAATGCTCTAGAAATGGCGTCGTTCATATTCACTTCCCCCTCGCACACTAAACGCGACACCTATCGCTCTCTCAGTCACACTCGTTATGGTAAGCGTGGTGCGCTGCCATTTTAAAAAAAATCATAGTGCTTAAATAACTGTAGTGCACTCCGAAGAAGTTTTGTGATACTTTTATCGAGTGTTCATTGCCCTGTTGCGTTTTTGAATAAAATTAAATAAAACGAAAGTTTGTGCTTTTGAAAAGAAAATTCACTATTGACAAAACAAAAACAAAGGAAAAAATATAATCTTCTAAAAACAAACCATAGACAAATAAAAAACCTTCATGGCACGTGTTACACGGTATAACATTAAACATCGAGTGTTAGATTAATAGAGTTTTTTTTGCTTAAAAGTGGTCATTTTTGAAAGGCGGTGAGCGCTCTTTACTACTCATTTTCATCACATGCGGTTGATTGTCATAATTGACAACACGCACTCGAAAACACAAACTTACCTGACCCTGTGACGACGTCGCTGTAATCTATGTAGTCGACGGCGTAACCTTGGTAACAATATGTAATAACACTCAGTTCCAGTTTTGGCCATCGGGTTAGATAAGTTTGTGTCACTGACAACTTGGTACTGCTCATTTTCATTGGACGCAGCCATGCTGATGCTGTCGAATGAAAATGAGTAGTAAAGAGCGCTCGCCGCCTTTCGAATAAATGAATATAAAACAAATAAATATTTGACAACATCACATACTTGCTCCGATTCCAAAGTAAGTAGCGAAAGCACTTGAAATTTGAAATCGGAGACAACGGTGGCGTCACAAACACCCAGACCTGAGCCAATAAAAGTTCGTTTTCTAAATTGGCCCAACCCGGGGATCGAACCCGGGACCTCAGAGATGGCGACACCTTAAAAACCGGTGTACAAAGCCACTCGACCACGGAGGTCGTCAAATGAAATAGTCGTCGTTCGAATATAGGGCCCCAGTCATTCGTTTTACTTAATTTTCATCATTCACCTGTAGCATGTGTTAAACTTAAAACTATGGCTAACCAATAAAGTCAAACTTAATTTTAATTTCTTTCCAGACACGTGCAGCTAATATAGAGAAAGCGGCTAAGAACAGAGTCAGAAGCCCTACCAGGGCTACAACTAGTTAGTATACAAATACAAGGTGTTACGAAATTTACCCCTAATGCCGAATATGGTATATAGGGACCATCAAACTGAACAACTTTTACTATGGGACCAACACTGAAATCGCGAAAAAAAAAATCAGCTGTTTCATACATTTTGATATTTTCGATTTTAATTTTTGTATGAAACAGCTGATTTTTTTTTCGCGATTTCAGAGATGGTCCCATAGTAAAAGTTGATCAGTTTGATGGTCCCTATATACCATATTCGGCATTAGGGGTATTTTTGTAACATGTTATATATTTATTCATTCTAAAACTTAACTTGTACAGAAATCAGCATGTTGGTTGTCCTGGGGACGAACCGGCTAACAGATAAATCGAGCCCTAATAGAACCAAAATGGCGAACCCCAATTCATGACATCACACGAACATCGATATCTTCTAAATGATTTCGGCAATACGAAACTTCTTACTTCGATTTATCTATTTTAAATTGAAGCTCGGCAGACCCGTTGAAGTTCGAAAAGTTAGCCGGTAGGGCCCCTGACCACTCATAAGTGACAGACTTGAATCGACTTTGAATTCAATTTCTATTAACTTAAGTTTTAAAAATTAATTAATGAAATTCTGCAATTTAATTGTGGTACCATACCAAGTATTTTATTAAGGGTCTGTTTCACAATCAAAAAGTAAGCTCTGAGTAGCTTACTTGATAGATGATTTGACAGTTGTGATGTGAAAAATATATGTCAAATCATCTGTCAACTAAGCTACTCAGAACTTACTTTTTGATTGTGAAACAGGCCCTTAATGTAATTAGTCACGCTACTGTTACAGCGGAATATAAATATAGCACTAAAATAAAGCGCAAAAATATCTGTACTTATGTAAAAGTCTAAGGTCAAGACCACACTATTAAGAGCCTCGCTTATTGCTAAAAACCTAGCTACTTGATTAGTAACTGATCCTAGTGAACAGACGTATAGCATCCACACTACAAACGACGCGTCAAATCGCGTAACGAATCTAAGCTTGGCACGTATAGTGTGGCCTTAGCCTTAAAGTTGCTGATTAAGAGAGTATAGCCACGTACAGCATAGCATGACCATGGAAGTTGGAAACGCGATATGATAATAGCGATTTATCACTTAGATTTTGACAGTTGAGTGTCGATAAAACGCTATATCTAGCGACATAGGGTGGAACCATATTAAGTAATAATACTGAAACAGGTGATAGTGTTCGTTAAACTGAACAACTTTCTCCAAAGAACATGGGTCAAAATACGAAAAAAAAAAATCATCCTCCCATACAAAATGTATCAGTCAGCTGATCGACTTAGTATGGAAAGGCGAAAAAAAAATCGTTTTTCGACATAATATGTTCCTTGGAGAAAGTTGTACAGTTTAAACAACACTATCACCTTTCAGTATTCTTACTTAATTTGGTTCCACCTTATACAACGTGTTACAAAAATACCCCTAATGCCGAATATGGTATATAGGGACCATAAAACTGAAGAACTTTTGCTATGGGACCAACTCTGAAATCGCCAAAAAAAAATCAGCTGTTTCATACAAAAATTAAAATCGAAGATATCAAAATGTATGAAACAGCTGATTTTTTTTTCACGATTTCAGAGTTGGTCCCATAGTAAAAGTTGTTCAGTTTGATGGTCCCTGTGTACCATATTCGGCATTAGGGGTATTTTTGTAACACCTTGTATATCGTGTTTCGGTGGTCATGCTAGGGGTTAAGTCTAGAGACTGAATCATAAATTATAAGTTACTGAAAATCAAATATTTATTACTGGAAAATAATTTGTTATTATAATGTATTTTAAACTTGAAGAATTATTTAATTAATTTTGTTATTATAGAATTCAAAAATAATTGTTATTTGAAAAATTGGTATTAATTATATTTTATGAGAAAAGCGTGTGTACATACTTGGGTTTTTTGAAGAAAAAAATGAAAAATACATACCTAATTGTTTTATTATTATTTTATTTTATCATAGATACATTACAGTAAGTACTAGTGAACAAGTTATAAATACTGTATTAACTAAGTCTTATAAATATGCTACAGTTAGCAACAACATGTTTTTCACAGGCAATATTACAAAAATACTCGATTATTGCCTTTGTAGCACACCTTGCATAAGGCTAAGTTCATATGATCGCGCGGTAGGAGAATTCACGTGATAACGTATGCACGCGCGGCAGTCTGGCGTTGAGAATGGATGTAAGGAGGTAAGGCCGTATACAGAAAGAAAGCTGGAAACTTATAAGCGCTCACCGGCGCTTGTCAGCGCTGGTAACCCGCGCAGGAAAATATATGAACGCGCGCCGATGAGCACTGAACGGTGCCGACAAGTTCCCACAAGCTTCAACACGCGCTGGTCAGCGCTGGGCGCCAGTGTTGCATTATGTACTATAATTATAGTATTCATACTATAATTTCATATTAAGTACTATATACTATCGTTCATATAGGATAGTACACTTAAATACTATAATTTGTCCGCTCACTAATTTCTTACCCTCGTCGTCCGTCACCCTCATGCATGTGTGTATGGCAATACCGCTGCTTCTCCCTGCTTCCTTTGTGTAGAACGGACCAGCGCTGACAAGCGCCGGTAAGCGCTTATAAGTTTCCAGCTTTCATTCTGTATACGGCCTAATTCATTGAGAAACCGAGCGGCTCAACTGAAGGGCCCCCTGATTATGTAACTTTGTTGCAATCAACTCTGACAGAAATCGCAGCTACATTGCTGCTTTAGTAAGAACCAATGTGACAACTATCTTTCTTAAAGCAGCAATGTAACTGCGGTTTCAATCGATTTCAATCGAGAATTGTTAGAAATAGAGTTACGTAATCAGCTCCCTGATCGATGCCGGTTTGTAGATCTTGAACCGCGCGGAGCAAGATCTTGCGCGCGAGTCACGGCGGCACAGCGCAGTAATGTAGACGCAGTGTTGCCAATGCTACGGTAATTACCGTGTTCTACGGTAATCGGGGTCAAAAATTAAGCTTGCTACGGCTGCTTAAGGTAGAAGTTTTCATACAAACACGGTAATTTCATAATGCAGTGCAGTGCGGTATTTTTCTCGATTTTCCGCCGATCTACGGCAATTTCACTGACAAAATACGGCAACTGACAAATTTACAATGGCAACACTGTAGACGATTTATCACAGTTTAGTATAATCTTGTACTATGGGCAACAGCGTCGCCTAACCAGTTAGCAACTAAAATCGTATGCGCGCGTATCTCCCCTGCGCGAACTAAATGTATGTTGTGACGGCGCGGCGTGCAAGCGATTTTAACCTTAAGAGTGGTTAAGCGACGCTGTTGCCCATGGTACCGCGTGATTAGTAGTTCCGCGCGGTCTTATGAACTTAGCCTTAAACTCTTTGTAGATGACTGTACTTGTGGTTTATTTATAGAGTAAAAATCGCTGTATATATTAGCGTCATAGAAATTGAGACAGCTGATACGCCAATAAGACATTTTAGTAACATCCAAAATGATGTTATTACTTAATTGAAACTTCTTTAAAATGTTTTGTGTTGTTGTCATCTATTTGAACGCTTTGTTTGTTTGTTCCGATATTTCTGATCAAGACGACTAGTCGATTTTAGTTGACCGGCGCTTTTTATCGCCAATGGCTTGTAAAATCGAATCGCCACCTCATTGAAATTAGGCTAGCGATTAGATTTTACAAGCGATTGTCGATAAAAAGCGCCAGTCAATTAAAATCGACCAGCAAGTCGCATGGAAAATCGACCCGTCTAAATCCCACATTAATATTCCGACATTGGCTGACACCATATATGACGCTAGCTAGCTGGACGAATCAAGCATTCGAGAGATTGTGAAATACAACAGGTATCGGATTTGATATAAACTAAAGTGTTTTTGATACTTTTTAGAATTGAGTAAAATTTTTTGATGTTACAAATACACATATTTGGTTTAAAAAAATACTTTTTAATGTACTGCCGTTTTCAAAATCTAATGTTACATTCCTCTTTGTTATGTTATGACTATCTAAAAATAATATCAAAAATATATATCCTTTATCCAATAAGCATGCTTAGTTTTATTTATATTGTCTAATTCATTAATGAGATGTTTAAATAAAATGTCTCTTAACACCTATGTGTAATGATTTCTAAGACTAGTTTAATTTTTTTATGGTTTAGACTTAGAATAATAACAACCCAGAACAATAGTTCCCTACAAACCGCACTGTCAAAAGTGAGGCAAAAAATACTGAGTCAAAATGGATTAGTTTTCAGATTTTTATCCTTCATACGTCACCAATTCATACTTATAAGAACGAAATAGTTTCAATTTCCCTACCTTTAGGGGATTATTTACTATTTTATTGGATTTTAGTAACGATTAGGTAACGTATAAAGGATATAAATCTGAAAACTAAGCTGTTTAGGTTCAGTATTTTTTGCTTCACTTTACATACAAGGACTCTGCTTCTAAGTGTTATTACTCTAATGGTTTTGAGTTTAATTCACATAAAACGGCCCATGGTAAGCTTTTAAGATTAATCAAATGCAATATCAACTCTATATTTATAAACTTAGAGCTTATATTCGCATGTCCTATATGACCTAAGTACTTTATATGTGAAAAGAACTCTTATTTTCAGTTCACTAAGCTATATTATCTAACTAATGTTTGCTTATGAATTGGAAAAAACTGCATATAGGAATTACTCTTCAACGGAAATTTCTAATCAAGTCACATTGAAGCGTTTAAGTTTAAAATCAAACGGGGAGTTTAAGGTAATCTGCACAGCTGCTTTGTTCTACTAATATTTTTTTTATTAAATACTACTCTACAGATTTTTGTTATTTTCCAATTTACAAGCAAGCATTTTGTGCTTAATAACATGGCAGTTAAGATCCATAATACAGTGTCAAATACTGTACAAATATAAATAAATGTTAAAATAATAAAAGCGTTTATTCCACAAAAATACTTTAACTACTTACTTATGTAATTATACGAACTCGATTATCGAGTACAAACACACGGATGGTATGTATAAAAAATATAAAGTGTCTCAAATCAAATGGGCATATATTCTGAATTCTGATTTGAACTGAAGTGTACAGAACAAAATGACGAATAATTTATTTAATTTAATTAGAAAACAATTTCGATTAAATGTTTATCAAACAATTGTGCCAACACACGATTTAAGACACTGTCTAATTTTTCTTTACCCTACTCAATCTGTGAGAGATCGCATAGCAAAGGGCGAAATATGTTCTGAGAAATTTCGTTTCACACCACAAGAACTCTTCAAAATAGAGAACATGTAAACCCGCTATGTTTGTGTTTACATGCCTACTACGAATTTGCTGCCCTTAGTAGTATCAAGCTAAAAAGATATGAACATTCAATGGACCACTAATCACAAAATACGAGTCTCCTTATTTTGTGACATAATCCTTTCGTTTCGCAAATAAAACACCATAAACACATAGGTACAGTTACGTCTTAAAATATGTACACAGTTTAGAACTTTGTCATTTTGTTGTAGTTGACATTTGTCTTTGATTTCTGTTCAAAAAAGTAATTAGTAGCTTGTAGACTGACAAAGTTCTAAACTGTATACATATTTATAGACGAGACTGTACCAGCTTTTCAGCACAACCTACAAAAATCTTACATACCTACGTACGAACGTGCAATATTTTCGTTTCCATTCATTTTTACCAGCGTTTTCCAACAAAGAAACAAAAAGCAATAGAGTTGCCTCAAAACTTAAACTTTTCGGTTCACTGTAATGGTGTCACTACCCAAAGTCTCTCGTCACATTCAGTAGGAAAATCCCATTTTTCGTCTTCACCAACTTAGTGTGGACGCAAAGAGGGGTGATCAGTTGTTCCCTTTGTTATTTTTTTCTGTAAGACTCGGTGACGTCACTGAGGATGGTCACCACGAACGATTCGATGTCAGCCTCGTTGCTGCCTTTCGCGATCTTGAAGTAGCCGTTCTCTCCCCACCATTCGCCCCAGCTGTTGGCTACCAACTGGAAGAGGAAATAAGCAGGATTAAAAAAGTGTAGGTACCTAACCACCGTAGCCCAGAAAATGGGCAGCAGTGTTTTCCGACGAAAACGGTCCAATACTACAATCTCCAACCCGCCTGCAGAGTGTGGAGATTTCATTCATGCTGGGAGGTATAGGTACTCCCTTAAATAAACCCCAGCGTAGGTCGTCGTAGTCTTGCTGGCCTCATGGGGTTTTGGAGGCCTATAAAGCAAACCTGGGATTCGACTTTTTTGGATTTTCTTTGCTAATGATTCATTCACATTAATTTCAAATGATTTTAATCAGTTTCAAACGAGAATTGTTAGCAACAGAGTTACGTAATCAGGGGCTCTTTATGTTTAGGTTTATGTGTAGGTAGGTATATTTAATTGTGACCTAATATTTCTTATTCCAACTTACCCAATACTTCTCGCCTCGCTCCTCGCCCCAGCCTACGACCCTCACGCTGTGCAAACCTTGCAGCTGGTTGTTCCCGAACCCTGAGCGGCGGTACACCCCGTCACGGTAGTGGAAGAAGTCCTGGTACACCGTCATGATGGCTGGAAAGATAAACATTGTTAGTACCACCAGCATGCGTAATAATAATCTTTATATCGTGAGGTAACTTATTTATCTTGGCGTTAAATAAAGACTAATGACCACTACTGTACGTAGGGAAAAGTACGGTCTTGTACTATTATGTTTCCTGTAGTACGACTCGCCTGGGCCCTAGTGACAATTTGTCAGGGCCCTATTTAATAACGTGACAATTTGTCAATTGTCATGATAATATGGTTTACATTGCAGTGTAGCTATGAGTAGTTTTTTTCTATTTTCATATTGGTTGACGCATTGGTTATAAAATTGTCATGATAGGTGACAAATTGTCACGTTTATTAAATAGGGCTCTGTCCGGTAGCGGTCCTGCCTGCTCCGCATCCTACATTATCGTTGCCCTGGCAACTGCCCATCGACCACCTAATCTGGAGTTCTATTGATGATTAAAATAATAAATAACTAGTGTTGATCCACGAAAGTTATTTATGTTAAACGATAGAGCACACTTCGAATTGAATAACTACCTTATTTCCTTAACACTTCAGTAGTATTCCTCAAGCACTTCATGTAGATTGATAATCTATCAACACATAAGCCCCCCTATTCAAATGGCCAACTTTCTATACGTACCTATGAACGCTACGCTTACTATCAAAGCTTTCAAATAAGCAGTAAACTATAACTATAGCTTGTTAACTCCATACAATCAAAGTCTGTGATGTACATAAATTTGCGACATGTTATTTAATAGACATGTTGTTTAATAGCGCATGTCCTACATATCTTCTAAAAAACGTCTAATTTGTGTGGCAGAAAGTTGAATGTGAAAGCGCACGGTTTGGAGGCGATCAATATTGCATGCGTTTGATGCAAGTTAAATTGAAAGGGAAAGCGCACGGTTTGGAGGCAATAAGTATTGAATGCGTCAGACGCAAGCTGACTTGAAAGTTGAAGCGACTCGGTGAAGACCAATATGTCGTCAAAGTAGCAACAACTTTCAATTTCAAAAAGCATATCATAATTATTGTTAACAGACAAAAATAACTTCATTCGTCTATTTGTTTCGAATCAAAGTAAATAGTAATTTATTGGATAGTCGTAAGAAATAAATTGGCCTTTACAATTAGGTTTATAAATTGTAACTTAAGACTGTAATTGAGCTGTGTACTGTCCTTAATAAAGTGAAGTTAAAGTAAGTTACTTTAACTAAAGTAAAGTAAAGCGAAATTCAGTATCACACAGAAAACGCATTGTATTAATTATTTATTTAAGTATGTACCTACTTAGACCGCTGAGCTACCGAGTCACTGGTGAGAACGTCGAATTTCTCCTAGTATATCAACTCTTACGCGGTTAATTCCTTCTACATTGGTGAGATGGCGCTGGCTTGCAGCGTAAGAGTTGATATACTAGGAGAAATTCGACGTTCTCACCAGTGACTCGGTAGCTCAGCGGTCAGAGCATTGGACCGGATATCCAAAGGTCGCGGGTTCGATTCCCGTCCGAGAACATGATCTGGTGCGAGTCCTATTTTTTCTAGTATATTATTTAGTATTATATAAAAATAGCATTGTGAATGCTTAAATCTCAAAATTTCAAATAGGTACCTACTGCTAAAACGAAAATATACGTAGGTACTTATACGTATCAAAAAAATACCTTACAGAACTTAGCTCTTTTGTATGGAAAATTATGGTGACCCTTATTTTCTTTCGAGCAGTAAAATATGTTTTAAATGATTAACAATCGGCGCATCTAAAATTCAAGTGTGACTTCATGCCCTTTAGTTTTCACAGTCATCGTTATCGCGTTGCAAATTTTTGATTAGATAGGTACCTATCTATGTATAAAAGTATATAGTGATTATTTCGTGATAAGGCACAGACAGGGAAATGACCGATTATCTGAAGTATTTTATCATTCTTCCTCGTGTCACATTGGCTTTACGAAAACAAAGAGAATTTGAAGATACTATACAACATGTTACAAAAATACCCCTAATGCCGAATATGGTGTATAGGGACCATCAAACTGAACAACTTTACTTTTCGACTTTAATTTTTGTATGAAACAGCTGATTTTTTTTTCGCAATTTCAGAGTTGGTCCCATAGTAAAAGTTGTTCAGTTTGATGGTCCTTGAGCAAAAAGAAACTTAGTATACTTACTTAAATCTAATCGCATCAACGCCTTCGACTAACTGGTACCTTGGAGCTCAATAAAAAAAATAAAAAACCAATGTATAATCTTCCAATCCATTCGATTGATGAAACCGAAATAGCAGATAAGTACCGGGGAAAACCCCCATTTTTCGTTTGACTTTAGTTAGGCATCAATTTGATGACTCATATTCTTATCCAAGTATTATCAGAGTGCATTTCGTGTCCGAAAGGACGGACGTTACAAGGGCAAGCTCCAACAATGAACTTACCATGCACCGGTCCAGACTGCATGATATCATACATGATATCATTCTCCTTCTGCAGGCGGCCGGGAGGGCCGACCTTGTATCGGGAGGTGCGTTGGGGCACCGACGCTGGTGGCGTACACCCATCATCGAGCAGGTTGCCGCGACGACGCAGCTTGCAGGGGGTCACTGATGCTTCGTACGGGTAGCAGTCTTCGTCTACTAGTCTGTAACATGATTTTTGAGTTAAAAACCACCTAATTCTCTTTAAAGTAGACAGTATTTGTTTAGGGTTCTATTAAATAAAATATCCAAAATACTTATTCAATTAAAAATAAATGCCAAATACATAAACTGTGAAGCGAATTAATTTTTATTTGATTTGGTATTTTGGATTTTTTATTGAATAGAACCTTAGAGAAATACTGTCTTAATCCAAATAACATCACAAGAAGTGTTAATTATGCTCAAATTGCAAATCATATTGGTATTTCGTTTGTATAGGAAGTTCACTGTTCGCTGGCCTCTTAATAGCGAAATCCTCTCACGAGAGAGGTCACCATGGGCTCCTCGTGATATGCGATACGCCGCTCAGGACACACACTTACCCATGGTTCTTGGCGAAGTTCCAAGCTACGTCGATATGCCCTCCGTCGCAACCCCGCTGCGCCCTCCTGTTGCAGGACAGCAGGCTCTGGGGACTGAGCACCAGGTTCTCAGCACCGTTGGACTGGATCGCGAATCTGAAAAGAAAAGGTACCTAAATTAAAATCTTGTGCCTACAAGGCAACAACCGTGTCGCTCCGCATATTTTATGCTGACGACACTAACAAATAATGTTTTCGTTAAGGTAATCGAACTTAACGAACTCGTCATTCAAGTCAAGTCAAGTCAGTCAAACCATCAAAGCTAAGTAAGTAAGTAATAAAAGTAAAACACTTTTATTGAGGGCACATACTGTAATAACCGTCCGAGACTCCGAGATTTGAACTCGTTGCGTCAGTTAGGTTACACCATAAAACCACACAAGGCATAACTAAACTATCTAATAAAGAATCCGTCATAATAATTAAGTAAGTAATCATTAATTAAATACTTTGTTTCACAATTCTCCTATTGCCGTAACACCCTCTAGCTAGCTCAACCAGTAACCTGAACTTAACTTAAGTTCACAGAGAAATCCTTGTAATTTAGCTCGAGCAACATACCAGAACAGCGCGGTTACTTATTTGTTGGGATATCATTACTAAAGCCATGGCTGTGATGATGCAGTAGCGATCTACTGGTACAATTCGTTTCAGTACAGGTGTGAAGTTAGCCACTATGCGCGTAGCCGTGCCGCATCACTCGCCTCTCCCACCCACTTGCATGCGCATCGTTGTTCCGAGCTGCCTAGAGATGGGCAAAGGACCCGATTTTTACCCGACTGCTGGATTTAAACCCAGTTAACGCCCATATACCATTTTCTTGAACTAAATAAAATCTTTAGATATAAGAGATGTTATATCCTTTGAATATTTTTCTGTATTGTTTTAACAAGAAATTGTTTCTAACTTTAAAAAACTGTAAAAAGTTTCTTTAACATACAATTTGGGTTTTTATTGGGCTTAAACCCAGCAGTCGGGTAAAAATCGGGTCCTTTGCCCATCTCTAGAGCTGCCATTAAGTTTGAAACGCACTGTACCGCCATTATTTAGCAAGAGCTTTACCTAAGCATTCAAGAACTGTTTCTAATCATATTTAAAATTATTTATTTTAAGGGAAACTATATTATTTATTACGTTATGTCTCAGCTTTCTGAACCCGCCCCGCTGTCTCTCTAGCCACGGCCCTGACCTGAAATCTGAGCCTGCTTCAAGCCTGTGCACTGCATGCGCTCACGAGGGTGTGCTAAAAATAAACAAGGGCTCTCCATGTCTCGCCCTTGCTTTCTTAGAGGTCGGCCACCTTTGTTTGAGCATAAAAATCCAATAATTCTGCAGATCACTACTAAGCGCGCTTTCACATCGCGATTCTCGATTCAAACTACACTCGACGACCTCCTTGGTCGAGTGGCTTTGCACACTGATTTTCAAGGTGTCGCCATCTCTGAGGTCCCGGGTTCGATCCCCGGTTGGGTCAATTTAGAAAATGAACTTTTATTCTGTATTGGCTCAGTATCAAAATCCCGCTTTGCCTGAAATAAAATCTGGCAACGCTGCTAGGAGCTAGTTAGCTGGTAGTATTCATTGTCAATATTTTTTCGTTGGATAATCTTTATATTCTTTTATTTTAATGTAGGTACATATTTATTGGATTCGAGGAATCCTAAGTTATCAAAGTTAAGTAACGGAAATTAAGTAAGTAGGTTGATTTGCTGTAATGTAAAAGAAGGAACCTAACTACAGCTTGGCTAGAAAGAGAAGAAATTAAATAAAATGGAACTAAAATTTTTTAGTGCAAAATATAGTCAGTGTTGCCAAGTTATTCGTGATTTTGACGTGTTTGCATAGAAAGTGGCGCCCTCATTTTTTGTCAACTCTTTATGGTCAAGCTGTACGTACCTAAGCATTTGTTATCTCGAAATAAATTTGGCTATTCCAAAATAAGAATGAATGACGCTGTTTTTATTAAATTAATTAAGATAAGTAGGTACTATACAGACTTATCAAATGGCAGAGGAAGCACAGGGGTTACTTATCGTTTCTTAGTAGGTACACACGACAGCACGTCAGGTTATACAGTTAAACTGCAAAAATAGCTTTTATTACGGAGGACATAAAGACGGGCTCAAGGTCAACATGTACAGTCTGACGTGCCGTCGTGTGTACCTACTGGAATTTAGCTAGGTTATTTAGACATTAACAGATTTACCAAAATAAAATATTTTTAATGCGTGTTCAGAACATTGACATTTTGATAAGTAACAAAATAATTAAAACAAGTAGGTACCTACATATATGCCTCAATTTGTGGAATGTGACATTTTGCAATAGTAATTTTACTTATTCATGGATTTGGATCAAAAGTTTCAGTGTTTTTGACTAAGACTTTGATGGAACCACCCCAGCCCCCTAGCATGAACGACAAAACATATCGCGTGAAAACGACGCCCAAATGTCAAAATCCATTGTCTTTTGACAGTTGAACGTGATAAATCGTTATATCATATCGTGTTTCGTTGGTCATGCTAGGGGCTGCAGGGGTAGCAAGATGAATCCGAGAAATGTTTATCAGAATTTAATTTTGTGGTCAACGATACGCGAAGTGTAGCCAGGCTAGGTCTACATGGCGTCTCGAAATAAGTGGACTAGAGCGTCTTACCTTACGTTTAGGCTCAAAAGTTTCAGAAATCTTGATACCTGACAACTTCCTGGAGTTACAGGTATCCAGCGATGACAAATGTTTAGTAAGATCCTGATCGAAGATGCGTGATCTTCCCAGATCAGGCGAAGGTGTCAGAATTAGTAGCTCATTGCAATAAGTTGTAAGACTCAAAAGTTTCGGGAAAGCTACCTTTACACCCCAGCGATGCGACTGACTAGTCAGATCCGCGCCAACTCTGGTCGACGATGGGGGAGATTTAGCCAGACCAGGTCTCCTTAACGTTCTAAATAAAGAACACGTGGTGGAAAGATGAGTTGAAAAGAGACTTTTCAGCAAAGCTACCTGTCAGACATAACTCCAGCGATGGCGACGGTCCAGTCAGATCCGCGCTAACCCAGGTCGACGATGGGGGAGATTTAGCAAGGCCAGGTCTCCTTAACGTTCTAATTAAAGAACATGTGGCGAAAAGATGAGTTGGAAGGAGACTTTTCAGTAAAGCTACCTGTCAGACATAACTCCAGCGATGGCGACTGCCCAGTCGGAGCCGCACCAGCCCTGGTCGACGATGGGGGAGATGTAACCAGGCCAGGTCTCTCTGGCGTCGAAGTTGGTGGGGTAGAACACCTCCTTGTTGTATCGGATCGGACCCATGCGACGTGTTTCTGGAGATAGGGGAAGAGTACCTGCAAAGAAACATAAACATATTTTATAAAAAAAATTTGGTTGTTTGTACATCATTATTCATAATCTTTATCAATTAAATCTTCTAGGTATACGACTATACGTATTTACAATAACTATGTAATAGAAGAAACCTTTTTTGCCAGCGATTTAGGTACTTAGGTAATTTAAAAAAATATGATTACCAGCTTTCCGTGGTTAAGTGGGCTACGAAATGCTTTCGAAAGTTCATATAAAATAACAATAAACAAGAGACTCATAATGGGAGAAATGCATGTTAATCTCAACTCAGCATTCGTAAATTTAAACACTAAACTATTTTATAGTCGCTTGTCTGCCTCAGTGAAAGAGGTGATTTGAATGTGAACTTTGTTGTCGTAGAATGAAGGTTAAAACTAGAGCAGAAGAAAGTAGATTGAAATATCCTTGATACTTTCACTCTATGTTCACGGCGACAGCAAGACAATATGATTACATAGCAAACACGCTTTCGCCATTGACATTAATGAAATGCTTTTATGGATCTATCTGTCTTGTGATAATGTATTTAAATTCTATTTTAGTACTAAAATGTGAAAGGACTGCATTATGTTATGTATGATTTATCATTCATTCGATTGAGTTTGGCAAAATAATTGAATCTTTGTAATCTTGTAGGAATTAATTAATATTTGATACGAAATATACATTTGTTTTTCATAAAAGCGTAGAAAACAACTAACAAACGGATAGCGGGTGCCGTAGTTTATGAATTGTTACTGTCTGCAAATGTCAATTCATTTGTTGTCTGAGAACAAATAAATAACAATAATAAATGCTTGGACAATTTCACACAGCGCCATCTAGCCCCAAACTAAGCAAAGCTTGTAATATGGGTGCTAAACAATTACTTATATAGCTACTTACTTTTTTTAAATATACAAGGTGTTACAAAAGTACCCCTAATGCCGAATATGGTAGATAGGGACCATCAAACTGAACAACTTTTACTATGGAACCAACTCTAAAATCGCGAAAAAAAAATCAGCTGTTTCATATAAAAATTAAAATCGAAAATATCAAAATGTATGTAACACCTTATATACTAATTATACATAGTATCACCTAGACCCGTCACAGAAATTAAAATTCATCATTTCAATATTTTCCGGAGGTTAATAAAAAGTATAGGACGTATTACCTACTATATCTACAACGTGTTACAAAAGTACCCCTAATGCCGAATATGGTAGATAGGGACCATCAAACTGAACAACTTTTACTATGGGACCAACTCTGAAATCGCGAAAAAAAAATCAGCTGTTTCATACATTTTGATATTTTTGTAATCAATTTTTGTATGAAACAGCTGAATTTTTTTTTCGCGATTTCAAAGTTGGTCCCATAGTAAAAGTTGTTCAGTTTGATGGTCCCTATCTGTCATATTCGGCATTAGGGGTACTTTTGTAACACCTTGTATACAGACCCCCAGCATAACTTTTTTTTTATCTCCAACGGGTTAGTGCTTGCCATTCAGCTCTCCTGATGTTATAAGCACAGAATAGATATAAGTAGTTATAAGTAAAGATAAGGCCGAAGGTGGAAGCGCACTACACCCGGAATCCCCACCACAGGAACTGGCTATCTTATCTCAAACTGCCGGAACACAACATTTTTTTTTATTAGTGTTATGGTGTCAGTTTTAGGCAAGATGGTGGTAGCTAGCCAGGCGGACTTGAAATAACCCCTACCACCAACCAAACCCAAATGTACTTCTGGGAATCGAACCCGGGACCCCTGCGTCTTATGTGGGCAAACCACTAGACCAAAGAGGCGGTTAGATAGTACCGAAACTAGATGTATAGTATATCGCGTGATATAGCGTTTTATCGACACTCAACTGTCATATTCCATTGTCTTTGACAGTTAAACGTGATAAACACTATACCAATTATCGTGTTTCGCTGGTCATGCTAGGGCTATGGTTAAAAAATATCAAGATTTGTGAAATTCATAATATTCTTTATTTACATCTTCTAAATGTAAGTTTAAGCTACCTTGTGAGATAGAAATATGACACAGTTAACCTGACATTAACATAATTCAAAACACATTTTAATTCTTAAGGTGTGTTTACAACAGTTGTATGCTAATCCTGCTATCTTATATCGTACCGTACTGCGGCGTGAATTGACAATTTTGACCTTTATTCTTAAAGGATTAGGAGTAAGTAGGTAATGGTGTATTTGGTTGCGAAATGTTTATTATTTCGTGTCACGACTCAAGAATGTCATTCTAAATGGGAGCGTTTTGCTTGTAGATTTTATATGAGTTCCATTGCAACATCGGTTTCTTCCACAATGCTTGATATGGGTACCTACTCACCAGACGTAAGCAGTATTAATTGACATAAAACTCAATTGCTTACAGTGGCGGTACCACCATACAAGCCCAAAAGCCCGGCTTGCCCTAACAAAATCTTATTTAGACTACTAATAAATCTCAATTAATGACAACAACAAAATATTATTCACGAACGTAAATTTTCAATCAAAAATAACCAAAGATTTAATTTTTCAAACAACTGATCGAGAGACAAATCATTAAACTGCATAATATAGTGCTTATGAACATTTTTATTCAATTCAATAAAGATCAGATATTCAGTCGTTTCATGAGAATATCATATTTTGCGAATGTGCTATTATAAGATTATAATGTCTTGCTATTATGATGTTTTGAGAATATCATATACTGCGACGGAGGGTATTAAATTAATAATTTATTATTTAATCGTCATCTGCATTTATAATCCTAAAAATTAATATTAATACGAAAAAAAAATTAGCAGTTCATAAAAAATTGAAATCGAAAATATCAAAATGTATGAAACAGCTGATAATATTTTTGGAGATTTGAGAGTTGGTCCTATAGTAAAAGTTGTTCAGTTTGATGGTCCCTATATACCATATTCGGCATTAGGGGTATTTTTGTAACATGTTGTATACGTACGTAAATATGTCTTTGTAAACACAAAATCAGCGAACTCGCAAGAACTTTTGAATTTATTAACATGACACTTTCGTTAGTGTCATGTTTAATTTAACTTTAATGCCCATGCCAAACAAGCCGTAGCTTTTCGAGGGAGATGCCATTCCGCATGGAATCGCATCGCAGCTTTTTCTTTGCGAAAAGCACCGCGCTGTATAACACTTTGTTTTGACGCGTGTGTCGCTTATCGACAAAAACCGTTAAAGAATAATAAAGACAATATCGCCTGTTATAATTTGAAATGTCGTAAGGGACATTTTGTCGTAAGTACATTACATACAACGTTCGATTCAGAATTTTTTGGCGCATCTTTCTGTGTATTTAAAACAATTATATCTCTTTTAATAAAGGAGATAAAGGGTATTTCACTTTGTAGTAAGTGTCAAGGTTGGTCAATTCATACGTCGTATAGGTAAAGTTTTAGGACTTTTAGACTTTTTAACGTCGTATGTCTTTTTTCCTATAAAATTAAGACGTTGTAACACACTTACATAAAAAATATGCCTTTACACAATTAAGTCTATTAAAGTATTTTTAAAAGTTTTGAATGAATAGTGTCGTAAGTAGCAACAAATAACATTATGCTCATTACGCCTGACATTGTGACCAACAAAATAAATTAATATTTGATATAAAAATATCGTAAGTAGCAGTTTTTTTTTATTTTTGTCCGATACGACAATATTTGAACAACATTGTTCACAGTATAAATATAAAATTTAAAATAAAAGTTGTAGTAAGTAACAACATTTTATAAAATTGCTTCGATATAACAGTAGTTCTACCAACGACTTAAAAAAACTTACGTGGTAAGTCTCGTAAAAATATATTGATCTCTTAACTATATCACTGATTGGGAAACGAACGATACTTACATACCAAAAAACCTTTATCAAAAAAGCTTTGATTACTAAGACGGGATTTTGTGAAATTCAACCCCTAAAGGGGTGAAACAGGGTGGCAAAGTTTGTATGGGAGAACGCGATTCCTTGGCTCGATTGACTTGAAATTTGGCATAGACATTCTTTCACAAAATTAATTAAACACCTGTTTCGTATTTTTTTTATATTTATCTTCTAACAGGATTCAAAAGTGGTAGAAAGCTACTTTTGGGGTGATTAACTTCGACGTCGGAATTGAAACTTCTTAGTGTATTTGATTGATTAATTAAGAAAAATAAATATCATTTGTCATCTTAACGTAGTATTATATTCTCTTTGGTCATTTCCCCTGAGAGTAGGTAGAATTAATTTCATTGAATAGTACCTATGGCGTTATATTAGCAGTGCTTACATTTTTTCTTTATTCCGTTGTAATAAGGTGCAAAATTATTCCATCTGATTGTCAGATTAATTTTAAAAGAATACAATACCCGGTCAAGGCGTCTATGCTATGACAATTAATAAAGCACAGGGACAAAGTTTAAGAGCGACTGGTGTAGATCTGCGCAGTGATTGTTTCTCCTATGCCAGATTGACCAGCTCTAATGTCGCCTGCTCGAGAGTCAGCTCGCCGAATAGACTTTTTATTTTGCAACCGGATAACATGACAAGAAATGTGGTAGGTATATAGAGAAGTGTTGGATGATCGAGATTGATAATCCTGATAATGCACAACATACTTTTATTTAGAACTAGCTGCACCCGGCATGCGTATTGCAATGCTCCGATTTTTATAGCCAGGGACCTTCTCGGTCGTTAGCAGAACAACTCACCAAAGTTTAATCATAATCGGATCAATGATTTAGGAGTCCCGCCGTCTGTACACTTAGATCTTTTAAACTATGCATAAAAAACCGCATCAAAGTCGGTCCATAAGTTTGGGAGCTAGGTTGCCACGGACAGACAGACACACACAGGTCAAACTTATAACACCCCTTGCGTAAGTTGTGTACGTTGTATATACATATACATATAGTGGTGGCCACATAATTAAGGACACAAGTCGATTTTCATACAAAGGAGGTGATTTTGAAGTCTTGGTTTTCCGCTAGGGATTGAACTAGCTGTGATCTGATGATGGCCATCCAGGGAGTGAATGGAGAAGATTCAGATCGCAATACACACCCAACTGATCTGGTCAGCATTCTAAGATAATGTAAGCATAAGAATTTTCAGTTGCAAGATTTTCACACATTTTAAGCTATATTCGCGGTTTTTTGAAACATATCCTTACATACTCTTAAAATGCTGGTCAGATCACTTGGGTGTGTATAGAAATCTGGATCTCCTCCATTTACTTCCTGGATGGCCATCACTAGATCACCGCTCGGTCAATCCCTGGCGGAGATGCAAAGCTTAAAAGTTATTTCGTTTGTATGAAAATCGACTGGAATCCTTAATTATGTGGCCACTCTATATACAACGTGTTACAAAAATACCTCTAATGCCGAATATGGTATATAGGGACCATCAAACTGAACAAGTTTTACTATGGGACCAACTCTGAAATCGCGAAAAAAAATCAGCTGTTTCATACAAAAATTAAAATCGAAAATATCAAAATGTATGAAACAGCTGATTTGTTTTTTCGCGATTTGAGAGTTGGTCCCATAGTAAAAGTTGTTCAGTTTGATTGTCTTTATATACCATATTCGGCATTAGGGGTATTTTTGTAACATGTTGTATAAGATATCCTGTAGTATAGTCTAATAACTTCACACTCACCACATTAGTAACTACATTGTACCCGTTCGAAGCCGGGGTGGGCCGCTAGTACTATTATATAGTGCGATTTTATAATTATATAGGAGCATTGCTCTCAGTATAATCATAAAACAACAGACCACTGACAGCATGACATTCCTATGGCCATTATACATCGTTTATATGAGTAGTAATAGTGAAAAGATAGCTTTAAGTATCTAGATCAGAACATTTTTATACGGAATTCTATTGGAGCCTAGATCAATATTGCAACTTACATCATTAATCTATAATTATGAATACCTTTACAACTGGAATTATCAAATAAAAACGATTATTTTGTTCATTACGACAAAAAGATGTCTCTAGGCGTAGGGCGTAAGGTACACCTGGAATTTATCTCAATATCGTAAGGGACATTTGATACTAAATTCTAATGTGTAAGGGACACTATCTTCAAAACTATGTTGTTTATCGAAGTTTACTTAATTCTATCAGACAGATATAATAATTGTACGAAATTTGTCTCTAGGAATCGTCTTAATAGGATAAAAAATTAGAAAGTTATGACAGCTTTTCTCACATTTTTTTTCTTTTGGATCTCCTGAAAAGTAGGGGTTTGTCCCTTACGACATTTCAAATTATAACAGGCGATATTCTACAGGTATTCACAGTTTGGCTTTACTCCAATTCCTCTCTAAATTCTTGACACGGATCAGCCCTGAATAAAATAAGGTCAAGATTGCAAATTGAAGATCTTGCAATACAATATTGCGGGTCTAGCTGTTGTTGTATATGCAATGTCTATTTTATCATCTACTTGTCATTTGAATTAAACCCCATTATAGCGTAGCATTTAGTATAAAGTTGGTGGAGGCGCATAGGGGAAGGTTGGGAATCACTGGTCTAGTGTTAACTGTTATTCCGATTGGCCGTTAACAATTTATTCACTTTCGGTCCGATCTGTACCTTTCAGGCCGAATAAGTTCAACCGAATTCGGTCGGGACGTATTCGGCCACCGACATAATTTAAACGCATCATTAGATTTAGGCATATCAAAAGAGGTTTTCTCACCGAGTTTATATACTAGCGCCTCCTTCAGCTTCTTCCCATAGAACTGGCTGTAATTTGCAGCCCTCCAGGTGTAGCCTCCACGGTTGACGTTGTCTATGACTTCGCTGGACATCAGGCAGGGGTCGTTTTCGCATTCCCAGTCTGCGAACCCGGGGGCCCTCGCTTCGCATGAGCTGTGGACAAGAAAAGTATGATCAATGAATCGACCAACCAGATTGTTAGTCAAGAAAAAAAATACTAACCATCAAACCAGGTGGGTTGGGCCAGAGTGGTTTGTCGGTTGGTAATAAGTAGAGGAGCTTATGTATTCAAACTTTTCGAAGCTTTTCTATTTCGATTCATGACGACAATGATAAATCATTATTGGGTAGGTATTATTATTTATACTTAGTATTAAGACAATGGAAATGTCGTCTCTAATATCTAGCCAAAATAAAAAAAAAACTTTATTTAGGTACTAACGATGTTCAACCAAGTAAAATTAAATTATTTAGAGACCGTTTCAGAAGTAAGGAACACATGAACCTCTCTATTAAACTATTTATCTAGTAAATTGATTGGAATTTAATCGGAAACTATAAAATAACCCGTTCTGTGTTTTTATATTATGAGTAAACTTATTATTTGCTTCAGCTGAAATTGTTATTATTTCTAATTGATAACTTTATTTTTAATTACGAACCGTGATAGCATTCTTAATCACTACTTCCTTACTTTCAGTTGTCAAAATCCACTGTTAAATTCGATACGTAATAAAGCCGGTTGCTCACATTTTTACAGATTTTAGAGGTTTGAGCATAATCGTGGTAGCCAAGCCATATTTATATATCTATTAATGTTACTCGTAATATTTATGTAGTAGGAAAATCTTATATCATAGCTAAGACCTTCACCCAGCATCAAAGAAGCCGCAAGCGCCTCACCTAACCAATTGTTTTGTCGATCAACGTCGACCTCCGTTGTCACCATAACTGTGCCATAACTATTTAATATTTATGTCTATGTATGGTTGCATATTTTATTGGAATACATTTGGAATATATCTGGAAAGATATTCAGTTGATGTCGAGGTAATTCCTTGTACAATGGTGAGATGGCGCTGGCTTGCAGCGTAAGAGTTGATATACTAGGAGAAATTCGACGTTCCCACTAGTGACTCGGTAGCTCAGCGGTCAGAGCATTGGACCGGATATCCAAAGGTCGCGGGTTCGATTCCCGTCCGAGATAATGATCTGGTGCGAGTCTTATTTTTTCTAGTATATTATTTGGTATTATATGGAATACATTTAAAAAAAAATTAAGGGCTGGGTAAATCATGATGTTTCCCTAGCATGACCATTGAAACGCGATCTGGCAACTTTGATTTTTTTTTTTTAATTGAAAATCGTAACAACTTTTTACTACAATGTCGTGCCAAATAGTACTTAATCGAAATCAATTAGTATTAAAACATTATAAAATTACGTTCCGCACGCCGCGTCGATGAAAAAAATTCATGAATAAAACAAAACCTTTTATTTTATTTTAAAATGGTATAAATTATTTCCTTAAACTTATTCATATTTCAGCTTAAAGTTATTAGTAAGGCAACAGTAAAAAATTAGGAACTAAAAACATGAGTTACGTAGTAGTCAAACTAGAGGACTCGATGCCGGGATCCCGATTTTCCGGATCCCGACCGTTTCTCAGTCCCGAAGTTTTCGGGATTAAGTTTTCATAATCCCGGGACTTCGGGTATTGTTTTTTTTTTAAACTTATAACTAAGTACAGCTTTTTTAAACTACAATCAATGGTGTGAAACAAACTTATTATACTTAACGACTTTTGTATAAAATATTTCTTTTTTTTATTGTTTTTGTAACTACACGTAATGTATCGAAAATAAATCAGCTGCGGCGGTTAATTACAACAAGTATTGACTTGTTGCAATTAAATTAGGTATTATTGAATACCTATCTACCATATCTATGTTATGGGTTATGCATATTAAGGGGTTATGAGCCAACTAGCGCCGCCAGTCGATTTTATTTTATTTATTCTAAATAAGCCCAATTTCTTAAAAAAGGAATCAGTCAAAGTTTTGTTAATAACGTCTAATATTTATTGAGCAAACCACTATATACCAGCTAATTGGTTTTTATATGTTAGATACCGTGTAATTTTATTAATCGATTAATTGAATATAAAGCTGGCACGTTTTGCAACATTAATAAGTATATTCCGAACGATATAGGTTAAATATTTGCATAATAGTTCAATCAATAATTTAAAAAAAACTGCAGCTGATTCTGCGAATATTTAAAATCTTAATGGTCTAAAATAGGTTAAGAGTTTCCACAAAAAAATATTAATACCTAATCTTCATGTTCGGTGGCAAAACTGTGGTCTATTTTAATTCATGGGTATGAAAGAAACTTTTCTTTATAGTAGTTTGTAGTGTTTGACTGAAAAGAGCTCACTCTTTTTAGTTAGGTAACGCCATAATTTTAATTTTTGATTTTATAGACTTTGCGGAGTATTTACTTACTTCAATGGACGTTACATACACCATAAACCAACTTTCGGGTATATGGTGTATGTAAGTAATGTTTATAAGACAGAAGTTTTCTACGCTTTTGAATCTAGGACACTACCTACACGATTTCCCTAATTAGATCTAGTCTAAAACTCTGAATGACTTTTTAAATTTTGAGATTTAAGCATTCACAATGCTATTTTTATACAATACTAAATAATATACTAGAAAAAATAGGACTCGCACCAGATCATGTTCTCGGACGGGAATCGAACCCGCGACCTTTGGATATCCGGTCCAATGCTCTGACCGCTGAGCTACCGAGTCACTAGTGGGAACGTCGAATTTCTTCTAGTATATCAACTCTTACGCTGCAAGCCAGCGCCATCTCACCAATGTAGAAGGCATTGGACCGGATATCCAAAGATCGCGGGTTCGATTCCCGTCCGAGAACATGATCTGGTGCGAGTCCTATTTTTTCTAGTATATTATTATGTGATTAAACGAACTTACCTTAAGTGAAGTTCTATCATAATTATACGAAGCTCCTTGTCCAAGACGGGTTTTACATGTAGTAACGCTGATTATACCAGCGACCAGTCACAAGTCCAAAGCTATTATAAAAAAAAAAAACATTTTAATCTATGGTCACACTCTCTGGGAATGTCATTACGTTTGAAGTACATACCTACTTCCCTAAAATATATTTATTTTCAAAAAATATGAGGAACCCTTAACATAGCTCCAAGGGTTAAATACTGTACTATGGTATTTTGGGGAGGGAGGGAGTCCCGTCTTGGACAAGGAGCTTCGTATAATTATGATAGAACTTCACTTAAGGTAAGTTCGTTTAATCACATAATTATACTTGCTCCTTGTCCAAGACGGGTTTTACATGTAGCTGTTCAAAGTAAGGGTTGTGAATATTTTTACCAGGAAGTTATATGATAATTAGACACATTAATAGTATTTATTATTTATTTAGACAAGAAAAATAATAATAATAAACTAAAACAATTTCTTCAATCATTTAGACACTATTCAACATCATGTTATATTTTACTTATAGTAGGAAATCTGTTGGTTTTTCCAACGAAAATAACAACATAAACTTTTTTCAAAGTAAAACAAAAGAAACAACACTACTTAATTAACAATTTACTTATTTAACTAATGCAACTAAGTTGCTGTATTACAAATTATAGTGCTGTAATTTGTTGGTGTTTCCGCTATGGGTCTATTATAGTGTTTAGCAAATGTAGCGGAATTTTGGGACCAACCAGCTGTAGACCGAATGAGATCTATATTTAAGCCTGATCTCCTAGCAGCAGAAGTAGAAGCATGTCTTGTACTGTGAGCTGAGAAAATATTTGTGTCAATACCTGCTTCCTCTAAAGTGGATTTTATCCAACGACTTAAGGTCTGGGACGATACTCTAGAGTAAGGTTTTTTATATGAGATAAATAAATCTTCATTATCATTTCTTAAGGGTTCTGTCATAGATAAATAGGCCTTTAAGGTAGTGATTGGACAGATTTCTAATTTTATTTGATATGTCTTAAGGAAAAGCAGGGGTTGAGAGTGACCCTTTTTTGAGGTTTTGATTAAATCTGGGATATAAATGTGGCCACCAGTGTCTGTAAAACTTATGTTTGATAACTTAATTAATGAAAGAGTTTGAACTCTATGAGCTGTTGTTAAAGCAAGTATTGTAATTAATTTTTTAGTTAAGATCTCTAGAGGTAAGGATTCATTAGGATAGTAGTTTTCCAAATAACTAAGTACTAGACCTGGGTCCCAAGTTAAATTATATTTTGGCATTGACGGTTTTAATCGAAAAATTCCTTTCATAAACCTTTTTATTTTATCATCTGACCCTATTTCGGGTCCCATTATCAAGCTTAACCTTTTCGCCGCCAAGTATAGCAAAAAAAAATCTATTGTCCCACGCCACGCCACTAAAACAATAAAAACAGGTTCCAAAAAATAGTGATGTCCAGTGATTACAATCGACAACCCCTTTTTTACCTTTTCCTACCCATATTCTATGAATTTTCTTGCATTTATTTAAATCCAATTATTAGATTCCGTAAATCATAACAATTCACAGCAATAACTGTGTGTTTAAATTAACATTCAACCAAAATATCAAGTAAACAATAAATAATTGTGATTGAAAATGGAACGTCCCTAGTTAAGCTTCCCGTCGCCTCGGCGGACGTGAGCTGCCGTCGTTGGCGTACAGGGACCATACTTTATATAAGCCGCGTGCTTTAACAATAGTGATGTTCCTCTAATACATCGACATAATTTTAATAATTATAACATTCTTTTGTAGGTACTTTATTTTCTCTCCTCGTGACATGTAATTGCGTGATGATTAATTAAATACATTACAAAGATAGCCTTTATAGCGCTTTCAATATTAGATAGAAATTTTATTTTGATTCTACTTAATTTTTTATTCAATATCATTGCATCGTATACTTAAATTGAAGGAAAATCTGTTGACTTATTCCTAAATATTTTCGTAAGTAATATTAAGAACAGTTTTGTTGGTACCTATTTTATAAAAAGTGAAAGTATTTTAGTGTATTGATAGATGCCGCGACGTACCCATTGTTGTTTTATGGTCAGCCTAAAAAATCTTGCAGCTGTTTTAAAAACAATGGGCAGTCATAAAAATATTTCGGCCAAATTATCTATTTTCTTTCGCAATAATTGATCAAAGTACGCCGTGCCTCGGTGCCAGCGTATTGTTCTTTCTAATCCTTCTTTAGAATTTCTTGCACCTGCATAAAACAATAGGCGCAAAGGTCTAAAGCCATTTAAGCCAAATATTGACCGATATTTTTTATATTTTAATAAACACATTAGCACAACACTACCTGTGACGTCGCTGTCGGCAGCTCCCGACGCTGGCGCCGAGGACATTCGGACTGTATTGCTTGGTTACGGCCAATTATTTTTAAATAGATTTTGCAATATATATGCAATAATTTCTAGTGTTTTTGGTGAAAATATATTAGTAAGGCTGAATACTTCATGTTGTGACAAAAAAAAAAATTAAACTGATTGGTAGAATACTTAAATTTGCATCTAATTTGGGCGACGTCATATGCCGACGTTGGCGTGCGGGACACTTTTTTTTTATGACGTCATATGCCGACGTTGGCGGTGAAAAGGTTAAGGCTGACCTTGTTGAATTGATTGTGCCATATGATGCCCCTGACTTAAAAAGTTCACTTAGAAATTGCAGCACATTAGAGATGGTGGTTTGGTATGGGTCAATATGAGCACGGTTACAAAAAACCCACCATGATTTTAGAGAGCTGTTATACTGTTTAAGTGTGTTTTTGGCTAATGAGTTGACCATTATGTCAATTGCTGACTCTGGTGTACCTCTTCTTATGTATGCTTCGCTGATAGCAGACCGGCAGCCAGGGTAAGATGGCTGTGAAGTGGGTGACACATTCTGGAAGGGGACAAAAGAAGGTGTTTTTCAGGTTTGAATATTATGATATCAGTCACTAAAAGTGAGTTTAATATGGGAAACCAAGGCTGAGACGGCCATAATGGAAACACTAGTATACCCTCCGCTTTGTCCATTTTAATTTTATTTAAGCATTTTAAGATAAGAGCAAAAGGGGGAAAGGCATAAAAGAAGCTGTTTTTCCAGTTGAGAGTAAAAGCATCAACTGCAATGGCTTCAGGGTCTCTTTTCCATGATACAAAGCTTTTGCATTTATTGTTGATTCTTGAAGCAAATAAATCTATCTCTGGGGTGCCAAATGATATCAAAATTTTTTTGTAAGCACTAGGACATAGTTCCCATTCAATATTTAGTCGTCGGGATTCCCTATCAGCTTTGTAATTTTCTTTTGTATTTATATAGGAGCAAAAAATATAAATATTTCTTTTTTCACACCATTGCCAGATTTCACGTGATATGCTATTTAGGTGTGGGAATTGAATGCCTCCCATCTTATTTATGTAAGCAACGGCTGTGGTGTTATCCACTCTTAATAAAATTTCACAATCTGAATGGTTTTTTGCAAAACATTGAAGTCCTAAAAGGGCTGCTTTAAGTTCTAAAAAATTTATATGATGTTTCTTTTCATTAATTGACCATGACCCTGAGGCTTTTTCCGAACCACAAACTGCCCCCCAACCAGTGTTTGATGCATCAGTATGAATTTCTAGTTCATAATCTAGGCATTTAATTGAATTTGAGTTATTTATGTTTCTAATCCACCACTGAAACTCTGGCCTCAGGTGTTTTGATAAAGTCATTATTGCATCATAATTATCATCAGATTTTTGTAAGGCTAAAAACTTTTCTCTTTCCAATATTTTAGTATAAACCCAGCTATAAGGAATTGCGATACAAACTGAATTTAATAGCCCTATTAGTTGTGAAAATTCTCGGATCTTGCAGGTTGATTTTTGTTTGAAATTATTAATTTTTTCTACTATGGAAATCTTTTTATTTTGGGGAACTGATATAGAAAGATTTATCGAGTCTAAAATGAAGCCTAAATATTTGCAAGTTGTGTTAGGTACAAAATTAGTTTTTTCATAATTAATAACAAAACCTAAATTTTGTAGTACAACGCATGCTCTTTCTATGTTTTGTTTACAACCTTTGACAGAATTGTTGAAGAAAATGCTATCATCTAAGTAAGTAGATAAGACCATATTTTCATTTCTTAAGTAAGTATGTACGGGTTTTAACAATTTAGTGAATACAAATGGGGCTGTACATAAACCATAAGGTAGGGCATTAAACTCATATAGTTTTCCATTGAATGTAAATCTTAAAAATTTTTTATATTCCTCAGATATAGGCACAGAAAAGTAAGCTTCCTTTAAATCTAAGGTTGTCATATAGCAGTTTTTTGACATGAGTTTATAAGCTGTCCTGATATCTTCTAGTTTAAAATGTTCCGTCTGTATGAACATATTTAGTCTTTTTAAATTTAGTATGAATCTATAGCTTCCATTTGGTTTCTGTACAAGAAATATTGGTGATGTACATTGAACTGTAGAATAGAAACATTCTGAGATAGCACCTATATTAATCAATTTTTGTATTTCTAGATCTATAACTTTGGTTTGTTCGCTAGACCAATGTTGAGGTTCACAATTGAAACATGGAACTTCAATAAAAGGAATGTCATATCCTTTTACCCATTTTAGCACAGTTGGGTCATTTGTTATTTGTAGCCAGTTGTTATAGAAATGTTTAAGTCTACCTGCATATACCTGAGCATTTACCGCCGGTATTGAGGCCTGCCCCGGGATGCTGGTGGTGGTGGTGGAGGTGGTGGTTGTCTCCAGTTGCGTCGAGGTAGGCTTGCTTGAGCAGGAGGCCTGTTGTACGACCGTGGTTGACGCCCACCGCGGGGTCCTTGACGTAGCGTCTGTTGTGTTTGTGGCAGTGGGCTCTTCCAGTTTCCCTGTTTCTTTTGTGAGTCCTTGAACGATGGCATTTTTATTTGGGTACTCGTCTTATGAATTCCTTGAGCAATTTTAATTTTTTCAGAGCAGTCTTTGCCAAAAAGGAATTCATCCGGTTTTTGATTTTTGATGGTGTCTTTAACTGTTTTTGAAGTACCAGCAAGTGCAAAAAATTTTCTAGAGACAGTGTCTTTATGAAATATTTCTGCGGCTATTTTAGCTGCATCATTTATTTCTTCTATGAGAGTCTTACTGTTGATGTCTCCCTTGAGCACCCTGCTCAGAGATTTTCCAAGGCAAGACAGGAGTTTTCCCGTTTGGTTTTGACGATATATAATCCTCTTGTCTCTGTTTACACTTGTTTCAGAGAGGGTAGCATTTATTTCGGGGTTCATTTTGGGTGCTATAGCCTCTTGAAAATTTGAAGGAGTGGTGTATTTTTTTAAAAGTGTCTCCTTGGCTTCCTTTGTTAGACCATTGTGCATTATGTTTCTCCAGCGCTGGGCTAACTCTTCGCGTATCGGATCCGCTACCTCAGAGTTCTGAAGCCCTTCACTTCCGAGCGCTAGCAAGAACTCTTCTGGTAATTCATCCTTTTCTTCTGTAAACCACAATAAAGGACATTAGTTTGTCATAAATATCAGGATTTAAAAGAGAGAATATTTGTCTATCCGCTTTGTGATAGCTCTAGTATTGTAATAAGAATTGCAGTTGTGTATTTGTCTATCCGCAAAGTGATAGCGCTTGACAACAATAGAGAAAAAGTCTACCCGCTTGTGGTAGCGCTATGTATTTACTGTTATTTTATCTGAATATATATTCAATATATGGTAGAATTATCTCCAAGGTCCAATGTGATAGGTACCAAGAACTAATGTTGTATGTTACCTATATGTAATGTAGCAGGGCTGAACAATTTACAATAATAAAATTTTCTTGAGTAACAGACCTGTGTTAGTTATTTTCGGGTCCACGTTTGGCAGTTCTTGTATTTCTTCTATACACTCTGCTGGCCTTGGCGGCGTTCCGTCGTCCATGTCTTGGCTGTCTTCATCTTGATTATTGTCACTTAGCTTTTTTTCTAGTTTTCTTATCTTTTTCTTTATCTTTTCAATAGATTCACTGCGTCCGCGTCGTTTTCCCATGTTATTAGTTTATAAGAACACTAATTTATCACTTCGAAAAATAGTTTTTATTTTAGAAAGAAGATGTTGCTTTTTGGAAAAAACGTCTCGATTTTAAAAGAAAGACGTTGCGCGAAAAAAAATAAGAGGGAAAAGAACACCAACTTTCAAATAAAATAATTTACCGGAAGTCATATATTTTGTTTGATTTTATTTCGCTATTGGTAGAACAAGGACCGAACGGTGCGTGAAATAAACAACACCGACCCGGCATAACATAACCTAACTTCGATGGTGCTATTTTGATACGTAAATTATTATGAATTTGTGATAGGTATTATAAATATATTTACTTGACTTACCAATAATTCATGGTTCAGCTAGATTACATAGCTTATTTTACCTTAAGAGCATGAATCTCTTGCCTTGTAAGAAAGAATCTCCGGCTTTTCTTAAAACTGATATGACACAGATATTATCACCTGAATTTATTTTCCACATATTTGAATGATCAATTTCTATGTTTAATTCACTAAATACACTAGTTTTATGTAATATTATTTATTTAAATCAAATTGTCGAATTTGATAAAATGTGACGTCGCTTGCACAAAAAACGTAATGACATTCCCAGAGAGTGTGACCATAGATTAAAATGTTTTTTTTTTTTATAATAGCTTTGGACTTGTGACTGGTCGCTGGTATAATCAGCGTTACTACATGTAAAACCCGTCTTGGACAAGGAGCAAGTATAATTTAGTATCTGAATGACTTTTTAATTTTGAGATTTTAGCATTCATAATGCTATTTTTATAATACTGAATAATATACTAGAAAAAATACGACTCGAACATGATCTGGTGCGACTCTGAATGACTGTCATATTAGTCATATACAACGTGTTACAAAAGTACCCCTAATGCCGAATATGGTATATAGGAACCATCAAACTGAACAACTTTTACTATGGGACCAACTCTGAAATCACGAAAAAAAACCAGCTGTTTCATATATTTTGATATTTTCGTAATTAATTTTTGTATGAAACAGCTGATTTTTTTCTCGTGATTTCAAAGTTGGTCCCATAGTAAAAGTTGTTCTTTTTGATGGTCCCTATCTACCATATTCGGCACTAGGGGTATTTTTGTAACACGTTGTATAATGGTGTATGTAAGTAATGTTTATAAGACGGAAGTATTCTACGCATTTGAATCTAAGACACTGCCTACACAATTTTCCTAATTAGATCTAGTCTAAAACTCTGAATGACTTATAATTGTGAGATTTTAGCATTCATAATACTAAATAATATACTAGAAAAAATACGACTCGAATATGATCTGGTGCGATTCTGAATGACTGTCATATTAGTCATATACAACGTGTTACAAAAGTACCTCTAATGCCGAATATGGTAGATAGGGACCATCAAACTGAACCACTTTTACTATGGGACCAACTCTGAAATCACGAAATAAAATCTGATTTTTTTCTCGCGATTTCAAAGTTGGTCCTATAGTAAAAGTTGTTCCTTTTGATGGTCCCTATACCATATTCGGCATTAGGGGTACTTTTGTAACACGTTGTATAGTAAGTACTATTTATTCTGTGGTCATAATATCGTCTTTTTAATTTTATACACTTGAGCTACCGCACTTGCGACGCAACGCCTACCTACGTTTAGTTAGACACTCACGTAAATTATTTGCTGTCTAGTGTTTGCAAGTTTTTGTGTGCTCGCAAAAAGTTGCCTTTGTTAGATTATTGACCGTTGCATTTAGGTAAGTAACAAGGACGTAAAAGCAGCTATACAGTTTATAAATAAGTTTATAAGTAGAATGAAACATTCTGAAAACTATTTTTAACATCTTAGGTATTCTTATTTTATAAGTTTCTTTTTTTCTAGCACAGTTAACAAGAATTTCAATTTTATTTAAGAGCGCGGACCTGAAAAAGACGGACGTAATAACACACTAAAAAGAAGTGAAGCATGCAAGGTCCTACAATTTCGTATTTTGTACAATGACCTACACTCACACAAATACACCGGTCTTTTCTTTCCAGGGGCCGTACCGGCTAACGAATCGAACTTCGGAAAGTCTGCCGGGCTTCAAATTAAAACAGAAATCGAGCCCCAATCGGGCCAAAATGGCGAACCCCTATTCATGACGTCACACGAATATCAATATCTTCTAAATAACTTCTGCGAATAGTACAATACGAAACTCCTTACTTCTATTTATCTGTTTTAAATTGAAGCTCGGCAGACCCGCCGAAGTTTGAAAAGTTAGCCGGTAGGGCCTCAGGTGTACTTGGGCGAGTGTAGGTCATTTACAACAAACGAAATTGTAGGACCTTGCATGCTTCACATCTTTTTAGTGTGATATTAGGTCCGTCTTTTTTTCAAGTCCGTATGTTTCTGAGTTGGTAATTTTGACCCGCGTTTTCAAAGCATATTTTTTATCTTTCGTTATATCAAGGTATTTTTTAGCAGGTACTTAAGTACCACTGACCATATAATCACTAAATACCTACTAAAGTAATTGATAAAAAGAGATCGGAAATTTTTAAATAGAGTGGAGTCTGGTCCATGTGAGGCATCGGACCATGAAGTTTATTTTTTATGAAAGTACATTCACTAGGCTTAATATTTAAGGGTACTAAAAGAGTATCCTAGGAGAATAAAGCAAAAAACCCTCATTATTATGAGCTATTTTCAACATGGTCAACAAGATTTCATGGTCTGCCTTCCATTTCAGATACCATAATGTTCAAGAGAATTGATACAGTTACTTATGATCGACTCTAATTTTTTAATAATTTTTAGTTTTTATTTAAAGTATTTTTTTTCATCAGTCTCGATTCAGTTTACGAATGCTGCAAGTGTATTTTCAGAAAACAATGAACGCAGTTTTGATTCTCTTTAAAAATAAAGGAATGATTCTTTTGATTAAAAAATTAATATGTTCAAAATTTAGAGCATATTTTCCTCTTGCTCTTTCAAGCGGTGGGTTATAAAAGGCATTTTATTGCGGATAATTTTACCGGATACCCGGCAGATCCGGCAATAATTATGCCGGGTACCCGTTACCCACAACCCTGTAAAACCAGGATCCGGCCCATCTCTAGTTTTTTCATACCCATAGAAAAAACTGAGCCTAAGTGGAAGTACTTCCGCAAATAAGCGTCATTGTCCGACACCACTTGGAGCAAATCTGCCCCATCTCCTTTGATTAAGTATAAATAAAATGTTACATCATTACTCGTTAGTTTAAAACTTATAATTATGTTAAATAAGTATTGTGGTTATTTTGGTACTTACCTATTTATACCACAGTTTTTTTACTAACTGTAATGTCTAACAATGCACTTGTCGATTATCAAACAGACATTTCGATCATTCAAGCAGAATTATCACATATTAAAGAGCAATAACCGCCAATTACGAATAACAATGCAATTTTTTGTCACTTTAAGTGGCCACAATGAGTGAAATTCGTAAGTGCAAAGTTCGAATCTTTTGTTACCACACACAAAGACAAAAGTTAAACATTATTTTATGCCGAAAAGTCTGCGCTTTTATGACTCATTTTATTAGCTGGTTTTACGTAAAATCAACCATTTTTGTCCAATTAAGGTGACCAAAAATCAACATCAAAGCTAAACAGTCTAAGTCACGATCCAAAATTACACAAAGTGACATATTGCTAGATGTTTATTTTCATGATCGTGCGTTTAGGTGTTAAGATTGTCATGTCTTAATATCATGTGTATAATTCATTCAATTTCATGGTTATTGATTTGTTGATGTTAAATAGTTAAAGAGCTTCGAAAGCTCGTGTTGTGGCGTGGTAATACTCTTTATCGTTTTTTTATCTGTCTCAATAAGGGCCCATATGTGTTGGACCAATTATGTCTCCATGCAAGTTTGGCAACAGGGAGGGTACTCTAAGCTCTTAAAGTAATATTGAAGTAATGTTGTGATAGAGACAAGCTACACATCGCGTATAGCGCCATCTCACTTATGATTACTTTGATGTTACTTTTGATAGTCAGAGTAAGGGGGCAGAGTTGTATGTAACTTTTGAACCCATGCCAGAAATAATAATGCGAGGATTGTCCGCCGGTTTCTCTCTATGCCGCCCTGAACGTTTCCCCTGGGCGTAGGGCATATTGTCCCGCCCGCCCCTCTCTCCGGAAGGAAAGAGGCGCTGCAAACTATAAAATACTTCATTATTAATTATCATCATAACAGCCGCACGACACCCACTGCTGGGTATATAGGCCTGCCCTAGGTTAAAAACTTAAAAAAAATTTTATAATAATAATATTAGGTCCTTATTTATGAAATTGTCGTTTTGTATGGATTTTTTTAACAAATTGCATTTTCCATACTAGCTTTTTCATTATTTATTTAACAACCGTAAACGATATTGTAAAAAAAATATTTACAAACGTTTGAACATTAAGCTAACTTAAGCAACATAATTTAAGCGAAAAAAATTAGTTAAAGTGGTAATTTTTTCGCTAACAAAAAAAGAAGTCACTTTCAAGATATTTTTTTAATGCTAATGCTAAGAAAACTATAAAAATAAATAGACTTTAATGATGCTGATAATTGACGGCTATGGTCATAATTTGATGTTATGTCCAGCAACTGATATAAATATTTTAAATCACAGAAGTTATGAGTTCTGTGTGTGAGAAAAAAAAACACCAATTTCACCAATACTAAGCCGATTAGGGTAAACAACCTAATGCAATCGCACCTTAGTAATTTTTTTTGCGATAGGCATTGATCGCTAGATTTAGCAGTTTCTAGACGATTTTGATAAAAAGTGGTCGTTTCAGTCTATTTTCAGACAATAAAAGGATTGAATCACTCCAATAGATTTTTAATGCGTATCTAAGTAATTCAATTTGTCGAACTTTTGTCATTAACTTGAAAGTTTTTGTTGGACAGGGAAATCTTTTTACTGATACATTTTCGGTGACAGGAAATAATCTTACCTAAAAGTGTTACGGCCTTACCACAAAAGATTTTAAAACTGTTTAAATGTGATGCCGTCTCTTTCAAATCATATTGTCAAAAAGTGACGGCATCGCATTTAGCGTCAGCGCCCACGAGCGACTTTTTGTCGTTGCGATTATCGCGGCGTTTTTTGTCGCTGGCTAAGTAAACCCTTTGTCACTCTTGTCAGTGTCATTTCGCTGGCGATCAGTCGCTGAACTACTTTTTGTAGCTCGTGGGCGTTTACGTATTGAACTCTGTATGTTCTATTCTCGGCGACAAAAAATCGCTCAGCGATCAATCGCTCGTGGGCGGGAAGCCTCGAACAGTGTCTAAGTTAAACACTTGTTGAACAGTTAATAATTTAAATTAAAATGGAAGGTATTGTCTAACCATTACTTTGATAAAATACCCGAGAGAGATACAAGTCATCATCACATAGTATAGCCGACTGCATCATCTCCTAAACCTCCAGTTGTAAGTCTCTTAGCCACTGCTCGGCTGCGGGCGTCAGTTGGTGGAGTTCCCTTAAACCACCACCGGGAAGTAGTACAGCGGGCAGTCCTCAGCGACGTGTTGTAGGGTCTGCGGGCTTACTCAACAGCACTCGCGAACGTTCGGCGTTTTCGTGATCGTAAAACAGTGTAAGATATAGTCAGTGAGTCGACTCCTCTATCGGCTTTTTTCGTTACTCTATCGAGCAACTAAAATCATATACCGTGAATTTTTATTTCACTGTGAAAAACTGACATCATCAGTCAAATTGGTACCCAAAAGCACATTCGCGATCGTAAACGTTTGGATAACGACCACCACGACCACATAGACTTTTTGACTGTGGTTTTATCCTCTTTTATTATACTCTTTGTATTTGTGACAATGTCAAAGGGTTTGACAGATTTTTTGGGTTTAAATAATAATATTAATTACATCGATCGTTTTGGAATCAACAAGTGGAGTGCGACTGCAATTAAGCAACAAGCAATATTTAGCCATGATTGATTTTATGGAAAGGTGGGTACCTACAAGTTTATTTTATTTAGATTTCAATTCCAAAGCCTTAACTTATCACTGTTGAAAATGGTTTCAGGAATGTTATTGCACGGCTTCAAGGGAGCTCTCAAGGGCGTTTAAGGTCTGAAAGGTTGTGGAACGCTTAAATTGACGCTTTAATAAACGACCTTAAACGCCCTTGGTTGTGGAGTCCGTAAGGACGTAGAAAAGTGGAAAAAGGTTACCTACTATTTTAGACCTAAAATTCAGTATGTTTTAAACAATCATCAAAATCATCAAACTATGCATGCTTACAGGTGTGGTCGGACTTAAAATCACGAACAAAAAAAAGGCTATGTCAATACGACTTAACCAGAGAACTACAGGTGGAGGTCCAAGTAGCGGGCAGTGTCTATCACCACTAGAAGAAAGGGTTCAAGGCGGTATTGTGGAGCATGGATTCATTGTTAGTTTTTATAAATTTTATCTTTTCGTAATCTAATTATCATTATTGTGAGTCAACAAGAAGCAATTTAAAAAAAGAGTTTAAATGTTTTTAGCAAGCACAATCAAGCTCTACCAGGGGTGATTCGTCCCCCGGGCTCTCACACGTGGATGTGCCTGAAGAAAGCATGTTTAAATTTTCTAATCACAACCTAACCTGTACGTACATATTTACTTGTATTTTCACTAAATAAGTACAAAAGTTTATTATTATGTTTTTCTACATAATCAGAAATGTTCATTATGATTGGTTTCAGGTGAAACAATATTCCTGCCACCACCTACGGACTTGCACCCCTGCCTCTCCAAAGTACCTTCCAATCTACCTTTCTGTCAGCTCGTTCTTCTATGACTGTTTCTGTTAGGGCTGTTTCTCCAACTCTGCCGACACGTCCATGACGCCCATCCATCCCGATTCGTGACTCAAGACAAAGTGCAGCTCACATTTGTTACTCAATTACGCTAAAACGGCTGAACGGATTTGAGTGAAATTTAGCACACAGATAGCTGTTTATAACCTGGATTAAGGCCCCAACATGGTTACTGTCCTTACTTACTAATATTATAAATGCGAAAGTATGTTTGTACACCTCCACGTCGTAACGTAACTACTCAACCGATCATCATTATTGTCAGGTGTACAGAGAAGCACTATAGGTATTTAACTTTGTTACATTATTATATTATTTTTAGTTTTTATCATAGATAACAATACTTAAGACGACGGCGAACAGTGAGCTTCCCATACAAACGTAATACCAAAATTAGTTAATTTTGGATTTTTTATTTAATAGAAACCTAGACATTTGCTGTCTTAATCCGAATAACATCACAAGAAGAGTTAATTATGCTATCAATTGCAAATTATTTTGGTATCACGTTTGTATGGGAAGCTTACTGTTTGTCGGCGTCTTAATTATTAATACTTGTTTGATTAATATTAATAATTATTCGTATTTTATTTTGATATATGAAATAATAATGTTTTGTTAATATTATATAGAATTATATTTTACATACTAAGTCAAAAAGTGCCAAAACAAAACAAAAGTTACTTGTATTGGACTAGGTGTTATTCATAGGAAGTTGTTTTAGGTGTAATTTAATGCTTTATTGTCTAAACGTGTTTTATTATAATTTGATTAACGTGTTCTTCTATAAATATAAATATAAACAATATGAGTTGTATTTAATCCCTATCCTTACTAATCCTTTCTAATATTATAAATGCGAAAGTTGCGTTTTACGCCTAGACTGCTGCTGGACCTGACGAAATTTGGTACTGATAGATGTGACCTTTGGGAAGGACATAGGGTATTTTTTATCCCACTGCTGGGCACGGATAATATTTTATTCATACTTGCTAGAAAAAAATCACCTATCCCATTAGCAACTCAATAGCTATTGGTCAGTACATTGGGCCGGAATCCCAAGGATGCTGGTTCGCGCCCCGTCTGAGATGTTACGGTTGAGTCCATTTTTTCTAGTACGTATATCCTAACAACATATTTGTCGAATTTATTGAAACTTTTACAATGCCTTTTATCGAGTAACGGATTGAACATTCGGGTGGTTTAGGTTAGTGGCTTATGACACCAATCTGGATATTAGCGAAGATAATACCCCCCTACCTTGACTCAGGTCACTTGAATTGGCGTTGGAGATGTTCATTTAAAGATCTTCAACTCCATTACCATCACCATCCTCATCAGCAATCGATTTAACAGGTGCTGGTAGTCTAGCCTTAAGAGCATGCTACTGTAATTTTTGCTGCCTTTTAAGGGTGGTAGTGTAGAGCTCGATCTTTAAGTAAACATCTCCGACGAGATTGAAACATTTTTCAAGTACGCATATCTGATATTTAAAAAACGTGTGCGGTGCGCCCGCTCTTGGTGGAGTGGATGGAGCGGCGTCATGGGACGCTGACATTCAAACTGGTGCAGATTCTTACCGGGCATGGGTGCTTCAGTAAGTATCTGCACCTAATCCAGCGCGAGGAAACGCCGGAGTGTCACGGGTGTGACGAGGCGCTGGACACTGCGCAGCACACACTAGAGGTGTGTCCTGCGTGGTCGGCGCAACGTCGAGACCTCGTGGATGTTGTAGGGCCGGATCTCTCGCTGCCCAGCATCGTTAGCCAGATGCTGGACAGTGACAGATGCTGGCAAGCGGCAGTCTTCTTTTGCGAGGATGTGATCCTCCAAAAGGAGGCAGCGGAAAGGGTGCGCGAAGAGGACGCTCAGGCGGCTCTCATCCGCCGCAGACGGTTGGGGAGAAGAAGGCGTCAGTACGACCGCCTCATCCCGTAGTGTTACCGGCCGGCGATGGAGCTCGTTGGCATTGCACGGTGCACGCCGTCTGGGAAGACGATCACACTTGCTCGGTCGTCTCCCGCCACGTAGGGGCCTGGATAGCCACCCGTCAAGTCGGAGGGAGACTGTCACCACATCCACTGTGACTGGTCGACGGAGAGAGAGCAAGTAGTGAGGCGTTAGTTGCTAGTGGTGCCTCCTCTCGACCACCCTATCTGATCAGCCCACCTGAGTGGGTAACCTTATGGGGAGTTCGGGAGAAGGCTGTCTCCCTCTCCCCCCTCTGGCGAGAGGTTAGAACCCCCCGGCTCTCCTGCCGAGCCTACTATTTAGGCTCGACGGGGGCGCGGGGGGTTGCGGGGGGTAGCAAGAGACAGCCCAGGAGTGGCTTTCTGCGCGCTGACTGAGTCCAACATGCCGTTTGGTATACCTAAAGAATGTATTTGCTCTCACTCTAATTTGTAAAAAAAGGTCTATCTATTATGTACCATAACACGATTTGCCATTATTTACCTATAGTAAATAAAATTGCCCCTAAGCAAGGCTGGCTACCACAAGAATTTTTTGATAAAATTATTTTATTTATATTTCTGTTTTTACTTTATTCATATTTTTTGCTATGAAAATTTTGATTAAAATTAAAAAAGTAGATGGTATCACGGTATATATTGCAAAATTCCCTAAATAACAACCCCCAAGCTATGAATAAATACCAAACATTGAGTGAAAAATATGTATTGTGGATTTCATTTTGACGATAACTACAAGGTTTTGGATAGTGGTATTTATTATCTGTGGAAAGCGTGATCTTAAACGTATTATTAACGAAATCGCTGTCAAAATTGTGCATTTGCGTAAGCACTTGCGATGACCACTCCCACAACTTGTCTATGACGGTGGAGACCACGAAGATTTAAATAAACATACACGCTAAGACATTTTTCAGAATCTTACAAGTGTCTCTATAATTAATATAATATGGTTGCTTTGATTTAATACAATATTTGCGTTGTCATGGTTTGAAAATTGGATTTTACGACAATCCATTTGGTTATAGCTCTTTATGTCGTGGCTTGAATGGTGTGTTTTGTCTTGGCTCTGTCAATACCATAGAGTTAGAGTAATGTTATATGTCAAAAATATAGGGTAACTATGTAAAATACGGTACTTTAATAATTAAGAGAGCATTTATTTTTTATAAGAAGTGTTGAATGGTGATTTATCATAAAGGTTTTTTGGGCTAACTAATTACGGAATAATCTATTAAATCTTAAAGAACAAGTGTATATAAGAATAAGTCAATTTACACACTGCTAATCATCTTTGGCTTAAAATTATAGAAAAAACTATAATTTTAAGCCAAAGACGATTGATTTTTTTTTTTTCTATACACAAATTATTCGAACAGAAAAATAGCTAGGACCTACTTTCAAAGACTGTTAAATAGGTTCTCTGAGTGCTACTTACTTAGGGTTACCCTACATGAACCATAAACGAAATTATGATATTTTTTAGAACCACGCACACAGACACTTGGTGAACACTAGCATGTGAAATAACGAAATTCATGCATTGTAAAGCCGTGGTCGTCGCTAACGTTGTAATGTCAAATTAACGATCACGACATGAAAATTCGTTATTGGAAAGGTGCTGTTGAGTAAGCCCGCTGGTCTGGGGCCCCGCATTCACAGGCTGCTGAGTCTTTTAGGCCCCATTTATGGAGATGGTGGTTTGATCGCCCGTGTCCTGACCTGAACCTGTTAAGTTTGACCCATAGTGCCCGTTGTGTATCAAATCCTGCTAGTTTGTTCGTTAGAGATACAAGTGATAAGGTTCATTGACCATTTAACCGTTTTGATTATAATAAAAATTCAAAATTTTGCATATGTATGAACCTATACATTTTTAGTGGTATTTATGAAGCAATTTCTAGATAATATAGCAACTAAACTGTCCCGTCCCGTCCAGTCGGATAATAAACGAGACGAGACAATTAAAAACAGATGTAAGTCCAATGTCAACCATCTGCATAATAACAAGTAATATGAGATCCTGTCAAGGCAACAATTTACGTACTAATCGAAATGTCCAAGTGATAAAGTTTTTTTCTATTTCTACAAAGCGAATGTGATCGAGTCTTCTTCTTTTACAAAGTATAAGTAGCTGAAGATTTTGTTACTGTCAAACTTTTTCATCATACGTCTACCCTTATACAAAAGTAATAAATTTATTTGGGATCGACGCAGATTGAATTATTATCTTCAATACATCTCTATCACTGGTATCGTCTGAGAATTCGCCTACTTTCGAGCCATGTCATTTTTTATGCAATCTCACCATCTCTTCTTTTGCCTCTGACTGACAACCTCCGTGGTCGAGTGGTTTTGTACACCAGTTTTCAAGCTGTCGCCATCTCTGAGGTCCCGGGTTCGATCCCCGGTTGGCTCAATTTAGAAAACAAACTTTTCTATATTGGCTCAGGTCTGTGTGTTTGTGATACCACCGTTGTCTCTGATTTCCATTACACAAGAGCTTTAGCTACTTACTTTGGAATCCGAACAATGTATGTGATGTTGTCAAATATTTATTTGTTTATTTACTTTCTTAAATCATTGCTAGGTATATACATCCATCCAACATCCATGCTCAAACTCTTCCGTAACTTCTCAGTAGCTGGCATCTCTATTGATTTAAAATTTGAAGTAGTTATTTTACCCATATTGTTATAAGTATTACTTATGTTTGATATCGGATCAATTTTATTGCTAGTCTGAAATGCACAATAAAATTGTCTTTGAATAGTAAATATTGTCTCTATGCATGACTTTATGCAGAAAAACGTGCAAAAATATTCTAGTTATGCTACATAGTTAATATTTGCGCATAAAATTATTTGACTAGACGGTTTGAACTCCACTGCATATTCATGATCATAAGGCCGCCTTCACACTAAACTTGTAAGTTGCCTACATAAACATTATGTAAGCAACTTACGGCTGTATACACAAGTAGGAAGAAATTACGTTAAGCTACTTACAAAGAGTGGTTACATTTGCAAATTCATAGTAAGTTGATTACGAAGGTTAACTTACGTGAACAAAACTTCAAGTGTAATTGCGGCCTTATGAAAAAAACTCGTTAGCAAACATGTAAGGAATTCCAGCGTCTAATTCAGTTTTATTGTCGAGTTTCATTACGGGTGTAATGCCGATTGAGTGGCGCCGATTGTGTGAGATCATCCATTAGAGGCATTCGAGTTATTGTGATGGTTGAATCTGTACAATCTAGACTAGACCGGATGATGGATTTGCTATGACGATTTCAAGTGAATTTTCGGAACATGGATTAAACCACTAGCTAGGTGTTCGCCAATTTAATCCTGGGGGATATTTACGTCATGGCGGTAGATCGACAAGTTGCTATACTACTACAATGCGATTAAATTGACAAAAGACAGTGATCTGCGGCAACTTCAGAGCGCTTGCGGTACAAAATGACGTTTTTAATCTGTAAAATTTTCTCTTGGCCATAAATACTCGAGTGAAGTTGCAGCGAATCACTGTCTATTGTCAATTTAAACGCATTGTACATTTACTAGATACTATAAGAAAGTACTAGCACAATTTGCGAGAAATTGATTCGCAGTTATCAGGTAAATTAAAAACCGACCAGATGCGTGTCGGGCCACGCGCAGTATAGGGTTCCGTAGTAACCACTGAAAAAGAGGCCGAATTGTTCCATGAAAGACAAACATTGGTTTTGTTTGTTGTATTTAACCGACTTCGAAAATTAAAAAGGAGGAGGCGATGGATAGTAGGTTTTAGTAATAACGTAACATTTGTAAAAACAGATGTCTGAACAATTGTAGGAACTAATATAAAAAGTGGCAAATAAAATGAACCCTATTTTCAATATAACTTTGGCCTTACTAATAAATTATAGCAGCTGTAGAGTTAAACAGTGTTTTGTCTCTTTCTTTTTAATGTCAAACTTAAATAGTTTGACAGAGAGTAACCATTGTGTAACTATACATCTGCTATACAATCTTTATTAGTAAGGGGTTGAAGGATCTTTCCCACTGGGCACTCTGGACACGTGCCTGGGGCCCCGATCGATAGGGGCCCCCTAGTTCCTGCCAGATCGCTAAACGATAACAGATGCTTATTACCAAAAAACATATTTAGGTATTTCGAATACTTAAACAATAATTACTGACTCCATTACTATACTTGCTTACTCGATTTTTCATGCGCATAGCTATCGTTACTCTTGCCCGAATATCAGGCTTTCTGATTTGATTTCGGCATGTTTATATAAATTTAAGTCAAGATCATAGGGGCCCCCTTATCAATGTGTCCAAGGCCTCAAATAGGTTAAAGACGGCCTTGGTAAGGGGGCTAGTGTATACAAGGTGTTACAAAAGTACCCCTAATGCCGAACATGATAGATAGGGACCATCAAACTGAACAACATTTACTATGGGACCAACTTTGAAATCGCGAAAAAAAAATCAGCTGTTTCATACAAAAAAATATTTTACAAAAATATCAAAATGTATGAAACAGCTGATTTTCGCGATTTCAGAGTTGGTCCCATAGTAAAAGTTGTTCAGTTTCATGGTCCCTGTCTAACATATTCGGCATTAGGGGTACTTTTGTAACACGTTGTATACCGTACATTCTATTTACGTAATAATCAGTTCCTATTAGTGACTGTGTCCATTTTAACTCTATAGACTACGATAAACGTTTGATATGGGCATTCAAACGCCGAGTGGTTCAAAGTCACGGTCATTAGTTAAGTTAAATACTGCAATTAGTAACCTTAACTAATCGAATCGATTTAATTATTGTTGAAAAACGATGTTATTACCTATGTAGTTAGAGTAGGTACTTATATTCAAATTGAAAATTGCGAATGAAACGCTATATTTACATATTGTTGAGCATCAGCCATTTTTAATGTCCCTACTGCTGGGACACAGGCCTTCCTTATGGGTGGATAAGGAGGCCATATTCCAACATGCGGGCCCAATGCGGATTGGTGGGTGTTAACGACTGCAAATGCACCCGGGACAAACGGCTTGAAGTAACTTCTGACACACGGAGGAGCTCGAGATAATACATTTTTGGTCACCCATCCCATGACCGACCCTTGGGGAAATTGCTTAATCTCCGCAATCGCTGGGCCTGGCGCTAAACCACTGCGCCACCGAGCTCCTCACTTACATATTATTCTCTGGTTATTTAAAGAGATATCATATAAATATTATTTAGATTTGAACTCACACAATCAAATATGAAACCTTTATTATGATATTATGTATTAGAAATAAGGATGAGCTCAGTAGATACTTGAAAACAAAACTATTAAAAAAGTAATTTAATCCTATTAATATTCTAAATGCGAAAGTTTGTGTGCATGTGTGTTACCTCTTCACGCCTAAACGGCTGGACGGATTTGAATGAAATTTGGCACGCAGACAGTTTATAGCCAGGATTAAAAAATAGAATACTTTTATCCTGGTTAAAGGTTCCCTAGGGTTCACACGGACAAAGTCACGGGCGGCAGCTAGTATCATAATAATTATTACCCTCCTTAATACTCACTCAATATTTGTAAAATAATATAATACTAAATAATATACTAGAAAAAACACGACTCGCACCAGATCAAATTCTCGGACGGGAATCGAACCCGCGACCTTTGGATATCCGGTCCAATGCTCTGACCGCTGAGCTACCGAGTCTCTATAAATAGCAAGCTAAAAATAGCATTGTGAATGCTAAAATCTCAAAATTAAAAAATTGCAAAATAATATTTTACCCACGGTGTTTAAACCGTTTGTGTTTTAGAACTAATATGCTAACCGCTCCAGTTTTGTATTATTACTTACTAAATTTATTGGTATCGTTTAAGAAGATTAATGCAGCAATTTAATCGCGAGATTAAGGTAAATATATTATGTCATCGGTAAACTGAATTAATAGTGACCCTGACACCTGACTTTAATCCGTTAAGGCTCTGACACAACAAATGTTAACAGGTTTTTGGTATTTTTTTTTAAACTAATCTGAGTCGTAGCGGTTTACCGCAGCGATAATGCCAAAATAATGTCATATTAGCTTCAATATCGCTTCGCTGAACCGATTTCAAAATTTAAAAAAAATGGGACCAGTCTTGAAGGATATTCTTTGGAATAAAAATATATATTTTCCGAACCTATCTCCAAATTCCAAATCCAAATGTATGTGATGTTGTGAAATATTTAAAAAAATCGGTCCCTAAGGAGTACTCAAGTGACAAACAAAAAAATAACTGAATTTTTTTAAGTCGGCTAAAAAGGCATAGTTACGTTTGCTGCGATTCTAAAATAAACTTTTCAAATCATGGGATGGGCGCTGGGTATTGGGGAAGAATATCGCTCGACGTGTTGCGATTGCCGGTTAGGGAAACCTGCAACTTGACATAACAGAAGCCCTTTTGTACCTAATGCGTAGACGGACTAAGTCGCGTTTTGCCTAAATACCAAGTACAGATTTTTTTGATAGTTGCTAGGTGTGGCAATTTGAAACCGATTTTGTCATCGAGTGCAGGAACCTGAAAAGTTGAAGTTTAAGTTGTGTGTATACAGCTAGTTGCGAGTTGCCTGTTGCCTGTTGCCTGTTGTTGCATTGGGAACTCAAAGTTGCTTTAACTGTGGAGCGCCTAAGTTGACGTATTTTTAGGGTTCCGTACCAGAATACGGTCTGGTTCTTCTGGTACGGAACCTCTTGCTGTCACTCTTGTGTTTTATTCGTTCGTCATTGTTAGGTGTTAGCCTTAAATGTTTCATTCCGAATTTTATATTTTTGTGAGCAATAAATTGTAACAATAATTATGTATGCAGTGAACGTCCTTCCATTCAACATTATTAAATGTGACGCGGAACTAATATGATGTCATGACATTATGATATATGCTCTTATAATGGATACTAGAAATAGCCCAGTTTTGTATAAACTCAAACAAAATCTTAGATTATTTTTCTCAATAAGACTTATGAACATAATAAAACACAACTGGAATTCAAACCTAGAATAGACTCAGACGGATCATACAAAACGCACCACGCTCTCTGTGGATCACAGAATAATCACGTTCGTTGTTGGTGTGTTACATGGGTAACCATGGGAGATTTAAAGACAAACTCTATAAACATACCTTCGATCTACTAAAAACTACACTTTACGTACAATTATAAAAAAAGTAGTCATTGCATCTTATGCGATCCGAATTCGTCTCTTATTTCTGCGTTTTCCAGTTGGATGAAACGTTCCCGTTCGCATTTCTTACTTATCTGATTAAATTGGATTTAAATTTTCATATTTGACAATTTGTATAACTAATGTAATGACATTATTTAATTCAATCTTTAATATGACTAATAATTTCTGTTTATGTTTGCATGCTACTTGAGTTGGCTAAATAGGCTTAGCTTCTGATTCACATACATTTAAGATCTCCATTGCACCCTATTTAAAGCAAATAAAGATATTTGTATTTGTATTTGTATTTATATATATTTTGTAAGTATGTAGATAAAGTTATTGTAGAAAACTCTGGAAATAAACATAAATTGGAATGACTTGTCCATGTCATAACAATGTCGACATACTAAATCATATACTAGAAATTCGACTCGCACCAGTTCATAATTCTCGGACGGGAATCGAATGGTCGCGAGTTCGATTCCTGTCCGAGAATATAATTGATCTGGTGCGAGTCGAACTTTTTCTAGTTTACTATCAGAATTGTATAAAATTAGCATTGTGAATGCTAAAATCTCTTGAAAATGTCGACATAGTTATCAAGAAAAACCTAAGTATATGATAGAAGACATAAAATCAGAGTATTTATTGCTGGCTAAAATAAATTATAAAAAACAAGCCATTAGTATTCGCAGTGTTTAAAAAAAAGATAATTTTAGTAGATATAAAAAACTGAAAATCGAAAGTTTTATTTTTAATTCAAAATTTTGTGAATCATCGGTCAAAGACCTTACATTGAGGTTAAAAAAAGTTATTACCTCTCGTAAACTACTTACGCATTCTAAATAAACACTTGCCAAAACGATTGCGAATTAAAATTCTGTTGTGAAACATTGAGATAACACTTAAATAAACATTTATTCGGCCATTGGGCTCTTATCCAAGTGGGTATTTTATCAATGATCCTCATGATCGAATAGCTACCATGCTCTGCCCTCGAAGAAAAGTCTCATCTTTAAGTGATAAGCGATCGACTTCGCCAGGCACACTTGACTCAAACAAAATTTTGCACTTTAAAGCTTAATATTTCACAAACGGATCCCTGAATCAAAAGGTGGTTTTCACAAACTTACAATATTATTGAAAGACCTATCCAACGACACCCCACACTATGAGATTAATGAAAATTTTCATCCCCTCTTTACATGTAGGGGAGGTACACTAAACAAAATATTTTTCGAGACTTTATTCTACCACTTTTTTGGCGTAAATTAATATACACTTTCATGTTTTATTACAGCTTTCTAGTACTTAGGGCTTCTGAGGTAAGCCGCGGACGGACAGACGAACATGGCGAAACTATAAAGGTCCCTTGTTGACTTGACTACGGAGCCCTAAAATCCGTAAATTGCTGTCAATCTTATACAGTTTAATGTTGCGAGTTGCGACGTTCGATATCGCTCTACAAATGTCACTTTGTCCGTGCTTGATGGCATTTTTTTTCAATAAGGACTGAAAGTTAGCAGAAAGAAAATTGAGAAACTAAATTAAATAAGACATAATGTAACAAATAAAAACGATGTACTCGTACCTACCTACGACAAGATAGTACCTATATCTATGTAATATCGTATCGTATTGTCTTATAGGTACGTTACGACTGTTAAGATACGACTGTGTGTGTTGGTTTCTTATTTTTAAGATATTTATGCCCTTTGCACTTTATCAAAATCTCAACTCTGGCTTTAGCATGTCACAGTCCTTAGTGAAGTAATAAAATGAGTATTAGATTTTGTTTGAAGTTTTAGAAACCCATTTCGAAGATACCGCTAAAAAGCGTTAAGAAGGCTTACAGACATAACAAATTCTTGAGGCTCACAATCACAATGACAGTCAATGTGTCACGCGCACGCGCATATCGATTGCGTTGCGTCATGTCACGTCATCATGACGTCACTCGATACATTTGTCATTTTATTAATAGACCTACTGTTTGTTTTCGATATGCGTTCGAATCCAAAATAGGCATTACGTTTTCGGTAAGGAAGTTTTATCGAAGCTCAAGTTATAGTAGACCAAACTTACCTATCAGATTAGAATAATTTGTAAGATACAATTTTAATGAACCTTTATAGAGTTTTAATCATTATCAGGGTGTTTTATAATAACTCGTAAAATTTTGTTTTTAATTTTTAATGAAAAAGTGCAAAGTGACAACCCTAAACGCAAATAGATTATACTGTTTTCGATAGTGAATCTCATTAATCGGCTGAAGAAAAACACAATTTAGGTCTAGGGTAGCCACCTAGGGTAGGGTTTTCATTAAAAAATATATTTCAGATATGTGGTAGTTTTCAGGGTTTATAATAATTTTCCGGGATTTTTTGTAACACTTCGTATAGTCTTTTCGCGGTAAGTTGATAATAACCTCAAAATGTTAAAATAATGTGGCCTGCTATTTATTTCATAACAACGATCGGCGGCTGCGCCGCCGCTGAACAACTGCTTGCCTCGTACCACAAAAGCTCAGTGCGTGCGGATAAAGCAACGCCCGTCAAACAGATAGCGACAATTAAGCGACAGTCGATACTCCGAGTTGTTTTCATAATTTTAACAACTCTAAGCAAAAAGTCCTACTACCAACCAAACCTGCAGAGAACACAACCCTGAGAATCGAACCCGGGATCCCTACCTTTGGCACAACTAGTCGAAACACTAAAAAGGCAGACTCATTTAATCATCATTTAATTTAAAAATTATATGCACGAGTCTGCCTTTTTAGTGTTTCGACTAGTAAATAATGGGCAAGATGTTGATCTTTATGAAACATAGGTATGCATAAATGTTTCATAAAGATCAACATCTGGCCTATTATGAACAGAGTCTTTATAATCCGTATGTAAACTTGAAGACATTCGCAGACCAGTCGCATATTTTTTATGAGTTAGTCAACAGTGCAATTTTATTATGTTTGCACATCTAACACTCCAAGCCTAGTTTGTACAAGCTACATTAACCACTTGAAATTTTGAGATTTAAGCATTCACAATGCTATTTTTATATAATACTAAATAAGATATATTTTATATAATATAAAATATATATTATTTAGTATTATAAATATCTATCTCTATCTAAATAGCATTGTGAATGCTTAAATCTCAAAATTTCTAATAGTTATATAGCTTTCTCATCTTAATCAACTGTTTAAAAATATCTGGAAAGATGTTCAGTTGAATGTCGAGGTAATTCCTTCTACATTGGTAAGATGGCGCTGGCTTGCAGCGTAAGAGTTGATATACTAGAAGAAATTCGACGTTCTCACTAGTGACTCGGTAGCTCAGCGGTCAGAGCATGATCGGATATCCAAAGGTCGCGGGTTCGATTCCCGTCCGAGAACATGATCTGGTGCGAGTCCTATTTTTTCTAGTATATTATTTGGTATTATATACATTAACCACTTTTAAGAAAGGTTGCCCGAATACGAATAAAATTTAAACTATGGATTGCATTTTGATAAAAAAGAAAAGGTTTCTTTTACTAGTCTAACTGTTGACGGATCTTACCACGATGTCACATCACTTTAGTGGGCAGATTCTCTGTCTGTCTAGCCTTTTTACAGCTGAACCACTGAATAAATTTTGATGAGTTTCAGTATATTTTAGGCTACGTTTCGTCACGAGTATGAATGAAATAGGGGCTGAAAATTTGTAGGTGTGGTGAGAATAATGTCCACGCGGAATCGCGGACGAGGTTGCGTGCTCCCAGTAATTTGTTAGTCTGTAGCACCAAATAGACAGAGGACAGAAATCGAACTTAGTACCCACTACGCGTGAAAACTCATAAACAAGACAGCTCTCACCGACCGATGACACTGCGTCACGCACTCGAACTCGTTTTGAGATTCGTCTGAGATTCCCGTTATTCGAGTGCACGTAGTACTAAGCTTGACTTCTGTCTATTTTGTCTGTAGGTACTTATCTAACTGAATTCTTCGATCACTTCGTTTGAACTTGCAGTTATCTTGAAGATAAAGAATCTTACTCCGCACCGTATGCTTAGTGGCTATAGCAATAGCAACTAAGAATGTAAACAAACGCGCCGACTCCCGATCTATCAAGCTGAGTGGCGCCTTCGCGAATCGCTCAAATATTTGCAGATATCGTTCTTTACAAGGTTTGATTGTAGCTCGATGACGTATAACATCGCGATTTTTGCGATCCTAAGATAATCCTAAGATATCTTACCCTCTTATGCATAAACCTAAACGTTTTCATGACATTTTGAATTCTATTATAATTAAATTTAAGTAACGAAACACTTTACAACTAAGTGTATAAAAAACGCATAAGTACCTAAATAGGTAAGTACACTCTTTATAAATAACACAATTACTGTTACCTATCTATAATTTATTTTCTAAGAGTATTAATTATCATTCATTTTCAACTATTCTTAGATTTTTTTCAATTTAAAGTACCTATGTAGGTCGCTATTGTATAGGACTAAATTCCTTTTTTTGTATTTGTCTGGTAAGGTCTCCGAATGTTAAGAGTAACTTTTGCAAAGCTCGGTGGCGGCGATGTCCCTTAAACTGCATAACATTAATAATCCTGTTCTGAAAATCTATAACAGACTTGACATAAAGTAAATTCACATAGCAATAAAAATGTATAGTTTAAAAATATATACCATTAGTCCCGTCTGAGGTGCTACGGGTGAGTCGATTTTTTCTAGTATTTTTTCTAATATTATTTATCTTTATATACCATTAATTAGCATAACAATTAAAATCCATAATTTCAACATTCATAATATAATAATAACTATAAAAATCCATAAATTTTAAAATACATAGAGTTAAAATATTTTAGTGTAATAGATATGAATCAATCTGAAATAATGGTAAGTGGTAAAATTGAGGGGGGTAGACTCAAAAGTAGGGAGACGGGGGCCTCGGGAGGCAAAGCCCCCTGCCATGAAAAGTCTTAAACAGTTCATTAGGTTAAATAAGGTTAGAACTGCGACCAAACCTGCTGCAGCAGTGGCCGGCGAAGCGCCAGAAACGACGTTTTTGTAAAAAATACTATCAATAAAGGTCTTAAACTTTATAATTGTTTTACTTTATAGTCTCTAGTAAGATAACTAAACTAAATTACGGTACATAGCTATATCCCTATAGATATAATTATACAAGGTGTTACAAAAATACCCCTAATGCTGAATATGGTATATAGGGACCATGAAACTGATCAACTTTTACTATAGGATCAACTCTGAAATAGCGAAAAAAAAACAGCTGTTTCATACAAAAATTAAAATCGAAAATATCAAAATGAATGAAACAGCTGTTTTTTTTTTCGCGATTTCTGGTCCCATAGTAAAAGTTGTTCAGTTTGATGGTCCCTATATACCATATTCGGCATTAGGGATATTTTTGTAACACCTTGAATATCACAGCTTTAACTATCTACTGCGACATATCCATAGTAAAATATCCTTCCATATGCAATTTTAACTTGCCAACAAGCTGTACAGCAAATATTACGGACCCACTGTACAACAAATTTGATTTGAAGCCATTTTGATTAACTGTTATGAGTTTTCACATTATTTATATTATGGGTTTTAAGTTTTATGAGTATTTAAATTATGTGTTTTAATGTTATGTTTTTAATCGTTATGCATATTGACATTATCTATAATAAAGATATTCTTTTTAAATATATACATTTAATTATGTGATTTAATGTTAAGGCTTTTTATTATAGGCATTTTCAATTATGGATTCTATAATATAGACCCAAAACTCGGGCATCGGATGGGTGACCAAAATTTAGTACCTACTTATCTTGAACTTCTTCGTGCCTTAGAAACTTTCAGAGTAGGTATAATAAGAAATATCTTTGTTACACGAATTACTCGAAAATATAAACAAATAACTCCAATCCATATTATTTTTCCAGAAATATCTACCTACCTAAGTCAGGATTAAATGAACTCGTATTGTTAGCCAGACGAATGTGGTTGAACCAAAACAAAAGCTATGATCTGGGAGGATTCCTGGCCCACTGAACCAGTTTTGCAATAAAACAAACGACCCTGCTATAAAATACGATAGGGCTGCCACTTGCAGGTGTTATTATCAAATAGTATATTTAGTTTGTTTATTTTTATTTAGTTTGTTTAGTTTGTTTAGTTTGTTTACATACAGTACTTTTAGAAACGGCTCCAAAATCTCTTTTATTCGATATTATATTATACACGATAAGTTTCAGAAGAATATTTTTTTAATCATACGCAATCACTTTGTAAAGCTTTGCAATAATGATAAATAAAAAAAAACTAAATGTAATTATTTTCAAAATTGCTCTCTTGGGGTTAGATATATTACGTATCTTTTGAGGTGTATTTTACGAAAAATAATTCTACCGTATCGTACCTAGAGGAGCCCAAACTTGGTATGTTTTGAAAAAAATATTTTTTGTTTAATTTGAAACAAGTGGCAGAAATGTAATGATGTGATATATTTTTAGAACCAGCTCAAAAAGCCCTTTCATTCAATACCACACACGATAGGTTTAAGAAAAAAAAATCCCCTTACAAAAAAATATGGCACCATAACTCCTCTCCTAAGGGAGATTTTTTTAAGAACCGCGGCACAAAAAAGTTTGTTTGACCTCAATACATGAGGTCAAACGGAGGAGTGCAACGGCTATCCTGTACATCAATTTGCGGTTTTCCTTTGATTTTGACCACCATCTGGAATTTGACAAGCTTATGGCACGTAATTTTATAGTTTACTTACTGCTTATTTCAAAGCTTTAATAGTAAGCATATGCATTTTCTGAGAAGAATAAACCTTAGAGTGTTGGGTCGCTCCAGCTTAATTATTTTGTAATAAAAACTTAAGTTCTTATATCAAAAAAGTTACATTAACAGTTACAATTTTATATTATGTGGTTTGCTCAAATAACATATTGTACCAACTTATATAAATCACCGCCATTTAATGCTCAAAACAAAAAAATATTGTTGCAATTCCAGACATTTTACAAATATTTTTAAACCAAGGTGACATCCTTATTTTAACCGGTGAGAGACCTGCTTTTAACATCATCACGTTTCCACTTTTAGCTATTTCTGAACACAATAATATGTCAAAATAATATAATGTGGATTCCTATGTCAATTTCAATGCTTACTCAAAGGAAGTTTTCGGCTAAATTTTAATTAACAGTCCATAAAATAAAAAATGGGGAATTTCTGAAAGCAATGAAATTGTCTGAAAATGTTTTATTGGTAGAAATAAGCTCCCTTATTAATATAAAAAAGGTTTCAGAGTTTAGGGTTGCGTGTAAAATAAAAATAAAAAAGTTACTCCGTTTTCGCAAACTTACAGAATTAACAGCAGAATGGATACCTAATCAGCACAATACGTAATAAAAAAGGCCATTTCTGCATATAAAAAGTTTTATGTCAAAGTGCAGTTGACAGTTGACTTTTTAATATGTTATGGAATAATCCATTTTGTTGTACGTTTGCGAAAACGAAGTAACTTTTAATTCTTTTTTAAACTTTCCATGCAACCAAAAATTTTTAAAAATAGTCAGCCAATTTGATTTTTTTAGGCATTCCCCATTACTCCTCAGAACTTCCTCCTTTTTGAAGACGGCAAAAAAGCCAGAAACAAAATTTTTAGAATCGAAATAGAGATGACGACTCCAGATTCAGACCGCGATGACCACAATGTTCAAACAAAAAAATTGTGCAGTTATTTCTTATCTTAGACACGATCACCATATTCGCAAGTTTGTTTATGAAATAACAATGCGATGATTAATACCAGTATTTATTGCAGTAACAATAGAAGATTTGAGACTAATGTCCTTTCTGGGTCGCGGGTCCATATTAGGATGAAGGCGTGGGCTTTCCCGGCCTGACACTGACCAGAACTAAGGTTATTAAAACTAAACGAGGTATGTTTTGACTGATTACTTATCACTTCTGATGTTCCAAATATTTGGATATTCAGTTTCATAAGAAACTAGCGACCGCCCGCGACTTCGTCCGCGTGGAAAGTTTTTTGCTATCCCTCGGGAACAATTACTTTTTCAGGATGAAAGTTACCCTATGTCCTTCTCTGTACCCCTGACAACGTGTATGCAAAATTTCATGATGATCGGTTCAGTAGTTAAGACGTGAAGGCGTAACAAACAAACAAACGGACTTTTGCATTTATAATATTAGTAAGGAAGTAAGGATGGCTACCTTGGGAAGATAATAATAATAATAATTAGTTATTGCAAAAATATGGTACATAGGATAATGTACTAAGTCCACCCACTAAGCAAATAAAGCCTTCTTGCTAGCTAAATAAAGTCTTGAATGGGTAATAGTTTTTAGGGGTGGGAGATGCATGCACTAACTTACTATAATGCATGTCTTAATTATTTTGTCTGAAGTCCTAAGTATTTCCTGTTGTCCTGTGAGGGTGGAGATCCTTTTGGTAAGTTTGATTTGGTTGAGTTACGCGTATCTCTTATAAAGGGTTTACACGATCATTCAGACTGACATCAGACTGATACAGGGCTGCCATTTGTACTGTTTATTCTTAGAAATTCTAAGAATAAATCGAACAAACGGCAGCCCTGTATCAGTCTAATGTCACTCTGAATTATCATGTAATCCCTCTCACAGTTACTATACTAACTACCTATTCTATGCAAGATGCACGAAGCTCGTCAGATATGGATCAATTTTAAAATTATTTTAATTCATCAAACCAAACCTGCCAGGCGTTCGTTTCATACAGCGCATAGCATTCCTATATCCTTTATGACAAAGAAATCCCAATTCAAAAAGCTTTTATGTAAGTATGTCAGGTTTATTAAAGTTTAAACGAATGCACACCACCTTCGCTCCATATTCTAGCTGTTAAAAGTCCAACTTATCAAAATAATTTTACAGTACTTGACACATTTCAATCGAGGCCGATACAACAAGTGGTTCATAGATACAAATCATAAATCGATTCATCTGCTATTTATTGGTCATTCGTCAAGATGACTGACATTGTAGCAATGATAGGAAGTCGTCACATTGCTAATCGATGGCCTTTACCTATATTTTATGTTATTACTTATTATTTAGAAGGCCGTTTTTGTTATGGGTAATAAAGAATGACGACGAGTAGGAGTAGATATTATAGTGCATCACTATGCATTATATTATTTATTGGCCGAGCGCGTGCGAAGTGTCTCTGGTTCAGCTTGCCTAAAAATGCTTTCTTATGTCCTTCCGGTATCCGGATGTCCGTTTGTTCTACTCTACAGGTCGCATTTCTCAACCGATTCTAGTGAAATTTTGTGAGCAGGTTCAATAGGTAATTATATGGATTTTTTCGTTAGAAATAAAACACTTTTTACGGATTACAGCGCGTATATTATTAATTCAGGTGTTGTTTTGGAATTATTTAGTTTGTATTTATTGGTTTTTTAGAATTCCCGACGTTTCGGCACCTTTCCAGGGGCCGTGGTCACGGGAGGACTAAAGCAAAAAGGCTGCTCATATTTTTATGAAATTACCCGCTGGAAATTTTATAAAAATGTATTCAAGTTTATTAAATTATTTTATAGCTGCGTTCTGATTTTAATAATTATTACTGAATTAAATTGAATAAAGTTAATTAGAAAACAAGATCTAGCTACTGAATCTACTACCAGTTCACAAATTGGGAGGCCTCTGAGAGAAAGAACTGGCGGAAGAAAACTCAGAGAGGTTGTGTCGACCTCCCTTTTGATCCCTATCTACAGAACGAACTAACTATATCTTTAGATCCTGCAGTGTGTGATTTGGGATGGGATTTTAGTTGATGGATTATGGGGTCCCAAGCTGGTGGTACTCTCCAACCATCATCTCTATTGAAATTTGGATGTTTGTTGATTTCAATAGCCTCGCGTAGCATTCTGGGAATGAATCTTTGTTCTTTAGCGAGTATTTGTGGTTTATCAAATCTAATGTAATGGTTAGGTCCCTTTGATGCATGTTCACACACTGCAGACTTGTTATCGCGCCTATGCTTCATGTCAGCTACATGTTCTTTAACGCGCGTCCCTATACTTCTCTTTGTTTGTCCGATGTAAGAGAGCCCACAGTCACAATCTAGTTTGTAGACGCCCGCATCTTGAAAGGGAATATTACACTTGACAGGTCGTAAGAATTGGTTTATCTTCTTCGGCGGCTTGAAGTAGGTCTTGATGGACGCACGCTTCAGAATACCTCCAATCTTGTCAGTGACACCTTTCATGTATGGTAGGATGGCAGGACGTCGTTCTACTGTGGCTGGTTTGACACGGGTTCTGTGATGAAGGCGTGGTACTGGCAGTTTGTTGCTACGCAGTACGTGCTTGACATGCTGAAGCTCAGCTGTCAGGTGTTGTTGGTCACAGATCCCGCGTGCTCTCTGAAACAAAGATTTCCCTACGGTAGCTAACTGTAAAGGATGGTGGTGGGATTCACCACTGAGGTACTTATCTGTATGTGTTGCTTTTCGATACACAGTGTGGCTCAAGGTTTGATCAGAATTCCTGATGATAAGAATGTCTAGGAAGGCTAGTTTATTATCTGCCTCTAACTCCATAGTGAATTGAATGTTAGGATTGATGGAGTTAAGGTGGTTCAAGAAAGCAGGAACACTATCTCTAGGTAGTATTGTGAAAGTGTCATCTACGTACCGTTTGTAGAACCGGGGAGACACAGGTGCTGTGTTTAGTGCTTTCTCCTCAAAATCCTCCATGAAGATGTCAGCGACAACGGGGGATACAGGAGAGCCCATAGCTACCCCGTCTACTTGTAGATAGAATTCTTCATTCCACAAGAGATAGCCGGATGTTAGGCAGTGTTCTAGAAGTTCTGCATACTCAATTGGCATGTTATTTTCAACCAGCTTCTTCCTAGTGATATCAATGCAGTCCTGTACTGGTAGGCATGTGAATAAGGACTGCACATCAAAACTGACCATAATTTCATCATCAGTAAGATTTAGATGTTGTATCTCACTAACGAATTGGTAGGAATCTTTCACATAAGCTGTTGTGTTACCTCTCAGTGGTGTGAGTGTTTTAGCTACGTGTCGAGCCAATTTGTAAGTTGGTGAGTCAATTTGGCTGACAATGGGACGTAGCGGAGCGTTGTCTTTGTGTATCTTGGGCAACCCACACAGTTTTGGTGGTTTGGGGCAGGATGGAACAAGGTAATTGACGTCTAGATTCAACGTTTCAGAATGTTTTTTGATGAGCTCACTAGTTTTCTTAAGAATCTTGGTGGTTTGATCATTTTTGACGTGTTTGTAGGTTTTCTCATCATCTAAAAGTTGTTGTATTTTATCATTGTAATCTGACGTGTCCATCACAACCGTTGCGTTACCCTTATCTGCACGGAGAATAGTAAGTTCTGGCTGGTTGCGCAGGTTCTTCAGCGCTGTATATTCATCATGAGGGAGGTTGAGTTTGGGCAGCTTGCTACGCCGTAAGACGGATGAAATATCTTGACGTATGGCTTCACTGTCCTCCTTTTTCATGTTGTTTTTAACCAGGCATTCCTCAACGTTGCAGATAATGTCCTCATAAGGTATTCTACGTGGTGTTACCGCAAAGTTTAATCCTTTATTTAAAACTTTCAATGTAGTTTGATCTAAAGTTTGTTTTGATAAGTTGACAACTGCACGGGTGTTTTCATTTACTCTATGGTCTGTGTTGACAGTGACGGCTGCATTCAGAAACGTATTTTTTCGCGTGTTTAATTTCTGATATTTTGAAATTTGTCGGTTCTTGCATTGATTATATTGCACGGTACCACGCCTTCATCACAGAACCCGTGTCAAACCAGCCACAGTAGAACGACGTCCTGCCATCCTACCATACATGAAAGGTGTCACTGACAAGATTGGAGGTATTCTGAAGCGTGCGTCCATCAAGACCTACTTCAAGCCGCCGAAGAAGATAAACCAATTCTTACGACCTGTCAAGTGTAATATTCCCTTTCAAGATGCGGGCGTCTACAAACTAGATTGTGACTGTGGGCTCTCTTACATCGGACAAACAAAGAGAAGTATAGGGACGCGCGTTAAAGAACATGTAGCTGACATGAAGCATAGGCGCGATAACAAGTCTGCAGTGTGTGAACATGCATCAAAGGGACCTAACCATTACATTAGATTTGATAAACCACAAATACTCGCTAAAGAACAAAGATTCATTCCCAGAATGCTACGCGAGGCTATTGAAATCAACAAACATCCAAATTTCAATAGAGATGATGGTTGGAGAGTACCACCAGCTTGGGACCCCATAATCCATCAACTAAAATCCCATCCCAAATCACACACTGCAGGATCTAAAGATATAGTTAGTTCGTTCTGTAGATAGGGATCAAAAGGGAGGTCGACACAACCTCTCTGAGTTTTCTTCCGCCAGTTCTTTCTCTCAGAGGCCTCCCAATTTGTGAACTGGTAGTAGATTCAGTAGCTAGATCTTGTTTTCTAATTAACTTTATTCAATTTAATTCAGTAATAATTATTAAAATCAGAACGCAGCTATAAAATAATTTAATAAACTTGAATACATTTTTATAAAATTTCCAGCGGGTAATTTCATAAAAATATGAGCAGCCTTTTTGCTTTAGTCCTCCCGTGACCACGGCCCCTGGAAAGGTGCCGAAACGTCGGGAATTCTAAAAAACCAATAAATACAAACTAAATAATTCCAAAACAACACCTGAATTAATAATATACGCGCTGTAATCCGTAAAAAGTGTTTTATTTCTAATGAACTGTACGCGCGAAAATCTTAGAAGTGGATTTTTTCGGTCGATTCAGTTATTCAAAATGGCGGAGATATGTAAAAAAATCATATTTCAGCCGTTTTAAAAAATAACACAAACTTTTTATATAATACCAAATAATATACTAGAAAAAATAGGCAAACTTTTTTGTTCTTCTTCTTCTTTTTTTGTTATGGCAATCTACTTTCCTCTTGGAAGTAATTTTTGCCAGTGTCAAGTGTTAAATAGTTCAGTGGTAGATATTGTTTAATTTTTTATTAGAATGCAGGTGCATCGCATTCCAATGCTGCTTGGAGCATTTGGCACCAAGTATATCAAGACAGTTTACTCGGTTAGTTCTGCCGAGGAAGCCACCACTTCAATAAAAGTCTCAGCTTCACACAACCAAGACCGCGCCTATTTCAATTATCCCACATATTGTTCAATTGCGTAGACACTTGTACCATACAACTGCACCAATTTTAAGACACAATATCCACTATGAATCAATTTGAAAATAATTAAAATAGACACCAAACCGAACTCGAAATGGCGCCAAAAACTCAACTTTTTTTAACCGACTTCAAAAAAAGGAGGAGGTTCTATGTTCGACTGTTTTGTTAGTGGTGCAAAGCAAAATTTGTTTTTTGTTTTTGGAAGACTCAAAAGTTCTCAGTTCAAAATCAATCAAAACGTTTCTGGCCAATATTCGAAATTTGAAAACAATAAGGCTGTGATATAACTTATGACTGCGTATATATTTTTTTTTTTAAACAACTTACAGTTTGAGCTACTTTTTACGCGAGGTCTACAGCTCACGGAGCCACTAGTTTATATCGCAGTAACTAACCGCAATTCGTAAAAGCCGATTGTATTCAGGATTCATAATTCTATGTTGATGAACTTATTTATCCAAATCTTGCAAACTGGTTAATTATGTATTAGTTAATTATGCTCAAATTGCAAATAGTTTTTAACCGACTTCAAAAAAAGGAGGAGGTTATCAAGTCGACGGTATTTTTTTTATGTATGTTTTGACATAACTTCACCAGTTGTTAACCGATTTCAATTGTTTTATTTTTATTTGAAAGAAAATAGTTCGTCTGTGGATAAAAAAATTACAAAGATCTGGCTAGTAGTTTTTTCATAATCCTGAAAATATCAATTATTTAGCTTACCATCGCACGGGTTTCTACGGATTTTCAAGTTTAACTTCTTTGTTTATGAACCGATTTTGGTATTACGTTTGTATGGGAAGCTCACTGTTCGCCGGACTCCTAACTGAAATTCTAAAAGAGACCAACAGTCATCATCGATTGCTGTTCTTATTATCGTTAATGAAAAGTACCAAGATTTCAGCTGCACTGAAACGTTAATAATTTTGCACGTAAACACGATGATAATGTGTGAGCAATTAGAATTCATCATTGTGCCAAAATCCAAGGCTGAATTCATGCGAAACAACGCTAGCATCGGTTGATAACAAAAGTGTATGTAATTACTTGACAAAATTTTTGTCAAGACTGTACCGAAGCAAGGACGAAGTAAGTATAAGTGGGTACATACTAAAGCCTTTTCCGAATACGATACAAGCAAGTTTTATCCGAGCATGGTAATCGTGCAAATATGCTCGATTAAGCAAACAGTAAAAGCACTGTTCCACACATTAAAATTTGCTCGAATTGAACTTACGTGGAGATGACGTATTAAAAGGCATAAGACATTATTGTTCAATCCCTTGCAATGATAAATGGTTGAATATGCAGATTTTTTAAATACTATAAGACCTCCAGTGCACCCTAATCAAATGCAAATAAATGATATTCTATTCTATTGTATTCTATTCTTGGGAACCAAAGATTTAAATCGTTGGGAACTTTACTTTCTAACCGACTTCTTTCTGGAAGAAAGGTTAATGCAAATTTCATGATGATCGGTTCAGTAGTGAAATGGCGTAACAAACAAACGAGCCACTTTTGCATTTATAAAGTTTGGAAAGTTAGGATTTGTAGTTACAAAGATTTATCATTTAACTTCATAGGTACGGACTCTAAAGTAGTTACTTTAAATGATAAATCTTATCTAAAATGATGGCTAAACATTCAGTGCATTTTTTTTCTAAAAGATTGATGACAATGACGAAATATGTCACTTTGCCAAAATCCAAGGTGACGGATGCATCAGAAATAAAAGCAGCTACAACTAAAATGATGTACTCATTTGTTGCTAAGTACCTAATGATATCATCATTGCTTTAATTAGAGTACCTACCTACTTAAGACCCATGAGATATTTTTTTTTTAAATGTAGTATTTTTATTAGTAAAACTTGAGATGGTAGTATTTTACACTGAATATATACACACATACACACTCTACTTACCTATTTAAAATTATATTCTAAACACTCATAAAATTAGAATGAGCGAAACATATTATTGGAAATCAAAGCATCTAATAAAAATAATAATTTCCAATGTTTTTTAAAATTTTCATGGGAGAATTTAGACTTTGTTATTCATGGCTTTTTACTAGAAATAGTCTAAAATATGAGCACATTTCAACAACCACTTTCCTAGTGATGAACGATATGTCTTTTCGACTGATCGTTAAAACATACAAAATATTATGTTGTTTTGCCTTTACTCAACATTGAAATTTATGAGTTCATATTTTTTGTAAGCCTAATACAATATTCAACGTGTTACAAAAATACCCCTAATGCCGAATATGGTATATAGGGACCATCAAACTGAACAACTTATACTATGGGACCAACTCTGAAATCGCGAAAAAAAATCAGCTGTTTCATACAAAAATTAAAATCGAAAATATCAAAATTTATGAAGCAGCTGATTTTTTTTTTCGCGTTTTGAGAGTTGGTCCCATAGAAAAGTTGTTCAGTTTGATGGTCCCTATCTACCATATTCGGCATTAGGGGTACTTTTGTAACACGTTGTATGAGGTTTCCATATTTCACTTAGCTTTATATAGCGTTAAGTTTGTTAAAGCTTAAGTTAAAGTTTGTTAAACATTTGAAAATAAGTAGTAATGCTTTTCGAGTGTGAGGTTTTACCGATTTTCTTAGTTATGAAAATGAGACCATAATTTACGTAGAAACTTTACTAATGTAGGTAATTAATTGAACGAAGAGGCAGTTAAATATGATTACCTACTAGGTTACGTATGATCTTGACAAAGCATTTTTCGCACTGTGGATGTGAGCCAAATGTACGGATTGATGGGTTATCGGAATCTAGGGTTGCCTGCTAAGATGCATATAATATACGCTATTATTTAATCCGTTTTAAAAACAAATAATATGTAACTTTTTGTCGAAAAAAAAAAAAACAAAAACACGCCGTTTTGAAATCGGGTGAATAAGCTGGCTTTAAAAGACTGGAGAAATTGGATTCTTGGTCAGTATTCATTTTTTTTAAGTCGAAATATTAAATATTGCATATTCTTACCTTACTTAGCTTTCAAATATAGTCAGTCTTGCGTGCAGTGATAGCAATTATATGGTGCAAAATGGATGCAGTTAACATACTGCATCGTAACTGTCCACCCACAAAAATCCCTCTATTACTAACCGACAAACCAATCTGTCCACCTGGTGGGACGGTTAGTTTTTTTTTAATCTTGTCATCAATGCATTATACTCGTAGTGGCTACACGTTGTCGAGTGTGCGAGAAATGCAAGCATTGCAAGGCAATGTTTAACACTGTGACACGAGAATTAATTTCACAGTGTTTGTAACGAAACTCCCGAAACGGCTTTCTGATTCTTATGAAACATTTTGTGTAAAAAAAAGTCAAGCAAGTTGATTTTGTCAAGTTCTGGACATCCCTACCAAACCCACCTGGGTCGTACAAAAATAAACATAGTCTCACGGCGCGTTTGTCAAGATCACGCCCTGGAATACTAATGCATATGACTAAGTAACTAAACTAAAAGCTGACTACCATGATGGACCACTACCAAACTGTCCGATTGTGAATCACTTTGTAAACATTTGGTTCCCACCTACGACTTGTGGTGCAATGTAGCAAGTACCTACGAAGAGATTTCCACCAAATTTAATCACCTACGACTTGTGGTGCAATGTAGCAAAGTACCTACGTAGAGATTTCCACCAAATTTAATCTCCTACGACTTGTGGTGCAATGTAGCAAATTACCTACGAAGAGATTTCCACCAAATTTAATCTCCTACGACTTGTGGTGCAATGTAGCAAATTACCTACGAAGAGATTTCCACCAAATTTAATCACCTACGACTTGTGGTGCAATGTAGCAAAGTACCTACGTAGATATTTCCATCAGTTCAGAGTTGGTCCCATAGTAAAAGTTGTTCAGTTTGATGGTCCCTATCCACCATATTCAGCATTAGGGGTACTTTTGTAACATGTTGTATACAAAAATTAAAATCGAAAATATCAAAATGTATGAAACAGCTGATTTTATTTCGCGATTTCAGAGTTGGTCCCATAGTAAAAGTTGTTCAGTTTGATGGTCCCTATCTACCATATTCGGCATTAGGGGTATTTTTGTAACACCTTGTATATAAAATATCATCTAAGTACAATGAAAGTAACCCGTATCTACGGATCTTAGATAGGTAATTAAAATTGCAAGATTGCAAGTAAAGTTTTCCACAAAATGCTTAATTGTTTTCAGTTGATTGAACTCAATTCAGTAGTTTATTGAACTCTTTTCTGTGAATTGAAATCGATTGAAGAAAATTGGTCTGATCTGTCGCTAAGTGTACCTACGTTTTTAATTTGTTATGTTACAAGTAAATTGTGAGAATAATAAATAAAATAAAACAAAAACAATTGGGTATCCAATTAATCTATAACTCTTTGAACAAACGCTAAATCACAAACTAAACACATTTATGAAAATGTTATGTTTTCTCGTTTGCATAAAGAAAACATTTATTAAACAAAAGAATATATAGCAAAAATATTTTTGTTGCTTTTTTAGGTACGTAAATACGAAGCTTTCCCCCAAAAGTGATCAAAACAATTTTACGAATAAAACATTAAAAAAAATTGAGTTGTTCCACTGATAATTGTAATTGCTTTTATCATCAAAACTTTAATAATTATTTCTTCAATATGTCAGAGACCGGTTGCTTGAGAACTAGGTATTGTTGTTACTACCGCCACTGCAATTGTGTCGTCATCAGTACAGCTAAAACAATGCACTTGACCTCGTCATTCGTCAATGCAGTAAGCTCTAAATATACCGGTGACGTGAAAATTACATAAGAGCTTCACTTTGCACTAATAATGTTACACATAACCTATTTAGCAGAGTGATGTCAAAAATCCCTGTGACAAATAAAACAGCAGCGGCTGGTGACTGTACATGCGAGATCGTAAAAGCGGGTAACTGTATCATGTGCGTTCAAATCATATTGAAAGGTATCAAGTACGAGGGTGGTTTGATAAGTTCATGACTTTGGAAAGAAGACACTTTTTTGCAAAGACTTCTATGTAAATACTACACTAGACAGGACAGGCTGTACAGTACCGAAAAATTGCTCATTAAGTTACGGTGCATGCACCGAAACTCTTTTAGTCTATTGCGAGCGACCGATAGAAACAGTTGATGCGCCGCGAAGGTTGGTTGTGACACAATTTTAGTTTTAACAGCTCGTCTATGTAAATGAAATCATTGTTTTTTTGGCATATTTTATTTTATTTCTCTAGATAATCTTTTTGTAGCTCTCAGTGGCGAGGGGTGAATTTATGGCGAAGGTAAGCTGCTCTACAAAAATGTTATGATCTGCATAGTGGATCGGTGAGGAAGGATTTTTAAAAGGTAAGCCGATGGGAATCGGATGGTATGGTCCCTTCGCCACTGGTAGCTCTGCGTTCCTACCTCTTCAACCCATTTTTTTTCCTCGCCTGAAAATGTGGTAACTGAAATGGGGGCCCATTTCAGGTACCACCTTTTGACTCGATGAAAATCTTTGCCCGCCGCGACATTTATTCATGCTCGGAAGGAGAAAATATCGTATTGGGCTAAACCTAGAGAATACGAAGGGTAAGGCAATAATTAGTTTCGTAATTCTATGACTTTTGATGTCATGAGTGCAGACAAAAGAGTCGACAGGATCATGAAGAAAATTTGAAAACGCTTGAGCTTTTTGCTTCCATAAGTAATAATCTTTTTCCAAAGACAAAAATTGTAGCGTAAAGCTTCGTAAAGAGTTTCTTCGTATGAAACAAAAATAAATTATGATTATTTTTTTTACTAAAGTCATGAACTTGTCAAACCGCCTTCGTACTGTTAAGGCTTCTTGGAACTGTAATAAAACTGAGCTTCTAAGTTAAAGCAATAAAAAACTACACTTGGTTCCAAAAGGCAAACTATGGAAAGGCTTTACTCCGACATCCGAAAGACGATAACCGAAGGACTTTCGTTCTGGTTCAAAACATTATCTCAGGAATAAAGACAAACATTTAAAAAGTTTAAGATTCATCGTTTTTTTTTAAACTCAAACGCAAAGACTTATTATAAGTTGTGCTTGTGTCGTCCGCCCTAGCAAATCCTGAAAAGTACTTTTTCATGGCTCGTAGAAGATCTCATAAATAATAATACTGTCAAATAATTTTAGATTTATTTTATTAAGATATATAATTTACTAGTTCCGTCTCAGGTACTACGGCGTGAGTCGATTTTATCTAGTAGTTACTTACCATTATGTCAGACAAAAATCCATTTTCTAAAATCTTACTTTAATGGTTGATAATCAACGACATGTTGTTCTGGAATTTGGCTTTTAAATTGAAAGCCATAATTTATCTTCTATCCAGACAGGAGCAATTAATTTCAAGGTGAAATAGTTAACCTTTAACCGTAATTTTTCAGATGGATCAATCAGAAACTGTCGCAAGTGTACAGTTGGGTACAGACTTTTAAAACCTTGTCACAACAACTACAATTCTTGTTTTGTTAGTTGCAACCATACTGTATGAACGCAATGGTTGGTGTGTCACGGTTCTAATGTGTTCAGCTATTTCACAGGCCGTACATGGTTAATTGATAACAATTGTTTGAAAGTAAACAATCTTGAATCAGTTCAAGGTTTAAATAATTATTTTGTCCAAAGAAATTCGGCTAGACGATAGCGTAGACATTTAATGGTATTATGTTGTACGATTTTTAGTACCTACAGTGTATTTCACGAAACGAGCTCCCAAAGAAAATCGGTCCGTGTGGTGCGCCCATTAGTTAATGCGCGTGACCTTCGATAGCCTAGCCTGTAGCCGCTCGCATTGACCAATGAGCTGCGAGTATTTTGTTCCCTAGGAGTTCGATTCGTGGAACGGAGTATATTTTACACGTCATAATACAGGGTGTTTGTTTATTAAAACCCCTATAATCCCGAATATGGTAGATAGGGTAGCATACAACCCCGGAGAGTTATTAAAATCCCTGAAGAAACACCACCACAACACAACCAATAAATAACCTTCGACCAACCGTGTTTAGAAATGTCACTATTAATAAAATAAATAAATAATAAATATTTGACAACATCACATCACATACATTGCTCCGATTCTAAAGTAAGTAGCTAAAGCACTTGTGTTACGGAAATCAGAGACAACGGTGGTATCACTAACACCCAGACCTGAGCCAATATAGAAAAGTTCTTTTTCTAAATAGACCCAACCGGGGATCGAACCCGGGACCTTAGAGATGACCACACCTTGAAAACCAGTGTACAAAGCCACTTGACCACGATCGTCGAATTGATCGTCAAGTGATAAAATCTTTTCTCAATAAAATTGTAATTGTTTAAACGGTAAGTTTAATGAAACAAAATCGTTTTTCAGGAGGCAAGTGTAAAAGTTACTGCCAGCAATTAATATCAGCGTACGACAATAACAATAAATAAAATTGGTGTACAGTCTCGACAAAAGTGTACTTAATTAACACGTTCCCTGCATGGCTAGTATAGGGGCCATACGTTACTTCAGCAGTTTGCGACGCACAAAATAGCCGTTTTCACCTTTTCACCACGGACTAAATAATATGCTAGAAAAAATTCGGCTCGTCACCAGATCATATTCGCGGGAAACGAACATATTATTATAATATCTTAGGAGTATTTAGCATTTTAAAATACAAATTCCACCTTGATTTGATCTCATCAAAATAAAGTAACTTCTTCATCATCATAAAAGAAAACTATAAAAATGCGAAATATCAGATTATACCAGTCGTAACACATCAACTAACTATTTCACACAATTAATTAACAATACATTTGTAGTAAGCAATACGTCCCATTAAAAAACCGATAAAAGTGTCGTCGCATGAAACTGGGTCGAATACACAGGAATTCACATTTTAAATGAAATAAAACTTCAGACTTTGTCACCGTCTGTTTGTCCCCGTAATATTTATTGTACATTTTGTGTGATGTCGTTTCGTAACATCACGACGTTAACGTACAGTCAGAGACAAGCCCCTTGTAAATTATGGTGAAATAAAGAAACTACATAGAGTTTTTTGTAAAACACCAACAACCTCGCAGGAGTAGATTACTAACATCATATTACAACATTTGTTCGACGACTTACCCGAAAACAGACAAAAAAAAATTCATACAAAACTAGGTCAGCTGTTCGGACATTTTATGGAAAGCCGATTTTATTTTGTCTGTTTTCGGAAAAGTCGCCGAACAAAATATGTCGTTGTTTATGATGTTAGTAATTTACTTATGCAACGTTGTTGGTATTTCACAAATAACCCTGTATGTTACGATAAATATAATTACTTATAATAGCCAGTAAGTATTGATAGTAAAAGTTCATTAGGTTAGGTTAGGTTAGGTTAGAATTGCGACCAAAAACGCGCGAGCAGAGCGAGTAGAGCGAGCGTGCCGCGGCAGCGGCCGGCGAAGCGCCAGAAACGAAGTTTTAGTAAAATTTACTATCAATACTTATCGGCTATTATTAATAATTGCATTTTAATTACATTTACCGTAACATATAATATTCAATCGAATTGAGAACCTCCTCCTTTTTAATTTTTGAAGTCGGTTAGAAATAGGCATACCTCTTCTGTGGGCAACTGTATTTCGTTAATATTAACGTTACATACACGTACATATTATTTGGGTCGTGTCTCTCTGATGGATTTAGATCCATGAAAAATGACGCAGTCACTAAAGCAAATGAAATAAGCTTGAAATAAGAGCTTACCTGTTATCTTAAAAAAACAACGGAGTATAGTTTCCACAAAAAAAATACAAATGGATTTGAATGAATCGTTTTAAATTTGTTATGTGTGTTATCATGTGAGAATAAATATAAACGTTTGAAGGATAAAAATAACACAATGACAATACGGTTAGAAGCAAGTCAAGTTATCAACTTATTGGCTTTGGATTATCTTTCTCCAATTTATTTCAACCGTAATATTTTGGATTTCGGAAGTAATTGATATAACGTTCTTCAGAAATTTCTTATAATGTCAAAATCTACAAATATACAATTATTTTTATAGTACCTACCTATATAGCAACTTATATTTTCTTTTAATAAAATTTATTATATCGTATTATATGTGCTTGTACATTCGCTTTTTTATGTTGCCAAACCAAAGTCTATTGATTCTATTGAAATTACATTTCTCTGGCAAATAGGACTCCCTTCCACGTACGAGAAATTTATTGCCATTGTTTAATATAGTAGAGGAAACTATTTGATCTGTTTTATATACAAATAATATACAGGGTGTATTTTTATTCACTCTGCAAATTTTAAGGATGTGTATGAAACTGAACAACTTCTTATACGAAATAAAGGAGCAAAAATTTAAAAAAATGACTATCCATATAAATAAATAAAATTACGTGATCAGTTCAGTTAGGGATGGCCAAAATTTGTAGTGTATTTCGACACATGTTTCTTGGAGAAATTTGAACAGTTTCATGGACTGAACACATCTTTGAAGTTTGAAGAGTGAATAAAAATACAGACTGTATAATTTTTAAATTTTGAGATTTCAGCATTCACAATGCTATTTTTATATAATACCAAATAATATACTAGAAAAAAATATACATGATCTGGTGCGAGTCGTATTTTTTCTAGTATATTATTTGGTATTATATAAAAATAGCATTCTGAATGCTAAAATCTCAAAATTTAAAAATTATGTAGCTTTCTCATTTAAATCAATTTTTTAAAAATATCTGGAAAGGTATTCAGTTGATGTCGAGGTAATTCCTTGTACATTGGTGAGATGGCGCTGGCTTGCAGCGTAAGAGTTGATATACTAGGAGAAAATTCGACGTTCTCACTAGTGACTCGGTAGCTCAGCGGTCAGAGCATTGGACCGGATATCCAAAGGTCGCGGGTTCGATTTCCGTCCGAGAACATGATCTGGTGCGAGTCGTATTTTTTCTAGTATATTATTCAGCCTGTATAAGTCAAGTAACTTACCAGGAGTTGCAGTCTCTTTTAATCTTCTCTGGCGGGTAGTACAATCTGCCGCCGTCTTTACAAGTACTGCCGATGGTCTGAGGTGGGGTGAGGCCGAGGCAGACCTCTTCGTAGTCGGGACAGCAGTCATCGTGGCTGGTTGTCCGGTTGCAGAACTGATCGCAGTAGCACAGCGTGTCTGGGGAAATGCGGACGTGTTAAAAGCTGAACCGGATAAAAAGGGAGAAAGACGGATATAGCACTGTCATACTCCCACTGCTTTTAATGCTGCTTCAGATTGCTTTACTCACGTCTTTTAACCTCAACCACTACTTACTTTTACGGACTTACGAACATACAGGGTGTTTGGTAATAGCCTTAGAAAGTCGAATGTTAGATAAGGTACCGTGCATACAAACTCGGAAAATTATCAAAAAATAACCACTTCTTTGAAAAAATAATAATATTTAATGATAAACTACTTTTAGCAGCCCTAGACGGAAATTGTGTTTTGCTTTTGTCCATTTATGGGATTGATTATTAATTACAATATTCATTTGCTTCTAGGGTTGTCATTTTGCATTTTCTATATACGAATAAAAAAAAAATTTCAGCCGTGTGGCGGTTTTCAGGGTTTATAAAATTGTCCAGGGTTGTATGCATTACCATGCATATAAAGCCGAAAATGGTAGATAGGTTATTCCCCTATCTACTATATTCGGCTTTATAGGGCTATTACCAGACAGCCTGCATTTTGAGGAGTTTAATGAAATGGGGATTTCATACTCCGTGGTACTCGTATTTCGCGATCCGTGGTTGGCCCCAAAGTAAAAGTTGTTCATTCACGTGGTCTGAAATCCCCATTTCGTTTTAGATAGACTTAAAAATTAACGGTGTATAGCAGCATCCCTCTCTACCTCTTTATGACACAAATTCCTTATCCATCCCTAAGCGAGACTTGTGCTGGCTGGATATGACTTAAAACATCGTGTACCTTCGAGTACCCGAATATAGGTAAACATCAGTGTAATAGCACCGCCAATAGTGAAAGGTTCTTTATTTACTGTTACTATTTTTATGCTTGAACGATTCCACTCAGCGCCATCTAGCCCCAAACTAAGCAAAGCTTGTAATATGGGTGCTAGACAACTGATATACTACTTATATTTTTTTAAATATACAAGGTGTTACAAAAGTACCCCTAATGCCGAATATGGTAGATAGGGACCATCAAACTGAACAACTTTTACTATGGGACCAACTCTGAAATCGCGAAAGAAAAATCAGCTATTTCATACATTTTGATATTTTTGTAATAAATTTTTGTATGAAACAGCTGATTTTTTTTCGCGATTTCAGAGTTGGTCCCATAGTAAAAGTTGTTCAGTTTGATGGTCCCTATCTACCATATTCGGCATTAGGGGTACTTTTGTAACACCTTGTATACTTATTATACATAGTAACACCCTTATACAAAGTAACACCCAGACCCGTCACAGAAATTAAAAATTCATCATTTCAATTTCTGCCCGGCCAGGAATCGAACCCGGGACCTCTTGCGTGGCAGACCGACACTGCACCACTCAAATCGTCAACTAACCGAGTATTCTGTGCGAGCACGAGTCTTGTCTGTTGTTGCAGCACTGGGTGCCACCGCTGGTCCCGCAGTACGGCCCTGGTGGTAGATCTGGGTACCGGTACGCCACCACCGCTCCCACCACCACTATTAATAGTAAATATAATCTGGAACAAATGACAAATATGATTATAACGCGTCTACATATCGTGATGGTTGAAAAAGTAATGCGATATGATGTTATAGGATCAAGGGCGGATGCAGAATATTTTTCTGAGAGTGGCACAAGGGGTAGGGCAAAAAATCATATAAGTATGTACTGTGATGGAATCCCCACAGTGCACAAAAAACCGTCTGGGGGGGCACGTGACCCCATGTCCTCACAGTATGGAATAACCCAACGGAGGCATTTGGTAGAGTAAAATTTCACCAACACAGGGTTATCGTAAAAAGCGAGGTCTGTACCTCGCTTAGACGACCTCCTTGGTCGAGTGGCTTTGTACACCGGTTTACAAGGTCTCGTCATCTCTGAGGTCCCGGGCTCGATCCCCGGTTGGGTCAATTTAGAAAACGAACTTTTCTATATTGGCTCAGGTCTGGGTGTTTGTGATACCACCGTTGTCTCCGATTTCCATAACACAAGTGCTTTAGCTACTTTGGAATCGGAACAATGTATGTGATGTTATCAAATATTTATTTAATGCCATATACGACGTTTTACGTTATTATGATAATGATTAACGTCTTATTGAAATTAATACCTATTGTTTTATGAATAAAATCAAAACCATTCAGCATTTTGTCCTACGATTTCACGTCTTTAGGGCGAAACCAACACTGTCCTCATAATCCATAAATCCAAAAAAAAATAACAACATTCCAAATTCAAACTCTTTAAAATCCACACTTTGCGACAACTTATCGCAATTTTTTGTTGAATGGAGTAAGTTAATTGCTGATAAAAACCACATCTTTAATTCTACTAACTCGTATCAAACAGTGAATGGCCATTGTCTGCTATCAGCTTAACTAAAAGAGTCTGTACGTTAAACAAACCCGATAAAATTAGGTATTTTGATCTGAAGACATACATTGTTTAATAAGTTATAGCAATTAAATAAAACTTATAACAGTAGGGAAAAAAAATCAATTTAAATCGTTTTCACGGAGCTAATTTTCATGAACCAATTATTTTATTTCAAATGGAGATTAATTTACAATTTTCACTCTAACTTTTGTCATCATTCCAAAATTGAAAATCTATAATACCTTCTTGTTATAAAACTCTAAAATTTTAAATCTAATCAATGTCTTAAGATACTTCTTACGATAGGTCATATTAGTACCTACTCAAAATCACTCTTAGTCGTATTTTTTAGTAGTGCAATGAAACTAAAGAACTAAACGCATGAAGTAACGAATGAAATGATGACAATGAATTAAACGGAAACAAAATTACAAGAAAATTTCACGGAAAATTTTGATACGCATGCGCACGTATGTTTTTGAAGTGACACTAATGTTAACTGTAAATCAGTATAAATCGCTATGAAAACTGTAGTAAGTTAAGTGCTCATGTTATCGGTTGAATGTAGGTCGATGCTTAGGTTTCAAGCGGTTTCCGTGAACACAGTTGGTTTTTCTGTGAATTCTAACTTCTACGACGTATTACATCTGAAAAGAAGATTTCTACTAATTTTCCGATTATTGCCGTTGCTCACACAAAACTTATCACTTTATAAGCGCAGTTTTATTCAAGGAGTTTTAATGTTTAGTTTGGTTTTTATAAAATTTAAGTGCCGTGTAAAGTGTTTTAGAAAAGCCACAAAATATTTAAGTAGGTTAGTAAAAATTGTGTTTTCTCATTTTATGTAATCAAACTTCATGTTTAAAAAAAACAATCTTTAAACCTAAAAAGTGTTTTAGTTTTCAGCCTCCGAAGCTAGCTGGTCCGGTTTGACACGAGCTTGACTGTATGTAATTTCTATGTGTGCGTGCATGGAAAACCGCGATTTGTTCGAGCTGTTAGTTAATTGATCAACTAAAATCGCCTCGTGTGAACCATATTGCGCGGTTATAGCACTGAATGTTCAGCTTCTTAAGTCGATCGTACCTTGTAGTTTTCATTTGTTGACTGTAAACTCCAACTCTTTTTATTTTTAATACTTAATACCTACTTTTTACGGAAGCTGTAACCTTGTGTTTGTACGAGTGTGATGAATACACTCAAGTGTCGGAGTCAAAGTGTCGAAAGTGTTTGCTTAATGTCTACTTGTTTCCGCTCCAGTCAAGGCTGACGTCAGAATTTGTTATTGGACTTAAAAGATGACACTTAAACCATACAACCAGTAACACAGTGTCTATTTTGTCAAGACTTGTTTTGTTTATCAGACTTCTTTTTTCATTATCAGAATAATACAGACGGAAACGCTACAAATAATCACGTATCAAACATCAATAGCACTATGTAGGAAATGTGCATGCCTTTAAGATTCATTTAATCATTTTTATCATCATCATACTCGTAACAGCCTATCAAAAGTCCAAAGCAGGACATAGGCCTCTCCTGTGGGAGGATGTTTGTTGCCAGTACTATTATATATCCTGTGCCAAGGGCTTATTTTTACGTAGCATGTGGGTAACCAGCGCCGAATTACCAGTGCTTATCGGCGCCGGCTTATTGGTCGGCGCCTGCAATCGTTTTCAAGTCTCCATATTGTGGCGGCCCAGCGCTGATCGGAGCCGGTCGACAGCTTCGGCACTGGTTTGTCTTAGGCTGATTTTAGTCTCACGCCGACCGCAAGCGCACACTCGGTGCCAATGGCCGAGATATATGAACTTCTAAAAGCGTTTTTGAATGATGCGTAGCTATCAGCACGGAAACACGGTGGTCAGCGCCGACCATCGCACGAGCGCCTCTGCTTTCAGTGAGCGTTCTAGTGTCGAGCGGAGCGGACGTCGTCAGCGTCAGTCTGTACTATACAGTAAGGCGGTCAGTACGATACTGAAACGAGGCACGCTGAGCCTCAGCGCCGACGAACTACGCGCTGAGCTATGAGCGCCAACGGTGAGCGTGAGACTAAAATCAGCCTTAGTATGGAGACTCGGTACCGACTACAGGCGCCGATAGGCTCTGGTAAATCGGCGCCGGCTACCCGCTTCCTACGTGAATATGCACATAACCTCCACGCTTGACGGGCGGATTGTTTATCGCAGTGTTAGAGCGTTTTAACAATATATGAATGGGTAATCAGTAGATTCTACAAGTACCTAGTTATTACGATAAAAATAACCTATCTTATATCACACGAGACTGGTACCTGTAGCACCAAAAACTATCGACTGCGAATCGAACTCGAATTTCTGTATTGCAAATAAAGTTTCTTTCTCGGGTTATACCCCCGATCCCGGCAATACCCGGGAAAACTATCAATCCAGATTTCAGGAATTCCCGACCTTCGGGAAATAAATCAAACCTTTAAAAGTTTTGAATTAGGCGCGTCGTCACGTCACGGCGCTTGTTTTTAAATCTCGCATTGAGATGAGACCTTCCGAAAACGGACTCAGAATCTGGAGTCTCTCTGAATCTCTTTTAAACCGAGTTTTTTCAGTAACAGGTAATTTCGCTACGATAAGTCTTTAAATGCATTAACTTGTTTGAAGATTTATTTTGTTCAAAAATGAAAATATACTGTAACGTAGTTTTTGATTTTGTAATTTTTAATAATTCATGATGAAAAAATATTTTGTCATTTTATTCCTTCATTCACTTGGTGTCGGTTACAAACAACATCACAAACATTGCTCTGATCACAAAGTAAGTAGCTAAAGCACTTGTGTTATGGAAATCAGAGACAACGGTGGTATCACAAACACCCAGACCTGAGCCAATATAGAAAAATTCGTTTTCTAAATTGACCCAATCGGGGATCGAACCCGAGACCTCAGAGATGGTGACACCTTGAAAACTGTGGCCCTACCATGAGTTGATGCAAACTGTTTACGTTACCGTAAACTATCGTTTTCTCTCTTTCACTCGCATTAACTGTGAGCAGTTTATCCGATAGTTTACGGTAGCGTAAACAGTTTGCATGAACTCATGGTAGGGCCACTGGTGTACAAAGCTACTCGACCACGGAGGTCGTCATTATGTGTGCTCCGGTTACGGAAAATAACGGTTACGAACAGTTGTTAAATATTTGCAATAAAGAAATGTTGTTACTGGACGTAAACAAATATCAAAATAAATATTTTCACATAATAATATTCTCGTAACTGTCGCATATTTGTGTCACATTATGACATAGTTTAAATGCGTTTCGCGAACGTAGACTATTCATATTTTCCACAAGGCCATGTCTGGTGGTAAGTGGGACAATTAATAAAAAGAATCTTCTATTTCCTCGAATTATTTGCTGAAGCAAAATGCTTGTCTAAAAAAACATGATAAGAATAGGTAGGACGTGGGAATATTAAATATTTATTTTTTGATAAGTGAGTAAGAACAAATAGTAATTCAAAAAACAATTAAATATTGCACTACAGGCATGGAATCACAGAACAGCCTATACATTTAGAAATAAAACACTTTTTACGGATTACGGCGCGTACATTATTAATTCAGGTGTTATTTTAGAAATATTTTGGTAGATAGGGATCAAAAGGGAGGCCGACACAACCTCTCTGAGTTTTCTTCCGCCAGTTCTTTAAGAGACCTCCCAATTTGTGAACTAGAGGTAGTTTCAGTAGGTAGCTAGATTTTGTTTTCTAAGGAACTTTAATCATATTAATTCAGTAATAACAATTAAAATCAGAACCAGAACAATTTAATAAACTTGTTGAATGCATTTGCATAAAGTTCTGAGCGGGTTATTTCATAAAATTACGAGCAGCTTTTTTGCTTTAGTCACACCTCGAACACTCTATACCAAAAGTGCGTTTTAGCTACAACATAAACAGATTACGTTTGTACACGCTGTGGGTGGGCGCGTATATGTGGACTGTAGATTAGGTAATTAGTGAAATTCACCGGTATGCTTGTTGAGACAGAAGGCAGGGTTTATTGGATAGCAAATGGCATATACAACTTTGTATTTGACTTAAAAACACTTATAAAAGTACGGGAACACAACCTACGCAATGGTAGCCGGAAGCGAAGAGAGGAGCGAGAAGCGCCCCTCCAAATGAAGTAGTGATGTGCAGTGAGAATAGTGTTGGGTAACATGCCAATACACGCTGCGAATGTGTGCGTGAACCTTTTAGGGTTGACTCTCAGCATCCGTAAAAAGTGTTTTTTCTTTTCATTTATTATAGTATAAAGATTTATTTTACATTTATTGTTTTTAACAGCGTAAAGAAATCCAAAGAGGTTTAAACAACAACGCTGTTGGAATGCTCGCGTTAGGGTTAAATATTTTAACTAATTTAGACTTAGAAAGAAGAAAAACTCTAATGAACTGTACGCGCGGAAGTCTTAGAAGTGCCTATACATATCTTAAAAGATTTTGTTTTCTAATTAAAGAAATAGGTAGGTACTGTGGGCATTTTTTCAATGATTATCCTATGGGATATATGGCCTATGGCCGTTCGTACGTAGATATAATCGAAGTCGTTATTTACAATTTATATTGACATAGTTTCGCGTTTCATTGCCGAAACTTCACAACACAAGGTATAAATCTTTCTAACTAATGTAGCGACAGACGTAGATTTACGATATGAACGATTTGTTCTAAGAAACCATTAAAATTGATGCTTCTTATTTCATTATATTTAAAGTCGAAATTCGCGACACCTTTACATCAAAAGTAAAGTTTCTGTTGTCGCAGCAAGAATTTACATACAACATTTTACAATATATCGAAAACAATGGCTTTTGTTTAGAAAAACTTGACATGAGAAATAAAAATAGTTTTTATGTGGTCGTAAATTAAGATTGGGTTCCGATCCGATTCTTGATTTAAAGAATAGTCGGTATTCTTTTGTCTTCCTTTTTTTTTTAATTGGAAGTTTTCGAATTGAACGATCGATCGAAAACCGAATTTCTGTTTCGAAACCTAGGTGACCTGAGGTATGTTGATTTTTCGTACCACGTCACTTGACTTTTAGATATTTCCGATTTTCGATTAAAATGGTTCATAATCTAATCAATGTCGATAAACTTTATTTTTTGACGCTGGTAGCATACTAGAAGACAATCGAATTCTTTATCTTTTATTGATTAAGATAATTTGTTAGACATAATCAATTGTTTGATACGTAAAATTACAGCAATTACTTTAGCTGTAACACTGTATGTTTTGTAATTGTGTTATATTGACTGAAATATTATTAAAGTACGAAAATATTTTATCAATGTGATCAACAAATACGGTAACTTGCAACATACTCAATTTGTAAAAATTAAGTACTTACTCACATGTCATTTACGTATGATTACTGGGAAGAAGAATTTAGTTTTTACATTGATTTGTTTTATTTAATTTTGATACAGACACAGGAAGGTAATTCCATTCTTTGGCTATGCGTATTATGAAAGGAAATTGGATGTCCGGTCCAATGCTCTGACCGCTGAGCTACCGAGTCACTAGTGGGAACGTCGAATTTCTTCTAGTATATCAACTTAGAGGATGTTTACTTAGAAGACCATATCTCAAGGCTTTATCTTTCATTTCCGAAAATGACAATACATCTCTATAACCACAAAAGTTTTCGGAAAACCCATAATGACACGATTCTACAGCCATCAACCATTAATTCCGAGAATTGCTTAAGTACTTTAGTCTTAATACCGTTTTGAAACTGATAGAAAGAATGAAAACTTCAGAGTTATCCAACAAATATTAGAGACTGACAGCAGAACTGATGAACCACCGAAAAAATACCTCTTGTATTTTATTTTTATATTTGACAACATCACATACATTGCTCCGATTCCAAAGTAAGTAGTAGCTAAAGCACTTGTGTTATGGAAATCAGAAACAACGGTGGTATCACAAACACCCAGACCTGAGCCAACATAGAAAAGTTCGTTTTCTAAACTGACCCAACCGGGGATCAAACCCGGTACCTCAAGAGATGGCAACACCTTGAAAACCGGTGTACAAAGACACTCGACCACGGAGGTCGTCAAATAGGTTTGCCATGAACTGTTTCTTTATTCAGTGTCACATGGATGCCTACTTAAAATTGACTATCATAAATAAAATTGGTGTTTAGCAGATATTTTAGATTCTTAACTCTATTATTAGTAATAATACGTAATAGCGCGTAAGCTGTGGATCGGTAGCGCTACATCTCTATGACATTACGATGACGTCACCTCTGTTTCGCAAGAGTATGACAAAGTGCTTGAGAGTTGGATCACAGTACAGATTAAGCAGCAGTATCGTGTCTCACCAGTGTCCTTGAAATAATAACATACAGCCGTATGTATAAAGTTGTTCAGTTTGATATACCATATTGGGCATTAGGGGTATTTTGTAACACTTTGTATACCATATTCGGCATTAGGGGTATTTTTGTAACACCTTGTATAGGGACCATCAAACTGAACAACTTTTACTATGGGGCCAACTCTGAAATCGCGAAAAAAAATCAGCTGTTTCATACAAAAATTAAAATTGAAAACATCAAAATGTATGAAACAGCTGATTTTTTTTTTGCGATTTGAGAGTTGGTCCCATAGTACCTATATACCATATTCGGCATTAGGGGTATTTTTGTAACATGTTGTATAGTCACTTACACTTGCTAGTCCCTCTTGAATATCAAAAATGTTATTACTGGTTTCCATAAAAATAAATCCAAACATCAATACACTATTCGTTGACAATTTGGTGCCATTTCGTTCTGAAGTTATGCGCTTACATACATTTCAACGATTCACTTTGTATAGATAGATGTTATAAAATAATGCTGTTTTCGCAGTTCAACTTGATCTGCTGTAATGCGTACAAAGACGGAATAAGTATCTCCTTATTTCTACTGTCGTTGGAGGTACAGTCACGTCTATAAATATGTATACAGTTTAGAATTTTGTCACTCTAAAAGCTATTACTTTTTTGAACAGAAATCAATGACAAAATGACGAATATAACACAATGATAAAGTTCTAAACTGTATATATTTTTTTGGACGTGACTGTACTTGAACACTGTTCGAATCGGTCACCAAGTAGTAGCCATAATATTCATATCCATGTTTAAGTGGCGACTAAGTTAAGATTACAAACAAGCAAATGGCAAAATGTTTGTTTTAATTTATTCTTATACTTAAACACTTTGGTAAGCTAAGCTTGAAATATTTATATTATTTCGTAACTTAAATATGATAACGACAAAACTTAGTCTCTAATACATTTTTTTATATCTATCTAGGCATATAAGTCGATGAATTGAAATTTACAGTGAAATTGCATTTTAGAGAATGCTGAACTGATTCAGTCTAGCTGTTCTTCATAGCTCACTCACAGTACGGAATAACTTATTTTAAGTAGGTTGAATAAAATTTCGATAAGAAGTATTTAGCAATATCAGTTGTCCCATGGGACTACTGGGACATAATTTAAAAAAATATTGGTATCAGTTGTTCCATGGGACTAGTGGGACATAACCATCCCACCTGTGCCATCACGGGACTGGGTCAATGGGACTAGTGGGGACATAATCATCCCACCTGTCCCATCATGGGACTGGGTCAATGGGATTAGAGGGACAGACAGAACTAACGTCGAATTTAAATAAGCAAAAAATGAATCAAAATAAGTAAAGGCACAAAAGAGTCATACAGACACAACTATTATAAACTAGATTAATCATTTGAAATTTTGAGATTTAAGCATTCACTATGCTATTTTTATATAATACTAAATAATATACTAGAAAAAATCTGGTGCGAGTCCTATTTTTTCTAGTATATTATTTAGTATTATATAAAAATAGCATTGTGAATGCTTAAATCTCAAAATTTCAAATAGTTAAAAAGCTTTCTCATCTTAATCAACTGTTTAAAAATATCTGGAAAGATGTTCAGTTGAATGTTGAAGTTAATTCCTTCTACATTGGTGAGATGGCGCTGGCTTGCAGCGTAAGAGTTGATATACTAGAAGAAATTCGACGTTCCCACTAGTGACTCGGTAGCTCAGCGGTCAGAGCATTGGACCGGTTATCCAAAGGTCGCGGGTTCGATTCCCGTCCGAGAACATGATCTGGTGCGAGTCCTATTTTTTCTAGTATATTATTTAGTATTAGATTAATCATAATACTTATTTGAAGTCTTTAACACAGTTCTCTACATAGCATCGTATTATTTTTTTTTTATTCACTCTCTCCTTGTCACTTTTCACCTCGACGATTTATCTTAATTACATTTTAAACTTTATTTTTATTTCTTGTGGCGCCTCGCATTGCGAAACGGCCGGTGTCAGCTTTTAAACTCGTTCGGATTACTGATAAAAATAACTGTTTTTTTTCTTGAAACGGAATAAGTTTTTTTTTTAACTTTTGCAGGATGCAAACTTGATGTAAACTGTCTGGGTCGAAGGAATTTGTTACTGCAATAATTAATTTTACTGGCGACTACCAGAGTCGCAAAAACTTTCCTTTAGTCCTCAGTACCACAAGTTTAACTTTGTATGATTTTGTTTCTTTGATGATGTTGTAAGTTACTATTGAATCGACTCCAATATTTCTATTGACAATTTTTTAAAGCTAAAAGTTATATTTTATTTAAAATCCAAGTGACTCTTTAAGACAAAAAGGTATTAAAAAAACAAATAATAAACTACTGTGTCTGAAATACGTTGAAGTTAATTTATGCCTATTATTAACATCAACATTATTAAATAAATAAGTTGCTCCATTTTACTATTTTTAGGGAAGTACACATTTTGTAGCAATTTTTCATTAAGGCAAGGCCAGTTCACGAAATCTACTCTTTCACTATCTCTTTGGAATATGGTTGATTATTGCATAGCTTTAAGGCCCCTATATACCTCAAGTGGCGCCCTCATTTTAATTAAATTGATAAGTATTTGATTACACCGACAACCGGTGTCGGTTCACGCACGATCTAACTCCTGAGGATGCTCCGGGTTGGGGCGAAACACGTGTAGAGTAGCCTAATTGGTGAAGGTGCAAGGTGTGTCGCTGTCATGCTAAATGCAAGTATTGTGCACTGATATTTTTGTGGTGTGCATGTGCATTTTTTTGCGGGCGGGCGGGCGGTGCATCCTGCATATATTTTTTGCGGGAGTAAGCTACATATATTTCTCTTTTCACAATAATTAAATTGATTGCTCGCTAAGTACATAATGTATCGAAAATTCACATGTACAGATTGAAGTTAAGGTTCTATAGTTTATTTACAAACAATAACCTCAGTATAATATAGTTCATTGTAGTAGTAGTCAAAGCGAATAAATTTAATTAAAATGAGGGCGCCACTTGAGGTATATAGGAGCCTTAATTGTCGCTTCGCCAGAAATTCTACGAAATTTATTAATTTCTAGAATACTGGATCATTTATTAAAAATCTACATGGTTATTGTGTTAGATCAATGTATAAGCTATACTTTTTGCATTAAAAACGTATCACTGTCGTTGAAAATTACGAGATCTGGCGATTTGAAGTTTATTTTTATAAGTTTTTATGGTGTTATTCGGGATTTCTTAGCAGAGTTACCACGCAATTTTTCAATATTCTGTTCAGTTATTTTATTTCTTTGTTTCTTTTTCAGTCTACAGTTATTTTTGTGAAGTAGAATTCTACATCAGTTCTTCACATTGGAAGCTCAAAAATCGATATTTTCGTCAGATCGTGAACAGGGGGCTAATTGTCTAATTTATAAATCTATCGCAATCGCTTTCATTTGACAGTTGGATCCGACACATTGCTGCATTTCTTTGGTAAGTTTTTATTTGTGCCAAAAATAAGCATCAATGTGTTTCATCCTGAAAGCGATTGCGATAGATTTTGAAATTAGACAATAGAATGGCTGGTCTCGCTTTAAAACTTATTATTTACTAGAGGTGTACTTAAAGTAATATCAACAATAAATATAAATTTATAGAGATGTATTTTCAGTAATCTTAATGCAATTGCATAAATCACAATGATTACATTCAATCAATCATTATCGTAAATATCAGAAATAACTAAATTACCGCCTTTATTATGGGATGTTATTTAATTTAGCTCTATTTACTAAATGTTTAAGGTAGCTTTTGGCTTATAGAACATATTTCTGGAATCACAATTCATATTTCATTAAAAGAAGGTAGGCATAATGATTAATGACCTTCATAAGAATTATTTATATTTGGTAGAAGTTTTAGTAGCTTAACGCCAGAATGCTGAAACATCCTGAATCTTGAAACTTTCGATTTATAAAACTTTATATTTCATACGCTTTCCATATTGTGATCTTGTGACCTTTCGATCGATGTTACGTATTCGATGACACAGAGTTTAGATGTAAGTAATTCGATGTGGCGACTCTAAAGTATATTAAAACATGGACAAATGTTTATGTCTCTTGGTCTAAAAATATGTCAATATTACCTATAGCGAAATGGAGGAATGGAGAAACTATGAAATCGCGAAAAAAAAATAGTTTTACATTTTGATATTTTCGATTTTAATTTTTGTAAGAAACAGCTGATATTTTTTTTGCGATTTCAGAGTTGGTCCTATAGTAAAAGTTGTTCAGTTTGATGGTCTCCATCTACCATATTCGGCATTAGGGTTATTTTTGTAACATGTTGTATGAAGAGTAAATTAAAAAAATACGGCATCGATTTCATCTCACAACGCAAGAAATGATGACATAATTTATATAAAAACTATAGTGATGGAAATAGGGCAAAACGGTAGAATTGTCGATTACATGGTTTAATTTAAACAATGAAACGAAATGCCTTTTATTAAAACATGGCAAGCACATTGTTTGTTTGCATTTAACGCAATAAGTGATGGTAAATATTTTTGTTATAAAATGAGTCATTCTTCATTCAGCCGCAATGAGTCATTAAAATTATATTTTTACATTATCTGCTCGTCAATGGCATATTATGTGTCAAGCAATCCTTTCCTAAAGTAAGTCATTACTGCCCCACTGTCTAGCCGCGGGTCATAATTTTGTACTGAATATCATTTTTTCCCATGGGAAATAATGTGATTTGAATTTGGAATGCAACCCATGTAGTAGTGCTTGATCGAGGTTGGTTTCAAAAATGTTTAGGTGCAATGAGTTTTTATTCTGAGTTAGGCTGTATGTTATCTTTTTTTTGCACTGCCTACAAATTAAAAAAAAAAACATTAAAACTTTTTACCAAGAAGGATCGAACTGACCACTACAGAATAGACGACAAAAAAATATTAAATAAATACTTAAGTACTATGGTTTCAATTGCCTCGCAGAAAGTATAAAAAGAAGAGTATGCATCGCGGGCTTAAATGTGTATTTGTCTTGGGCGATCTTGAAGCCCTCGTACTCGAGTTTCAATATAGTATAGCGCCCGGGACATAATACACTACTTAAAGCCACTGTTGCATAATCTACTATTACCAGATGATACAGTAAGTAATTTCAGGGCCCTATTTAGTAAAAGTGACAATTTGACACCAGTCATGACAATTTTATATTCATTGCGTCAAACAATTTGAAAATAGAACAAAATACTCGTAGCTACACCGCAAACGTAAACCAAATTGTCATGACAATTGACAAATCTTTACGTTATTAAATAGGGCCCTGATTAAATGATAATAAAAATATATGTTCAATTATTGCACAAAAACAAAAGTTTTTTTTTAAATTAACGTAACCCTAGTTTTAGAACATTAGTATCAGGAAAAATGCAAAAACAAAACATGTTTTATTCAAGAATTTTATATTCTATATGTGAATATAAATTCTTGGTTTTTTTCTATTGATTCTTTTTCAGTCAGACTTGTAAAAAACAAAGATTAAGACAGACATGTTATTTCTTAAAAAAATATTTGGTATCTTAACCTTCATATAACATCGGCAACCTTCAACGGATTTTCTTGAATCGAGTCGACAATATGAATACCTACTGTGCTACGCCATCGCTTTGACATCAGCTGATAACAATTAAATATACATTACACAACAATATTTTGTTCTTAAATTTGACAACATCACATACATTGCTCCGATTCCAAAGTAAGTAGCTAAAGCACTTGTGTTATGGAAATCAGAGACAACGGTGGTATCACAAACACCCAGACCTGAGCCAATATAGAAAAGTTCGTTTTCTAAATTGAGCCAACCGGGGATTGAACCCGGGACCTCAGAGATGGCGACACCTTGAAAACCTGTGTTCAAAGCCACTGGACTACGGAGGTCGTCAAAAATTAACGTCAAAATCCAATAAGTATTAAAACACGAGATTTGATACAAAAATTTAAGAAATAATTCACAGGTCGGTTCGAGGGTCCAACGGGTAAACAATAACCCGCCTTCCCCCTGCTTCCAGCTTTCAGGGGACTCGGGGAACTAGGTGAAATGGTTCCGATTAGGGAGACTGGGTCGACGACTTGGTAGGCGACTTGCTGCTCTATTTTAGTCAACTAGCACTCTTTATCGACAATCGCTTTTAAAATCGAATCGCTACCTCATTGGAATTAGGTTTGTGATTAGATTTACAAGGGATTGTCGATAAAAAGCAGTAATTTACTTAATTCAACCAGCAAGTTGCCTGTCAAGTCAACACGTGTAAATTCGGTGTAATTTAAAAAATTGATCATACTTGTAGTTATAAATTCTGACTTCCAAAATCATCAAATTCCGTTCTTACACATATAACGCGATTAGAGCCTTAAATCAAACGTGCCGGAGTTGAGATACTGGTTATACTTAACAAACAAGATTACTCTGTTGACTCAGGCACATCAGGCGCTAATTAGACAATCCATACTGACCTTGGGATGCCATAGGCTAACTCATACAGTATATCTATTGCTGAAGAATTCACTTAATACTAGAGACAGATTTATGAAGTAAGATCACTTTATCACATCTTTTATCTATCTAATGGAATGCAGTTCGTTGGTAAGCGTTAAGTTGGCTTGACAATGGCTGGGCCTATTTGGCAATTTCTTTTTTATTGTTACTAATCCGAATTGTTTTTTTTTATTTTGTCTCAACTGAACTTTGTAATTTTCCTATTTTTATTGAAAAAGTTATAGGAAAGATAGTGAATACCAAACAAAACTAAACAGTTATTTTTTAATAACTTTTCAACAAGCTTTTCACAAATTGACAAAACGATTAACTGTTTTGAAATTAAGAAACTACAATGTCTTGATGTCGATTTAGCTATTTTGGGATTGAGATGTTTTATTGTTGCTAGTAAATCTCAACTTATCAACGATATTTTTCGTGTACTAAAATGTAGGTCAGGATAACTTAACATAAATACATTTTCCAAATATTTTCAGTATTTCGTTATCTACCAGGAACCACAATATAGAGTTCAAACTGCATCGCTGCGTCGTGCATTAGACTAATGCACCATATCGAGATGAAAGTCTCTTATTACTAGCCAGGGCTGTCACCAGTAGAAAATATTAGAGATTATTGACCGAGCGAAGAGTCTCCGTTTCAGCTTGGGCAAACATTATTTCGTATGTCCATCTGTTCTCCTTGGTCGCATTCGTGCGTGTCTTCAGAAGCGCTCATGGTGGAGCTTGACAGACTGATCGTACTCAATCACGTTTGTTAAGCAACGCTCGGTCCGGCCAGGTGTCGGATGGGTGACCGTTAAGTGGCATTACAACTGAGCGCTTCCGTGCTTCGAAGGGCATGTTAAACCGTTGGTCCCGACTGTTGTCATTTGATAACAGTCATTAGGCCAAGTCAGGCTTGATAAACTCTAACACCAGAGGTAGCCACTAATCCTCACACGATAATAAGAATAATAAGTGTTGCGACGTGATTGACACTAGTTGTTACTATTATCTGTGTTGGTTCACGCACGATCTAACTCCTGAGGATGCTCCGGGTTGGGGCGAAACACGTGTAGAGTAGTCTAATTGGTGAAGGTGCAACGTGTGTCGCTGTCATGTTAAATGCAAATATTGTGCACTGATATTTTTGTGGTGTGCATGTGCATGTTGCGGGCGGGCGGGCGGTGCATGTGCATGTTGCGGGCGGGCGGGCGGTGCATCCTGCATATATTTTTTGCGGGAGTAAACTACAGATATTTTTCTTTTCACAACTATTATCTGTATTTATTTTAGCAAGATTTTAAATAAAATTATTGACAACCCTAAGAGGAACTTTAAACTTTTAGCCCGGTGAAAGGTTTGCTAGGAACACAATTATTGACCTAACGATCTATATGATATAAAGATAAGTATTACGGTAATAGTATGTCTGCAGTGTTAAACTAGATTTATTTACTTGTAGTTGCATTAAGTATGTTAAATGTGCTTGCCTTAAACTTGCAAAAACAGGGAGTTGGGAATAAACTTTTTCAGTTGTTTGTTTTTGAAAAAACCGGGACAGACCGAGATGATGCTCTCACGTGTTAATATTTTTTTTACGTTTCGTTTCACGCGATAAGATGCTAACTCGTTTAGCGCCGGCTGCCGGCGCTGGCGCCGATCGACGTCGCCACAAGGGCTGCCAGCAGTAGCTATAGAAATAATTATTTAAAACACAACTTTCTGTTCTTTCGTTTGCTTTGAAAAGAACTGCTAGTAGCCTTGAACTTTGTTTGCATCTAAACTCACACCAATAAGCAACATGAATCTGTCAAAATTATACCTAAGTAGCAATACATTTTATTAAAAAACTAAATTTTAAAATAATAAATACCTAAATAAATTAGTATTTTTTATAACATCAGTGGCTGGCAACACGACCGACAAACGCGAAAGAGCGATAGATAGAGTCAACTGTGTGTGCATTTTAAGGCATATGGCGACAGAACCCTAGCCAAACGTGTACCTGTAAACAATCTGCCTGATGACCTCATAACACTAGTTAGTATAAAGCGCCTTAAAAAATAATAACCTGTTAAATTCCTAAAATTAATAAGCATTAGGTACTTTTATGAGTTAAATGTGAAGAAATTAATTCGCTTTTAATTACATATTATTGTGTTACCTTTTAAGTAATTCGCATTAATTACATATTAAATAGATAGGTATTTACTAAACATTTTAGATTATAAATGATCTGAGGGCCTATTACAAAAAAAAAACATCGCAATAAGCGTATGATGTTGTCCCACTTCGTGACATTATTATCTCATGTATAAGGTTCAAAATCAAGTAAAACATCGTCCGACTACCGTAACTCTTTCTTTTAATAGGCCTTCACTCGCAGACAAACCTACTGCTAGGTTTTGCGAGACAGTGTGAACAGAAGTGTATTTTATTTCTAATAATAAATAAATAAACAATTGAATGCACATAAAAAATATCACATCCCAATTCGAACTCACTGATGTGTCTTCTTAATTGGGCTTTGATGGTTTAGGTATGTGACAGACAAACAAACAAACAGAAAAAAGCAGTAGTTCAGTCCAGCAGCATAACACCACCGAAACGCGATATGGTAGATCTATCAATTTATCTGTCAAAATACAATGAATTTTGGCATTAATTTTTATTCAAGTGCACAATAAGTTTAATGTTTAGTCGAAACTTTATTTTAATAAAGTAGGTGATACATGAATACTGTGTAACACTTAAAAGTAAGTGTGTCTTATTTTGAGATGCAAATATTTTAATAAGCATGCATTCATAGTCATATTCAAAGTATTCTGCTCATTTAAATGACAAAAGGTATGTTTGGTCTGAGAAATATACCCAGAAGTAATAAATTATTAAGAATGGTATGCTTTGTGTGGTATACACATACACACAGTCAGTGTGGCCATATTTGAAATTACAAAAACGTACATAAAGACTCCAAAAACGATCTAGTTTCCCAATAAATGCCGTACCTACAGACAAAATGTACAAAGTGGTACTTAGAAGGTACCTACCTACGCTTACATTTTGCTTGATTATAAATTAATACCTTCTTTAAGAGCGTTTAGTCTGCACACTAGCGTCGCTATTGGAAAAGAAATCATAGTGCTTAAATAAGGACAAAATTGTGAATTATCTTGTAGTGAGAAGAAGCTTTATGGTTTAGCTTTTTATCGCTTAAACAATATTTTATAGCCTGTCGTTTTAATGGAGTTACTGACCACAAAGCTTCTTCAAAGTGCACTACAGAAAGATAATTCACAATTTCATCTTTATTTAAAAACTTAGTTTTTTTAAACAACTTTGCAATTTTCTCAATGGTGGCGCTAGTGTGCAGACTACGCGCTCTTAAACATTATTTGCATTTCCACTTTTCATTATTTAGATCCATCGGCATTTGTTGATATTAAATCAGTAATACTTAAGACAACATATTTTCCTAAATAAACCAAACCAACCAGCAATGCCGAATATGGTAGATAGGTAAGAGGGGATGTTTGACCAGTAGGTATCATTTTTTTTTTTTAAATAATACTAAATACTACCAAATACTTTATCCTCTTTTTATTCATTCATTTAATTAAGTATTATTAGAAAGGTGTGAAACTTTGATTGATTACAATAATATATATAGTCAAAGGTGTGGAATTATCATACCACGGAGTGACACGGACGGACCAGGGGTCTAATTGTCTAATTTCAAAATCTATCGCAATCGCTTTCATTTGACAGATGGATGTGACACATTTGCTGCATTTCTTTGGTAAGTTTTTATTTATGCCAAAAAGAAGCATCAATGTGTTACATCTTGAAAGCGATTGCGATAGATTTTGAAATTAGACAATAGAAGGGACGATTCTAACGGCCTTACCACAATAGATTATAAAACACTGTTTAATTTAGACACTGTTTAAATGTGATGCCGTCTTTTTCAAACAATATTGTTAAAAAAGTGACAGCATCACATTTAAACAGTGTTTAAGTTAAGCACTTGTTGAACTGTGTTTTAAAATATTTTGTGGTAAGGCCGTATAAATCATTGCTGTTTTAAATACACTGGCCTTCAAAACTTAGTACCACACTTATAAAATTGTATAACTTTTAAAATACACAAGTAATAATTTCACAATAAATAACAACTTCACATCGATAATCTTATTGAAAAAAAACTTTTTTTATTTCAAATCTCTAGCTTCTCAATTTTAAAAGTGTGGTAGGTACTTAGTTTAGAAGGCTAGTGTATTTTTTATACCATGGCATCACTAATGTATTCACGTCAAAATAGTCCATTACAATATTTCACGGTTTGAATTTCGAACGTTTTGTTTTTCATTTAGCAACGAATTTACCGGTCAAGTGGCCATAGAGAAAATATCCCGCTCTAGTTTCTGGCACTCGCTTGGCGTCCACAGATTTATTGTACCTATATTTTTATTTTAACTTTCTAGGCCTATAAAATATTGATTGTAGTCTGGTCTAAATTTTTTATTGGACTGTTAGTCTATTTACAAAATTATCGACCTTATAAAACTTTTCTTTCTCTTTTACACTCAGGTATATTGAAATATTTTATTACAGACAATGGTGTCGATTCGGTTGGCACGACGACTTAACTAAATTGACAGGACTAAATTTAGTTTTAGCATACTGTTCTTGTCTTTTCGATACATAAAAAAAAGGATGGAAAACTAAATTTAGTTTAGTCCTGTCAATTTAGCACCATTGTTTATTACGTTCTTTCATTATAATTTATTGCATAGGATGCACTTAAAATATAGTCGTTATTTCTTTATAATTTCAGCAGTAATTATTTCACATAGTATGTATATCACAACAAAATAAAAGTAAAAGCACCCAAACTTTTCCATTTCGTTTTAATATTTCGTTTGTCCATTAACATCGATCTACAGGCCATCAAATTAAAAAAAAATACTCATGAATAATTTTCACGCATCATTGAAAGATTTGCCAGTGTCAATATTGGAAAAGTCAAATAAATAAGATTCATTTTTCCATGTCAAAATACGGCGGCGCCGCCGCCGGCACAGAAATGTGATAATCTTTTAATCTGAGATAAGTAGCCGGAAGTTTAAAATAAAGAAATGTAATATGGCGCCAACTTCAATCTGTCAAGTTACATTTGTTTGATCTTCGGTCAATCTTTGAAAACTTGTTTGGTGATTTGGCGTTCTATTTTTAGCAACCGGTGAATGTTTCAAAATCTTATATATATAGGTACCTCAAAGTGGCGCCCTCGTCTATTACATTTATTGCTCGCTAAGTACATAATATTATATCGAAAATTCACGTGCACAGATTGAAGCTAAGGTTCTATAGTTAATTTACAAACAGTAACCTCAATAAAATATGTAAGGAGGATGAATTTTTTTTTCGTATTTCGAGGGAACATTCCTTGGAGAAAATTGTTCAGTTTTAACAACAGTATCACCTATTTCAGTATTGTTACCTAATTTGCTACCACCTTATGTTATACAACATGTTACCAAAATACCCTTAATGCCGAATATGAACAACTTTTACTATGGGAAAATCAGCTGTTTCATACATTTTGATATTTTCGATTTTAATTTTTGTATGAAACAGCTGATTTTTTTTCGCTATTTCAGAGTTGGTCCCATAGTAAAAGTTGATCAGTTTGATGGTCCTTATATCTGCCATATTCGGCATTAGGGGTATTTTTGTAACACGTTGTATGTATTTACATTCGGCATTAGGGATATTTTTGTAACATTATGTTGTAGAGTTCGTTGTAGTGGTAGTTAGCAAAAGAGCAAAAAGTGGCCACTTTAGACACTTTTGCCTACTACTGCTTGAAATATATAGCAATAAAAAATAAGATGAGGGCACCACTTAAGGGCTATAGGAGCTTTAAAAAGAGGCCCAATATTTAAAAACTGTTTAATAATGTTACTATCACATTTTTACATTTCTGAGATTATGATGAAAAACGATAACTTACTCGTACTTTCTTTTTTGTAACGATATTAAAATCTGTCAAAAATGGCTCTTACATTTTTTTCTATAAGTAGTTAACTTTTATGCCTTAAAATTTTATTTTATAGAATAACCTACAAATTAAAACAATCGTTTAAAAACTTACACGACGCCATCTGTTTTAGGCAAACAGATAAAACAATACTTGTATGTAAAATGTGCGGCAATGACCCACTTTTATGTTGTTTGTCACAAAATCCTTTGAAAGTATAATCGGCCACGCATGTTTAAGGTCTTTTTATTAATAAGTACTTACTTATTATGAGTTTTTATTATTTGGTCATAAATACCGCGCGTACTATTAGATTTAAAGAAGAAAGATATTTTAATTAAATGTCGAGGTAATTCCTTACATTGATGAAATAACGCTGGCTTGCAGCGTGAGTGGGATATAGTAGAAGAAATTCGACGATACCACTACACTAGTGACTCGGTAGCTCAGCGGTAAGAGTATTGGACTGGACATCCAAAGGTCGCGGGACCGTTCGAGAATATGATCTGGTGCGATTCGTATTTTTTCTAGTATATTATTTAGTATTGTATAAAAATACTTTTGTGAATGCTAAAATCTTAAATTCAAAAAATGACATCAGTACTTATTATTCGGCGATTTATTATAATTTTCTGAATTACCAGCTTTTTTCAGGCCTGTGAAAACAATCTTCCTTCTTCCTCTAATGATGCAACTTTCAATTCATTAGCTAGGACTACTCTAATAAGGTACTTAGTTAAAAAAATATAATAAGGTACTTAAATACTTTTTGTTGGTTTACTCACAAGTGGAAAAAATGTGTTGCAAGCTTTTCACGCTGACTCACACAACCATTTTTATATATTAAAATCATAAGGCTGTAAACTATAAATGCCTTAACCGTTTCCGGTAACTCTCACTCTCGGCCTTCAATTTTCTAATTTTCTATTTCCATTTTTTTAACAAACAAAATTATAATTTGTAAATTTTAGATTATAGCATTCACAATGCTATTTTTTATGGTATATTTCCGAGTGACTCGATAGCTCAGCGGTCAGAGCATTGGATCGGACATCCAAAGGTCGCGGGTTCGATTCCTTCGTTCGATAATGTCATTATTTGATAGAGAGAGGTTAATTTACGGGATTTGGAACACCTTTATTCTCGTGAAAATAATGTTGTCATGATATTTATAAATTTATAAATACGGGCCTAAAATTATGAAAATATTATGTTCATGAGAATGACGGCGTTCAAATCGCTAACTTAACCGCTATCTTGTTTCGACACAATTTTTGTATGTGGATGTTTTTTTTCTTTTTTTTCGTATGATATCTCCCTGCGATCAGTCGCCAGACTATAGGTAATGTATGTTTCGAGGCGTATACACGTATGTTTAGCGAGGTAGAGCCACTGCTCTATCTCCCCTTATTAAGGCAGCGCATCGGCTCTCTTCAGTCTTACAATAGGGTTGGGCTGCAAGAGTACACTCGATAGCGGGTTTGGGTGATTAGTTAAGCGCCACTTGTAGTTGTCTGAGTATCTTTTTGTGGAAGTGACGAGCGAAATGGTTCCAAGAACAAAACTCTTGGCCCGTAGGCCCTTGGCTTTGCGAACGCACTGCTTTGAAATAGAGCTCTGTGATTGTTATGGCCCATTATGGCCATCATTCTTATCCACTCATAAGGAAGGCCTGTGTCCCAGAAGTGAGGACATAAAAATGGCTGATAGTCATATGAAAAATGAAAATTAATAAAACCAAGGCCAATTTATTAAGTCTTTTATTTTTAATTGCGAAAATTTCAAAATTGCTTATTTCCATGTCAAAACAATACTTTTAATACGGTTATAGCGCTATCCAAGAACTTTAAACTCTTGGCGTTATCATAGTGTTGATTCAAATCACTGTGTTACGTACCTAACCTAGAGATAATCAAATATCGATCGATATCAAATATTCTAAGTACCGGTAACTAATGCTATATTTATAACTCTGATAATAAAAACACCGGTAGGCCTAAATACTCGTAATGAATTGTCAACGATAGTGTAAGCACCATTTACGGATGCCAGTTTTTGGACGGATTGTCAAATTTTTGGGTAATTGCGAGTTTAGAAGTTTTTTTCTGTAGCACAGAATTTTGAAAAGTATGTGGCTTATTTTTGTAAGAAGTGCCTCATCACATTAAATTATTTTTTTTGGCTTTTTCTTGATTTTCTACATTATGAGATCTTAAAAAGCACTTATGCAATAATTCAACACTAATAAAGAAGAATTTAGTCTTTTTTGTTGTTGTTATGATTGTTTTTCTTATTTCAACGGTGCAATTGTTTTTTAAAATATTTCATATCTACAATTTACTTAGTACTATTTCAAGTTCTACACATAATAATATGTGAACTAAACAAATAATTGTTATGTAAAATTGTGTTTTACTCACTTGTTAACCATGGCAGCTTTTGTTAACACTAACACTAAAGCACAGCCTGAAGAGACCAAACGAAATGTTAATTAGTCAATACAGACGCAAATCAGTCAGTTTCACGCACAAAAAAATTAATTAAAAATTATCATCTGGCCATTATGGCTACGAGCACTGACTGTTAATGATAAAAAAAAAATTTTTTATAAAGTTTAATTACTTTTCGATCTCGAATTTCCCGCGCGATTCAAAATTCGAACGGCAAGCGTCAACGTAGAGTGACGATCGCATACAGACTGCGCCTGAACGCGCGATCATCTGATTTTAATACCGCGAAAACATAATACACATACACATAATAACATTGTTGTGATTATCATATTATAATAATATATGTTTCAGAGCTGAAGTGGCATATTTCTGTAAATAAGACGGAACAAACACGCATCAGACAAAAATAAATTCAGTAATTGTACTGTCTTGATTGTAAAGAGGGTTTATTCACCGTTTAAAAACAAAAATACTTAAGTACCTATATACTTTTAAAAAAAACGTGCCAAAGATTTGCTTTTTACAAAATTTCTCATAATTTTATTTTTGCATGTACTTACTTACCTACCCATCATCTTTTACTGCAATCATAGCAAGTGTCAGTTTGATAAATAATAACAATAACAAAAGTATGACTTATCTCCACTTTTTCCTATAATAAAATTCCAATGAGTTGAGTATAAAAGAGTATAAAATTACAACAGTTTTACTTATTTAAATTACTTACCATAATACTTAGGTAAGTAAAATAACTTTAAAGTTCAATTTCAAGGTCAAGTGTTTTGACTGATAATGTACTTATTTCTAGAATTCATTCGCCATGGGAAAGTCACCGTCACTTATCAAAATATATCGCAAAATCTGAACACGCTTTTTATCAAGAAAATAAACAGTGAAAAGAATTTATTTCCCACTAAAGATACGCCCGTTATCACTATGCGCATGCGATTGTAAGCTTAGTAGCTAGGTATGTAAAATATAAATAAAAATATGTTTACAAGGTGTTACAAAAATACCCCTAATGCCGAATATGGTATAGGGACCATCAAACTGAACAACTTTTACTATGGGGCCAACTCTAAAATAGCGAAAAAAAAATCAGCTGTTTCATATATTTTGATATTTTCGATTTTAATTTTTGTATGAAACAGCTGATTTTTTTTTTTCGCGATTTCAGAGTTGGAGTCTGACAAAGCTGATAAGTTTCTTGCGCCCATTCTTCTTTGTCAGCTAAAAAAGTCTCCAATGGGTAGTAGGAAAATATAGACAATTCAAAAGCACTTAATAATATCTAAGTTTAGTTAATTAACGAATTTTTCATTTTCATTTTCATTTTTCAATCATCTTTATCATCAACTTAAAACGTATCTAATAAAAGCAAGACAATCATCAATTTGTTTAATTCTACCGCTATTACCAAAGTCAGCCTTTAAATAATAAATTTCACTGAATTACGAGTTTTGTTTGATTATTTGTTTCATTTTAGCATTTCTAACAAGGAAACTGTACTAATTAGTTAAAATATAAAAAGTTACTAAATAATATACTAGAAAAAATAGGACTCGCACGATCATGTTCTCGGACATGATCTGGTGCGTGACCTATTTTTTAATTTTTTCTAGTATATTATTTAGTATTATATAAAAATAGCATTGTGAATGCTTAAATCTCAAAATTTCAAATAGTATAAAAAGTTACTTAATAATTTACGCTATGATAAAAATCTTGCTTTAGGTAATACCTTAATTTTTTTTAACAAACTTAATTAAATTAAATTGTCTCAGTCTACCTTCAACCGTCATTATGTAATTTTGCCTATAAGTATCACATATAATATCATAAAACACAAAAGTTTAAACATCTATCAATAAATATTGCTATTTATGACTATTCCGCTAACATTGAATTCATTCCCGAATTCAGGGAACTCTTTATGACTTACCTACTTGGAATTAATACATTAAAATAACTATACAGCACACAAACAATCCCAATCATATTATACATATTTCCCCTTAACATCTTAGTCAATGTAATTCTTATTTATTAAACAATAAGCCCAGCTGACTGATTCATCATAGCTCAGCTTAAACCACTGGCAGACTGGATGGATCAAACTGAAACTTTTCATTATACGAGGTGTTACAAAAATACCCCTAATGCCGTATATGGTATATAGGGACCATCAAACTGAACAACTTTTACTATGGGGCCAACTCTGAAATCGCGAAAAAAAAACAGCTGTTTCATACATTTTGATATTTTCGATTTTAATTTTTGTATGAAACAGCTGATTTTTTTTCGCGATTTCAGAGTTGGTCCCATAGTAAAAGTTGATCGGTTTGATGGTCCCTATATACCATATTCGGCATTAGGGGTATTTTTGTAACATCTTGTAGATAGGTGTTATGTCATAGGCATCCTAAAAGATATATTATACAGGGTGTTAGTAGCACTTTAGCGAAAACTTTTAGGGCATAGTCGACTCATGATTCTGAGTCTATCTGAAGTGGAATTTTCCGTCGTAAAATTCATGAATAGTTTAGTGTTTTTTTTTTATTTGTCTTAGTTGCATAGAACCTATATTTACATAAAAGTAATTAAAATATCCAAATTTTATAAATCGACAATGTATGTACACACGGCGGCACCTCAGACTATACACGTTGACCTTGAGACCGCCTTTATGCACTACGTAATAAAAGCTGTTTTTGCAGTTTAACTGTATTATATAACCTGACGTGCTGTCGTGTGGTACATACAACAACAGCTATTTGCTTGCGTTCGAATGTCTAGCGTAGTGGCTTTGTTGCAAGCGCGCGCGCGCTCCCGAATCGAGTTGTTGCGCGCACAATCACATCTAAAAATATGTATACAATCTGGAACTCTGTCACTTTATTGTAGTTGTCATTTGTCATTTGATTTTTGTTCAAAAAAGTAATAGCTTTTAGATTGACAAAGTTTTAAGCTGTATACATATTTATAGACGTGACTGTACATATGGACCCTTCGCCACTGGTAGGGTAAGTTTATTACATTGGGATTGAAAGAAAATAGGTTATTTCAAAAAATATTGTTTTTATACTACCTGCTCGTCAATGGCATATTATGTGTCATGCAAACCTTTCCTAAAGTAAGTCATTTTTCCCATGGGGAATAATGTGATTTGAATTTAGAATGCAACCCTTGTAGTCGTGCTTGATCGATGTTGGTTTCAAAAAGTTTATGTGCAATGAGATCTTATTCTGAGTTAGGCTGTATGTTATCATGAAAAGTTTTTACGAAATTCATTTTCACCCGCGCACCAAGAAGGATTTATTTGAATGTCGAACTGACCACTACAGAATAGACGACAAAAACATAAACTCTAACCCAACTATAAATGTACCAAAGAATGTAACTTTGTCGTTGCACAATTGGTGTAATGTTTCTAACATAACTTTTAATTTTCAATAAATATTTTTAATTTTTCATATTTTATTATTCTAACTTTAAATAATTACTTAAGTACTTTCTTTATAATAGTCATTGGTTTCAATTGCCTCGCAGAAAGTATAAAAAGTAGAGTATGCATCGCGGGTTTATTTGTCATGTGTATTTGTCATGGGCGATCTTGAACACCTTGTGCTCAGGATTCTAGCCTTAACTCCCTCGCTCCGCTCGGGAGTTAACCATAGAATCCCTCGTACTCGGGGTTCAATAATAGCGCCCGGGACACAATACACTACTTTAAGCCCTTATTGCATAATTTACTATTTCCTTAATAATTTGGGAATCATTCCCCAATTCTAAGAAATTATCACTTAAAATCCAATATAGTATTATTATGATAATGTGATACGTATTAAATATATGTATTCCCTGAGATCTTTCCAAATACTTCGCAGAACCGTAAAACTCATATTTTTAGCGATAAGTGATCGGCATAAGCGAAAAATTTCTTTTGAAGAAAACCTATTAAATAAATAGGTCGTTAAAATTCAATGTTATGATAGCTGTTATGTGTAAACATGGGGTATATACGGAACAAAACAAAACATGTTATTGGGAACAATAACTACGTAGAAAACGTAAATTATTTATATCAATGAATAACCTGTTATTCATTGATATAAATAAAACGATACGTAAGGATGAAAATAAGCCTAGCACTATTGTAAAAAAACTTCTCCAAATTACCTTTACCACGAAAAGTTATCGAAAAAAATAACGCGCGTAAAAACATTCGATAGAGTAATTTTGTATGGGAAATTTGTACAGCGCCATCTACCGTCGGAAACCGAAATGAGATTTCCCATTAGAGAATTACTCTATCAAGCACTTTTACGCGCGTTTTTTCTCACAATAGCTGTTTATGCTAAGGGCACTGAAGTACTTAGGCAGTTTACTGATATTCTGACGTCCTGAAAGTAGGTAAGTAAACTAATACAAATACAAATTAGCAACGTGTTTAAAAGTGTTTAAAAAAAATCAGTAATTCCGATTATGGTAAAATGACGGATTGAATTAAGAACATGTAAAAAGAACAATTTTAGATACCCTTTTGACAAAATCTATTGGTACGCACACTTTAAAAGAACATAATTCTGTTTGCAATAACCACGTACCTGCAGGGTGTTTGGGAATACCCTTATAAAGCCGAATATGGTAGATAGGGTACCATGCACACTATTGCATGCACACAACACCGGAAAATTATTACTTATAAACCCTGAAAATCACCACTTTAAAAAAACTTGTGATAAACTGCATAGTGGTAACCCTAAAACGAAATTGTGTTTTGCTTTTGTCTATTAATGGGATTGTTTATCGAAATATTCTATTTGCGTTTAGGGTTGTCACTTTTGCAGTTTTCCGTACAAATAAAAAAATATATTTTCTCAGTTATGTGGTAACCACCACATAACATTCAGGGCATATTATAATAATTTTCCGGGGTTGTGTGCATGGTATCTACCAATCTACCATATTCGGCTTTCTATAGGTAACAGTTACAATGTACTTTATGGGTAACAGCCTGTGTAAGAATTTGCTTTATTAAATGTTTGGTTTTCATAAAATATAACATTAGCAATGTAAAACGAATACACTTGACTGCTTTCAGATTGTAATGGACAGTTGAAATTAAAACAAGACATTTCAGGTCAGGCGCATAACATCTTAGTCAGTAGGACATGATAATTAGAATTTATAATAAACAGACGACGGTACGCGCCGGGCACCGCCGCATTTCAAGCAAACGCGAGTATTTTACACGCGTTTGCTTGAAATGTGGCGGTGCCCCGCATCTCCGTAAACTCTCTCATCTCATCCAAGCCATATTATGTTTGAATTTAGCGCGGGCCGCACCGCCGCACGCCACGCGCGACGCCCCGCGTCCCCGTAAGCGCGAGCAGAACGCCTAAAATAATATTAGTAAATACCTAAGTAAGTAATTTTGAGATGTCGTATTTTAACGAAGATATTTGAACTTTGTAGAAATGTAATAATTAAAGAGATGTCGTATTTTAATTAATAAATTTAACAATAATAATAGCTTTTAATTTTATATATATTGTGTGACTTAAATTTTCTTATCACTTTCATTTTTCATTTTCGTCTAAAGTATTTGTTAAACAATCTTCTCTCAACTCTTTATTGAAATATTAATTTCTATAATACTACAAATGATTATCTCACATATATAACGAAATACTTTGATTAAATAACACAACATTGTTTAGATATTAGAAAACATATTTTTATTTATCTTAATATAAAAATAGCATTGTGAATGCGAAAAATCTAAATTTAATAACAACATTATTTTTAAATAACTATTTAAAAAGACCTACACTTGTGGCCAGATAATTAAGGACACCAATCGATTTTCATATAAACGAGGTAACTTTGAAGCCTTGGTTCTCCGCCAAGGATTGACCTAGCTGTGATCTGATGGTAGCCATCTAGAGAGCGAATAGAGGAAAATCAGATCGCAATACACACCCAGAGATATAAGGATCAGAGTCTCCAGTTTCAGGATTTCTATACATTTTTATGCTAATTTTGCGTTTTTTTTTACATATCCTCTAACTCTTAGAATGTTGATCGGATCACTTGGGTGTGTATAGCGATGTGAATTTCCTCTATTCACTCCCTAGATGGTCATTATCAGATCACAGATAAGTCATTCCTTGGCGGAGAACCAAGGCTGTAGCCTTGGCTAGCTACTCCTTTGTATGAAATATTACTGGTGTCTTTAATTATCTGGCCACCACCTTATACCGTCTACTGTTTACTAAATAGGACAAGAAATAGACTTTTGGACGTCATCTTTTTATATACTTACTATCATCGTAAAACATCGTCCAAGTTAGTGTTATTGCTATGTGATTCCATAAATCTTAACTACTACTTACTTACATTCTTTAACTTCAACATAAATCAATTAAGATGTCGTTCAACTCAATAATGTATGAGCATTGAGCGAGCAGTATCACCTTAAAAGATTTATCATAATAACACACACATTAACAATAATCTATAAAATAAAATTACCTACTTATAAAGTAACTAGTGGCTCTGTGAGCTGTATACCTCGCGTTTGTCATTTTTAGGGTTCCGAACTAAATATTATATAAATATAAAATGGTAAAAAGGAACCCTTATGGTGTGACTCAGTCTGTCTGTCACAGCTGGATATCTCGAGAACTACTAATGCTATCAACTTGACATTTGGAATAGTTTCAGATGACGTTTGCCCAACTATTTTGCAAAATTAAAAATTATTTTATGTGATAGAAGTTTATCTTAAAATTACAGGAAAAATAAAACGATGTCTCTAAATAGTAAACGTTTTCAGAATGATGGTACGGAACCTTCGGTGCGCAAGTCCGACTCGCTCTTTTTTAACTTAGATAAAAAAGATAGATCCTTAATTTAAGAGCTTTTAGTTATAATAACTTTTTAATAGCAATCAAATTTTCAAAAAAACTTTCATCTGAAAATTTTCAGACCTGAATACCAAACGCGACTTTAAATTGATACTCTGTAATAGTTTATATTTAGCCCACTAAAGGGAGACGTGAGTCAGACGTAACGAGGTCAATAAATACAACAAATATTTTGGTAGGCCGTCGCTAACGTTTAATTGAAATGTTAACTTCGGTGCATAGTCAACGTAAGCAATAAGTATGTTACCCTTAGCACGAACAGCTATCGAAAAATATGACGCGCGTAAAACATTCGATAGAGTAATTTTGTGTGGGAAATTTGTACAGCTCCATCTACCGCCAAAAAGCGAATTGAAATTTCTTATAGACAACTACTCTATCGAGTACTTTTACGTTTTTCTCGATAGATGTTCCTGATAAAGGTACAGTAGTAGCTCTATCATGAGTTGATGCGAACTGTTTTATCGGATATACTGCTCACAGTCGATGCAAGTGAAAGAGAAAAAACTCTATCGTTTTTTACGAAACTTGTCTCACATAATTGAAGAGGAATAAAAAATACAGTACTAAAATTTAATTATAGTTTATTTACTTATTTTACTGGAACCAGTGCGTGAAAAAACAAGGGCAATCAAGTCGTTTGTACACTGCGTATATTTTGACTGTCTTTAGACAGTATGTTACATGTTATGACCATTTGTTTATTTACCGGGCAATTTAGCGGCGAGAGGTATGGGGTGTCGATAAACTACTAGATAAATAAACTTGCACAGATGTTGTGGACCTATCAGGATATCTAGAGGAATGCGAGATATTTGGCACTCTAAATGTCTGTCAGTTTGTTCACGTGAAAGGGTTTATTAAAAATATTTTACAGTAGGTATTATTACAGTTTAATAACCTCTTATTATGTCGATATATCCCACATTTTTCAGGCGTAGAAAAAAACATTATGGGAGAGGTTAGAACTTCGTTGGCCTGAGTAGGTAAGAACAGTTACAACAAAATAATGAAGAAATTGGTGGAGCAGTGGTATTGCGCCTGGCCCAGCGATTGCGAAGGTTAAGCAACTTTTGCAAGAGTCGGTCAAGGGATGGGTGACCAAATCTCGACATCCTCCATGCTTTGGATGGCACGTTAAACCGTTTGTCCTGGCTGCATTTGGAGTCGTTAACACCCACCAATCCGCATTGGGCCCGCGTGGTAGGTTATGGCCCATCCTCATTATCCACCCATAAGAAAGGCCTGTGCCCCAGCAGTGGGGACATTAAAAATGGCTGATGGTCAAATATGTAGTATTTCTCTTTTCAAAATCACTATAATATAATCAAACCACCCTCGTATTTCTATCCGTTCTATACTAATTACAGGTACTATACTAGACTATAGAAAAAATAATACTAATAATAGTATAATACTATTATTAGTATTATTTTTTCTATTTAAAGGTATTTTGCAAGTCAAGTAGGTCTCTGTATTTAACTCTACACTTTCTCAGACCAAATTAAATATACTTATTCCAAAATGAATTGGTGAGTTTTTTGTAGTAATGGTAATTGGCTAAGGTATCCGATTAACATACTGTGGTACCTACGGCACTTAGGTCGAATGCATTTTTCATTTCCTGGTCCAAGTATTCTGATTGTTTGAGTGGTTTCTTTCTTTCTTCCGCTCGAAATATTCAGGTATGACCTTGGCACAACGTCGGCACGTATATAGAACGCATTCTCGTATTCAAAACAAGTTTTTTTCATGTGTTACAATAAAACTTCTCTGGCATTGGTGCTAAAACTTCAAAAGCGAGACGAAAACGTCGGCCTTATTCGACCGCAAATCTTTTCGTTCGCTTTTTACGATGCACAGAATTAGAGCCCAATTAGGGCTGCTAGCTTTGCTGCTAGGTACAACCGAGGTATAGTAATTTGATTTTTTTTTAATATTCATGAATTCACCATCATGTTTCATAATCATAACTTTGGTTGTGAATAAAATATCCTAATTTATTTATCTGTGTGAGCTTGTAAAGAGCTTTTAAGTGTTTATTTCTGTACATAAGTTATTTGTAAATGGTGCTGTACGTAAGCTCCCCAAACAAGATAAAATAATTAAAATAAAATTTATTTATTTATTCAGAAACGTATTTCTGTAAAATATATATTTATACATTTATGAACTCTCTAGGTTCAGGTTATTCATAGGAAGTTATGAAACTAGGTACCTAAATTTTAAATGTATTGTGTATAACCCGCGCCAATAAAGAAACGAATCTAAAATGGTGGCAATACAGGGCAGCAGTTTTCGTGCTGGCTCAGCCATACAATTAAAAATCAATGACAAACCGCTTGAGAAGGCACGATAATGGCCGCCATTTTAGATTCTTAATTTGATTGGCGCGGGTTATACTAAATTAAAATCTTCTATAAGTATTTGTAAACGTTAACAATGCTTTGATAACCCTTACGTGAGAGGTTTAAAAATTAAAATGTAATAAAATTCGGATCACTTTGTCCAAACAGATGCATCTCAAGGCTGAAATGTCGTCCTAAATACTCGATATAAATGGAGACTCATCGAGGTCCTGCAGAAATAAACGTGAGCCATTGTTTAAAATAACTGATATCGCTCGAAGGATTGCGCAGCCGAAGTGGCAGTGGGCGGGAAAAACTGATGGCCATTGGGGCGGAAAGGTACTGGGGCCCTACTGGCTAACTTTTCGAACTTCGGCGGGTCTGCCGAGCTTCAACTTAAAACAGATAAATCGAAGTAAGGAGTTTCGTATTGTACTTCGCCGAAGTTATTTAGACGATATCGATGTTCGTGTGACATCATGAATTGGGGTTCGTCATTTTGACCCGATTGGGGCTCGATTTATCTTAAGATAAATAATATTAGAAAAAATCGACTCACCCGTAGCACCCTCAGACGGGACGATTTATCTGTTTTATTTTGAAGCCCGGCAGAATTTCCGAAGCTCGAAGCGTTAGCCGGTACGGCCCCTGAATGGCGACCGGACCGGATGACGCTCCGAAGGCAGGCGCCCGACAAGGTCCGACGATCTGGTGAAGGTCACGAGAAGCCGCTGGATGCGGGCAGCGTAGTATCGATTGTTGTGGAGGCATATACAATGGTTGTGCGGCTGATACAATGACGATGATGATGTAACAATCATCAACATCATCACATTATCTTAAGGGTTTTTTATGTTTAAAGGTAGAAAAAAGGAGGATATTGCCTTTTTCATCAGTAAACTGGCAGTACATTACAAGCTCTAAGAACTTGTCAGTTTTCTGAATGGTAATCAATGCGTCTCTTTCTCGCTGTATAGTAAATAAAAGAGACGATTGATAGCCATTCAAAAAATATTAGAACGCCCATATTATAAGTATTTTATGACAACCCTACTTAGAGAAGGGTTGATGCCATTCTGCCGCATTCTATGATGTTTTAATTTGAAAAAGCTGTTGCTATTTGGGTACAAGTAAGCTGTCATCATGCCACTGTTCCATTTTAAACCGGCGCCGGTCGGCATCCGCACGCTCGTAAACGGTCCAGGTATAACGACAACTTGTGAGTTATTGTCGTGCTAAATCCGGGTAACTCGCAGTTTACGGGAGTTTAGAGCTAAACCTAATAATACTCGTAGTATCGCAGATAAATCACTGGACGAGCATTGAAACACAAAAGATAATAAAAGACGCTGAATAAAAAATTGAGCAAATAGCACACAATCCATCACTATAATAACGGTGATTATACAACACCACAGTTACAAAAATACCCCTAATGCCGAATATGGTATGTAGTGACCATCAAACTAATCAACTTTTACTATGGGACCAACTCTGAAATCGCGAATAAAAATTCAGCTGTTTCATACAAATAATTAAAATCGAAAATATCAAAATGTATGATACATATGAAGCAGCTGATTTTTTTTTTCGATATTTCAGAGTTGGTCCTATAGTAAAAGTTGTTCAGTTTGATGGTCCCTATATAGGTACCATATTCGGCATTAGGGGTATTTTTGTGACATGTTGTATATGACATAGAGGTAGTAAAACTTACACCTCTGTGTATCAGAAAATGGGCATTAACAGATGGAAATGATCCAACACTGCAATCTGCAACCTGTCTGCATAGCATGATTTCGGGAACATCCTCCCTTATCTTCCCTATTTTCTTTCTACCTTTTTCCTTTTTCTATTGACCCAGCCGGGGTTAAACTTCGCACAGTTTTTAAACTTCGTATAGTTTTTAAGTTTCGCAAAGTTTTTAAACTTTGCACAGTTTTTAAAATTCCGCACAGTTTTCAAGGTCGCAAAAATGTGTTATTAACAGCCCTTAGTGCTATCTGACTCACAAGAAATCAAAACTACTTGAAATTATTTTCAAGCTAAATTACCTGACTCGAATTACCTATCTCGATTGAAATCGATTGAAACCGCAGTTACATTGCTGCTTTAGGTAAGATAGTTGTCACATTGGTTCTTACTAAAGCAGCAATGTAACTGCGATTTCTGTCAGAGTTAATCGCAACAAAGTTACATAATCAGGGGACGGGACTATTGAGTGTAATAGAAAGATAGTAGGTAAGTTTTTTTTACAGTAAGACACTAGTCTCTAGATATATTTTGGCCAAGCATCGTATACTGGCAATAATTTAAACCATATTAATCATAGGAAATAACTTGGAATTAATAATTGATAGGATTCTTAATAAGTGGTGTAATGCAGACACAATTAAATTAAGGAAATTATTTACCACAAATAAATATTTCTTGGGTATTAATTATGGATAGTTGTCATTACTATGAATTTATATTATTATTATGAGGTTATCAGTCGTTATGAATAAGCCTAAAAACCTATATATGAGACAGCGTCTGAGATGAATGAAAAATGTGTAATTTCTAATTAACCTTAGGGCCTATTACAAAAAAGCATCGCGACAAGCGTACGATGTTCGTCCCACTCACACACACGTGACATTATTAACTCATGTTTAGGGTTCAAGTGCACAGAATATAAGTACAGAATGGACACTCCCCACCCCGCCCTAGAAACAATTTCCTCCCCTTCTTCCCGCGAGTTCATGTGCCGATTCGTGTACTCGTTTAGTCGTGTTTGTCAATTATTTTTTTCATTCAAAGCCTTGCGTCGTAACTTCATTTACCAAAAAGTTCGAATTATGAATTGAACACCGCCCATACAGTACAAACTGCAGTAGCCCTAGACTTACACACACAATGCTCTAAGTCTGACGTCATCTGTTTATAATGGGACGGTTGTATGGAGTGTCCGGGGTGTGTCAAGGGTTCAAATCAAAATCAAGTAAATAGTAAATCGATCAACGAACATCGTCCGACTATCGTGATATTGTTTTGTAATAAGCCCTCTCTTATCTATAGGTAGTGGCGTATTATTGTGTAATAAACTTAATGACTAAACTTATGAAACATACATAATTATATTCTGCAATATTTAGTTGCTCAGCCAGAATTAGTCAGTGATTGATTTATTAATAAGTTATGTATCACTGTTAATAAGTACAATATTGAAACTTTAAAATAATAGTAGGATAAAGGCAATTTTAATAAAACTTTCAGGAACACTGAAAACTTTTCAAAACTGTTGCGGGACAGTTAAGTACGTTAAGTTTTAGTAACACTTGGTCATATAAGTACTAAACTATCCCATCAATGACATTTCCATATAAAACGTGTAGTAAAAAAAACATTTTAAAGACGGAGCGGTTTTTTTACAAACATTATTTCGTTATTTGTTTACTTTTTTGCCGATTTGTATGGAGAATTTTCAATAAGTTGCATTTTACATAGGTATACTTACTAACTTTTTCTTACTTAACTTTTTAACTTTTAATTAAAAGATGGTCAAGGAAAAGCATAACGACAGAATATAGATTGAGTCGTATTAAGTGGGTAGTTTTATTTACACAATTATATCTTTCATTATTTTCCAGCAAGCCTTTTATCATAGAGTAAAGTAGTTTCATAGGAAAATCGTAAATAGAGTAAAAAAAATATATACCTCCCATTATGGGGTAGGCAAAGTAATCTCAGTCCATACAGCCAAGCCTTCAGTAATATTAATGTAAGAACATCTTTATGAACTACTTTTATGAATTACTTTTACTAACAAACACTTAGCTATTAAATATTAGATTTTTCGCATTCACAATGCTATTTTTATTATTAAGATAAATAATATTAGAAAAAAAACTAGAAATAAATCGTTTTTTTCTAGTATTTTTGAAAATCAGCTGTTTCATACATTTTGATATTTTCGTAATTAATTTTTGAATGAAACAGCTGTTTTTTTTCGCGATTTCAGAGTTGGTCCCGAAGTAAAAGTTGTTCAGTTTGATGGTCCTTATCCACCATATTCGGCATTAGGGGTACTTTTGTAACACGTTGTATACTCGTACGTAATTTGGTAAACAAATTAAAGATGAATGATTGGTGTTATTTGTCCACAATATTTTTTTTTACATAAAAACAACACTCCCCCAAAATGACCTTAGTACAACACGGCCAAGTTAACTCGACACCTGGCTCGCATGAGTTTTCCCCACTCGAGACGACATTATGGCCTGATACGTTATTGGCTGTGTAATTAATGGTTTAGATTAAATAGGCAATATGGTAGTGGAATGATAGAACCTGGTAACAGCACTTGCAGCGCAATATGTGAACATTTGTAAGAAAAGACGCTTTCGACTCAGGTGTCGAGTTAACTTGATCGGGTAGTAACTCGACGCTCAATGTTTGGCTGAGGACAAATCAATTGTAAGCTACATCATCAATTATGTAGATTGACAAATTGTGTCTCATGTTTCCCAATAAAATGAGATTATTTCGCAACAAGCCTGGGACAGACAAACAAACCATAACATTCTTGTTATAGAGACCGGATTTTTCTATTCAGATCTGCTGGTCCTAGTGGTTCCACGCAGGGGATCCCTAGGAGTGGGTACATTTGTACTTGGTTTGGTAAGTGGTATAGCTTTTTCTAGCCTGCCTGGCTAGCATCCACCATCTTACTTAAGTCTGCCCCCCTAATATGACCACTGAAACATATTTCATAACGATTTATCACGTGTAACTGTCAAAAGACAATGGATTTTGACAGTTGAGTGTCGATAAAACGCATAACACGCGATATAGTATAGATAAGTTATTTTATTTGTGATGGGAAAAATGAACAAACATTTTATTTATTTATTTACATACTAACATCTTTCGGTGATGGTCATGCTAGAGAGGCTGACGCCATAACAAAAAGCCATCGGTCATTTATGTATGAAGACTGGCATACCTACCTGTCCGCCATTTTGAAAAAAGTCGGTTTTGGAGGCCTGTGCTAAAAGTGGTGTCAATCGATAGAATAAGTAATTACAAACAAAAAGTAATAAGTAAAAAAATCTCGTAAGTGATATACTTACTGAGATATTTGAGTTTGAAGTTGAAAAACAAAATCTGTCATTTTCTGCATTAATCAATAGAATAAGTCATTACAAACAAAAAGTAATAAGAAAAAAATTTCGCAAGTGATATACTTACTGAGATTTTCGAGTTTGAATTTGATAAACAAAATCATATTCTGGATTTAGAGGTTATGTCTATGCAGATTGTTTTTAAGCTATTTTATGTATGTAGGAAGCGTCCATGGCTCAGCTGACGAAGTGTGCTCCAGTTATTCTATCGATTGATCTAAAAAAAATAGGTACTTATTTTGTTTTTCAACTACAAACTGAAATATCTCAGTAAGTGTATTACTTAAGAGATTTTTTTACTTATTACTTTTTGTTTGTAATGACTTATTCTATCGACTGATTTAGAAAATGACAGATTTTATTTTTCAACTTTAAACTCAAATATCTCGGAAAGTATATCACTTACGAGATTTTTTTACTTATTACTTTTTGTTTGTAATAATTTATTCTATCGATTGGCACCATTTTTATCACAGGCCTCCAAAACCGACTTTTTTCAAAATGGCGGACAGGTAGGTATGCCAAAAGCACATGATGCTCTTTAACAGTGTTATGTGGCGTTCCGACAGTGGAGAGGTAAGATAGCCAGTTCTTCAGTGATTGAGGATTCCAGGTGTAGTGCGCTACCACCTTCGACATGTGAGATGAAAGCCAATCAACGACCCGTTGCGGGCAAAAAAGTTGTCTACCAACATAAAAGCCAATTAACTCATGAGTCGATAACATTAAATCTTCATAATGTATCACAGATGTAAAAAATAAAATTAAACGAAAGCACGTGTATTGATCTAAATAGAAATGTTTGGCATTTCGAAATATGATTGAGCTCTACCTACGCGCGAGCCAGAAATATGCCATTGATTTTATACATCATTCACGGCGCTTGCGCACACTAAACGCTTTTAAAAAATAAGAGTGTTCAAGAAAACATGCATAGGTAGCTAAAGTTTGAGAGTTTTCAATCTAATATCAAAGTACCTAGTATTATCAATGTTGTAACCAAACATCTTACTGTTTGTAACCTAACCTGACACAAGCATCAGAGTGGCTTAAAGGTCTCCAAAATAGCAGTGTTGGACAGCTTTAAGGCTTTTTTTAAGCTGTTGCAAAAACTATAAATATTTTATCTTATTTGCAAAACAGTTGGGCAAACGTCATCATCTAAAATTATTTCAAATAAAATAAAATATAAAAAATGGTCATGAGTCTCTACTTAGAGATTTGTTACTTAATGATAGTTTAATTTCTTCCTTTTTTTTAAATTTACTTACTTAAGTATTTACATTTTCATCTCGAACAGGCGTTGTAATAACTACAACACCACATTTTTTGACGACCTCCTTAGTCGAGCGGCTTTGTACACCAGTTTTCAAGGTGTCGCCATCTCTGAGGTCCCAGGTTCGATCCCCGGTTGGGTCAATTTAGAAAACGAACTTTTCTATATTGGCTCAGGTCTGGATGTTTGTGATACCACCGTTGTCTACGATTTCCATAACACAAGTGCTTTAGCTACTTACTTTGGAATCGGAGCAATGTATGTGATGTTGTCTAATATTATATTATTATTATTATTATATTATTTGACCATTTTATAGGTTCTGAAAAAGAACGTTAGTGTGCGCTATACCCATTCGCCAAATCATACTCTTACTTCGGCATGGAATGCTATCGAGGTAAGTCTTATATTTAGAAATCTGACTTCAATAAACAAGTGCAGCGCCGGCATTACGAAAGGTTTTAATTGCAACATTAAGAACTCAAAAATATAATGTGTTATTCACCTTCTTAAACATGAATGCAAGGATTGAAGTACTGAGAAATTCGAGAACTTTTTATCAGCTTGCAAATTTTAAAATCCCATTTCAAACTTCAAGTGCAAAACCACCCCGTGAGTTTTTTTACTGGCATTCAGAGACATTCGAATTTAAATGTACACACGACAGCACGTCAGCAGCTTTTATTACGTAGGGCATAAAGGTGGTCTCAAGGTCAACATGTATAGTCTGAGGTGCCGTCGTGTGTACACACAACAGCACTTTAGATTAAACAGTTGGAGCACAAAAACAGGTTTTATTACGTACGGCATAAAAACGATCTAAAGTTCAACTTGTATTGTCTGATGTGTCGTCAACTGTACACTAGCGCTATTCTTGCGTGCTTTATGTCATTTAAAATCTCAGGTAAAATATTTATGGTTCGGCTGAATTGCATTTTACTACTCATCCTTGAACAACCATTACTAAAGTAGTTTAGCTTTTACGATCGTTCACTCAGCTCAATGCTATAAAAAGGAGTTAAAAAAAAAAAGGAGAGAAAGACGAGATAAACAACATTTTAAACGCTAAACACTAATGTACACACTACAGCAAGTCAGGTTATACAGTTAAACTGCGAAAACAGCTTTTATTACGTAAGGCATAAAGGCGGTCTCATGGTCACCATGTATAGTCTGAGGTGCCGTCTTGTGTACAAAGCTAATATTGTTCCCAAGTCTAGGTTTATGCGGTACCGTCGTTGTCTCCTTTTTTTATTATTGACTACCTTCGTGGTCGAGTGGCTTTGTACACTGGTTTTCAAAGTGTCACCATCTCTGAGGTCCCGGGTTCGATGCCCGTTTGGGTCAATGTAGAAAACGGAACTTTTTTAAATTGGCTCAGGTTGTCTCTGATTTTCATAACACAAGTGCTTTAGCTACTTACTTTGGAATCAGAGCAATGTATGTGATGTTGTCAATTTTTTTTTATATTTTTTTTTTCAAAACATAATACTTACTTTGGGATCTGAGCAACGCATGTAAATGCAGTCAAATATGTTTTTTTGTATTACTCCTTGATTAACATTTAACTAGAGTCTATCAGCAATAAACTATAAAGACATTTAATTTATAAATACTGTTTATTTTTTTTTAAATATTTTGGCTTGGATACAAAGTCCATTAAGCCATGTCTTGGTGTCTTCTCATCTCTTTCACAACTTTTCTATTCATTGTATCTTACTGTAGGGATGTAGATATTTCAAATCATTATAATCAGGTCTTTCAGTACTAAGGTGGTGTGAGATAGCTTGCAGCATCTTATCTTTCGCACTGTTGAATTCAACACCTTCATCAAACGTGCTGGCGACGTCATAGAATGATCGGGCGATGACGTCATCGGGGTGATCTTCTATGAAATACCTGAACACAACATACAAAAATCTCAACATAGCAAAAACACTTAAATTCGCTACTCAACCCTTCAACACCCGGAAAATGAGACACAATAGATATTGCATCGTTATCCGGCCGCATGCGTCCGCTCGGGTGTTGATGAATTAATCTACTTATTTTAAAACCCATTCAAAAATAATTACAAGGTAAACAATCTTGGAGTTATCAAGGGCCCTGTTAAAAATTAAAAAAAGTAATGGTCCATACATAAAACTACTTGGTTTATAAACTTTTATAATTAATTTTGTTTGACTATCATTATTATGTATTCTGTGGTAAAACTTCTGTTCTACATAAATGGAAGTTCATGAAGTCACTAGGTCGCCCTTAAGTAGGTACCTAAGCCACCCACGTAATTACAAAAAAAATGTTGTTATGGATACATTATTGTTAAAACATTTTTTGCTTAGATAATCTTTGTTTTTTTTAGCGCGCCAACCATATTATTATGGGCCGCGCGGTTAGAAATGTGACGTCACTTTTCTGACACTTTTGTATGGGGCTTTTTCTCGCAGCCGCCATGATGTCAACCTTCAAAACATCATATCTCAATAAATATTGATCGCAGAAAAAAATATCACTGATATTTCTTTTACGATGCACTAATTTAATTTATGTAATTCAAAAAATGTTAAATACCCAATTGTGAAAATATATTGTTAAATAAACAATCACACTTGTTGCGTTAAAACATGTTTTGATAATAACGGATATGTGGAATATCGCCTAGGTGAAATGTGACGTCTGCGCCGTCCTCTCCCCTGAGGGAGGACGGTCGCTTTGTTCGCGACGAAGGTTCGTTGCCTTTCCGGGCACGCAACCAAACTCAAAGCGGTTTTAGTCAGTAGGAGTCTGACATGCCCCCCATAGCCGGCTATGGGGAAGTCCAATGAGGATTTCCGCCTCCTTCTCCCGCGCAAAGGGGAGGGTGCTCCGAACCCCTCTGGTTGAGAGCAAAAAAAATCATGAGAAACATAAGGCTGGCTCCAGACTTACCGGTTTCATTTCATGCTTTGCTGTTCTAGTAGAACAGGGGGCCGTACCGGCTAACGCATTGAACTTAGGAAAGTCTGCCGGGCTTCAACTTAAAACAGATAAATCGAAGTAAGAAGTTTCGTACTGTACTATTCGCCGATGTTATTTAGAAGATATCGATGTTCGTGTGACATCATAAATTAGGGTTCGCCATTTTGGCCCGATTGGGGCTCGATTTATCTGTCCGAAGTTCGATGCGTTAGCCGGTAGCCCCGGTTCAACTAGAATAAAAAAGCAAAGTAATGAAACCGGTAGATCTGGGGGTGTATGATAAGTGCAAGACTAGTTTTGATAAACAGGGCACTGGACAAGATGTAGATTTGAAAAAAAGGGTAGGTAGCTGATTGGCAGCTACGCTTGTCAATTCCATGAACTTCATCATATTTGCTGATAGTAAGTGACTGATCGCAGATGTAACAAAGAAAAACAAAACATAAAGGGTTTTATTGTAAGTTAAGTGCACTTTACATCAATGCTGTATTACTTGTTGTAACAAATGCTTTTCCAAATAATGAATATACTTACTTCAAACACTCTTTCATATACACAAAATGCTCAAGAAAACAGCCACATGAATCAGTGTGAACTTTAGGTGACGATTTCGAGGCACCATCATCCACTTCAGTTTCTCCTGTTGGTTGAATAAAATCAACTTGCGTCTGCGCCGCATAGAGAGGTTCCTCCCCAAACTTCCTCATGTACAATTTTCTGATAAACGTTGACGTTGTCACAGGGATCTTCAGCCAGTACTTGTTAATCTCTCCATCGTGTTCTGATCTGTCTATTCCAATTTCTCGTTTCACTTCTGTCATTATAGCTTCCAAATCGTGGGTTTTTGCAAGATCATCAATTTTACAACAAAGTTTTTGAATAAACCATGATCCAGACTCGCTGCTGTAAACACATTATATAATTTAAGCCCTCTTACAAAATGCATTGAAACCGTAAATGAAGGTAAACTTTATTTATCAAAACTGTTTAAAAAAATTGCAGTACGATTTTTAAAGTAAGGGGTCTGTGAAACGGATATATTGGCATATATCGGCCCCCAGATTTTATAACATTGTTGCCATCAACTCTGATAGAAATCGCAGTTACATTGCTGCTTTAGTAAGAACCAATATGACAACTATCTTACTTAAAGCAGCAATGTAACTGCGGTTTCAATCGATAATTGTTAGCAACAGAGTTACGTAATCGGCCCCCAGTTCATACCTGTTAGAAACACTCAAAAGGTTTCTCAGTTTAGGCCAAAGTTATTTTATTGATTATTATATAGAAGAAGGGTTAACTAAGAAGCTTGATGGACAACCAAGTGTCCCTACGAAGGTTTCGTTTTTTAAGGTACGGAACATTTAGAGTAGAAGTATAAGTATCTCTGACAGGGTCCGAAATTCCAAGTCACTGTACAACGTATAAACTAGACTTATTGGACTCAGCTCCAAAACTAGTTAGTTTTCTTTTCACAGATGTCCTATTGCCTAATACAAGGGAGAATTTTTTTGAGTTTACCTATGTGGTGGCTTCCCACTGTATGTGCTGTGTATTAAGAGCAGATCAGACTCAACAGGTAGAGTATAGGGCTTTTTGTCTTCGTCAATATCCTTCTGAATTCGTCCCATTTGCAATTGTAAATGTGGAAAGTAGAGCAATGGTTTTATTTCTTCAATGCCCTGAGAAGCCTGTAAAAATAATTATTTGTTCAAAAATGGATGGTGATTAAATAATTATTTGTTCAGAAATGGATGGGGATTATTCAGATTTTGTCCGTCTTTCATAATGTTTGACTAGCGGGGATTATTCAGATTTTGTCCCTCTTTCATAATGTTTGACTAGCGGGGATTATTCAGATTTTGTCCGTCTTTCATAATGTTTGACTAGCGGCCGCTGGCGACTTTATAAACGCGGACGTTGTACTCTAGGTCCCCGTACGAATTTTCATCACCTATTTTAATTTCAAAATTTATTTTTGCTACAAAGGGTAGCTTAGGTTCTTTCACATGGACCAATCCATCTCTTTATTAAAATTAGTTTAGTGGTTCATGCGATAAAAATGTAGCAGACAAATATTATTTTTTAGACTATTAAAAAATGTATTAGACTATTGTTCACCTTTCCTAATATTACCTATGCATTGTTAAACTGAGAATAAGTTACTTACCTGAATAATAAAAATTTTTGGTTTAGTAATTAAAGTAGGTCTCTGGTCCACTCTGAAATGTTTTATGAGCTCCAATTCGCTATATGGCTCATCTTTGGCCCAAATGAGACTATCTTTAGAGCTAATGGTCAAAATAGCCACTGCCACACACCCATAGTCTGTGAAGTCTTGTTTGCTAACTGAAATTGATTGCAGCAAATAAGGTAACTTAATTCTGCTCCTTAAACTATCTCAAATAAAGGCTTTCAAAATGATGATTAAAAAAAGAGTGCAAAAACTGAGAAAAGTTTTGAAAAAATGCATCACGCACTACGCAAGAAGTACAACTTTTTTTGCTTGCAAAACGTTGTTTTTCTTCTCTTTAAGGCTGGCCCCAGACCTACCGGTTTCATTTTTTTGCTTTGCTGTTTTAGTTGAACAGGGGATACCAGCTAACGCATCGAACTTCGGAAAGTCTGCCGGACTTCAAATTAAAACAGATAAATCGAGCCCCAATCGGGCCAAAATGGCGAACCCTAATTTATGATGTCACACGAACATCGATATCTTCTAAATACAATACGAAACTTCTTACTTCGATTTATCTGTTTTAAGTTAAAGCCGGCCCCCTGTTCTACTAGAGCAGCAAAGCAAAGAAATGAAACCGGTAGGTTTTGGGCCAGCCTTAGGGGTCCAAATAACATAAAATGCAGCTTTGCTTAGCGTTTTCATTGTAAGACATGACTGGCCTAATACCTACTGTTGTTTCATTTGATTTTAGTGGCTGACGTTAATTTGCCTAGAAGAGTTTTGTAGGCGCCAATACTAGCATATATTTTAACGTAACGTAACGGACAGACAGACAAAGGCTAAAAAAATTGGTGGCTTTGGCCTCTGTGCCAATAATAATGACTATTAAAATTAAAATTTCCAAAAAATATTGAATGTACAGAGTCGGTTCAGCTACAGATTTATTATAAGTATTGATGAATAAAAAAAATTGCTTGGGAGAATTTAGGGACATCTCCAATTCAACTTGCACCCTAAAAAAATGCATACCTTACCTATTTCTATCTATCTATCATCAAAAATAAACATAATAAATAACTACATAAAAACAGTGTGATTCATCGATATGTACGAGTATAAGTATAGGTACAATACTTTATATCTAAGCATTACTTTATTGATATTTATATCAATCTTGATATCTAATCTAACCTAACAAATCTCACCGTGTTATTCTTATTTTACTTGCAATAGAAATCTGACAAGAAATTTATTGATATTTTGCGTAAGAGTTACAATTTATTTATTCTTATGCAATTGGTTTGTTTTAACGCAGGTACAAGGTGATTCAACAAAATAATTATTTATAATTACAATGTTACGGAAAATACACAAAGGAAAATCATAATAAAAACAATTAGACTAGCTAGACTATCTAATTTATATCTAGGATTTTAAATGCACTTACATTCTCGTAGTTTATCCAAGAGCTCTTCTTTTGTAAGATCTCTCTCTACAATTACTTCAAAGCCAAATTTAGAAAAAGTTTTCGTAAGTTCTGCTTCATCTTTTTCAATGTTCAAATTAGGACTATATCCATTTACACTTTGATGGCTAAATATGAATAAGGCATGCTTTTCAAATTTTTCCAACTCGTATGTAATCGAATGTTTTGCCAACGCTCTTGTATTTATAACATTATTCTCCAGTAATTTCGTATTATCATCAATTAATTCCACTTTGAAAGTTGAATATTCATTGGATTCTAAACTTTCTGCAGGTTGAGTTTTAATTTGACTATCCCAACTAATGCTGCTTTCATTTTCTTCTGCGTCGTCGTTGTTCGCGACAGAATCTGTAGCTGATATAGCTTCGATATCTTCATTTGCTTGTTGAGGGCTATCATCAGAGTCCTGTTGCTTCTTTTTGCGATAGAACGTAAAAGATTTGCCTTTTTTCTTACCCTTTCGTTTTCTATCGACGTATTCGAAAGGATTATCAAACTCTCTCGGTGTGGGAGGTGTCGTCACTTCCTCTGTAGATTCCATTTTTTATTTGTAGGTTTATAGTTTTGTTTTTATTACGTTTTAAGTATCGTATTCAATAGTGGTTTACCGACTACTGACGGCTAACTTTATCGATATATTCTATACTGTCTGATAACGTCAACCGATAATGTATATCTTGTAAAGTGAAATAAAGTTAATATCATATTATTTATTTGAAGATTTTGAAGTGAGCATTCGTTTACATGCGCCTATTTTTGCGTTTCTTTTATGAAACCTAACATTTAATTTGTAATAACCTCAATCTATAAAATGTCGCCCTTTCATGTTCTAGTGGCTAGTAAAACTGAATACCTACTCAATAACACTAACTAGCAGCGGCGAAGGGTCCATGCAAGCTGATTCCTATCGGCTCATCTTTTAGAAATCCCACCCCACTGACATACTAATCCAGATCATAACATTTTTGTAGGACGGCTTACCTTCGCCATAATTTTTCACCCCTCGCCACTGCTAACTTGTGCGCCAGTTCTTATTCTACATAAATAATAAATATTTGACAACATCACATACATTGCTCCGATTCCAAAGTAAGTAGCTAAAGCACTTGTGTTATGGAAATCCGAGACAACGGTGGTATCAGAAACACCCAGACTTGAGCCAATATAGAAAAGTTCGTTTTCTATATTGACCCAACTGGGGATCGAACCTGGGACCTCAGAGATGGCGACCTTGAAAACCGGTGTACAAAGATCGTCGAACATTATTTGTACATTTTTTCCTTAGGCCTTATTGTCTGTCTTTGCTTCAATGTAATTCTGCTGGGCAAGTTGGGCTTTTAGTTAATTATTGATTCTATAGCTTAATGATAATTGCACTCGCAGGGACCGCATAACAACTACGGCACTTTTTGTACCAGACCCTCATGTTGTAACTGTTTTCGCTAGTCGATGAAGCCCGGATGCGGGGAGTTGGTACAGGACCTTCACTGTACCAAAACTCCTGACAGCTGAAGCTTCGTGATTGTAGTTTTGTTGGTTCCCGCACCCCGCATGCTGCAGTAACCTCGACCTACGAAAATTATTCGTTGAAACTACTCGCTTCGCTGCACTGCTTGCGGGAAATACCCGCATGCTGTTATTCGACCGAGTCATCGCATCGTGATTATTAAGATTTTTGATTAGTCGTTACGTAGCTTGCCAAGAGCACCCGCAAACTGTATTGATCGACAGAGATATCGACCAGTGAAATTGAGCTATTACCACAGAATCTGACAAGGGTGACCAAACTGGATTGCAAGTTTAAATTGTTTTAAGTTGATGAGGCTCTTTTATCTGTATTCGACATGGAAGGAGAGCTAAAGAAGCGTTTGTAGCCTGCCTAAAATATCTCTTGAGTACCTATGAATTGCAAAAATGAAACAAACTACAAAAAAACGATTTATCTTTAATTATTTACCATCGTAGTGTGAGTGACAAGTCAGGAGTTTAAACGAACATAAATCATGATTTAGTGTTGTAGAGATGTAAAAATTTGTGAAATTTAAAAGACACACATTTACTATTGAAATATTCTGTTATTGTACACAGCATCTCCTTTTTCACTTCGTTATGATCTGTATTGTTGTCGTAAGTGCTGGCCAGTTCATATATAGCTTGAGCTTCGCTGTCATCAGGATTAACTTCTAAGTAATACCTGACATCAAAAATAATTATTTTTATAATACAAGTGTTATTATCAGACAACGACCTCTATGGTCGAGCCTCAGAGATGGCTAACATGAAAACTTGCATGCTAAAGTTTTCATGGTAGCCATCTCTGAGGATCCGGGTTTGTTTGATCATCTCCTAGGTCAATAAAAAACTAACTTTTCTGTTTTGTGTCAGGTCTGGTAGTATGTGGTAACGACGTTGGTTCCGATTTCCATAACACAAATGTTTTAAGCTATTCTTTGTCATCATTACGTACTGTAGGTACTACATATGTAGGTAATGTTTTTAAATAAATGATAAATAATGTTTATTCTGCAAAAGTTTGATTGCGGCCCCCAAGTTCAGAGACTTATGTCGGTGAAGGACTTCCCACCAAGCTAAGTCCCTGAACCTTTTAACCAATATTATGGTGAATATATCCTGCCTCTACACAATGATATTTCTTGCGCGTACTTACTTTAGTCCAGCAGTCAGGTAATTTTGCCTGGAAGTAATTCAAGGAGTTTTGATTTTTTGTGCGTCAGATAGCTGTTAATAATACATTTACGACTTTAAAATCTGTATGGAAGTTTAAAAAAAATGTGATCGAGTAATTGAATTTTTGATAATATCTGAACTTTGAAAACAAATGACTAAAAAAGAAAAATAGATGTGTAATGACTAAATAATCTATATATATAAAAGGGTAAATCACTCACTCACTGATCACGAAATCTCAGAAACTAGAAGTGCTAGGTGTCTCAAATTTTGCATGGGAGTTCCTTTTAGGGCGTAGGTGCTCACTAAGACGGGATTTTGCGAAATTCAACCCCTAAAGGGGTGAAACAGGGTGGCAAAGTTTGTATGGGAGAACGCGATTCCTTGGCCTGATTGACTTGAAATTTGGCATACACATTCTTTCACAAAATTAATTGAATACCTGTTTCGTATTTTTTTAATATTTATCCCCTAACAGGGTTAAAAAGTGATAAAAGGCTACTTTTGAGGTGCTTGACTTCGACGTCGGAATTGAAACTTCTTTGTGCACTTGATTGATTAATTAAGAAAAATAAATATCATTTGTCATCTCAACGTAGTATTACATTCTCTTTTGTCATTTCCCCTGACAGTAGGTAGAATGCATTTCATTGAAGAGTACCTATGGCGTTATGTTGGCAGTGCTGACATTTTTTCCTTATTGCGTTGTAATAAGGTGCAAAATTATTCCATCTGATTATCAGATTAATTTTAAAAGAATACAATATCCGGTCAACTCGGCTATATGCTATGACAATTAATAAGGCACAGGGACAAAGCTTAAGAGCGGCTGGTGTAGATCTGCGCAGTGATTGTTTCTCCCATGGCCAGCTATAATGTCGCCTGCTCGAGAGTCAGCTCGCTGAATAGCCTTTTTATTTTGCAACCGGATAACATGACAAGAAATGTGGTAGGTATACAACATGTTACAAAAATACCCCTAATGCCGAATATGGTATATAGAAACCATCAAGCTAAACAACTTTTACTATTGGGACCAACTCTCAAATCGCGAAAAAAAAACAGTTGTTTCATACATTTTGATATTTTCGATTTTAATTTTTGTATGAAACAGCTGATTTTATTTTCGCGATTTCAGAGTTGGTCCCATAGTAAAAGTTGTTCAGTTTGATGGTCCCTATATACCATATTCGGCATTAGGGGTATTTTTGCAACACGTTTTATATTATAGAGAAGTGTTGGATGATCGAGATTGGTAAACCTGATAATGCACAACATATTTTTATTTAGAACTAGATGCACCCGGCATGCGTATTGCAATTTTTTAGCCAGGGACCTTCTCGGTCGTAAGCAGAACAACTCACCAAAGTTTCATCATAATCGGATCAATGGTTTAGGAGTCCCGTCCTCTGTATACTTAGATCTTTTAAACTATGCATACAAAACCGCATCAAAATCGGTCCATAAGTTTGGGAGCTAGGTTGTCTCAGACAGACAGACACACACAGGTCAAACTTATAACACCCCTTGCGTAAGTTGTATACGTCGTATATACATATACATATAGTGGTGGCTACATAATTAAGGACACAAGTCGATTTTCATACAAACGAGGTAATTTTGAAGTCTTGGTTTTCCGCTAGGAATTGAACTAGCTGTGATCTGATGATGGCCATCCAGGGAGTGAATGGAGAAGATTCAACTGATCTGGTCAGCATTCTAAGAGATGTAAGCATCAGAATTGTCAGTTGCGAGATTTTCTTACATTTTTATACTACATATATTCGCGGTTTTTTTTGAACATATCCTTACATCTCTTAAAATGCTGGTCAGATCACTTTTGTGTGTATAGAAATCTGGATCTCCTCCATTCACTCCCTGGATGGCCATAACCAGATCACCGCTCGGTCAATCCCTGGCGGAGAAGCAATGCTTAAAAGTTACTTCGTTTGTATGAAAATCGACTGGCGTCCTTAATTATGTGGCCACCTCTATATATATAGATATCCTGTAGTCTAATAACTTTACACTCACCACATTAGTAACTACATTGTACCCGTGCGAAGCCGGGGCGGGCCACTAGTAATAATATATAAGTATTTTTTTAATTTTCCATATAGTTTTCAAGGTCGCAAATTTAATGTATGATTAACAGCCCACAGTGCTACCGGATGCACAAGAAATCAAAACTCCTTGAATTATTTCCAGCTAGAGTGGAGTATATCGACCTGACTACTGGGCTACTTACTTACTTAACCCTAGCTAATGATAACCTAATAAACATGTCATAAAGGTGTTTCTCAATAGTATTGCTTTTTGAGTTTTAGTTACAGAGATTGTTAAACAACTTTTGCTGGCCAACCTCTATATCGAATTACTAATGTGCTACAAAATTCAATTGTTTCCCATTGCATTTTCGCTAATACCCAGCAATCTCTATCAAGTCAAAGTGGTAATGGTTTATTCTCAAAGTGGAGTCGCCCTGTGGTGGTGATTTTAAATTAAAAGGTTTTGATCAAACATACTTCAAACAATTTCTCATGTACGCAAAGTGTCCCAAGAAGCAGCTACAGTCGCTCTGACCGTGCCCAGGCGCCGACAAGTATCTTCCCATTGTAATGTTCCCAGCATCTTCTAAAGAAACAGGCAGTTCTCCAAAACTCCTTAAATATAACTTTCTGATTAAAGTTGACGTGATTACTGGCATCTGCTTATTTACTTCCAATTCACTCGTAGTTGTGTTATGTTCTTCGTCAGAGAGATCGATAGCAACTACGCGCTTCACTTCAGTCAAAATGGATTCTAAGTCGCGTGTTTTTGCCAAACCATCAATCTGTTCACAGAGAACTTGGATGAACCACGACCCATAAAGTTCGTCTCTGGAAATATTATAAATTCCAGTTAATTCACATCTAGGTATTAAATCCAAGTATAAGCAATATAAAATTCATAAAGTGGCCTAGACGGGGCGACATTCCTACCTGTGCGATGGCTTTCCTATATAGGAGCTGTGTAAAACAAGCATATCAGATTCCACTGGCAATGTATAAGGCTTTTCATTTTCTTTTTCATCTACGTCCTTTTTAGTTGGTCCTCTTTGACCAAAAACTGTCACGGCTTTATGGTCCTGCTTTCCCCGGCAAGCCTGAAAATACAAAAAATTTCTGGTAAGCAAAACGCAAATAGCATAAAATAATGTAACGAAATAATAGCTTATTTCCACAGTTCCACTAAGCTGCTAGTCGCTTTAGTGGAAATAAGCTCTAAAGTAGTTGATTATGGCTGCAAAACTTGGGAAAAAATTCTTTCGTATGTCCTTTCGGCTGTTCGTCTGTTCTCCTCTACGTCATATTTCACAACCGATTCTCGTGAAATTTTGTGAGCAGGTTCGCTTATTATGTAGATTTTTTTGTCGAGCCAGTTTTTCGAAATATAGCTCGGTTTTTACTTATATAAATAAATAAAAATTCATACATTTCGAAAAATATGAATAATTTAAAAAACTGACATCAAAACTAGATTATTTGAGGAGCTCCATGGCGCAGTGGGTTAGCGTGTTTGCCCTGCGATCAGGATCGGTCATGGGACTGGTGACCAAAATTTAGTAAGTCTTGAGTTCTTCCGTGCTTCGAAAGACACATTAATTAGTCCCGACGCGCGTTTGCGCTCATGATACCCACCGATCCAAATTGGTCCCACGTGGTGGATTATGAATGATATAAGCCATCCTTCTTATAACGAAAGCCTGTAGATACCGCAGGAGAGGAGGGATGGCAGACATTAAAATATCTGGTGATGATGATGAAACTGAATTTTTGAAAATTATGTTATAAAAGTTTCGACGAAACTCAACCCCATGTTTTGAACCTCATATAACTAAAAGATGGACAGGATCAGAGAGCTTTTTGTAATTTTTTCGACCTGCCTTTTTGGGATAAATAACTAAATGAATTCATTGGTGGCTTAAGAATGCTAATAATTTCAATTTCAACTTTTATAGCTGATGCAGATGATGATAGAATTGTTATTACAAAATACAACAGACGAATTATTTAATAAAGAGAAATGCATAAACTTGCCTGAATAATAAGAATCCTTGGTTTAGTGATCAAAGTCGGTCTTATGTTGACTTTAAAGTGCTTGATAATATCACTTTCATTGTAAGCTTTGTCTTTGGCCCTGATAAGACCTCCTTCAGCACCATGGGTCAGAACTGCCACAGCCACACACCCATAGTCGGTAAAATCTTGAGAACTGACTGAAATCAAACAAATCATACTTCATAATTCAGTCTCCTCTGCTTTTCCCTGCCTAAAAACTTTTTCTTACGCTTTCTTTCGAAGTTTCATAGCTTTATGACTCAACATTTATAGATCACTCGGCAGCGTCACATTTATTTTATAGATAGTGTATGTATCAGAAAAACGATACATACACCGTTTTTCGGGTACATACCAATAAATTGAATATTAGTTTTCTAATCATAGGGCATCCATTGGCTGATGATATTTGATGTGGTTGTAAGCAAAGATTTAAATCTTTTGTAAGAGCAACAAAGCTGAGATAAAAATATTGACATGACAATCATAACCTTAAAATCTAAAATTGAAAACTCACACTCTTCTAGTTTCTGCATTATCTGCCCATGTGTTAAATTGTTCTCCGATTCTACTTTAAAACCAAACTTTGAAAACGTTTCCTTAAGTTTTGTTTCATCTTTTTCAGTACCTAACCTAGTTGAACGGTCTGTAAAAAACTTCTGATTTAGAATAAGAAGAGAATTCTTCTCGAAGTTTTCTAATTCATATGTCTCTGCCGTTCTTAATAGTGCTCTTCTGTTGTAAGTCGGTGGTGCAACTGAAGATTTGTTGTTAGATAAAGTTGTACTCTCTTTAAGTTCATTTTGTGTCGCTTTTTCTATTTTGTTTTCCACTTCAGTTGCTTCCTGTGGTACAGAATTGGATTTGCTGGCAGATTCAACAATCACAGACACGTCCTTTTCGTCCATTGTTTTATTAATTTTGTTTATCTTCTTTAGAAAACAAAAATCTGTTGGAAATTTCCCGTTTTTCACTCGAGTAAAGTTCTCACGACTTCGTTTTCCGCTTTCAATAAGTATGATGCCTTCAAGCACATATCAATCGAGTCTTACAATCTTATCTAATCGGTATTACCTATAAACAGCTTAACCATCTGACGTCATATCATGTTCTTTGAATAATTAAATATAGTTCAACTGCTGAATAATTTAATATTAAACATTATGTTAGATATTACGGGCCAAAAAACCCCTCTTCAGATTCGGAACCATTTTCAGTGAGCCAAATAATGTTTTGATACTTTTTGCCGTGTATTGTATAAGCTGCTGTAGTAATCAAAGGTTTGCAGTTTCATACTCTTTTCATAATGGTTTGGGACTTCCGCCAAGGGACGCCTGATTCAATCAAATAAATTAAAATTCATCATTTATTCAATCTAGCTAGGTTGTTATACGCAGTCGCAGTAAGCAAGAGAACTTTTGTATCCTTCGATCCACCGGTGGAGCCTGGCGGTAGATCCAAGTGATCAGAGGGCTTGTATGTACAATCTTCCACATAAAGAAAAAATATTTCATTTTACTTAAATGTATAAGGAAATAAAAATACCATCATGAGTAAATGTAAACTTTATTGTAAACGTATATTTAAAAGGAAGAAAAGCCAGTAGAAATTGACCAAATTCTTACTTTGTAAAGTGTGTTTTTGTTAGTATCCTACACCGCAATATGGTTATTCATATCACCGATTAGCCCCCCTACTTAAATGGCCAACATTCTATGCGTTTGAACGCTACGCTTACTATTTAAAGCTTTAAAATAAGCAGTAATTACGTGTTGTAAGTTTGTCAATTCCTTACAATAAATCAAAGTCTGTGATTTACATAAGTTTGCGACATGTGATTTAAAAGTAAGCGTAGCGTTCAAACGTATAGAATGATGGCCATGTTCGTGTTTGTATACATTCTACAACTATCCGAAATAACATTTAATAATTAGGTATAGTATAAAATATAATCATCAGATCACATCAGCCATTTTTTATGTCCCCACAAATGGATGGATATGGAGGAAAAAAAATAGAATATGAAGCGTTTATTTAGCATTTAGCACCATCTCTCAAATCAAACCCAGACGACCTCCGTGGTCGAGTGGCTTTGTACACCGGTTTTCAAGGTGTTGCCACCTCTGAGGTCTCGGGTTCGATCCCCGGTTGGGTCAATTTAGAAAACGAACTTTTCTATATTGGCTCAGGTCTGGGTGTTTGTGATACCACCGTTGTCTCTGATTTCCATAACACAAGTGCTTTAGCTACTTACTTTGGAATCGGAGCAATGTATGTTGTCAAATATTTATTTATTTAAACCCATTACTCGCCTAGAAGGTAGGCTCTGCCGTGGAAGGAATTCGCCATGATTTCCACTCGTGGCAACACGCTGCTGTCCATTTTCAGTCCCCAATATGCCCGATGTACCATCTCTAAGGCTGAAATTCACCAATACTTTGACAGCTGATTAAGTTACCGTCTGTTTTTGACGTTTTTATGAAGGTATGGAGAAAATGTCAAAAAAGCAGATTGTTAAAAATATATCAGCTGTTAGAGTAATTGGTGAGCTTGAGTCTAATTACGACACTCCTAGGTAGGGTGCCTTCAAATTAGGGGTTACCTAGTCACATTTAAACAACCCCCGATTTACAATTGAACACTTACTGAAAATAAAAAACGTGGTAAAAAAGACCAAGTGCCGAAATTTTGCGCTATGCATGCAAACAGCAAAATCACAGATTAATAAATAGTTTGGCAAAACTGCCAAGTTATACATAAAACTAAGTATATAGGTTTTGGGTAACTAGGTATAGGTTTTTGAGACCTTTTAAGTTTCCAACCATAATACTAAATAATAGTAATTTTTACTTTGAAAATGAAAGACTTTCCATACACTTTTACCCCATAGGGGGTGGAAATATCAAAAACGCTGAGACACATGTAAATTAATTTTCAACCGTCAGCCTAAACACAAAATTTTAAGATCCTAACTTTGAAACTGCCGAACTTTCATAAAAAAAAATCATTCCCTATTTTACCCCCTTAGGGATAGAATTTCCAAAAATCCTTTCTTAGTGGATGCCTACTACACTGTATAAAGTATCTGGGTATGTGTAAGTCTCTAGATCCAGCGGTTTGGACTGTGCGTTGAATATCAACGATCAATCAGTTTATGATTTTATATTAGTGATATTTTCGTATATTTAATTTGGGCTTTTTATTCATCGGTTTTATTCTGCTGTTGGCGTGATTTGCAAAACATGTGGTCATAGATGTGTATGTACTTGAAATATTCAAAGTTTTTTTCTCTAAGATGGTGTACGATTACATTCTGCATTCGTTTCTTAGATTCGTTGAAGGCTGGACCTCGAAAGGCTTTGGCCATCCTGTAAAAACTCTTGGCTAAGGTGTCGTCAGGATATTCATCTAAGTAGAACCTGCGAATTTTAAAATGAATGTTAATAAAGATTGAGATCTCGCGCACTTGTAGTTTAGCCGGTTTAGCATGCGCACTAGGAAAAAAATCCCGACCTTTTTCTCACAAAATAGAGAGAGAGGTTTCCTTGTCCTTCACACATGAGTGGGACAGAAATCGCAAGATGAGTGTCGACAAATAGTCACGGTGCGCATGCTAGGCCCCCAGGTACACTACTTCCCTGGAAAAGATGTTCTATGGAGCCATGCATTCAATCCCGCACATGTTCGGCTGGTCGCTTATTTCAGTTGAGCGATATTCATAGAATACTTATCTATCTGGCAAGTCAAATGTAGCCCCACAAATACGTTCGGTCCCTAACTCATTTGTCATTACTCAGCATAACCCACACTCGCATTGGTCTTTACAAGCCACGTGAGTGTAGGTTAAACCTATAAATATACGATCTTCATCTTCTTCAGCCTCAAGTCACCCACTGCTGAATGTAGGCCTCCTCATGAGTTTTTTTGTCTTTTACGATAGCATTTATTGACTTTTTTACTTGCTATGACTTATTATAAATTTAAAAAAATACACTGTTTAATAACTTACCTCAAGCAATTTCGCATATACTCAAAATGTTTCAAGTAGCAATCGCAATCACTCGACTCTAGTTCTGATGATACTTTGGATTTAACCGCTATCGTTTCTGAACCACCTTGTGTACTATCCTCTATGAATACTGGTTTTAGTTTATGTTCTTGCTTTTTCCTCAAATATAACTTCCTAATCAACGTCGATGTCACAACTGGCATTTGCTTCAAAATGTGATTGTCTAAACTTCCTCTGTTGAATTCTTGGTGATAGTGTTCGATCGCTACCTCCCTTTTCACCTCAGTGAGGATTGATTCCAAATCATGTGTTTCTGCTAACTGGTTTATTTTGTTGCATAGTGATTGGATAAACCAAGATCCATGTTGAACGTTCCTGGAGAGTGTTTTTTATGAGTTGTAATTAATTCTACAAATTATTTGGTGTGCTTAGAATTTTTGGTGGACAATATGGTGAAATTTTGGCGTTCAAAATATGATTATGGTACCTTTTTATCAACTTTAAGATTTGCTTTGAATATATTTTCTTATTAATAAAGTAAAGAAGTTCTATTCAGTGAAATCGGCAACTTTTTAGCATCAATCAAACTAGAAGACTTGTGTGTACCTTGTATAAAAGCACTAGCAAAAGTTGTGTTGGCAGTTTAAAGCTAATATGTTTTATGTAAATGGTTATGTAACGGGTCTAACATAAAAAAGTCTGATAAGCGAATAACAAAAGAATAAGTTAAAAAATAAACAAACCTAAATGATGGTTTCCCGGTGTATGAGCTATGCAAAATCAGCATATCGGATTCTAACGGAATAGTATAGGATTCATCTTCATCGTGCTCTTTAGGTATAACAGTCGTACCTCGAGGATGTCTTACATCTACCCCTGTTGAATCATTCATTCCTCGACAAGCCTTAAAACCAATATACTCAGAATAAGTAAGAAAGTAGGAAGGAGGGAACAGTGTTACACGGGGTACTCTGTTACAATGCACAGTTTCACGAGAAACAAAAATTTGACGGTAGAAAGTGGTAGAAATCTTCGAAAGGCAGCAAAAGATAAGAATGTTAATTTAATGACATTGCAAAGATAATTGTGAAAAAGAAGAAAAAAAGAAGCTAATATTTCTATTCTTATTGTTAATTTCATATTATTTTAATACAGTAACATTGTGCCCCTTTCCCTGAAGTACCTACCTACCCTCTCAGACCTAGATACTGGGCTGAGTGTTACAATCGATTGATCGGATTGACTTGTTGTTACTAATACTAATGTTTAAATAATTTTAAGTAAGAAGAGACTGTTATAGTCTATATCCAGGCAACTTCCAAGTGCTTAAGATAAATATTATTATCGTTACATTGTCTTATGTTTTTTTGTAACACTGCCGTCATTTATTAACCGAGACAGATGATATGTACACACGAAGGCACCTCAGACTATACATGTTGACATTGAGACCGCCTTTATGCCATATGTAATAAAGGCTTTTTTCGCAGTTTATCTGTAGAACCTGACGTGCTGTCGTATGTACCTAACTAGGAACGTCAAGTGTAATCGTGATTAGACTCTCTGTTTAAGGTTGGACCACATCTGTCAGCACGGTATCGCCTTTTTCGTCATCCTATCCTTTTTCTCGTTCTAGCAAATGGCGGTTCAGAGCGACAGAAAAGGATAGGGCAACGGAAAAGGTGATTCGGTGCTGACAGATGTGGTCCAACTATTAACATTGTTTATATTAAACTTTTGAATCATATTGCAGAATAAAAAGTAATAGTGTTTTACCTGGATTATAAAGATCTTCGGTTTGGTAATTAAAGTCGGCTTATCGGCAGTAAAACAGTGAATGATATCGGTCTCTTGATATATTCCATCTGTAGCAAAAAGACCTTCTTCTGTTCCATGGGACAATACAGCTACCGCTATACAGCCATAATCGGTGAAATCCCTTTCACTAACTGTAAGCAAAAGAACATTAATTTCATTTAAGGACTATCCAATTAACATTTTCAAATAATTAATTCAGTGCACAATGCTAAGTTGCTTTTATTCTATTTTTCCAATAATGCCTCCCAGCTTGGAGAAAGCTTCAGGAATTCAGTATATTGCTACGAAACTACGGAAGGAGCTAGAAGAAGGAAGCTAGTTGTCTAGAGGGTTGTTGGTAATAGGTTCTAAAGCCGAATATGGTAGATAGGGTACCATGAATGAATAATGTATACAACCCCGGAAATATATTATAACACCCTGTACATTCGCTTCGATCATCGTGCGCGCATCCACACAATCGCCGATAGCGCTTATTGCCTTCGCCTAAAAACGCACTCACCGGCAATTTTCTAATTTGGCGAATATAGATGATGATCGCCGATTACCGGCGAATAGGTGTTCAAAAATGGGTTGACTCGTCATTTAACTTTGCAGACATGGTTGTGTGGACGTAGGCACATTTCTTTGCCTACCTTGTGATACACAATTAAATACATTAAACGATTAACTACACATTAAAGCGTAAGTTTTAAATTTATGGATAAAGCTTACATTCGCGTGATCTCATCATTACTTCTGCTGCTGTTAGATCCTGTTGAACGGTAACTTCAAAGTTTAATTTGGAAAAAGTTGAAATGAGTTGTTCCACATCTTTTTCAGTGCCGTATCTTGGCGAATAATTCATGATGTGCATGGTATTGAAAATTAATAATGCGTTCTTCTGAAATGTTTCCAGTTCGTACGTTTCTGAAGCTTTTGATAAGACACGTATTACTTTACGTGTTCTAAACACTTGTTTTTCATTTTCTGCGTCTGAAGATTTTGATTTGTCAGCATCCAAGGACTTATAACTGGTTATATCTGGTGGGGCCTTCATTTCACCGTCTCCATTAATATCAACATTTCCTGCAGGCAATCTGATAATCTGAGGCATATTTTCAAAATTATTCACTCACTGTGTTACTTCAGATCCAAATCACTTTTGAAAACAAAAACTAGTATTTAAAACAGCTTAAAACTATTCATTATTTTTGTTTGCAAAATGTTGTTGTAGTTTGTTAACGTTATGTTGAAGTCCTACCAAAGTCGAATCCAATTTTATCATAAGGTATGGTTGCTATCGATTCATGCATATTTTATCTAATCTTTATGATAAGTAACTCTGTAAATAGTCGACGGCCCTGGTTCTGCTACAGCTACAGTGACAGACAACATCGGGTCCGTTTAGGTATGCGTGCAAGTTTTTTAAATAGGCACCTAGGTAGAATCGACCACACCAGCGCTTTACCACCTCTAAGGTTAAAATTGCTTGCACGTCGCGCCGTTACTTCATAATATGTTTAGTACGCGCTGAAGCGAAGTGCGAACTTTTCGGCAAAGTAGTAAAGCACGTGGTTGGCTGATTATACTTACATACTCGTTATCAAAAAATCATTTAGACTCAAACCAAATAAAGCTTAAAAGAAAGTGACTAAATAACAAAAAGGAAACCAGAAATAAACTTCTATGACTCGGGAACAGAATGCTTATGGTCATCAAATCATACAAACACAAACTTATATGCCTGTAGTCTCTATCAGGATTCGAACCCGGGTCCTTTGGCTCAAGGGGCAGGATCGTTGCCGTTACGCCAAGCGGTCATCAGTCAGGTTAAGAACCTTTTTTTGCATTTCGATAGGCACCGTGATTTACAGTGATATACAAGGTGTTACAAAAATACCCCTAATGCCGAATATGGTATATAGGGATCATTAAACTGAACAACTTTTACTGTGGAACCAACTTTCAGCTGTTTCATACAAAAATTAAAATAGAAAATATCAAAATGTATGAAACAGCTGATTTTTTTTCGCGATTTCAGAGTTGGCCCCATAGTAAAAGTTGTTCAGTTTGATGGTCCCTATATACCATATTCGGCATTAGGGGTATTTTTGTAACACCTTGAATACTTACAATCAAGCGCAAAGTCGAATTAGGAGCACCGACCACGGGGCCAAATGGGGAACGGTGGGTATTAACGACTGCACATTTATTGCTCTTGCCCAATAAAATAATAGGTACGGTCAAAACAAAGAAACGCTGAAGCTGAAATATCGACATCGGGCACACAAACCGACCGACACTGATCGTTATCGCTGTCGAAAACAATAATTTCTGTCGGTGATGCTGACATTGTCGCTGGGATATAACTTCATAATATTACTTAGAAGTTACTTTAGAGCTGGCGCGCTTCACGGAACTCGACGCAAGCCAATCGCCAGTGTGACATGGCCCTAAAGCATAGTTGTTGTTGCAAAATGACTGTATTCCCTTCCATTTTATCGGATACTTACTTATCGCAGCTTACGACAAGATATCACTCCCCTTATCATATTTTCCTGCTCCGTGAAGCGCACAACGAAAGAAAGAACACATTAAGTACGATGTACATGATCGTTTTCGGATGCATATGGAATTCGGCTTGCCGAAATCTAGTTCGCCCGCTTCAAATCATTCTTTCATCAGGTCTTTATTTACTTAGTCCAACTTTTATATTAAGATAAATAAATACTAGAAAAATTCGACTCACCTTTTAACACCTCAGACGGGACTCGAACCCGATTCTATCCCGAGTCATTTGTTCTAGTATTTATTTATCAAAATATAAAAATAAAATTTTAAAATGCAAAAAATCTAAAATTTATTAGTCGAACTTGTCAGGGAGCGTTTTACCCACGAAAAATAAAGTATTTTTTGGATCAAATTATGGTTAGGTTTGGCGACAGTTTTTATCACCTGTCGATAGTGTTAGCTGAAGAAAATGAGGAAATAAATTAAAAATGGCTTAAATCAATTTAAAAATGTGTAACGAATTTTTATTAGAATAGTCAACAATATTATTTTCTTCTCCTCCTCAAAATCTAGTGTTTTTTGATATAGGGATGTAAATATCTTAAGCGTTGAGATATGTCAGGTCTGTTACTGAGGTGCAAAGATATTGCATATAGGATTTCTTCCTTCGGACTATTGAATGCAACTCCATCTTCTAAGGCACAGGCAATTTTGTAAAATGACGAGGCAGGCAAGTCCTCGGGAAATTCATCTACGTACATCCTGTAAAAAATAAAGAAGTCTATAAATAAGGAGATAAATTGCTCTGATGATACTCGTATATTTAACACGTCCGCCATATCAAATAATTTGACAGACAATATTCATGTGAACAGCTTCTTATTTAGGAAGGAAATTACCGTACTTATTAGGTATATACTAGCGGCCGCCCGCGACTTCGTCCGCGTGGACTTTGTTTTAGTTCAGAAAAACAACTGTAAAAACCGCATCTAATTTAGTGCAGTAATTTTTGCGTTATGCGCGTACAAACCAGACCGACAAAAGAAAACTTACTTCAGGCATTTCTTCATGTACTCGTAGTGTTCCAGGAAACATGAACATGGACCGAACTGGATGAACATGGGCGTGCTTGGAGTAGCTTCATCTAACACATGTTTGTCATCGACAAAAGCAGAAACCTGCGAATGGTCCACAGAGGAAGTCAACTCCACGGATTCCCCAAAACTCCTCAAATACAACTTCCTCATTAGCGTCGACGTAGTAACAGGCATTTGTTTATTTATATCAAATTCTAAAGTTCTCTTATTGTATTCTTCATGAAAATGGTCTACCGCAACTTCGCGTTTCACTTCAGTTAGTATTGATTCCAAATCGTGTGTTGCAGACAGTTGTTTTATATTTTTGCAAAGGGACTGAATGAACCAAGAGCCGTAGAGTTCATGTCTAAAACAAAAAATATGTATGTAAAAATATACATGACATTTTCTTGATACTGTGATACGGGGTCAGTGCTTGCTTGACCTTTATCTCATCTGATGTTAAGTGACAATAGACCGAAGGTAGAAGCGCACTACACCCGGAATCCTTAACCACTGGGGAACTGGCTATCTGATACCTCTAACTCTCCACCCTTATCGTAACACAATAATGTAAAATTGTTTTTATGGCGTCAGGCTTAAACAAAGGGGAAGATGGTGGAGTCTAGCCAGGCGAACTTGAAGCAAGCCCTACCACCAACCATTGTACCTACGTACCCCCCTCCCGGAAATTGAACCCGGGACCCCTATATCTTACACGTCTGCATAGGGAAACCACTTGACCACAAAGGCGGTTGAAACACGTTTCGGCACCTTTACAGCTGTCTGCGTGGTCACGGGTGGCTTCAGTCCCACGTGACAAACCCAATCAAAGAGCAAATCGAAACCAAACTGATTATCAAAAACATTATTATAAACTTTACATATAAATCTATAAACTTTACCTATGAGATGGTTTCCCAATATAGGAGCTGTGCATAATGAGCATATCAGATTCAACTGGCAACGTGTATGGCTCGATCTCATCGTCATGATCCTTTTCAGTTTTCCCTTTGTATGGAGCCAAGACAGGAACACCTTTGATATCTTCACCACCTCTGCAAGCCTGGAATGTTTTTAAAGAAGAAGAGCTGGGTGACTCATGTGCCTGCTATTTTTAGTGTCTTATCTATGATTGCGGAAGCTTCAAAAAATTCATTCCGATAAAAAACAACTGACGTTCCGAAGTCGACAATAGGTGTGTCATGCTACGCGTGCCAATCTTCAATCATCTGCTAATACACTGATACCACATCAAAATGCTTTTTGTTTTCATTGTCACATTTGGGCCAACATGAGTTACAGACCTTTTTTTTATTTTTGCATGATCACATTTCTTGTACTTAATGGCCGTATGATTGAAGAAATATCTCAATGCGCTTGATAGTTTACAACTCCAAGCCTAGGGATCGTAGACCTTAGTACCTGATATGAATTTCTGTATGCGTTCCTGAAAAACGGGTCTTGACTCTTGACAGGCAGGCAGTTGAAAGGCGGGAACCGAGTTCGGGGCCTCTAGGGACGACGACTCGGTGTTTAGCTATAGCTACTCGACTGGAGGTCTTTCTCGCTCGTTAACTAAAACGCGATCGAGCCTTGCGGCTGGACTACTAACCTACGTACTAGTGGAAAATTTATAATTATTGTCATTACCTGAATTATAAGAATCTTTGGCTTGGTGGCTAAAGTAGGCCTTCTATCAATTTTGAAATGATTGATGATTTTCAGCTCACTGAATGGTTGGTCCTTAGCTCTGATGAGACCGTGGCTACAGCCATGAGTCAACACCGCGACAGCCACGCACCCGTAATCGGTGAAATCATGGCCGCCAACTGGATTGAAAAATGTGGTTTTTAAATTATGTTAATCTCTCTGATATTATCGGTACACCTATCTATCGTTTAACAGCTCACGGTAATTTCCCCGATTAGAGTTCAGATTCAGCAAATAACACTTACATTCCGGTCCATCCAGAGTCTCCAATATTTCATCCTTCGTCAAATCATTTTTCACAATAACTTCGAAACCAAATCCGGAAAAGGTTTTATTTAGTTGTTCCACATCCTTTTCGGTTCCTAATCTTTGTTTATAACCATTAATATTTTCCTGATTGAAAATAAGCAGTAAATGTTTCTCAAATTTTTCCAATTCATATGTCGTAGAAGTTCTTGGCAAAGCTTTCATATTTATTTTTGGCAATGCATTTACACTTTCATTTATCAACTCGACTTCAGCCTTTGGCGAATTGTCTTTTGGTTCTTCTGATGGTGTTAGCGGCACTTCTGTTTCCGGTGGTGCTTTCATTTGACCGTCTACAATAATTTTAAATGCTTCAATCTGACAAGATTCATTCCACACGCCATCAATATCATCTTCTAATTTAACGGCATGAATCACACCAGGATTAGTGTAATTTTCTTGATCCTTACTAAAGTCTTCATGGTTTGAGTTTGCTACAGTATCCTGAGGTTCATTTTTGTTTTTGTCACTATTGCTACTAGTAAGATTTGCTTTTCTTTTAGGCCTCCGTTTTCTAGTAACATATTCCGAGTCGTTTTTTGCTGACCTATAAGGGTTCGCCGGTGTTTCTCCTGTACTTTGTCCATCATCCATTTGATTTAATTACAATAAAAAACTTATTTATTCACAAACGCGTTGTCGTGCTCACCGATAGTAGCAGAATGCTTATCAATAACTTCTGTTGCATTTTATCTAATCGATTTGATAGTAGTCCAGTTGAAAATTTAATATTTTTATAAAACGGTAAGTATACAAGATGTTACAAAAATACCCCTAATGCCGAATAAGGTATATAGGGACCATCAAACTGATCAACTTTCATTATGGGACCAACCTTGAAATCGCGAAATAAAAAACAGCTGTTTCATACAATTCGATGGAGTAGGCATAGTACTTTTGTATGAAACAGCTGTTTTTTTTCCGCGATTTTAAGGTTGGTTCTATAATGAAAGTTGTTCAGTTTGATGGTCTGATCAACCCCACGAGAGGTTTTAAATTAATTACAAATGACCCTGTATACTGTATTCGGCATTAGGGGTATTTTTGTAACACCTTGTATACCAATATTCTAAAAAAGTAATTAAAGTAACTCGTTACTAATAATAGGCATAACTCCTCTCATTAGTTATTACGCTTTTAGTAACCTATTATTTTTAGTTAGGTACTATCTATGCTAAAAAAACAAGGTTGGTATGTACCTATATACCTACGTGCATTGTTAGCATTATTTTATCATTTTGGGGAAATGACTCAAGGCATTTCTATAACAAAGAAGAAAGTAGGTAGTTAGGTACTTCGATTTATAAATAGTCGTCACATCACATTACTTATCTGTGAGAAAACTTATTTTGTGATACCTACTAATAACACCAGCTCCCCACGCCCGCCCGAACACCGGCGAATGTATAGTTCGTTGATGCTTTAGAAAGGACCTCTTTGACACATTTGTTACAAAACCGGCAATGTACGCCACCGCTCGTCTTCACTCGACGACCGTGAAGTGCTGGCATAATAGCCAAGTTTTGATATTGTATTGAGATCATTGACAGTGATCATCAATTCATCTTACATATCAAAAATATGATCAATTAATTGAATAAATGTAGGTACTTATTTGAATACAGGAAACAGGACACAAGAGACACAATATTACGGAACATGTAGAGGAACATGTCCCTCAACAACTAGGTAGGTATTTTCGTAAACCCTTTTTAATACGCGCGCGTATATACCTACCTATCTACGCCATAGATACGAGTAGAAACTCGCGTAGATGCTCGCATAATGCCTAGTTACACAACTAATTCTAGTGCACGTGGATTTCTGGTTGAGTTTTATTTTAAATGCGAGATTTATATAATATTGTGTGATTATTTTAGTGATTAATTAATAATGAGTGGTAAGAGCATAGACTTAGAAAAATTTTCGCGTAAAAGAGTTAAACCTTTTTACTTTTTTAAATTCATTTTTATTTAAATTGGTTCAGAATTTTTTGCTAACGCTGCGAGTCTGCTTAACTGTCATTTTCGATTTACTTTGACAAAGTCCCACCCCATTCTAATCGCGCGCGAATTATGTTCCGGGACACACTAAGCAACGTTTCAGCGCCTCGTAGCTTGAAAGTTGGGTGCGTTTGCGTTGCGTGCGTGCGTCGCGGGGCGTGCGTGCACAGATAGTTACGTGCGCGATGCGGATGCGGGTCATGTTAGGGAATACCTATTTTGTCCCCTAATGCTGTAAAAGATTTCTGAAGGTGGCTATGTTCTTTTTCAAAGCTTTTTATCGTTAGCTAGCTGTCAGCTTCTTCGAAAATATAAATAAGTACATAACCAGTGTTATTTTAGTTAGATAGTTTACCTTGCCAAAGCAAGCAGCATTGCAGTGAAATGAAAATAGTAGGTACTTTACTTTTTCCTCGATTAGAGGAAAACATTTTTTATTTTGTTACGTAGGTAAGGTAGTCATGAATCAATAAATGGGTACCTAGTCTAATTAAGTAGGTAATTCTACAGCTGGTACACGTTTGCGTTTATCCACATAATAAATAATAAACGTTATTTATTTTATCAAGGGCACCTATACGAGTATCAACTTACCTACACCTACTGAAAAGTATTTTACGTTAATAAATGATAAATCGCTTTTAAAACTACCCTTTTTAGTTCCATTCCATTCCATGAGTTACAGGAAAGAATGGAAGAGAAGGATGCACTGCACTGCGCCACACTTTAGTGGCGCCGACCCAAAATAAACAGTAAACTTTTTCAGAATGATGGTACAGAACCCTCGGTGCGCGAGTCCGACTCGCTCTTGACCGTTTTTTTTTTTTAAATAATATTGGTCCTTTGTTTTATAAAGAAAGTTGTTCAGTTTCATGGACTGCGCGTCTATCGGCTAAAACCTCAAAAACAATTAAGTTAATGTTAACTATGTTTTGACAGATGTACGTGATACATTGCTACTTCATTTTGGCATTAATAAAAACTTACCGAAGAAAAATTGCAATGTATCACGTACACCTGTCAAATCAGAAGCCAGTATTACATCATAAAAATATTTAGGAAAAAACAAAACTTTGACGTTGACAGACACTGTCACTTGTCACTGTTGTCTATTATCTATATGACAATCTGTCACAGTGTTGCCAACTTAGTGGATTTGCCACTAAAACTGGTGGATTGGACTCTCTCTTTAGTGGCGAAAAATTGCTTTTAGTGGTTAATGGATTTGTCTAGTGAAATTTGAGAATTTTGTAGAATACAGTTCTTAACTGGAACGACGACCATTAAGTCGGCCTACACATTGTTATCATATTTTTTCTTCATTTTTGGAGTATAATTTTACTGTGCAGACAACACTATTCCATTTCCTAAAAAAATCCAGTGCCGTTACACCCAAATAAAAAAATTCCTACCACTCTATTCACGGGGATTCCTTGTAAAATATACTAACTTTAGTTTTACGTAGGTAATGGGATCGAATGAATCGACAATTCGAATCAATCAATAATTCTAATTAGCTAATATGATTCAATTGAAATGACGTATTGAATTTTTCAAACCCATTTATTTAATTAAAAATTGTATAAGTATAAAAAGCATGGAGCCAAGTGTAATATAAACAACAAAACCATTTTCATTTTATTTTAAGTACAAAATCCAAAAAAACTGAGTTGATTTGAATCATCATAGAATCTCATTCGTATGAAGCTCCCTAAAATTTTATTTAGTGGTTTTAGTGAAGTTGACGCGCTTTTTGTTAGAGATTTTGGTGGTTTTAGCCTGAAGTTCACCAATATTTAAACAGTTGATTAAGTTTTTACCGTGTATTTTTGACTTTTTTATGTATGGAGGAAATGTCAAAAACAGATGGTTAAAAATTAATCGGCTGTTTAAGTAGTTGGTGAAATCGGGTCTTAGAAGTTGATTTTGGTGGAGAGCTAGTTAGTCCAGTCGTTGGCAACACTGTCTGTCAATGTCAATGTCAGTTATGATGTAATAATTTTGAGTATTTTTGTGTGCACGCGAAACAACTACTATACATACTATACTTACTTATTTCATTATTTATAAATAATTTAATTAAAAATACATAAAAATGTGTTTAACGATTGCTTAATGTATAGATTTGTTTAATTAAAAGTGTTTAAACTCAGTTTGCCGAGTAAAAACTATAAAAATGTTCAACTACAAATATCTTAGTCGAGAACACCTTGAGGGTTTCGATAATTACAAGGTATTGTATTTGTTTTAATTCAATTTCTTACTGTTTCCAATCAACTTTAAATAATAAGCGTTCGGTCCTTTAGCTATAGACTGTAATTATTTTCAAAATTAGATTATTTGTAATAATAAGTTATAATATATTATACTTAACCTATGAAAAAAAAAAATGATCACTTTATTACCTACTAATTTGCTTTAATATACGTATATAGTTTAAGTAAATAATTCTAAGCATAAAACGCATAAATACAACAGTTGGGTAACATGAATATGATGTAAAAATAAAATGAGCCTTTGCGTCTATTGCAGACGATTCATATTCAGTGCCTGAAGCAACTTTTTTGATGGCATGCTATCTTATAAACTGACTTATAAAAAAATTTGTTAACGGTAACAACTTTTTAAATATGAAATAGATATGCAAAATACCTGTAAAGGTTCACTTCCGCATGTATTTTACTTTCTGTAAAAAGTAATAACTGTTTCTGTAATAACTGTTTAGTGCAGTGGTTCCCAAACTGTGCGTCGCGGTGCTATGCCAGGGGCATCGTGAACCGGTATCTGTATGCTCAATCATATGTAATTCAAAATCCAAACCTGGGTATCTTCTTTTACAAGGGAGCAGCAAAATAATTACAACATGTAAAAGGAGTCGCAGTGTAATAAAGATTGGGAACCCTCTGTTAAGTGTTTTTTTTAATTAATTTAAAAAAAGTTGTGTTAGTCAATTTCTGCAGTTTTGTTTCATCATCTAACTGATCCTCTCTTTTTACAGATATTTGTGTCAATTTGGTGCAGTATGACTTAACTAAATTGACACTACAGGGATTAGTCCAGTAACGTTATTTAAGTTTTACATAATTTTTTTCTGTACAGAAAAAACAAGAACTAAATGCTAAAATTAAGTTTAGTCCTGTCAGTTGAGTTAAGTTGTGCTGCACCGAATCAACAACCATCCTTAGCTAAATAATATCAATCCTTAGCTTACTTTAAAAAAAATTGTGACTGTAACAGAAATTGCCTCCAGATTTTTTTATACTATTCTGAGATATTTTTATCAGAAATGACATTGGCCCAGATCAAACTTTTGGAGGTCCAGTTGTTTTGAAGGACCATCTATACCTCCATCATCAAGTGGCTTTGTACACCGGTTTTCAAGGTTACGCCATCTCTGAGGTCCCGGGTTCGATCCCCGGTTGGGTCAATTTAGAAAACGAACTTTTCTATATTGCCATAGGTCTGGGTGTTTGTGATACCACCGTTGTCTCCGATTTCCATAACACAAGTGCTTTAGCTACTTACTTTGGAATCGGAGCAATGTATGTGATGTTGGCAAAATTTTATTTATTTATATTTATTATAAATAATAATAAAATTATACTAGGTGTAGTTTTATATTAAAGAATTCAATATTTTATTTATATTGTGCAAAAAGGCTAACCATAAATAAAATCTGAATAGGTGACCATCAAAGTTAACATGTATTTTTTTTCTAAGTTTATTAATTTTAATATAGACTTTTGACATGTCATAAAGTTATGCTCTTACTTTTGTATTTTTCAGTATATGGCCATAGACACAAGCCCTCTCAGTGTCTATGTGATGCATCCATTTTGGAATAAAGTTGTAGAGGTGAGTTGTGTTTTTATTTTTATACTTTTTTTAAGCCCTTGTAAATTATATTTATTCTAACAATATAAATAATCTATAATAAGTTTCAATTGGCGGCTCGAAACATCGCACGAGAGGATGCGCAGAACACAATTTCGATTTTTTTATATAAGTAGGTGGGAGAGGCTAGTGGTGGGGCACGGTTACCCTACGCGCATAGTGGCTAACTTCACACCGCCAATAAGAATATAATGTTTTGTACCTACTAGTTTGTGGAAAAGACTTATCCCACAGAATGGTTTAACATGGCAACATGACAAAAGATCATTCACATTTGAGCTCAAAATCAGTCAGCGTCCGATTTTTTTTCACCTTATTGTCTCGCCATGAAAAAAGCCAATCTGAGTATTTTTCACTAATGCCTACCCACGGACCTGAAAAAAAGACGGACGTAATACCATACGGACGGACGTAATATTTGTGTGAGTGTAGGTCATTGTACAACATACGAAATTGTAGGACCTTGCATGCTTGACTTCTTATTACGTCTGTCTTTTTTTCAGGTCCGTATGCGTACCTAGTCATGGCTACTACCACTCCACACTGTTAAAATTTTATTGAAAAATTTGAAAAATCTGATTTCTATACAAGGTGTTACAAAAATACCCCTAATGCCGAATATGATATATAGAGACCATCAAACTGAACAACTTTTCCTATGGGACCAACTCTGAAATCGCGAAAAAAAAAAAACAGCTGTTTCATACAAAACTTAAAATCCAAAATATCAAAATGTATGAAAGCTGATTTTTTTTCGCGATTTCAGAGTTGGTCCCATAGTAAAAGTTGTTCAGTTTGATGGTCCCTATGTACCATATTCGGCATTAGGGGTATTTTTGTAACACGTTGTATATTCAATAAAAAAATATTTTCACCTGATGGCCAAATAACAGTAAAAATTATGACCCAGTTAAGCGGGTCAAATAAAAACCGAAACAAATCAGTCTGACTCTATTCCATTAGAAATAGCGTAACAGCCAATAGCTATTCTTAGAATAGATTTTACATTATAACTTCAAAGTGGATTTATAACGAGTAAGAATGTTACGTCGAAGACTTACGATGTACAAGAAAAACAGGTTTATATTAAAACAGTGACTAACATTAAAACACGAAATATATCATCGTGATTATTTAAACAATGTGTTATTTTATCAAAAGATAAACTAGCGCGTGATTTGCGATATAGGTATTGCACTGAGCTGTTTAAATAATACTTTTTGACCTCGATTCATTCACTTAAGCATTTGAAAAAATTAGGTACTTTATCATAATTTTGAACGCTCGACTAATTTTTATTAGGTTTTTTAAACAAATTCCCGAATTGTCAAGTGATTTCAAATTATACAATGCTTGAATGGATGTATATCGAAATCTAAATATACGGCTAGTTCCCTAGGGATACCTTGTTAGTTCAGGATTATCTGCAGCAACAGCTTAAAACTTTAGTACTTTCTCATAGTAACTTTTTTGACTAATGTTTCAAAATGCGAGACATCTGTCAAACTAAAAAACGATAAAGTACTAAAGTGATAAGTGACATTCGTTGCTGACTGTACTTTATCCAAGAGAAAACTATAACGGCCTTACCACAAAAGATTTTAAAAAACTGTTCAACAAGTGTTTAACTTAGACACTGTTTAAGGTGATGCTGTCACTTTTTTGACAGTATTTTTTGAAAGACACAGCATTACATTTAAACAGTGTCTAAATTAAACAGTGTTTTAAAATCTTTTGTGGTAAGGCCATAAAATTTTAATCTCCCTGAAATAAAATAGAGGCTTTAGTTTCAATTAACTATGCAGTAATATATTTTGTCTTCAGCTTGTACCAAGATGGGTAGCGCCGAACGTACTGACGTTTGCGGGATTCCTCCTGACTGTGCTCGATTTTCTGCTTCTCTCGTATTATGACTACGATTACTACGCCGCCAGCACGCCGCTGCGGAATGCCACCACTGTGGAACAACCACTCAACGGTTACTCTGAGATCATACCGCGGCCACTGTGGTACGCCCTTGCGGTATTTTTGTTTCTGGCGTATACGCTTGGTAAGTATCAAATAATCATTTAATATGTATGCGAGGTGCACGAGCTAGGAATGAGTGAGGTATGCGCGCGTAGATTATGAGAAAAGCGAACGAGGAATGTGTGCGATGCGAGATATGCGCGCGAAGAATGTGTGCGATGCAAGATATGCGCGCGAAGAATGTGTTGGAAATGCAAGCAAGTACTTATTGGAGGAATAATTTATTGAAGTGGGAAACATCTATAAAAGTTTGTTTGGGAGGAATATCAGAATGTGCTAGTCGGTATAATAAGTTAGAGCTAGTTAAGATGCGAGAAACGAAACTGTACTTGGTATTTCTGGAAGCATGGTGGGTCCTGAGTGGCGCGGCGCATCGCGTAATGCGTCTATTGCAGAGCAGAGATACACATGCTCTCTCTAATCATGCTTGGTCCATGCCTTAGTGCACGCTGCGCTAGAGAGCGCGACTTAGAATCAATTCATATAAGGATGAAGGGAAGCGACCAGAAGTGAAGCTAATTTTATTGTACAGTCGACCACACTTCCGCTTTACTTCTAAGGTTCAAATCGCTTGCGCGCCGCACCGTCACATACATAGGTTTGATTCGTACCGCCCCCGCGCCGCGCCGGGGCAATGCGCACGCGCACACGTAATTTTCTGCGGTGGTAAAGCACGTAATTGGCCGATCGTATGTACTCTTATGTTTATTAAGCCCTCTACTTCTGCCGCGTCGCGTATTTGTTCCGTCCGCCGCGGATTCCGCATTCACTATGTGCCCTCACGACGCACTCTTAGAAACGCACCAGTAAGTGCCTGTTCACACAGCGGTCCGTTTTATCGGATACGTTTGTACTAAATAATATACTAGAAAAAATAGGACTCGCACCAGATCATGTTCTCGGACGGGAATCGAACCCGCGACCTTTGGATATCCTAGAAGAAATTCGACGTTCTCACCAGTGACTCGGTAGCTCAGCGGTCAGAGCATTGGACCGGATATCCAAAGGTCGCGGGTTCGATTCCCGTCCGAGAACATGATCTGGTGCGAGTCCTATTTTTTCTAGTATATTATTTAGTATTATATAAAAATAGCATTGTGAATGCTTAAATCTCAAAATTTCAAATAGTTATATAGCTTTCTCATCTTAATCAACTGTTTAAAAATATCTGGAAAGATGTTCAGTTGAATGTAGAGGTTAATTCCTTCTACATTGGTGAGATGGCGCTGGCTTGCAGCGTAAGAGTTGATATACTAGAAGAAATTCGACGTTCTCACCAGTGACTCGGTAGCTCAGCGGTCAGAGCATTGGACCGGATATCCAAAGGTCGCGGGTTCGATTCCCGTCCGAGAACATGATCTGGTGCGAGTCCTATTTTTTCTAGTATATTATTTAGTATTATATAAAAATAGCATTGTGAATGCTTAAATCTCAAAATTTCAAATAGTTATATAGCTTTCTCATCTTAATCAACTGTTTAAAAATATCTGGAAAGATGTTCAGTTGAATGTAGAGGTTAATTCCTTCTACATTGGTGAGATGGCGCTGGCTTGCAGCGTAAGAGTTGATATACTAGAAGAAATTCGACGTTCTCACCAGTGACTCGGTAGCTCAGCGGTCAGAGCATTGGACCGGATATCCAAAGGTCGCGGGTTCGATTCCCGTCCGAGAACATGATCTGGTGCGAGTCCTATTTTTTCTAGTATATTATTTAGTATTATATAAAAATAGCATTGTGAATGCTTAAATCTCAAAATTTCAAATGGATACGTTTGTATTATATGTAGTTGTATGAGCGTGTTCGCACACAACACAGTATTCCGGATCCAGTAAACACCCGAGCCATTGCGATTTTATTACTGTATTCAGTAGCGACGGATCCGCTAAAAACGGACCTGTAAAACAGAACGCACGGTAACGTCGTCGGTAACAGTAATACACCTCCGTTGGTCTCCTCAGATGGTATAGATGGCAAGCAGGCCCGTCGGACGCAGACATCGGGACCTCTAGGGGAGCTGTTTGACCACGGCCTCGACTCCTATTCAGTATTCTTCATACCAGCATGCCTATACTCCATATTTGGGAGGGAAGACTTCTCCATTCCACCAATAAGGTAACTTATATTTGTAGTGCTTCTGTACTCTGTGGTCAAGTGGCAATAACAAACCTTATCGGCCTTACCACAAAAGATTTTAAAACACTGTTCAACAAGTATTTAACTTAGACACTGTTTAAATGTGGTGCTGTCTCTTTTTTGACAGTATTCTTTGAAAGAGACGGCATCACATGTAAACTGTCTAAATTAAACAGTATTTTAAAATCTTTTGTGGTAAGGCCGTTTAACTCATGACCTTATCTATCGTGTATAATCGACCACACCGGCGCTTTGCCACCTCTAAGGTTAAAATCGAATGCACGCCGCGCTTTCACCAAAGCGCGCGCATACGAACATCCTGCAGAGTGGTAAAGCACGTGATTGGCCGATCGTATATGACATCGGTGTTCGACCGTAGTTCAACTGATCGTCCTGAGCCGGGCCGGAGACCGAGACACCGCGCTAATACAGCAAGATTGCCCCGTTGCCATAGTAACAGCCCGTTTCCATAGTAACAAATGCGAGTGAAAAAATTGAGCTTTGGTCGGGGGCATCTCACTCCGCGCTTAAACTTTTATATTAGCCTACTGCTCACGGCTGACTCAGTCGAGCCAGCGCACGAGGGATGTCATGTGGCGGTTGAGTGAGACAGCTAAGCGACAAAAAGAGAAGCGCTTCGGAGGTGCTTATAACAATAGGCACGCAGTATTGTGCAATTTGAAATTGTACTTTATTGCCGTGTAGCGAAAGTAGCTTATTATTTGATTGTCCTCGCGCGGATGGGCTTCTGTACGTTTAGAACTAATATACATTCTGTGTAACACTCCGGCCCGGTTTCGGTCGATCTCCGGTTGAACTCCGATGCCATAATATGTACGCGATCGCTTTATCTGTATCCACTCGACGACCTCCGTGGTCGAGTGGCTTTGTACACCGGTTTTCAAGGTGTCGCCATCTCTGAGTTCCGGCTCCGGTTGAGTCAATTTAGAAAACGAACTTTTCTATATTGGCTCAGGTCCGGGTGTTTGTGATACCACCGTTGTCTCCGATTTCCATAACACAAGTGCTTTAGCTACTTACTTTGGAATCGGAGCAATGTATGTGATGTTTTGTTAATATATTTTGTTTTTTTCATTAACAAAGATGTCTCAAACATAATATAGTTGTATGTCACTCTAGTATGCGGTATTTACAGAATATATTACGTGATGTGGAATCTCCTTCTAAACTTCTACATCAGCCACTGGGAAAAATACAATACTGGTGTGCTGTTCCTGCCGTGGGGATATGACTTCAGTATGTGGGTGAGTACTGTAAGGTCTCTGTCTCTCTAGGACACCATAATTGCGACCTGCGGGTGATTCGCTTTGCGCCCCCAAATGGGGAATGTCTCTCCATTCTGCTGTTACTTTTGTCCGTTTTTCTAAATCGAAGTAATTTTAATTTTTAAAGTTTTTCCAAGCACCCAATAATTCTGTTTTTTTTTATATTATTAAAATATAAAAAACAGGATTTAAATATTTTAATTCCTACCATTAAAAAATATTCAGTCAATTTGATTTTTTCAGACATTCTCCATTGGTTACGCAACCAAGCGGACACTGTGAGGTGTCCTCCATATAGTGTGTCTTCACACATTCGTTTCTCCGTTCCTCTTGCGCTTTCAACAGGCATGCCTCAGGGTAAATATCTTGTCAAAAAAATAAAAATTTTAATGCCATGCGTTTTACGCAAGACAAATGGGAAAAGGAAACGGGAAAGCGACTCGATGAAGACACCAAACTCTATTAATATAATAGTAATATTATAAAATACAACAATGGTTTTCCACACAAATAACGAAAGAAAGAAATTGGTAATTTATTAATGACAATTTGATTTAATAAGACAAAATATTTTTTTATTAACGATTTAAAAGACGTATGGCACAAGTCAAAAACTGTTTACTAAATAAGACAGGTGAGGATAAATAGGCTATACATTTTGTTGGTAGCGTGACTGGTTAATTACGACTCCTAGTGAGACATGGGCTAAGGGCTTGGGAATGCAAAGGCGCAAGGACGTGGCGCTGCCAACTAAAATATATGTCATCGTTGATATTGTATGACTGCGTGACCCAAGCTTTGCTATAAGGTGCTTTCGATTACCTTGCCAAAACTCCAGGAGTTCTTCGTTATCGCTTCGCTTTCGAAACATATTTGAGATTGACATAAAGTTTCGTTATCCATCGAATTTAAAACGTAAAATTCATACATGTTTCGAAGCGAAGCGATAACGAGGCAAATGAAACCAGCTGAAAACCAGCGCTGGGAATTTCAAATTCACAGCATTGCTGAGCTGGTCAGCCCTTTCGGCGGTTTAGTCTATCTATACTAATAGCTGTAGTTATGTAACTGTAACTAGAACTGGAACTGTAACTGTTTGTGAACAAATGTAAAACGCCGAATAAATGCCTACTTTACTTTACTAAATGTTACTTTGGCTAGAGAGGGAGTCTCGTCTCGACGTTAGATAGCGATCTTAAAAGTTAACGAATTCGCTCATAATCAATATACCGACCAATCACAATCCAATAGTATAAAAAATCGCAGACCAATTATAATTGATTGGTATCACAAATCAAACAATTTTATTAGTGCTGGTCGATATGACATAACTTATCGATCGCTATCCATGTCGAGACTGCAGAGCCAGCTTTCTATTCGTTCGCTAACTTAATACTATAAGCTACTGACTGTAAAATTCAGTGTCGTAATCTTGTCAATCTCATACAAAACAACCATGAAAATATTGATCAGTTTAGTACTGGATCAAATTAAATAACAGATAAAGAAAAGAGTGACAGTGACTTGTTAGTATATGCCACTTCTCAATATAACAAGGTTCTAAGTATGCTCAACATTTTAATGAGCCGACTGTACCTATGTGCTATAAATAGGGTGGCCATATCTTTCAGGGACCAATATGGAAAAATTAAAAGAAAAAACAACGTCTTTATTTAAAATAATATACTAGGTACTCATAATTGAAATTATAAATAGTAATATCTACCAGTTCGTGCCTGAATTTTGTCGAAATTATTGGATCACGAGACAAATACGGAATATATGGTAACCCTAGCTATAAATGAGGTTGTAACATATTATTAAGACATAATCATCTATCTAGTGCTTTATTTTTAAGTTCTAAGTTAGCGAACGAATTGAAAGTTGGCCATTAGTATCTATAGGCATTTGTTTAGAACCCAATAACGCCCCGTCCGAGCGTCCAAGACGTGCGATATGTAGTGTGTGGATTGAGTTTGTTTTCTGTAACCAATTGTGTTATTTTATAAAAAAAATATAGTGGGTTTCAAACTTAATGGCGGCTCAAGGCTTAAGGCTCCTATATACCTCAAGAGGCGCCCTCTTTTTAATTAAATTTATTGCTCGCTATGTACCTACATAATGTATCGAAAATTTACATGTACAGATTGAAGCTAAGGTTCTATAGTTTATTTACAAACAATAACCTCAGTAAAATTTTGTTCGTTGTAGTAGTAGTTCGCAAAAATGCTAAAAGTGGCCACTTTTGGCACTTTTGCGAACTAGCTTCAATCTGTACATGTGAATTTTCGATACATTATGTGCTTAGCGAGCAATAAATTTAATTAAAATGAGGGCGCCACTTGAGGTATATAGGAGCCTTAAGACATGCGCAGAACACAATTTATATGTTAGTGGGTGGGAGAGGCGAGTAGTGGGGCACGGCTACGCATAGTGGCTAACTTCACAACCGCCATTAAATTTGAAATGCACTGTACTTACAAATTGTCATCTTATCATTCCATCAATATCATTGCCATCATAAAAAATTCACCATTTTTAGGCTTCAACATTTTGCTTTCTGTGGACTGGATTGAAAGGCACGGCGTTTTATAAGCAGTACGCTTTCGGAGGGTACACACTCGCAAATGTGTTCGAGTTCCTCATATACGGCACTGGAGTGTTTACTAACCTGCCTGTTTCTATTTACAACATTTACAGGTGAGTCGGATTAATAACAGCGCTTTTTTATGTAGTGACTTATCCAACACCTATTTTATGGTACACACGACGGCATCTTAGTCTATACATGTTGACCTTGAAACCGCCTTTATGCCCTAAGCGATAAAAACTGTTTTCGCAGTTTAACTGTAAAACCTGACGTGCTGTCGTGTGTACAACTTCTGTGAAGAAATGTTCGCGATATCTTTTAACCCCCCGTTCCTATATTCGAGAAACGATTCGTTTTGCTTACGTGTGGTAGCATTTTGACACATTTACTATGGATTTTATGTCAAATTACTACCATCCGTAAGCAAATCGAATCGTTCTCGAATATAGGAACCGGCCCTAAAACTTTCAATCATATAAACCCTGGATACACAATCCCGTACTAAATGCGTTCGAAAAAGTGATTCCAACAGTGCTATACAGTTGTAGTTATACATCCTTACTCATGAAGATTGTATAGCAGATGTTTAGTTACACAATGGTGACTCTCTGTCAAACTATTTAAGATTGACATTAAAAGAAAGGGACAAAACACTGTGTAATTATACATCTGCTATACGACCTTTATTAGTAAGGGGGATAATATAGATATTTCACAATAAATGTATTTGATTGATTGATTTCGGTTCCGAATACTGCCGCTGCCATATTTGATATTCGACCTTACGTCACAGTCTTACGGTGGTATGCTCATGAGGTCGTCCATCGCTAATAGGTCGATGGATACTACTCTTTCTGACGCATCTCTGTCTTACACGCAAATAGAAGAAACAGTTGCACGGCATGAAATATTGTAATAATTTTATTTAACCCTTCCGCGCCGGGCCGCCGCCGCCGGAGACTATTATAAAGGTTTTTTAAAGGCAAACAGAACAAAAAAAAGGCGTATTTTCCCCGTATTTTTTACCCGATAACTTCGCTATTTATTCAATAAGTAAATTGTATTCTCATTGTGAATATGTTGGCCATATTCAAATAATTGAAGACTAAAACATCTTAATTATTTAGTCCTACGCGATAATAATACTCTGTATTTCCCGATATCCTGGGCGGACGGAGTGCTAGACACAACGGCAATTAGTGATTTTAAAGCTGGACGCAGGCGTCCGGGCCGGCGTTGAAGGGTTCAAGGTTAAAATCGATAACACGCGGCGCCGTCACCTCCATTATGTTTGTTTAGTAGTTTAGTACGCGCCGGGGCGATGCGCACGCACGCAATCTTTTCTGCAAAGTGGTAAACCACGTGATTGGCCGATTGTACTCGCTCGCTAACATTTTTTGCCTCTTACAGATCGTATAAGCTACGAACAGGCAAGATGAGGTCTCCGCTAGAGGCATTGCGACCCCTATGGTCGTTTCTCACAGTGTTCGCCGTATGTTCCATATGGGTGCACAAGTCTACGCGACTGCCTGACTATGACTTACGGGTTCTGTTCCTGCTCATAGGGACTGTGTTCAGTAATGTGGCTGTGAGTATATTAATGTTATTAGATGACAACACAGGTTCTATTTTAAACTCTTCGCCAAAGGTAAATATGAGGTACAGAAGTAATAAAAAAATTACCACCAGCCACTTTTTAAATCCTCTAGGTGAGTATGCTCACCCTCGCGCAACCTTCTGGTTTGCGGGGTGGTTTTTTATTTCAAAAATTAATTGTACAGTCAGCAACAAAAGTTGTACTTTGTCAGAGCAACTTTTTTGACAGATGTCTCACAGTTTGAAACATCTGGCAAAACAGTTAATACGCCGAAGTACTAAAGTGTTAAGGGACTTTTGTTGCTGACCGTACTCTGGCGACGGCGAGGAGTGCAAAAGTGACCCTGTATAGGAACAAAACATACCTAATTTTATTTGTTTATTTATATTTCTTCTTTATCACTAATAGACACTGTATAAACAAAGGTTTCTTCAAACAAAATCTTTTTATTTCTCATATTCGGAAAATGATGTATATTTAAACTGAGCAGCGGGTTAAAATCTCTACGTTCCACCCTAGGGTGTAATACATAGTTACATAGTCGACCATAGAGTTACTCTCAGTTACTCATCGGCAATGAAAACGTTGACAATGGGTGCATTCCAAGTTCCAACAGCTTAATCGCTGAGTCATCGATTGCCATAGAGTACATTTTAACTATGCAAAGAAATAAAATTGAACATTGAAACAAATTACTTTAGAAAATATTTTGAAAAAAACTACGGTTTTTTACTTTCCTTATATTTGAAATGAAAAGTAGAGTGTTTAAAAGTCATCAATTCAGAAAGTCAGGAATTGCTTCATTTTAGCTCTTGTCTAACAATCTACTATTTTTTACTCGCAGTGTCGACTTATAGTAAGTCAGATGAGCAACCAGCGGTGCGAGGCGGTCACGTGGCTGCTATGGCCGTTGACATTCGCCGCCTCTCTCTCACTCCTATATCCACAGTATGAGATAGCAGCATTCTACTCTGTCACAGCCTTAATAGTTATGGCACACTTGCACTACGGAACGTGTGTGGTAAGTTGGAAATATTTTTAAGTTTGTAGTAATATGTTTCTTCAAACATCGCACTAGATTACCACAAACTATGAAATTTCGCCAGTCGCATAATGTCATAAACGCAAAATGACGGATTAGCAAAACGTCAGAAAAGCAAAATGTCGAAAAATATGCTTCAAACAAGTTTTTTTCGTACGTCATTTGTAGCTATACAAATGACATGTATAGCTACAAATGACAAATGACAAAGATAAGTGTAGAAAAGAGACATGCAATAGCTTGCATGTCTCCTTTCTACACTTATTCTTGACATTAAACACTTTCGGTTCAGCCTCCTGACTTTTTGCATTTATGACTTGATGCGCTTAACTTTCATTGTAGGTATAAAAACACTAGATATGTAAAAATATATATACAATAGTTCACTGCAAAATAGCATTAACTCACATTTACTTACGGTCTATTTTTCTTCGTCGCAGGTAAGACAGATGTGTGACCACTTCCGAATACGGTGTTTCCGTATTAAGAAGCGATCAGATTGACTCCTAGATGACAGTGCGTGCTAGAAATAACATGAGGTTGACACATTATATACGACAGACATGTCACATGCATACCAGGGGGCTGATTACGTAACTATGTTGCTAACAATTCTCGATTGATATCGATTGAAACCACAGTTACATTGCTGCTTTAAGTAAGATAGTTGTCACATTGGTTCTTATTCAAGCAGCAATGTAACTGCGTTTTCTGTCAGAGTTGATTGCAACAAAGTTACATAATCAGGGGGCCAGGCTCCTATTTCATATACGTGACAATTGTAAATGGCAATGACAATTTGTTGTCCATGGCATCATCATCATCCGATTTGAAACTAGAACATTATTATGATGCAAATGTAACAAATAAAAATAAATGAATAGAGGCCAGGGCTTATTCACACATTCCAAATCGCTATAAATGTGATCAAATTATCATATCCTATTAATATTATAATCCTAATTACTAATATAGTATTATAAATACGAAATTTGTGTGTGTTTGTGTGTGTGCTTGTTACCTTTTCACGCCTAGACGGCTGGACGAAATCGGATCAAATTTGGCACTCAGATAGTTTATAATCTGCATATAACATATACACTTTTTATCCTGGTCAAAAGTTCTCCCCTAGGGTCCACAAATTTATAAAGCAGAAAAATATGTGAAACTTCAATGCAATGTAACCAATTATTAAGAACGTTTAATTCTAAATAATTTGGGGAATTTTGTCGTTTTATAGTAGTTTGATGTGCAATGTTCGATGTGATGGTGTGAATAAGCCCTAAATATCACAAGGCACTATTCAAAGGAGAAAGTATGTATAAGTACATAATAATTGTAATGATGACTAATAGGTACTATTGTTGAGAAAAGTTAAAAAAAATGTTAAATGGGTTGTAACATCATACTAACAACTAACCATCAAAAGATCGGTTAATCATCACAAGTATTACAAGTATATAAAAATTAAGTTTGAAAATACTTTACCTACATGTATTTTTAATAGTAGCAAAGCCCATTTTTTATTTAAAAAAACATTTTATGTTTACACTTTTCTCTGCGATAGTACAACGAAAACGTATTCTAAAGTATATGGCCTTAAAGTACATAATTGTGTTTTAAATTGTTAGATTATAGAAGTTGTACATTGAAATGATAAAAATATTGCAAGATTTCATTAAATTACATTTACATTTATTACATACATATACAACATTATTTTTTTATATACGAAAGCCGAAACACTGGTCACATATTTTCATTATCAGAATCAGTATAAAAAAAATTATAATGATACCTTAAAAACTCAGGAAGTTACAAACTTTTTGTGTTGCACGCGCGACACATTTTAGTAGGGTGTGCTTAAATTGTGGTTTTGTAAATATTATTTAGTCAAAATACAACGTGTTACAAAAATACCCCTAATGCCGAATATGGTATTTAGGGACCATCAAACTGAACAACTTTACTATGGGACCAACTCTGAAATCGCGAAAAAAAATCAGCTGTTTCATACAAAAATTATATTCGAAAATATCAAAATGTATGAAACAGATGATTTTTTTTTTCGCGATTTCAGAGTTGGTCCCATAGTTGTTCAGTTTGATGGTCCCTATATACCATATTCGGCATTAGGGGTATTTTTGTAACATGTTGTATAACATGATATAAAAAATATTGCAATCGATTCTATTACTGATTCTGAACAAACAGTTTTCAGGTTTCGTATACACTAAAAATAACCATTTTGTTCACCCATCGTGAACAAAAGGGGAATGATTAGTAACATTTGTGTTTTTATTCATATTATGTTTAATCAATAACAATAAGACAACAAAAATTGTTAATTGACTTGAGCCACAGACAACCTGTATAAAGTTGTCTATGACTTAGAGCTAATTACTATAAGTACAGTTTTCACATAAATACTATCTCTATTTTCTAAAAATAATTTGTAAGAGTGGGATAGAGTGATCGGAAACGAATCACTCTTTTTTCACGTAACAATTATCTATGGTTTTAATATTTTTTTTACCTGAATATGCCTTTACCATTTACAAGTTTACTTTCTTTTTGTATGCAACTCTTTATTTTTAAGAAATTATAGCACGCATTGTCAATGTTTTAATCAATTAATTTGTCTGTTAAAGACACTGTACTTTAGTTACATATTTTCCAGTAGTTTTAAGTTGTAACTTTATTAATTGTTTTTTTATATCATGTAGAGTGTTTTTATTTATCGATCAAGATGGACATTCTTAAATAACAATTATAAAAGATTTATGTTCAACCAGAATAAACAATCCAATCTTTATCACTAAATCAGATAGTGTTCTTAAAAAACAGACACGATTCATAATTTTATATAATAAAGCTAAACCAAATAACTATAAAGTACACACGACGGCACCTCAGACTATACATGTTGACCTTGATACCGCCTTTATGCACTACGTAATAAATGCTGTTTTCGCAGTTTAACTGTATAATCTGACGTGTTGTCGAGTGTACATCTTACGGTTCATTTCGTCTGAATTCCATTTTATTTAAGTAAGTTGACAACAACATTTTTGTTGAATAATCCCAGTAATTTTTTTATATGTTTGTATTAATTTAACTTTTTTTAAATTTATTAATTTTAAGCAATACTTGTAATATTATTATTAATTTCTTCTGTCTGTATAATACTGACTGGAGGACTTTCGTGTGATTGTGTTCAACAGTATTGCATATTTCAACCTAGTATTATACTTGTACACAAATCCGTATGAGGCGGTATCAGGTTATCGTATAGCTTAATTAAAAGACTTAATGGGCTGACATGAGCTAACTAGCGCCGCCAGTCGATTTTATTTCATTTATTCTAAATAAGCCCAATCACTTAAAAAAGGAATCAGTCAAGGTTTTGTTAATACCGTCTTATATTTATTGAATAACTTTACACAGTTTGAAAAGGCATTCAAACAGTATAAAACGCGATTTTGTTAAAAGTGGCCACTGTTGGTTCAAACCCGTTTGTAAACTATTGCACGCATTTTGTAATGTTGTAACGTTATTCAATAAACATTAGACGTCATTCACAAGACCTTTACTGATTCATTTTTAAGAAATTGGGCTTATTTAGAATAAATAAAATAGAATCGACTGGCGGCGCTAGTTGGCTCATGTCAGCCCCTTAATGCATACATATTTCATTATGTTCATCTAAAATCAAAACGATGGACGTGGGAAAAATAAAATTAAAAAGTTAATTTTACCCTATTACCATTATAGAAGCCGTAATTATAAAACCAACTGTTTTTATTTCACTTCGATACGATAAGTATTTACAAAGTTATTGTAAATAATAAATCTGCTTAAAACAATTACATTTGCATCCGCGAGTCGGCGCCACGCGTCCTTTCCTAACGAGACTAGCGAGAGAATGGAATCCGATGACGTCATCGGTATCTTTCTGCCTGTCACCACGGTAGTGATTACTTGCTCAGTGCCAGTCACGTAAACAATAATGTGTAGAAACCCTGAAACTAAGAACTCTGATCCTTACATCTCTAAAAATCCTGATCAGATCAGTTGCATAGAGATCTGGATCTCCTCCATTCGCTTCTATCATGATATCCATTATCAGATCACAGCTCGATTAATCCCTGGCGGAGAACCAAGGCTTCAATGTTACCTCGTTTGTATGAAAATCGACTGGCGTCCATTATTATGTGGTCACCACTATAAATGATAACATGATACCGGCCTAATTGGCATGAAAAGTATAAAAATCCCACCGGTTTTTTTCACTTCTTTTTTCCATTCGCTAATTCGCCATGATATTTCGAACTTTGTTCCAAATACATTTGCTCTGTAGAAAGTACTCAGTAGCACATCAGGAAATCCTAAGCTGACAAATATCTCCAATTGATTTTAAACCTTAATGCTTGTATATAATGTTCAAAATCTATCGAGTACAGTCAATTTGCGATAACCTAATGTGAAAGTAATATTTTACTTACTACGTGATGTAGATGTTTAGTACACATCATATAATATTATGTTAGTATTTATTTATCTAATCTATTATTTAATTACTTATAAGGAAAAAGAAAGCTTGGTATATTATTAATAAACAATGTTTTTTTTTATTTATTAGTTGGCTTGGCACAGTATACACACTAACGTTTGTTTTAATTTTTGATATTTTTATCAGTATTAAAAATATGTTGTATTGGTGTTCCAAAATATTTTTTGTTTTCGTTGTTTATTAGGTTTTTTTATTATCTTATTACTACTAAGTAACGTACGAGGGGAGGTCAATAAGTTCGCGGAATGAGAGAGAAGGAGGTTGAAATTAAACACCAAATTATTTTTCCTTTTCAATATATTCTCCTTTAACCCTAATACATTTTTCGGATCTCTCAAATAGCTTGTTTATACCATCGAAAAAAAATGATTTGTCTTTGGTGTCAAAATAGGCCGAAATTGCCGACTTGACTTCTTCATCGTCGTCAAATTTCTTTCCACGCAGCTCTTTCTTCATTTTTGGAAATAAATAATAGTCACTGGGGGCCAAGTCTGGACTGTATGGTGGGTGGTTTAATTGTTCAAAGCCGCATCGGTGAATAGCAGCCGTCGCAACATGGCACGTGTGGACGGGTGCATTGTCGTGCAAAAGGAGCACACCTTTTGACAGTTTTCCTCTTCTTTTTTCCTTAATGGCTTCTTTCAATCTTTCCAGTAAAGAAGCGTAGTACTGTCCCGTTATAGTCGCACCACGTTCTTTATAATCGATCAGTAAAATACCTTCTGTATCCCAAAAGATAGTCGCCATGATCTTTCCGGCCGATTGTGACACTTTGAACTTCTTTGGAGGAGGTGTGCCTTTTTTATGCCACTGCATCGACTCTTGCTTCGACTCAGGTTCATAGTGGTGAACCCAGGTTTCATCTCCAGTAACAATCCGGGCCATAACTTCTTCCTTTCTCTCTCCACAGAGCTCCAGAAACTGGTGAGAGCACTCGACACGCTCGCGTTTTTGAAGTGGCGTGAGCATTCTCGGAACCCATCTTGCACTGACTTTAGTCATCCCAAGATGATGATGTAGGATATTTAAAATACTTGATTCGGATACTCCAACCATTGCTGCAAGTTGCTTCTTCTTCAGTCGGGCATCTTCCAATACAAGTTTTTCTACTTTTTCGACGATTTCCGGTGTGGTGGCCTCAATTGGCCGTCCGGAGCGGGGGTCGTCTTCAATGGACTCCCTTCCTTGTTTGAAAAGACCATGCCACTTGTAAACCATGGTTTTACCAGGGGCAGAGTCGGCGTAAACCGCTAACAGCTCTTGAAAAATCGTCTGAGCGGATTTTCCTTGCTTAACTGGTGCCTACCTGGACGAGTAAATTTATCCCCACCAACCCCTCCATTCCGCGAACTTATTGACCTCGTATCATTTTTCGTGAGATTGAGAAATAATCCTAAACGGTTAACACCAATGATCTATGCATCATACGGTAGTACTTATATTTATTCTGTGGCATCATTCCAAAGTGAACTCTATGCCTTTGCATTAAGGGGTGATGTATCTTGTATTTCTATCCTTACAATTTATGCCCCTTCTTCTGTGCGCCAAGTTATTTTAGTACAACGCGTTTTCATTAGATGTCGATGATTTCATTAGATGTCGTTTTCATTAAATCCCATTAAAATAAAAAAATTACGTTGACGCAATCAATAAAAATACTCGCACACATCTAATATATTGCTGAAGTACCAGTTAGATAACTAGAATCTCACTTTATTTTCTAGTTCTGTAACCATTCCCCAATAAATTAAACATTTTCTGTCCACAAATTAGTGCCTAATTAATACTTGCCTATTGATATCACTAAAGTTTAAGAATCATAATATCTTTATAGACCGAGCAAGCGCGAAGCGTATCCGTGTTTCAACTTGGGCAAAAATTCTTTCGTATGTCTGTCTTACTCTTACCGACTGTCCGGCTGTTCTCCTCTACAGGTCGCATTTCTCAAACGAATCCTGTGAAATTTTGTGAGCAGGTTCGATAATTATATAGAATTTTTGGATCGAGCCAGTTTTTCGAAATTTTGCAATAACAATCACCCATTCGAAAAATTATCAAAATTAGAAGCGCCATCTAGCTTCGAAAAGATATTATAAAGGAATACCTAACCTACCAAACAGCACATAGCACTGCTTTTCAAAAGCAGTGTCAACCTCGTGGCGACATCTATTGGACTAATTTTTAAACAACACAATTTGAGCGAGGTCTACAACTCTATAGTAAATAAATAAATAAATGCTTGGACAATTTCACACAGCGCCATCTAGCCCCAAACTAAGCAAAGCTTGTAATATGGGTGCTTGACAACTGATATATTACTTATATACTTTTTAAATATATACTTATTATACATAGTAACACCCAGACCCGTCACAGAAATTAAATTTCATTATTTCAGTTTATTTTTATATTGTAATTATTACTGTATTTGTTTTTATTGTTTCGACATTAGGGCCCCTTTCTGTTAGTGTCTTGATATGGGAATCGGTATTGATGTAAGTAATTAAGTTTTGTAATGTAATAAAAAAATATATCAAAAATGTGATTGAAATAATATTAACAGAAATAACTGTGAGGTATTAAAGTATATTACATTCAGACATGTATGTAACAAGATACGCGCGAAAAACGTAACTCTTTCCTTAACAATTAAGGTCTTTGAAATTTTGAGATTTAAGCATTCACAATGCTATTTTTATATAATACTAAATAATATACTAGAAAAAATAGGACTCGCACCAGATCATGTTCTCGGACGGGAATCGAACCCGCGACCTTTGGATATCCGGTCCAATGCTCTGACCGCTGAGCTACCGAGTCACTGGTGAGAACGTCGAATTTCTTCTAGTATATCAACTCTTACGCTGCAAGCCAGCGCCATCTCACCAATGTAGAAGGAATTAACCTCGACATTCAACTGAACATCTTTCCAGATATTTTTAAACAGTTGAGGTCTTATTTATCTTAATAAGGCTTCCGATATACATAACAACTAAAATTGTATCTTACAAATATTTATTTAAGATCGAAATTCAATAAAACACATCATGATGCTTAAGGTGCTTATTATAGTGTTTACTAAAACATACAAAATCAAAGTGCCTCTAATTCGTTTGTGATGCTTTTTAATAAGAAACATACTCACATAGTTTTGGAATTGCTGCATACTGCATATTATACATGTAAATATATTTTTCTGTAATAATTATTGGAAGTTTACTAATTGACCTTGTCTATATTGCAAACTCAATTTTCATCTCTCTTGTGATATTGGAAAAGAAAGAGATGAAATAAGTTACTATTAAAGGCTAGTTAACTAAGTTGGAAGTGGTAACTTAGTAGCGTTTACGTTATTTATAGTTCAGAGAAGTTACCGCTAGGGGCGCTGTACAAATCAAAATTAAGAAACGTATCAATTGTCAAACGCTGTCATTACGTTAACATAGAATTTAAATAACTTCTGGCCTTATATTTTTAATGTTGTATATTTTTCTCTTTATCCCAACTACTAAACAAATATCCATTAATCCAATGGGATATTTTACAGCACGAGATTAATTACTTAGTTTTTACTGTTACTTTCACAAAACTGTTTATTATATCTAAAAAAACACGATTATAAGCCAATAAAACTGTCGCGGGAGGAGAAACTTATGCAAAGTTAAGCCGGAATTGAATATCTTCAAAATCCGAATCAGATACTGATGATTTATTGAAAAACATTGCGAACGTGTAAACTGTAAACTCTCCGACAGCTACGAATAACCAGTATATAATACCAATCTTTATTATTTATTATTATTATCATTAATATCGCCAGGTAGCATTACTCAGCTGTAAAAATATGTCAAACTTTGATTGATTTTATACCTCAAGGATATTGTTATTACGTTCAAAATCTATTGACATGTTTTAACCTAACGTGCAGCAGCTCCTTTTTCGCTGATTTTGCCCATAGAAGTAATACAAACGAAATGCAAAATACAAAACAATCCATTAATAAGGTAAAGTGTAAAATACAAATAAACAAGGTCCATTAATAAACTAGAGTCCTCACCACTGCCCATGGCAATAATTAGACGCGACGCGGCGCCACTTTCTATGTCATCAGAGCTGTCATCAAAAAAGACTTCGTTATTTCAATTTTAATTCATCAAAACTCGCCGCCCATGATGAATAGTGGCACGGACTCTAATATTGTCGAATTCAAGCCCTCAAGTGGCGCCCTCCTCTTAATTAAAACACTTGCTCTTTTGCCATAAAGAACTATATTTTACTGAGGTTATTGTTTTTAAATAAACTATAAAACCTTAGCTTCAATCTGCACATGTGAATTTTCGATACATTATGTACTTAGCGAAGCGAGGAATAAAAATTAAGATGAGGACGCCACTTTGGGATATATAGGGCCCTTAAGACGGTAAAATTAACATTGTTACTGTGTCCGCAACGCAGTTAGTTAGCGTACATTCAATTTGAACGTGTTCTTCCCGAGATTGCCTTCGTCTCTATAAGTGTTATTAAGCTATGGCGAGCGAGGTACTTTCTATCGCATGATTTGGCGATTCCGTTGTATTAGCACAGAATGCATAATAATGTATTGGGTGAGTTAAGGTCAAATAGGTTGAAAGATCTGGATATTTTTTAAACATGTTAAGTTGATAACTTGCTGTCTGTAGTTACGAAGACTTACCGCTAGGGGCGCTGAACAAGTATCAACATTATTTTTGCGACGTGGTTGTGAGTCTATCAAGACAAGAGTGCTATTCCTGAGTTTACTTAATAATAAACCATATTAACTCGGTCTTATTAAAAATAAATCTTCAATAAAATGTTTTAAATGGTTCGAAATAGCCTAATTGTGCAACTGAAAGTAGCTCGACTGCCTGGCTCTTAGCTTAGTTGCTAGCTAGACAAAAAGCTTTTACAATATGACACCTTGTCATTGCTTTCAATGTACTGCATTGTATTTCACTGGAAATAAAGAAATATATCTAATGTCTGTTTCTTTTGATACTTTCACCCAGGGCTCTATTTAATAACGTGACAATTTGTCAATTGTCATGACATTATGGTTTACATTGGTAGTTTGTTTTATTTTCAAATTGGTTGACGCAACGGTATAAAATTGCCATGACATCTGACAAATTGTCACGGTTATTAAATAGGGCCCCTGATCCTGCAAGTTTTACAGACAAACCTACTCAGGGGCTGTACCGGCTAACGCATCGAACTTCAGAAAGTCTGCCGAGCTTAAACTTGAAACATATATTCAGCTCCAAACGGGCTATAATGGCGAACCTCAATTCCTGATGTCACACGAACATCGATATCTTCTAAATACTTCGGCGAATAGTACAATACGAAACTCCTTACTTCGATTTATCTGTTTAAAGCTGAAGCTCAGCAGACCCGCTGAAGTTCGAAAAGTTAGCCGGTAGGGCCCCAGAGCCTTCAATTATTAATTATATAAAAAAGAAAGACAAAGTATGTGCTACTAGCAGGTAGGTACCTGCTACTAGTACTTACAATATAGGTATACTATGTTACCTTTAGCAGGTAGGCAGCAAAGACGGTGATTTTAATTGTTTTATATATTTATATTTAAGGTGGTTCATAATAACCCATAAAATGTTGATTTTTATTTCAATGGAAAACTGCAAAGTGACAACTCTAGACGCAAATAATAGAATATTGTTTAATATTCTATTATTTGCGATAATCAATCCCTTAATGGGCAAAGGCAAAACACAATGTAGGTCTAGGGTTGCCACTATGCAGTATATTATATAATGAAAAAAGTGGCGGTTTTCAGAGGTTATAATCATTTTACAGGGTTGTATGCTTGGTACTCTATCAACCATATTAGGCTTTAGGGGTTTTTGTAACTCGTTGTATACAGGGTTTCCTTAATTTTGCCACACGAAGGAAAAGTACCTTAAATATTGAAGGTAGGAAATTTTACTAAAATACTTCATTTTAATTTAAAAAATAAACATTTTATTGTTGTTATTATTATTAACTAACAGGTAAGCAGTTGAGACAACCAGCCTGTATTTAGTTATAATCTATTCTTGTGTTTCTTTAAAGTTGTGAGTCTCAGCGATTCCAGTTTTCCTCGTATAGTTTATTCTTCAAGACTTTCGGGACTTTTGAGAACTTATATTGAACTTTTTCTAGTAATTCAATATCTTTCTTGAAGTATGGGCTCCAGATATGGAAAGTGTATTCTAAAATCGGCCTTACATAAGTTTGTATATTTTTAGCTTCATCAGCATCAGTTTCTATTAGACTGTTAATCATCTTTGTTGTCCCAGGTCAGTGTGATTGTGGTAGTCATTGTTTCCATATCATAATTATGTGCTTTAGATACTCACATTAGAAACAGCTATCGTTTAACACGTAAAAAAATATTTATTTATAAAACTATTATCAGTGATATAAATGCATGGATACTGCCTCAGAAGTAGCATGTCTGTCACACCAATAATTGGTCTATAGTGAAATTGATACTTACTAATATAATATTATAGACTGTAGTTAGTAGGAAAACTTCTACTACTTACTTCTGGGGCAGACCATAAAAAAGAATCTACAGTATTAAAACTGACATAATTTAATCATGATGTGAAATGTACATTTTTCTTGTATTCTTCTTTGATTTTCTCTCTGTCTTCAAGATCTGGCATTAATGGATATAGTCCTTTAGATTTCCTGTCTTTGTAGACTTTACCCTATAATTAATAACAAACATTAAATTATGTGATGGTACAAAAGTTCATACAAAGTGTTTCATTACAAAGAATGGTAGGCTATTACAACTCGCCGGCTTAACTCATTAGTGTCGATCTAGCCACTTTGAGAAACATTGTCAACAGTTTTAACACTGTAAAGTAAGTCCCGACTCTAAAAATACATTGGTAGCAGCAGAAAAACATCTAGGCACATTATTTTGCACAAATGTCATTCGTGCCAGGTGTTATGTTAGGTTGGCTGAGTTTGACATCTAAGTAGGGGAATGCAGTAACTTGTAAATAAGATAATGTTTAAAACATACTTTGATATGTTAAATGAAACAGAACTATAGTTACAGATGAAACTACTGTTGCTAGAAGAGTGATGGACATTAATGTTGACAGGTTAGAATGGAAAAGAAAGACTACAGAAAAGATGTATGACACTGATCCCAAATAAAATGTATCTGTTCAATTGATGACAAGTCAGTAAAAAAACGATCATCAGTAATCTAATAAAAAGTAAAATGAGGGCTTGTTGTTATTTAAAAATAAATAATATTTCATTTTCATTTAGGTACTAACCCAGAACTTCTTACAAATATTGTAGTTTTCAAAATAATTCTCACATTTCGCATGATCAAAGTTATTTTTATTCAAACACTGGTAGGACTGATCCTGTTCCTGAAAAACACAGTTGATTAAATTATTAGTTGAGACGTTTTTGGTTATGAAGGTAAGTCAATGTTATTATATAAGTAATAAAATAAATTCAAGCGACCGACTTTCAAACATGGGTTCAAGCGAGCGGCATCTTTGTTCACAAGTTTCGTCATTTTTATTGGATTTTGTCAATGACTTCTATGTTGTATTGTTATTTCATTGAGCTAGGTTTTTGGACATTTTTTGTAGTTTTTTACTACCTCTACCTACATACTCATACTTCAACTTCAAGTTTGAAGTTATAGACTATAGTTCGATCATTTTTTTTTTTATTCGTTCCGAAGAACAGGCTAAGGTCTTAGACCATACTATCTCGTTTCATTTCATAAATTCTTACCACAAAAGCACAGAGGCACAGATGAATACTGTTGAATTGAATGACAAACTAGTGACAGTGACAGATTATGTTTTTATTTCTCCTAAAAGGGATGGCAGAAGGATCTATCTCCCCATACCGAAGTAGAAACACGTTTTCTATCTACTCCTTATCTACTCCAACAATGCTCTAAGCTCCAACACAAACAAACTTGACAATCATCAGAAAAAAAAAATGCATAGAATGGAACGAAGGATATAATGGTTGGATTGTTTTCATTGTGCGTAACTGAGGTTGTAGCATGCATACTGTCTGTATTAGCCAATGAAATAGTTTTCAAAGGTCAGCAGTTTTATTTTTATTGGATAATTATTACTAATGCCAGAAATATGTGAACAATGAAGAACAGACTGTCAAGTCAAATTACGACGCGAGTTGAACGTTCTCCTCTTGGAAATCGTTTTGTATTTTATATTATATTGTATTATACAATGCTGTATTTGATATTAAGTGCCTAAATCTCTTAAGGTAGTTCTAAAGAATTCAAATTAGTATAATAAATGCTTTCGAGATGTCGAAAAACAAGATAGCGGCTCGTATCGACAGTCTAAGTGTTGAAGTCAAAACTAAGGTGAGTGTACAATTTATAGATTTCTTTAAACTTTATAAGACACGCTTTCCCGAGTCATTATCCAGTTATAGTAGTTAGTAGTATTCCGAACCTGACTTTCCGACCGTATTTCCATCTCCTACCAACAATTTCATTTTCATAATAGTACGAGGATAGTACCTATTGCAAAAGAAATATGATTCTTCTCTGGACGAAACAGCCTCTGAATCTAATAAAATTCTGAGACATTCTTATAGACATACGACTTACTAGTTAGAAATGTTTAAGATACTACAATAATTAAGTTAACAATTTACTATGTGCCCATGTCTGGGAACCTGTTTGTATGAAGCCATTGTGTTGTCAAAGCATTTTATCTGATCATGTGGATAATTTTCATGATGTATGTATAGTTTCTAAGTCATAATACCTTAAACATACTATGTGATATTATCTACCTATTGATCATGTTATAAAAAATCTAACTAACTTGAATCTCAATTAAAAAAATAGAAAAAGATTTAGACTAGAAAGAAATCAAAAATGTTTGCTTTCTTGATCATGTAACAATCTGCATTTAGGCTATTATTTTCTATGTACAGTGAATAAAATTAGGGTAAAACAAAAGGTACCTAATTAAAGTTTTTATGGATGAATAGTTCCTGCCACAGAATAAACGTATTGGAATGAATCAACACCACGATTATTTATTATTATTCCATTTTGACAATAATCCTGCAGATCATACACACAATGGTTGATATTAATTATTATTTTCAAATGGCAAGCAAATTGTGGTAATATGGTGTGTGTGATGGATGGTAATATGTTAAAAATTGTTGAAAGCCCCTTTCTTCCTTTTTAGCTTGTTGATTAACAATCAATCACAAATCAATTAGGTATTTATTGAGTATATTTTCATCAAAAAGTCCTCTGCAATGTATATGTTTTGTCGAATATTAATTAATTAATTAATTAATTTAAAGCTTTAATATAAATAACCCATTGAAATTTTCCAGTTTGATGCTGAATTCCGTCGCTTCTCTCTAAATCGCACGGAGAAATTAAAGTATGAAGATTTCAAGGCGCTAATTGAAAAGCTGCATCGGCTTCACGACGTGGCGTTCCTAATCTCTTACACAGATCCAAGAGATGGAGACCTGTTGCCCATTAACAATGATGACAATTTGGCACGAGCGTTGCTTACCGCCCGCCCTTTACTCAGGGTCATCATTCAAAGGAAAGGTAAGTAATTTATCATTATGATCAAATAAATACTTGTGAAATTCAAAAGACAAGAAAGCGAAGGTTATAAAATATACTATAACTCGTGCCATTAAGGAAAGGAAACTAAAATGTTGGCAATTAAGAGGAGCAGTTATCGTGCGGTCTCAGCCATACAACTAAAAATCAATGATAAACCACGATTGCACGATAATTGCTGCCGTTTTAGATTTCTTTCTTTAATGAGTTAAAACTGTGTTTGTGCTTAAAAAGAGACAGATAAGTCAAAGAAGTTTGATTTTTTTGCATAATACTTTATGTCTAGAGTGATTTAATTACGGTTTTATAATTAGCTGACTAAAATATGAAATAAAGTCGAAATAATATATGAAAAGACGTTTTATCTGTAGCTACGCCCCATAAAACCCGACAGTGGAGGCGCCACAATACGGAAATATAGGAAGGCAGACTTATCACATTAGACGCAGTGTCTGCATAATTACATTTTTATTTGATAAATTCGGGTCAACTCACAACATTTATTTAGTCCCAAACTAAACGACCATGGCTCGGGAACAATTGCTTGTGCCCATCACACTAACATCTGCTTCTACCAGGATTCAAACCTGGGACCTTAGGCGCAGAAGGAAGGATCACTACCGTTGCACCAAGTGGCCGTCACCGAATTTTTACCATTTATGCAGATCACAATAAGTTTTGTTTAATAGTACTTTTTTTAATGCTTTTGAGACAATGACAATAATAAGATATGGATTTCCCTAGGTCGTTCAATGTTATTGGTAGGTTTTCCACAAGTGTGATATTTTATACTTTTTCGGAATGTCAGCAGAAGATAGCTTATTTTTGCAACTGAACTATGTTACTACCATGAAAGTACCAATAAGAAAAACAACTTTAATACATTGGCATACATTTGAAAATTGTTGTGTTCCGGTAGTTAGAGGTAAGATAGCCAATTCCTCAGTGGTCATTCCGGGTGTAGTGCGCTTCCACCTTCGGCCTTATCGTCACTTAACATCAGGTGAGGTGAAGTGAAGGCTAAGGTAACCTGCTGTGAATAAAAAAAAATTGCATTTCATAACAAAAAGCAAATCGTTGCGTTAACATTAGTAGAGACCCAAGTTAGCTCCGTATATGCTGTTATCGACAGCCATTTGTAATGTACCCACTGCTGGGGCACAAGCCTTCTCTATGGGTGGATAAAGACAATGGGCCATAACCCACCACGCAGAGCCAATGCGGATTGATGGGTGGGTGATAAAAACTGCAAATGCAGCCGCAACCAACCGTTTAACGTGTCTTTTGAAGCACGGAGGAACTGTATATAATACATTTTTGGTCACCCATCTCATGACCGATCCTTGCGAAAGTTGCCTAACCTTTGCAATTGCCAGGCGCTATACCACTGCGCCACCAAGCTGCGCATGAGCACGCATATGCTGTTATATTCTATGATAATTACTTCCTCTGCTTGATACAGCGAAGTTGCGATCGCATTGTTGACTACATCAATGGTTCATTGAATGGTATGTTCACTTGACCATAGAAGGCTTCTATTAAAATTTTCCCTATAAAGAGTTTTAACACACGGGAATGTGTTAGCTTTATCACAAGATATTAAATATGACAAATATAATATGATTAAAAGCATCTTTGACAATTTTGAAGTCGCCTCTAGTAATAATGAATAGTATTTTTTGCTATATGTACTAGATTTTTCATTACTTCATAAAACATATATGGTGTTATTACATACACACTTTAACTTAGACACTGTTTAAATGTGATGCTGACACTTTTTTGACAATATTGTTTGAAAGAGACAGCATCACATTTAAACAGTGTCTAGTGTCGTAAGTTAAACAGGTGTTTAAAAATATTTTGTAATAACACTGATATTCTTTTGTCGCATACCTAACGTAAATGGCACGAGGTTCTTTTTTCTTAAGTATTTAATTTAGGGAATTTTAGGCATATGATGATACCCACACTGCAGTATTAACAAAATTATAACCAGGAAATGCTTTCCAAACTTATACACATGACACCAGCAAACAGTTTTTAAAAATTATGTTGCCACATAGACAATCAAGAATATGCCTTAAATGTAGTATACTAAGTGTTAAAATTGAGTAGTGTGGTGAGTTCACCTGACCGTGTACACTCGGCCGCTGGTCGCTGTCGCGTGACGCGATTATCTGCCTCTAATTAGAACGCTAGCAGCTATCTGCTGTAACACTTATTTTCATATAAACAAAGCAACCTGTTGTGCATTTAGGTATTTTATCTGAGTGTCTACTACAGTGTTTTGTTGGAAAAATAATTTTAAGCATACCATTTCTAGATATTTTTTAATCGATAGGATGTGCCCAAGTACATTTAAAGATAATGGTTTTACGCTTTTTTTCTTTTTTACCAAATGATGCCACTGTCTTATCTGTAGATGAGAATTTCAGTTTTGTTTTCAAGGATTAGGGCGTGGGAGGTGAGCTCTAAAATGTTGTTCCCATTAGTTCTAGTCTTATCTAGCTTGTCTATTAAATTTTCCTTGTACTATCTAAGTACTATTATTTTTTAGTAGAGGCTGTAGTAATACCTATTTAATATGATGGAAATAGTTAAGAACAGATAGGTGACGGATGTGCACTGACTGCATTTCCATGACGTCATATTTGACACACCCACACAATCCATGACCGTGACACGAGGCCGACGCAAATAGAATAAATAGCTAACTGTCCAATATACACGATGTAGCTGATTGATGAGTATTTACTCACAGCACTAGAATAACTGGACTGGATTGCTCGATGGAATGAGTACATTCTAATGCCGGTTCACAATGTTCCAGTGGCTTTCTAGTGCTGGATTCGACCACTGGAATAATTTGTGAACTGGATGTAAAACTAACCCGCTCTCCGCCTATGACGTAGGCCGCATCATCACGTCAATCAAAGCACGTCACGCATCATATGAAGATTCTGACACGACGCATACACTGCGTGACAATACGTATAGACATAATAATTTACAATTAAAAACTTGACATGAATGAGAGATATTCCCAGTTTCCCACAATCGTAGTATTCCACTTAGAGTATCGAAGTATCGAAAAAGAACTATCGAAGTATTGCACTTTCAATATTAAAATTAATATATTCAATTCAATTTCAAATTAAATATAAAAAATAATTTAAGTGGATTACTTCCCACTATCAATATTATAATGAGAACCAGAATCAAAAACATAACGAAACGAGATCGTGATAATATCACTATAGGCAGTATTTTGTTGTGTTATCTTGAAGTTTATTTTAAATGGTCTTCGTATTTGGGTAGTACGGTCAGCAACGTAAGTTGCTTAACAATTTAGTACTTGGCATAGTAACTCTTTTGACTAATGTCACAAAATACCTAATAGTACAAGTACAGAAGGGACACTCCGCAAGATCATTTAAATAAATACTCTTGCTCTGATACAATAAAGCGCAATTCAGGTCGCACAGCGCTCCCTTCCCCACAGTTATATTCACCTAGAAGTTGCTTCTCTTTGTATCGCGTACTCTCATATCTTCTTGTCGTTACAATAGGGTTGTCTTGCTTTATATGAACAGCGTAGCATATAATAAAAGGAAAGCGATTGTACTGCTATAAGAAAAACATACAAAGATATTAACGTGCTCGCCGGCGCGGGGCAGCCCACTGCATTGGCCCGACCGGTCGAGCCCGCAGCGTACTTATACAAGGTGTTACAAAAATACCCCTAATGCCGAATATGGTATATAGGGACCATCAAACTGAACAACTTTTACTATGGACCAACTCTGAAATCGCGAAAAAAATCAGCTGTTTCATACATTTTGATATTTTTATAATTATTTTTTGTATGAAACAGCTGATTTTTTTTTCGCGATTTCAAAGTTGGTCTTATAGTAAAAGTTGTTCAGTTTGATGGTCCCTATCTACCATATTCGGCATTAGGGGTACTTTTGTAACACCTTGTATAGCTTCATAGTGCGGAGTGTCACTGGCCTGCTAATGTTTCAAAATGTGAACATCTATCAAAAAAGTTGCCATAATAAAGTACTAAAATTATAAACGACTTTCGTTGCCGACTGTACCATTTCTGATAGTGTCAAATTATACACAAGAACAAGCTACAACTAAGTATTTCATTGCGATAAAATAAGTAATCCTTGTATATGTCGGTTGTTGGTTATGTACAAATTACGAATTCACTTGTTTTAAGGTTAGAAATATAACTGTATTTGGAAACTTGATTACTGGACATGACTGAATCCGATTTCTATGATCGAAAGCAGACTGAATGCAGACATTATAAAGTTTTAACAGGATATTTGACTTTTTAAATTTTGAGATTTACCGAGTCTCGGTAGCTCAGCGGTCAAAGCATTGGACCGGATATCCAAAGGTCGCGGGTTCGATTCCCGTCCTAGAACATGATCTGGTGCGAGTCGTATTTTTTCTTACATTTTAATTAGGTTTTGAAGAGTTAATCGAATCGGTGTGCTTGGCACTGATTCTATTTCTTATGACGTCATTCGTAGGATTGTAAAAAACACATATTTTATGACTAGTAAGACAAAACAATTTAGTTTTGCTTCGAGAACAGGTCGGTGCATCGGTAGTAGTTCTGCCTACTGCGCCAAAAGTCTCATGTTCAAATCCTGGGGGGCAAATGTTTGTATGATGAGCAAGTATTCGTTTTCGAGTCATAGATGCGTTCCTATTATATTATTAGTATTATTTTGACAAGAAATACCAGGGGCCTAATTGTCTAGCTCAGGGGTCTCCAAACTCCGGCCCGCGAGCACCAACAATCCGGCCCGCGTAATTTACAGTATGTTGGTACGATGAGCTGGCTACGTCCTGGCTCTTGGGACTTCGTGTAGGAGTTAGTCTGGCCCTTAGGCTAAAAAGTTTGGCGGCCCATGGTCTAGCTCAACATAAAGGGACGCGTTGAATGTGGCAAATGAGTACAACCATCATGATTGTCTCTTAAAGACATTTATTACGGTGTCACATTTTTCAGTTCCACAATAAGAAAACAAGACCTATCGAAATAATGATGTCCATAAAAGCTAAGACTAACCTTTCTAATCTGCTACACTAGTTAGAATAGAAAATTAAATTCTATATAACTTTGATAACAGGGGACAGTCTGGAAGAGCTCAACGGATATGGGACGATGCGTAGGCGCAACATTATCTCGTCGATCCTGAGCGGGACACCCGCCAAGAATAAGGGGCTTGCTATCTCCAACCCACACGATTTCAGAATGGTAAGCGCTAATGCTAGAAAACTTCACTTGACAAAGAATTTGGAAGCAAGATCTCACAGCACAAGTATTATTACACACATTGTGATGGTTTACTTATCAAATAAATGAATAAGTAAATAAAAATATCTGAAAATGCCTTATACTACTGATAGTCATTTACACACCTACCTAAATTACCGACGTTACCCTAATACAACGTGTTACAAAAATATCCCTAATGCCTAATATGGTAGATAGGGACCATCAAATTGAACAACTAATGGGACCAACTTCGAAATCGCGAAAAAAAATCAGTTGTTTCATACAAAAATTTAAATCGAAAATATCAAAATGTATGAAACAGCTGATTTTTTTTTCGTGATTTGAGAGTTGGTCCCATAGTAAAAGTTGTTCAGTTTGATGGTCCCTATATACTATATTCGGCATTAGGGGTATTTTTGTAACATGTTGTATAACGCGTTTAATACCTGTGTTTTTAATGTAATACAATGCAACGTGAAAGTTTAAAAGTGTTTATTATCTGAAAAATGAATTTATTTGGTAAAATAAAATCACATAAAATAATTGTGCGGATCTCAAAGTAACTCGGAAAAAGTCAGACTGGCGTTCGTTCTGTTTTTTAGCTGTCTCTAGACTAGCAAGGGCTGCCCCTTTAGCATGACCACCGAAATGCAATTTATCGCTTTTACCTGTCAAAATACATGGGATATTGACTGTCGATAAAATGTTATTATCACGCGATATGTCCATGCTACAGTGTTGTTGCCCAGTTCGATGTTTTGTCCATATCCACGGTAAGCTTTTGTAATGTTAATTTTAATAATGTCGACAACCTTACAGGTGTCAGCTATCATTGACGTGGATATAGTGCCAGAAACGTGCAGGAGGGTCAAGTTACTAAAGCACGGTTCAGACCGGCCGCTGGGTTTCTTCATCAGGTCAGTATCTTTATAATCTTGTTGAAATTCATAAGACATAATAACAATAACAGATGACAATCGAGTAATCACTAGTTCTCAAAATAACTAAGAAACCCTAATGCCCATGAAGCGATACGCAATTGAATTTGAACCTTATTACGGGTAGAGTCGGCACATATTCAGCGTTAGTCTCATACTTTGAACATCGAGACAGCTCAATGATGATCAGCAACAGGTTTGAATCCTCAAGTTTTATTAATATAATATAAAAACATATTCATAGCTATGAACCATAGTGAAAGATTTTTTGAAGTCCGATAAAAAATGGTTATAAGGGGTTAAAGGAAATGCCAAGCTCAATGTAATATGTGCTTTATCACGTACGACGTAAGGTTCGCGTACGTGGCGGATGACATAAGGACCCCCAAAATAAGTTTTAGCTCGTATAACTTCTCAGGTTTAAGAGATATCGTGAAAATTTCTTCACAGTTAATCATGTGGTGGCATTAGCTCTCTGATAAGCCACTAAACAAAAATCGTCGCTGATCCTCGTTAAACTTGAACCTTATCCCGTGTAGGGACGGCACGTCGGTGCGCGTGACGGGCGCGGGCGTGGAGCGGTCGCCGGGCATCTTCATCTCGCGGCTGGTGCCGGGCGGGCTGGCCGAGTCCACGGGGCTGCTCGGCGTCAACGACGAGGTGCTCGAGGTCAACGGCATCGACGTCTCCAACAAGACGCTGGATCAGGTATCTACATATTTTTTGTTTTCGTAATAATTCTTTTTTTAACCTTTAAATAGTGTTAACGGTCTTCAAATATTTGATGCTAACGTTTGTTGTAGGTGACAGACATGATGGTGGCCAACTCTTCGAACCTGATAATCACGGTGCGGCCCGCCAACCAGCGCGCGCCCGCGCCCGACGCCCGACACTCGCGGCCCAACAGCGAGCCCGACGAGGACAGGTCAGTACTACAACAAGTAGTGTAATAGGTGACCGACATGATGTGACGACCTGCGCCCGACGCCCGACACTCGCGGCCCAGCAGCGAGCCCGACGAGGACAGGTCAGTACTACAACAAGTAGTGTAATAAGTGACCGACATGATGTGACGACCTGCGCCCGACGCCCGACACCCGACACTCGCGGCCCAGCAGCGAGCCCGACGAGGACAGGTCAGTACTACAACAAGTAGTGTAAAAGGTGACTGACATGATGTGACGACCTGCGCCCGACGCCCGACACTCGCGGCCCAACAGCGAGCCCGACGAGGACAGGTCAGTACTACAACAAGTAGTGTAAAAGGTGACCGACATGATGTGACGACCTGCGCCCGACGCCCGACACTCGCGGCCCAGCAGCGAGCCCGACGAGGACAGGTCAGTACTACAACAAGTAGTGTGCTAGGTGACCGACATGATGTGACGACCAGCGCCCGATACCCGACACTCGCGGCCCAGCAGCGAGCCCGACGAGGACAGGTCAGTACTACAACAAGTAGTGTAAAAGGTGACCGACATGATGTGACGACCTGCGCCCGACGCCCGACACTCGCGGCCCAGCAGCGAGCCCGACGAGGACAGGTCAGTACTACAACAAGTAGTGTAAAAGGTGACTGACATGATGTGACGACCTGCGCCCGACGCCCGACACTCGCGGCCCAACAGCGAGCCCGACGAGGACAGGTCAGTACTACAACAAGTAGTGTAAAAGGTGACTGACATGATGTGACGACCTGCGCCCGACGCCCGACACTCGCGGCCCAACAGCGAGCCCGACGAGGACAGGTCAGTACTACAACAAGTAGTGTAATAGGTGACCGACATGATGTGACGACCTGCGCCCGACGCCCGACACCCGACACTCGCGGCCCAGCAGCGAGCCCGACGAGGACAGGTCAGTACTACAACAAGTAGCGTAATAGGTGACCGACATGATGTGACGACCTGCGCCCGATGCCCGACACTCGCGGCCCAGCAGCGAGCCCGACGAGGACAGGTCAGTACTACAACAAGTAGTGTAAAAGGTGACTGACATGATGTGACGACCTGCGCCCGACGCCCGACACTCGCGGCCCAACAGCGAGCCCGACGAGGACAGGTCAGTACTACAACAAGTAGTGTAAAAGGTGACTGACATGATGTGACGACCTGCGCCCGACGCCCGACACTCGCGGCCCAACAGCGAGCCCGACGAGGACAGGTCAGTACTACAACAAGTAGTGTAATAGGTGACCGACATGATGTGACGACCTGCGCCCGACGCCCGACACCCGACACTCGCGGCCCAGCAGCGAGCCCGACGAGGACAGGTCAGTACTACAACAAGTAGTGTAATAGGTGACCAACATGATGTGACGACCTGCGCCCGATGCCCGACACTCGCGGCCCAGCAGCGAGCCCGACGAGGACAGGTCAGTACTACAACAAGTAGTGTAAAAGGTGACTGACATGATGTGACGACCTGCGCCCGACGCCCGACACTCGCGGCCCAACAGCGAGCCCGACGAGGACAGGTCAGTACTACAACAAGTAGTGTAATAGGTGACCGACATGATGTGACGACCTGCGCCCGACGCCCGACACCCGACACTCGCGGCCCAGCAGCGAGCCCGACGAGGACAGGTCAGTACTACAACAAGTAGTGTAATAGGTGACCGACATGATGTGACGACCTGCGCCCGACGCCCGACACTCGCGGCCCAGCAGCGAGCCCGACGAGGACAGGTCAGTACTACAACAAGTAGTGTAATAGGTGACTGACATGATGTGACGACCTGCGCCCGACGCCCGACACTCGCGGCCCAGCAGCGAGCCCGACGAGGACAGGTCAGTACTACAACAAGTACTGTAAAAGGCGACCGACATGATGTGACGACCTGCGCCCGACGCCCGACACTCGCGGCCCAGCAGCGAGCCCGACGAGGACAGGTCAGTACTACAACAAGTAGTGTAAAAGGTGACCGACATGATGTGACGACCTGCGCCCGACGCCCGACACTCGCGGCCCAGCAGCGAGCCCGACGAGGACAGGTCAGTACTACAACAAGTAGTGTGCTAGGTGACCGACATGATGTGACGACCAGCGCCCGATACCCGACACTCGCGGCGCAGCAGCGAGCCCGACGAGGACAGGTCAGTACTACAACAAGTAGTGTAAAAGGTGACCGACATGATGTGACGACCTGCGCCCGACGCCCGACACTCGCGGCCCAGCAGCGAGCCCGACGAGGACAGGTCAGTACTACAACAAGTAGTGTAAAAGGCGACCGACATGATGTGACGACCTGCGCCCGACGCCCGACACTCGCGGCCCAGCAGCGAGCCCGACGAGGACAGGTCAGTACTACAACAAGTAGTGTAAAAGGTGACCGACATGATGTGACGACCTGCGCCCGACGCCCGACACTCGCGGCCCAGCAGCGAGCCCGACGAGGACAGGTCAGTACTACAACAAGTAGTGTAAAAGGCGACCGACATGATGTGACGACCTGCGCCCGACGCCCGACACTCGCGGCCCAGCAGCGAGCCCGACGAGGACAGGTCAGTACTACAACAAGTAGTGTAAAAGGTGACCGACATGATGTGACGACCTGCGCCCGACGCCCGACACTCGCGGCCCAGCAGCGAGCCCGACGAGGACAGGTCAGTACTACAACAAGTAGTGTAAAAGGTGACCGACATGATGTGACGACCTGCGCCCGACGCCCGACACTCGCGGCCCAGCAGCGAGCCCGACGAGGACAGGTCAGTACTACAACAAGTAGTGTAAAAGGTGACCGACATGATGTGACGACCTGCGCCCGACGCCCGACACTCGCGGCCCAGCAGCGAGCCCGACGAGGACAGGTCAGTACTACAATAAGTAGTGTAAAAGGCGACCGACATGATGTGACGACCTGCGCCCGACGCCCGACACTCGCGGCCCAGCAGCGAGCCCGACGAGGACAGGTCAGTACTACAACAAGTAGTGTAAAAGGTGACCGACATGATGTGACGACCTGCGCCCGACGCCCGACACTCGCGGCCCAGCAGCGAGCCCGACGAGGACAGGTCAGTACTACAACAAGTAGTGTAAAAGGTGACCGACATGATGTGACGACCTGCGCCCGACGCCCGACACTCGCGGCCCAGCAGCGAGCCCGACGAGGACAGGTCAGTACTACAACAAGTAGTGTAAAAGGTGACCGACATGATGTGACGACCTGCGCCCGACGCCCGACACTCGCGGCCCAGCAGCGAGCCCGACGAGGACAGGTCAGTACTACAACAAGTAGTGTGCTAGGTGACCGACATGATGTGACGACCAGCGCCCGATACCCGACACTCGCGGCCCAGCAGCGAGCCCGACGAGGACAGGTCAGTACTACAACAAGTAGTGTGCTAGGTGACCGACATGATGTGACGACCAGCGCCCGATACCCGACACTCGCGGCCCAGCAGCGAGCCCGACGAGGACAGGTCAGCACTAACTTCTTTTTACCTAACGCCTACCAAACTGGCAGACGGGGCTATAAATTAATTAAACGCTAGACTTGTGGTCGGCCTGCGATTGCATCGGTAAAAAATTTCGTTTCCTGTCGTAATTTCATTTTCCTTTAAGGTCCAATCTAATAACCCTTCAACGCCCGGAAAATGAGACATAATAGTTATCCGGGCCGCATGCATCCGCTCGGGCGTTGATATAAACATATCACAACGGATTCGACAGTTTGGCGTGAAAACGTGTTAACTTAGAGCATTGGTTTTTCATATTTATTATTATGGAATAAGAGAGACCTTTGCTAACGAGTATTTATTTACCTATTTCAGCCACACATGTACAACGTGTCACAAAAATACCCCTAATGCCGTATATGGTAGATAGGAACCATCAAACTGAACAACTTTAACTATGGGACCAACTATGAAATCGCGAAAAAAAAAATCAGTTGTTCAGTTTGATGGTCCCTATATACCATATTCGGCATTAGGGGTATTTTTGTAACATGTTGTATAGTATACCACCAAAACGCGATATGATATAGCGATTTAACGCTTTTAACTGTCATTGCAACTCCCAAATTCTGTCTCTTTCAGATTCGATCAAGACGAGCAAGACGAAATCGTAGACCTCACAGCCGTCACTTTGGAAGACCAGCCCGAACCTTCCGGAACATTCCCCCACAACATCCCCACCAAGGACGACGGGCAAGTACTACACCTCTAGTACATACTAGCGAACTACAGACGCGCGCGGCGCAGGCTAAATTCAACCATCACGCCCAAGTGATTGGTGCCAAAATCGAATGAACATTCCAGTAGTGTTACGGTGCAAAGACCTTAAAAGACAATAAATACGATATTACACTGGGCTCGAAGTGAGCTTTAACGCTTACATTCCATTGTTTGCCTTATTTCATCAATTACGTGTCAAAATAGTTAAATATTTATGTAAATATTATATTAGAAACAATTTTCTTATGTAACCTTTTGTAAGCGATGTTATACAATTAAGCAATTACTTTCAATCAATATATTAAATATTATGTCAATTAGAAATGATTTAAAAACCATAATTTAATTTAGTTTATTGTCCTATGAATGATATTATGTAATAGAGATCACAATATTGTATTCTTTTATATAAAAACATTGTGAAACGCAAGAAAAAAATTGAACAAAGTGAACAGCATATCAAACCTTATAAACGTCAAAGCAATTGAAGGAATGATAAAACAGTATTATTAAATAATCAAGGCCTATTTTAAATCGAAATCCACTGGCTAAAGCTGCGCGTCCACTGCATCGGATTCGGAGCTTACGGCGCGGACGGATTTGTTGCTTTGTATGGATTTCTAAGGCGCGGAAATAAAAATTATTTTATAATAAAAAGTATTTGATATGCCGATGCAGTGCACGCAGTGCCATTTTTTCGTCAATCGAAATAAAGTCTTCCTTCAGTAATATTTCCTATATTCAATATTTAAGGCTCCTATATACCACAAGTGACGTCCTCATTTTAATTAAATTTATTGCTCGCTAAGTACATAATGTATCGAAAATTCACATGTACAGATTGAAGCTAAGGTTCTATAGTTTATTTGCAAACAATAACCTCAGTAAAACTTTGTTCTTTGTAGTAGTAGTTCGCAAATGTGCCAAAAGTGGCCATTTTTAGCACTTTTGAATGTGAATTTTCGATACATTATGTACTTAGCGAGCAATAAATTTAATTAAAATGAGGGCGCCACTTGAGGTATATAGGGGCCTTAAGGTACTTTCCCTCCGTGTGGCAAAGTTCTGGGACACCCTGTATTTAGCTTTTTATCCGCTATTTTGGATTATGTGTCGATTTTTCAAATAAAATCCTTTTTATAGCCTTGTTCTGGCTATAATTATTTATTTATCGTATACATACAGTATTACTAATTAATATTGTCTGTTAAAAAGAATTTGACACAATGTTGCCACTTAAAAAAATGTGTTTAATAACATGAATAATGGGTACAATGTTAGCACTTTGATTTTACACCGCGGACAATAATGTTACTTTTCCATTTAATATATGAAATTCATTCCGTCTCAATATTTTCAAGTTGCTAGTTTAATATGTTATTTATTATTTTTATAATAGTATGAAGTTCTATGAACTATATTCTTAAAAAGTTAATTCTATAAGTATTATACAAAGTCAATTAGTATCCTATGAATTGGCACAATTATTTAGTCTTATCTAGGATTAAAAAAAGTCTAGAACAGGTGGTAGGAAAATATAGACTATTCCAAAATGCTTAACTATTAAGTTTATTCGAATAAAGATATTTTGACTTTGATTTTTAAAATAAATTAGCTATTTGACTTTAAAGTATTCATAAATTTTTTGAATGAATTCTTTCACAATTTATTTGAATTCCATTAGAATGTACAACTTATGCAAATGGGAATATAGTTCATTTTCCAATGTAATACTAGTAATCGTGTAATGTGCTACACTTCCCTCGTAGGGTGCTAATATACTTAACATCAAATGGTGATCAAAATTCGTGTATTTACTTAAAAATCGTAACCCCTATGATCAGGGATCAGGGTTTTTTTTTAAACTTTTAGCTAAATTTTTGACCAAATTTTTTGCGTTATAGCCAGTTTTATAGATTTCGGTTATTATGTTTGCTTACTTGAAAGATAACTTTGTAGAAACTCTGTTGCATTTTTATTTAATCATAAGATAGGTGCTATCTGGAGTACCAATTAAGTTTTTATTAGGCACTATACAAGGTGTTAAAAAATACCTCTAATCAAAAGTTATTCAGTTTGATAGGGACCATCAAACTGAATAACTTTTACTACGGGACCAACTCTGAAATCGCGAAAAAAAAATCAGTTGTTTCATACATTTTGATATTTTTTATATTAATTTTTGGATGAAACAGCTGATTTTTTTTTCGCGATTTCAAAGTTCGTTCTATAGTAAAAGTTGTTCAGTTTGATGGTCCCTATATACCATATTCGGCATTAGGGGTATTTTTGTAACATGCTGTATACCTAACAATTCAAAAGTGAAAAAAATATTTCACCATTTTCCCTTATTTTTGGACAAAAATTTATAATATTTAGCATGCCATATTATAATAATAATTAATATACTAGAAAAAAATCGACTCGTCATCTGAATTGTCTCAGGCGCGAATCGAACCCGCGACCTTTGGAAGTCCGGTCCAATGCTCTGACCACTGAGCTACCGAGTCACTAGTGGCATCGTCGAAACCTTTCTAGTATGTCATATTATAATCATGCAGATTTGTGTACGGGTCTCGAATCTCCTATTCCGGTAAAATAGTAATTATGTTTTACAAATATTTCAAAAGACGATTAGAAATTATTGCAACAGTACGAAGAGTTTACGTCGGTTAGTGCGAATTTTGCTAACAATCCAATTTTAAAACGAAATCTATTCCTTTTATCGCAAATGAAGTTAGTATCATTTTTACTAGGGGGGCAGACTCAGATGATTCATGATGTAATATTTTTTTTAGTAATCCGCTAAAACTCCAACTGAAACTGAAAATAGGCTGTTGCATTACCATTTCTGCCTTAAATTGTAAACCATAAATTAAGGCTGCCAACCGTTCCCCATTGGGAGGATGGGGGGACAGTCCCGCATTTGTTGTTATTGTTCCCCTTTATCAAAAGCGTCCCACATTGTCCCCCAAACATCAAATGTCTCCCACATTTAAAACATGCGCATAAACAGAAATAGCTATAGAAAATCCAAATTCCAAATCAATCGGTAGCAAGCGACTTGACCGATTTTGATGCGGTTTAGCTATAATTTATGTAGATCTCTTTTTTTGCGTCGGGTCGGGGGTTAAAAAACGAGATGGCGGATATTGTATTTTTTGCGGCTGTTGAATTTCGGATTTTTATGTATGTCCCCCCTTTCTTTTGGGAAAGTTGGCAGCCTTAACTTAAATGTATATAATGCTTACAAAAAAAGTGGCTTAAAACTGTGCCTTGCGGTACCCCGTTCAGTATTTTTAAGGATAAACTTTTTATTACTTTTAATCATTTAAACATGGTCGATCGTATATATCAATCATGTTTTTGTATTTGAGTGAAGTTAGCGTTTTTACTATAAAGACAGTTACTTTGAGACGAGTGCTCTATATATTTCGCGTGGTTGTTACAAACTGTATTATATGTAACTTTTAAGCAAATTTCCTAATAATTGGTCCCTTTTTCTGTACTTATTATTATTTACACGTAAGTTTTAAGTTTATGTTTAATAAGAATGATATCGTATTACATATTACAAACAAATACTAAATCAATCTTGTAATTTTGGGGTATTTATGTTTAACCCAACCGTAGTATGGCAACACCGTTCCATTGTGTAAACACCACATTGTACATTAATTATCTTTACAGGTATCTCTAGATCAAATTAATTGTAGTTGTAACGAGCTTAAATTTTTTTAGTTTAGTTTTATAATGATCTATTTTAAGTATTTTACTCGGCTAATTTTTATGTGAATCGGTTAACATATCACATGTGATTAAAATGTTGTAGTTAAGATTATGAATGCTCAGATTTTTATATCTTCATTAAAACAGTAAATTAGATTCTATGCATTGTTGTATTGTATGAGTAAAGCAATTTAAAATTTTCTTTGAACAAAAATAAAATGGTTTTCTAAAGACATTTATTAAAATATGTCATCCACATGATAATGTTCGCAATTTCAGTTATAATTCTTGTCATAGCAAAATTATGAAAATTTAAAATATAACTTAAATTCGAGTGCTGTAAGTAGGTACGCTTTACGTTTGGTTGACATTATTCCAGTAAGCATTCCAGTCCAGTGGTCGAATCCAGCGCTGGAATAATATGAACCGGTACTGGAAGTTATTCATTCCAATGAAATTACACTGGAATGGATTGATTCGCTGGATTTTTGGAATAAAATAATGTGAACCAGATAGACGTTAGATCGCACGTCTTTTTATTGTAAAATTTATCTACACAACAACTTTTAAATCCAAAGGAGAACCGGCACATTCCAAAGAAAAAATGCTTAACTTGTATACGATTGAAATTGGTCTTAAAATATAGCCAATAATATTTGCTACATGAATCAAGTTCCGCCTTATTTTTAGCGCATGTAGAAAAAGAGTTATTAAATTATGAATATTTTTTAATATCCACTACGGAATTTACGGAAACAATGACTCATCTAAAACGTTATGTTATCCACATTAAATCGTCAAACGGCAGAAATGTCATTATGAAATGTGAAAACATGCATTTATGCACATTAACCACAATTCCTTTGCTTTTTCGAATTTAACAAAACGAAAAATCAATTTGTCTTCGATTTGTCATTGATAGCTGTCATTTGGTTCACAGTACATATCACAGATTAAGAAAATGAAAGGGTATACAAATTGAGCATAAAATGACGGATCTCCTTTGAGAGTTCACTATTTTGCTGGGACTAGATACCTATCTACAAATGAATGTCATACTGTCTCTATGTATTATGATCATTTGTCTTGGAAAAGAGTGAGAGAGAATATACTTTAACAGTGTTTCTTAGTGAACAAAAATCTGTATTTGTGTTCAGTCTTTCCTACGTCTGTAGATTAGTATTATAATTCCGATGTACTTAACTATTTTTTGCCGATAATTGTCACGTGTTGCCTTTAGGGCTGAGCATTTTTTTCTTTAAACAATAACTATAATTTAAAATAGATATTTGTTATGACGCGGCAAATATCTTGAAATCGGGTGGGGATTGCGCAGAACGCGTATTTTGGGTATGCGTAGCGGTGAGGTACGCGGGCGGCGGGAGAAGGGCGCGCGCTATTGGTCGCTCACAAATGCACATGCGCGAACTTATCCCCACTCCATCGAAAAGGTGTCAAGATATTTGCCTCGTACAGTATTCGAAGTTCAAAATAAGACAAATGTTTTTTGATTTATGATAAACGTTCTAAGAAAAGAATATATTATTTAGTGTAGAAAATTTATCAAAACTCAGCCCTACAATGAATTGGCCTAAAATTATCAGTTGTTTCGAATTCGGCTCAAAACGCAACGGTCCAAGTAATGGTAACAGTCAGAAGTGTGGAGATTACGTTATATTTACACTAAGCTAGTATACACTCGTGTTGTATCTAATAAAATATATTCTTATTTATATGACACTTGTTTTTTAATTACAAACACCACTTATACAACATGTTACAAATATACCCCTAATGCCGAATATGGTATATAGGGACCATCAAACTGAACAACTTTTACTATGGGACCAACTCTGAAATCGCAAAAAAACAGCTGTTTCATACAAAAAATCAAATCGAAAATATCAAAATGTATGAAACAGTTGATTTTTTTTCGCGATTAGAGAGGGAAGATGGGACCAACCCATAGAAAAGTTGTTTAGTTTGATGGGTCCCTATCTACCATATTCGGCACTAGGGGTATTTTTGTAACACGTTTTATAGGAATATTAGACTTCTAACAGCCACACTTATGGCCAAATAATACTCAAACGATACTCAACTTTGAGGGGCGCTCGAACATCATGCTGTCTTTGTCGTATCCTTGGCATTTAATGCGACAGGACGATGTTTGAGAGCCTCTCAAAGTTGAGTGACTTTTGAGTATTCGGCCATCAGAGTCTCAGACGTTATTTATATTCAATGCTTTTACTAAAGTTGATGCTACTCTTTCTCTCCTATACCGGCTCTACACGCTCGCCTGAACCCCAGCGAATATATAATTTGAAGCTTTTCAAAAGGACCTCTTTTGAGAAACGATTCGTTTTCGAATATAGGAACCGGCCCGTAGACAGACACATTTGTTACAAAACCGGCAATGTCTTCACTCGGTGAGCGTGAAGTGCCGGCACTATATTAAAAGATTATAAGACGACACGACACGAATAAAGCATTAAAATCAATTGACATCACTAGTAAAAGAGCCAGTACAGTGACACGCATACACACAGTTAGAAAATCACAATAAAAATATGTAAAATGAGGTAAAAACTGTACTTATTGTCTGTGTCTTACTGTATTGTGTCTGTCAGTTCATCCATAAAAGTACCAATTAATTAATTAATCTGATTGTAATGAGATCTTCAAACGATTTTGAACCATATTCCCTTAGAATTTGTATCATATTAAATTTGGCTGCTTACAAAATCCTTGACCCCGTCTTTTATAACAAACGGGCTGCTACCTGTCACATCGTCCCAAATCCGCGCAGTCTGATCGTCCAAGCTAATTATACCCACTTGCGCAAGACAAAGATCATTCAACATACTGAGAATAGACGATTCTGAAAATTGTACTTTAAAACAATTGAATTAAGCTTTGAAATCACTTGGTGGATAGTGCCGCCCAATGACATGACAGACATCGATATCAAATATCGATCAAATACGTAATATTTTATGTGACCGGCGAAAAAAGGAAGAAGTATGATTTTTACTTAAAAAAATAGTTTTTTCCTTTTTATTTTTGTAGTGAGAGATGACTTGATTTTTATCGTAGCACATCTAAGAGATTGACGGTCGGAAAACCAAGGTAAGTAATCCATTAATTAAAGGTTCCGTTTACTCTTTTTGAAGTAGATACTGAACCTGAACACCAAAAGTGGAATTGGATGGAAGTGGAAGGAAAACTCCACCATGGCACACCATGATCCATGATGCTCATATTCATAACCTGTTGCGATTAATCGACAGTTCGCACATCCCTTAAGATATTTAGTATCAGTCAATTGATTACGCCAATCAAAATCATCCACCCTTGTCGAAACGTCACGTCACAATCGTTCTAATTTAGGCTTTATAGCCTTTGTAATAAAGCCTATTCAATTGAAAATAGATTTTTCATATCTTTCCATATGAGGAGAACCCGTTAAAGGTTTAGTATTACTTTTGCTTTCAGAACAAGAGCTTCTGTGGATTACAAATTACGAGTTCCTTATAATCAACGATAAAAAAAATATCGACTTCAATAAAGAAGGTTCTTTGATTGACTCGTATGTAAGTATGCATGTTAGTGATTTTCTCAAGACTAGGTGTACCTGCTTATTTTCATAAGTTTAAATTTTTTTAAATAAGAAAAAATATTTTCTGTGCTCAAAATTCCGATCAATGTTTTTCAACACCACGAATGCTAGAATACAGTATGTAGGTAGGTACTTACACATTCTTCATATTGTTTATAAAAGTTATATCCGTCGGTGTTGCAATTGCTATAAACATGGAAATAAACGTGAAATTGCGCGCCAATATTTTAATGATCCATTTCAGCACAACATAAGCGCGCTATCTTCAAACTTCGTGCGTTGAAAATACTAAATTAGCTTACCACTTTGACGTCATCATCTCATTGAGAGAAATCAAACTTACGTCATTGGACAATCCACACTAATGTTATCCAGCCATTAATCTTTTTATACTTCCATTTTTTATAAAGATCTGTCAACCAGTGTATCGCACAAATGAGTTACGGAGCTCCCACGTAAAAAACTCTGAAGACTATACTTACAAAGTCGCGCGCCTTAATACCTTATAATAAGATCCAAAATTGTGCCGACTATTCCCTTGGCATTGGCAATACAATCTTTGTCAAGGTGGACCTCGGGCCTCCAGAAATAAATGTTACTCCAGAAACAAGGAGTTTGTGCCAATAATCTCTGCCCTTTCGCCAGTCAACCAACAAAAAGCGCGCCAGATGGTCCACCGTAGTTCAGGGTGCCAATGTGAAAAGTGCTCGTGTGCGTAATTCCAAATTCGAAAGTAGAAAACTTGTTTTTATACTATCTCAATTTTTTGTAATTTTTGTGGCAGTGTAATCGAGGACTTCTGAAATGTCTGACGAAGATTACCCCGTAGTGTCTAGGATGGAGGAAATAACGGAACAGGAAGACAGACATCTTGCAGGAGCGAAAAAGGAAATACGGAATGAACTGACGGTTATTATACCAGAAAATCCGTTTCCAGAAATAGAAGTAGACGCTTACCCACCTCTTAAGTTCACCTGGTTAATTCCTAAAAAGCTGGCAGCGATGGCATTCCCAAGAAATAAGGAAAATTTAAAATTCTTAACTAATCAGGGTATTTCGCATCTGGTGACACTAACAGCTGGCAAGAAACCTCCAGTAGAAGACATTGCCAGGCTAAGGTGGAGTGAGATACCGATTGAAGAATTCGGCGTACCTTCTGTAGAAGATGTCAAAAAGTTCATCGAGCTTTGTAAACGTGCAGACAAGAATGGCGAGGTACTTATACTCATCATATTTTTTTTATTAGGTACTATAAGGCGATTTCGTTAGGTGATCTAGGTACCCGTATCGTGAGGAAGTCGTGATCAAGGCCGTCTTTAACCTATTTGAGGCCCTGGGCACATTTGGGGGCCCCTATGATCTTGACAGATCAGATCAGAAAGCCTAGGATAAAAAGGATGAGCTATGCGCATGCAAAAGCTAGTAAGCAAGTAGTATCTGTAGTCAGTTTATTGTTTTAGTTTTCGAAATTTCTAAATATGTTCTATATGTTTTTTGGTAATAAGCATCCGTTATCGTTTAGCGATCTGTCAGGAATTAGGGGGCCCTATCGATCGCGGGGCCCTGGGCACGTGCCCAGAGTGCCCAGTGCGAAAGATGAGCCTGGTCGAGATAGCTCTCTTTTGTACAAATTCAGCCAGTTTCGTGTACCTACGTTACCTGAAGAAATCGGGTACCTATATGCTAGTGTGAATAACACAAATTACCTAAATGTAATCGACTAATCGCATGTACTTACTATATGGTGGTAACCAGGATGCCTGCTGTCTGCCGCACCATCATCTCAATTGTAAGTAAAACTGTAATAAGATATTTTTGACAGTATCTTTTATTTAATACTTACAAAAATGACCTTGTTTTTTCCGATTAATGTTATATTATAAAATGTTTTACGAGGCCGTAATTGAATGCGTCGTCGTAGATTGTTTTATTTTTGAGCTTTCCGAGGTTTCTGCATAGTTCTCGTTGAAAACCAGTGAAGTGGCTTTAACAAGCTACTTCAACAACAACACAAGAAAGGGACATTTTGCGAAGGGAATATTTTGCGAAAGGGATATTCTGCGACGGAACGGCTGTGCTTACCCATTTACATACTTTATTGTCAACCGTTTCGGATGTTTTTCTTTCTGTGCGAAAGTGTAATGTATTTATTGTAAGAACTAACCCTCGTTACCCACTATAAACGAGTAAGTAGTGATTTGAGTAAAAGACCAAAACTTGCAATTTTCAAATGCTTCTACTTGAATGCAGTTTTGGTTTAGTTTGGTTTGGTTCAAGTTTTACTCAAGTCATTACTTAGGCACTCGTCTATAGATACGAGGGTAAACTCCAAATTACTTTACTTATGGATAGATACACCACAATAGATTTGGTAACGGCCATGATTAGTTTATTTAGTGGATTGTTTATTTGCAGTTTTGCACCACAACTTTGAATTATTTGGCAATGTTACAAAAACAAATGTGGATGGCGGGTCCGGGTGAACGTACTTTCGTACGCTTGCTGATGTTTAGGTTTTGGCAATTTATCATATATTTTCGTACACTTTTATCTAATTAGAGGTTTTAGGCGTGTCTGTCTGTCACTCATTACATCAGCTGATAGAAGTGGCAAGAAAATAATCCTATTTTATATTTCATCGCAAAATTCAGTACTATACTTACTTACTAAAATTGCCTATTAGAAGCCATAACAAAATCGGGAAATTATAAATTTTTTTCTTTCGCATTTTTATAGTTATTTTTTCCGATCGAAACCTCGCATCAGCTTTGTTACTTAAATAAGGTTGATCTTTTTACCCGACTGCAAGGAAAGGGTTATGTTTTTCGCGCGTATCTTGTTTGTATGTTTGTTTGTAGGTTATATTCTTTATTACCTCATATCTATCAAACGGCTAAACGGATTTCTATTATTAATATAATAACTAAAAAAACATAAATAAAATAAAATAAATTAAACAACCCGCCTACTGCATCAAAAGACAAGTCAACTGAAAAAATGGAAACAAGATCAAATAAACAGATAAACAGTTTATTTTATTTGCAGGTGATGGGTGTGCACTGCAGGCAGGGTCGCAGCCGCAGCGCGGTCATGATGGCCTGTTACCTGATCCACTTCCACCGGTTCCTGCCAGACGACGCCATGAACGTAGTCCGCATGATCAGACCTGGTAAGGATACTTCATTGTTATCAATAAAGTACAGCCATGTTAACTAAGAAAAGACTGCGTTAAGAGCAGTTCACTTCGGCTTTGGCTTTATGTAGATGGCGCTGGAGTTCGAATGTAAGCTCGACCAGGGGCCCTGCCGGTTATCTTTTCGAACTTCGGCGGGTCTGCCGAGCTTCAACTTAAAACAGATAAATCGAAGTAAGGAGTTTCGTACTGTATGTACTACTTATTCGCCGAAGTTATTTAGAAGATATCGATGTTCGTGTGACATCATGAATTGGGTTCGCCATTTTGGCCCGATTGGGGCTCGATTTATCTGTTTTAATTTGAAGCCCGGCAGACTTTCCGAAGTTCGATGCGTTAGTTAAAATTGTGTCACAACCAACCTTTGCGGCGCATCAACTGTTTCTATCGGTCGCTCGCAATAGACTAAAGGAGTTTCGGTGCATGCACCATAACTTAATGAGCAATTTTTCGGTACTGTACAACCTGTCTAGTGTAGTACACACATAGAAGTCTTTTTTTAAGCTTAAAATGTACCACAAAGCTTCTTCGAAGTGCACTACAGAGACATAATTCACAATTTCGTCTTTATTTAAGCACTATTTTTTTCCAATGGCGGCGCTAGTGTGCAGTCTATGCGCCCTTAATCGGGCTTTGTAAAACAAGCCCTAACTAAACTAAATAAGTACCTATCAGATAAGTAAAGTTCCTAACCTACATTTTTCAGGTTGCCTTGAATGGGAAGAACAAGAAGAAGCAGTAGGAAAGTACTTCATGTACCTCACAGAGGACAACCCCCTGAAGTTCGGAGTGAGCGAGGAAGTCATGGAGGAAATTATCGAGTCGGCAAAGGAAGCCACTAAGAAGGCGTTAGGTTAAGTGCTATAAATAGATAAGTTTCGATGAAGTGAGAATGTTTTAGAGTGCTCGCACACCACCGAATATTTATTGTAGGACCTATCGGAAAGGCAAATGAGGAAGATTTGTGCCTTTTTGTTGTTTGAAATTGTTGCGCATGCGCACCGTTCACACCTTATTAGATGGACTGATGGATAGACTACTTTGATGCGAACAATGGTTAGTAAGACAGCTCACCTGTAAACCATATCCGAGTCGAGACAATGAGACATACATATCCGCGCGCGATGAGAATGGGATGGAATCTTGTCAAAGTAAATCGAATAATTAGTTAACTTTAATTTAATTAATAAACTAATTGTTTACTTGTTATCTTACTTGAAGTTGCTGCAGCAAAAGTTCCCTCATTTGGATATCCCTGTGGGTGGCCGGCGGCGTATCGTGCGCGTCTCAGTATGACAAGGTTCCATCCCATTCTCATCGCGCACGGATTATACCAGTTTTCTTATAAGTATACCAAATCTGAAAATTACCTCGAACCCTTATTTATCTCGGATCGGATAGTTTCGAAATGAGCTGTCATACAACCATTGTTCTTATCAAAGTACTCTATCCCTCTCTAACCATTTAATAAGGTATGAATGGTGCGCGGTGCGCAGCCATTTTCAAAAAAGGCACTAATTTTGTGAATCATTTCCAGCAATGCCCTTTTTCAACAAATGCACCGATAAATACTACGATCGATAATCGATACAAAAAGAAATCAGTCTTGTGCGGGCACCAGGGCCGGATCTAAGGGAGGGCAAGCGGGGCAACTGCCCGGGGCCTCCACAACAGAGAGGCCTCCACATAAATAGTATTTATAAAAAAAGAATCTTACACAACGAAAGAGTACCTACCTAATATTACGATTTGAAAACATACCTAGTAATTTTGATATTAATATTATTTATTACTAGCGGTGTGTGTCATTTGAAACACTTTGCAAGAAAAATATTATATAACCTATTCGAAAAATAATTAGGGGCCTCCACTCCCCTGTTGTCCCGGAGCCTCCACACCTCTAAATCCGGCCCTGGCGGGCACTCTAACATAAGCCATATTCTTCTTGTTATTCACCTCTTATTTGATTCCACTATTAGAACTTTTACTATTTTTTTTTATATTCTGTCTCTGAAAGAAGTAAAGATGTTCTTTACGCTTAAGCTGTGAATGAATGTAAAAAACAAATAAAGATTTTTTTAATAAAGTACGTGAAGGGTAGGTTAGTTAAATCAATTACCGTGATTAAATCCTGCTGTTCTGCATAAGCAAGCAATGACTGAATAAATTTTTAAAACCAAACTGAGTCACACACAGAATACTTAAGTTAGGTCATTCCATATTGTGACTGCGGTTTTTATTATGTTTCATTTGAAGAAATGCTTGCTATATTTTGTCAATAGATAATAGTTTTTTTTATAGAGTCACGCAAACACAAGAGGGAATATGGCATGGCTTGATTAAATGATTATTTATTTATTTATTTATTATATGAGTGTGATGATTGCTTTGTACCTGAGAATAAATGACTATCATTGTTTTGTTATATTGTGTTTTTAATCATGTTATTATTATATGTATATAAGTACCTACCTCTTTTCTATAGTATTCATGCCTACAGCGAGGTGTGGCCAAAGGTCCCGAGTTCGAATCCCGGCAGAGGCATCATGTTTGTTATGAGCATAAACATCGCTGGCTTTACCACGCTTCCCGCACCGTGCCTAGTCCTATTGCGCGTCTAAGGACCGCGCGGTGAATTAAAAAAAAAAATCTTCACCAGTGTGTTATAATCACCTAAGGTGAAGTTCGTTATGGTTTTTACGTATGTGCTATCAACAGCACGTCAGCCAGGCGATTCCGAAACGAAACTCGTAACTCACTTACAAAATCACCTCACTTCGCATGAGTTTAATATTGGAATTTATTGTAATTGTGGGTCACTTTATCAAAATTAGATAACTACAGAAGCAACCTGAAATCTCTTGCAATTAATGAATTAGTTTAATATCAAACACGTGCGAAGTGAGATGACTTTCGAAGTGAGTTGCGAGTTTCGTTTCAAGGTAAATTATTTTCAAATTAATGTTTTCGTATTTAAGCACAAAATTGATCGAATTTGATTTCCCTGTGGTATTAGCCCAGCGAGCTGTTGAGTGTACTTTGGTTAGCGTGCAGCCCCAAAAGGAGTGCAGGCTTCTAGCACTCTTCAATTACAAGCTCTTAAAACTTGCCAGGTTTATGAATTGCTGTAGCTACTTACATCTCTTTCTCGCAGTATAGCAAATAAAAGAGACGCATTGATAGCCATTTAGAGAACTGGAAAGTTTAAAGAGCTTATAATACGGTGGCTGTATTTTATAGATCCGTGACGTCATAGAGTGAACTTTTTAGTGCTACTTTAACTATCGAATTCGCTTGGCACCACACAACACGGCTAAATGTCACTTATCTATCAGTGCCAATGCATTTGCCAATCTCATTGGCACGCGACCAACTACGGAGCGAAGCGCTTTAAAATATACAATCCTTATATTTATCTAGTGCTAGAAGAAAGTTGACAATTTACTTGTCGCCTAAAGGGGAATGTCAGTGAAGTGATTCATAAAGTGCCGGTGAGAAAAGTGAAGTGAAGTGAAGAAGAAATTGAAGGTAGGTATTGGTATACCGAGATATAAATAGAAAATAGCTATCTAGACCTAATTCGTATGTGCTAATAAATTACACTTCTGAACTGAAGTGTCAATGTTGTACGCAACATACCTAAGTTGTTGATTTTTCATTAGTCTCTAATTTTAGTTAAGGGGCTATTTTGTGATACATGTAAACTTACATAATATTTGAATAAAAAAGTTTGTCTTGGCCACGCTTGGCATTGTTTGTTTACACACTGCATATATGCTACCTATAAATGTGAACAACTTGCGAGGAAATGAAATAAAACACTTAACGGATACTAGCGCGGTTTTATTGAAAGTACTTTGGTAATTGGTTGGTATTAGTTTAATTTTTGTGGTCCCGTGACCATATTTAGTAATCTGTGCCGTGACCACGGCAGCTGCAAAGATGCCGAAACGTCGGGAAAATCAATAATCAAACTAAATACTTTCAATAAAACCGGACTAGTATCCATAAGTGTTTTGTTTCAGGTCTAGTAAGCGCGTAAACTTGATAGGTGAACTTGCGAAGAGTTCGAAAGGCTCGCTAAATTATCAGGAATTCGCTTGTCGTGCCGCCAGTCGCTCTGCCCCGTGGCCAAGCCAGAAATTCTCAAGATTTAGATATATTTAGTTGAAATTATTTTTTCAGAACGTTTAATACAAGTTAAAATCATGATCTCCTCAAGAATGAACACAAACCTCAAACTAGCAAAACTATTCTACAAATATTTGGACGATCCAAAAGAGAAATCAACTGAAGAGATTGTCAAAGAAGCACAACCTGTTGAAGAGATGGATTACGAATCATATCCACCGTACAATTTTTCATGGTTCATTGAGAACAAAGTGGCAGCCATGGGGTGGCCGCAAACTGTGGAAAATCTAAATTATGTAGCTGATGCTGGAGTGGACCACTTGATAACCCTGTCTCCTGAAAGACGACCACCCATTCTCGAGTGTAAGAAAAAACTGAAATGGTCCGAAATTCGTATAAAAGAATTTGGTGCACCGACGCTGAAACAGATTTTGAAGTTCATTGAGATTTGTGAGAGGGCTGAGATCAGAGGAGAGGTAACATTCTTCTATTCTATTATAGACCATGGTACTTATCCATCCACCCAAAAGGAAGGTAAGTGCCCCACCAGTAGGGACATTAATAAAGGCTAATAATAATGACGACAAGCTTAAAATCATTGTTTACTGGTCACATTTAGAGCCTTTTCGTTTTTTAAAATTAGCTGAGAAAGAGTGGTGCCTCCAAAGTTCTAACTCATGATACATTTGCTTAATTGGAGGCTGCAATCCACTATTTAGATAAGGCTATGTTTAAAGTAATACATATTATTTTATTTATTTATCTTTTATTATTATTACCTACTTTCCAGGTGATCGGCGTGCACTGCCGACACGGGCGCGGGCGCACAGGGACTATGCTGGCCTGCTACCTCGTCTACTTCAAAAACATGGCGCCTGAACGAGCCGTCCTCACCGTGAGGGTGCAGAGACCTGGTCAGTTGACAGTATTTATCTCTAATTAACCGCCTGGCCACGTGGAGCGGCGACCGGCGACGCGATTCGCCAATATTTACATTTCACGTGAAAGAAGTTTCCTTAAGTCGAATTTTGAGAAATAAGATCATAAATATTTTAAGCATAAGCGTTTAATTTTAATATATGAAAATAGTTTTTAAATATCTCAATAAAAAATATAAAATTATAAAACATGTTACAAAAATACCTAATGCCGAATATGGTACATCAAACTGATCAACTTTTACTATGGGACCAACTCTGTAATCGCGAAAAAAAAATCTGCTGTTTTTACATTTTGATATTTTCGATTTTAATTTTTACTCTAAGATTGATGATGATGATGATGATGATGATGACACTAAGATTAGTACTATTGTGTCTATGTCGTAACAGTGTTGCTAGTATACTACATAATTAAAAGGATTATTCCATTTTTAGGGTCCTGTGAAACATATGAGCAAGAAAAAATAGTATGCCACTATCACGACTGTGTCCGTGGTACCATTTCAAAACCAGACTACCGTTTAGTGGAAGACAAGCTTTACTTCGACTATTCCATGAAGCATATGTATAGTGACGATGAAGTTTCAAACCCGGAGGAAGACCAAAATAATGCTGAAGGCAACACAGAGAAACCACTCAAAGACATAATTGAAGAAAAGAGATCTGAGATTAAAGAAAGAGATGACACTTTACAACTGCACAAAAAGAAAAAAACAAAAGCAATGGTTATAAACCATAGAATTTATTTTTAACATTACAGTTTCACTCAACCTTTGACTTATTAAATTTTTAGCAAACAAAGGGTTTAATTTTTTGTTAGAAAGTGTCCTTTATTAATTTTTTAAGCTTTTCTCACTTTATTTCATTTCCTTTAGCTCATAAGTCTTCGGATGTGACAGCCAAGTAATCCTGGCTGACTCCAAGGTCTAGGGGTCACATTGAGGGTGATAATGCGTTGTTCTCTGCGCAACTGCACTCGAATGCTCTGATTAACAGAATGAGACACTATCTGGTTTATTTGTGTGATGTCTGTGAAGTTTCTGCTGTTAATCGAGCCAAATTGAAGGATTTCATCTCCTTCACACAATCCCTGAAAATATTTTTAATTATTGTGAAATCAAATTCAAATTATTAATTTATTTAATGAGAAGTTAGATTATTATAACCGAGTAGTAACACCCTTATTATTAATAACATTATTAGAAGTTTACTAAATGCATAATAGAATAAAACAAATTAAATAAAACAAATAGTTTAAAACAATTTGTAAATGTTTAAAATCTACCCACAAAGAGTGCCTTGATATATTAGAAAAAAACAGTTTACATTCATGGTAAAAATCTAGAAAATGATGCTCTTAAGATAATTTCATATTGGTCTACTTACGTCTATATCTGCTGGAGAACCAATTTGGACTTTTCCAATGGAAGCAAAACCAGGTTCGTTTATATTATCAACATCTCCTTCACTAGATGGCATGTTCGACGAGTGACCGTTGGTGTATCTTAATGCATTAGGCACGGGTTCAACAACCGACGGACCTTCCCCATTTGAACCAACAAAATCTGAGTGGACATCTGCCAATCCTTGCTCTATCCTCTTCATAATGGTTTTGTGGTCATTTTGTAAACCTGTATATTAATGAACAAAACTGATTAAAGAACGAGGTTAAAAAAATGTTTTGTTTGATTATTTTGAGTAGATTGATGCAGCCATAGGTACTCAAACAATTGCTCTAGGTTATAGTTTGATTATGGCCTAAAGGCTGATTGCAAATAGAGAAGGATGGGAAAAAAAAAAAAAAAGGTTATAGTTAATTGTGGTTTATGTTCTGCTTGCAATTAAGGTTTAAAATCAGTGGCCCTACCATGAGTTGATGCAAACTGTTTACGTTACCGTAAACTATCGTTTTTTCTCTTTCATTCGCGTCGACTGTGAGCAGTATATCCGACAATTTACGGTAGCGTAAACAGTTTAAACAGTTTGCATCAACACATGGTAGGGCCACTGGTAATATTTGGTTAGGTTGCCTTGAATTTGTAACTAAATGTAATAATAGTAACTTACAAATGATTTGGTGTCTGGCATGGCGCACTTTGTAGACGTCGATGTCACCTCTAGGGAAACCCTCACTATCAACCAGGGCATCAGTCATCCCAACATTGTTTGTGTCCAAAATAGCAGTTTGTTCGCGAATTTCTCTTTCGATTCTATCCTTTTCCTCTATCAACTTCAACACACGATCCCTTGCTGGTCCATCCATTTTATAACCAACCATTATCAATAAAAATAAAAAGTTTTTTTATTAAGTATTCCAAAGTTTTTGATTGATTAAAAACAATTTTTTCTCTGTCCAACTTTCATGAACCGAATGCAAAGTATTTGTAGGGCTTTTTTGGTCGGAGAGTCAGGTTCGTTTTATATTTTATTGCTTCTTCTTATTTTTTATACTTTAAATATGTACATACCTAATTTTCACAACATTATTGTGCGTGCACTATTTTCATTTTGATCGACTTGACGTTGACGTGTTTTTTTTTTATTATTTTGATTTGACATGACATGACACAGCTTGGCCATAAAGAGTAGACAGGGTTTTTAGCGCCATTTTGTCGAGTTCGGTTTGGTGTCTATTTTAATTATTTTCAAATTGATTCATAGTGGATATTGTGTCTTAAAATTGGTGCAGTTATATGGTACAAGTGTCTACGCAACTGAACAATATGTGGGATAATTGAAATAGGCACGATCTTGGTTGTGTGAAGCTGAGACTTTTATTGAAGTGGTGGCTTCCTCGGCAGAACTAACCGAGTAAACTGTCTTGATATACTTGGTGCCAAATGCTCCAAGCAGCATTGGAATGCGATGCACCCGCATTCTAATGAAAAATTAAACAATATCAACCACTGAACTATTTAACACTTGACAACAAAAAAAGAAGAAGAAGAAGAGTAGACAAAAAATGAGGGCTCCACTTTCTATAAAATCACGAATAACTTGGCAGCACTGACTATATTTTGTACTAAAAAAATTCAGTTCCATTTTATTTAATTTCTTCTTTTTCTGCGGCGGTATCGGCTAAAAACGTTAAAGTTCATGTTAACTGTGTTTTGACAGATATATGTGATACATTGCTACTTCATTTTGGCACAAATAAAAAATTACCAAAGAAAAGTAGCAATGTATCACATACATCTGTCAAAACACAGTTAACATGTTCTTCAACGTTTTTAGCCGATACCGCCGCTGGCCTTAGAGCATTCTAAGCCGCTGGCCAAGCTGTAGACAAACGTTACTTTTTTAAAGAGTCAAAGAGGTACATCTTCTTTTTTTTGTTATGGCAATCTACTTTCCTCTAGGAAGTAATTAATCTAAGAAACGAATTAATAAATGTTGCCATTACCAAAATATAATTGGTCTAATAAAAAACGTTAATATAAACGTTATTGAAAAATAGCGTTATAGCTATTTTTCAATAGCGTTATAGCTATTTTTCAATAGCGTTATAGCTATTTTTCAATAACGTTTATTTATATTCTCAAATTGATTAAGCAAGCAATCAAGAAGCATTTATTGTTAAAGAAAGACTAAATATTAAGAAGGGGAAAAAAACAAAGAAATGTCTGCCGTTAAGGTGAATCGCACTAATATATATACTGAAACTGGGACGCAATGCAGCACAATTCGGGGGTTATTTAAACTGATCTGGATTTATCACGAAATTATTTCAGATTCATTTTTGGTTGACCCAAGGAATTTTCATAGTTGTAGCCGATTATTCCATTTTGCCGCCTTAGAAATCTACCTAGAGCGACTACGCGTAAAAAATTAAAATCGAGGTAAGATAAAAGCCATCCATAACTCTCGATTTATTGGAGTAAATTTTCGTAAAACTTTTGAGTATTTTAAATTTACCCCATGTCCAGTAACTTTGAAATTGTTTTATTGAAATAAAAAGTAGTAGTACCTTTTATTGACCATTCTTAGTTGCGTTATTGCATTTAGATATGGCTATTTGTCGTATTTTAGATTTTTCCGTCTTTACCCATCAATATTCGTCGTAATACCCGTAATATCCGTCATTGTGACATCAAAGCGTGCTTCCTGGCCTTGCGAGTATGATGATCGGCCTTGAGATACCTCTTGCATAATTTTGTCACCAACTCTGTAACTATAAGTTGTTCTCTAACTTTATCGGTCAGCGACCTTGAGTTCATTGACCTAGACGTCAATGACCCAAAAATCAAAATCAGAATAATTATGCCACTTTTCTACATCCAGAATCCAGGGGGACCACGGGGTACTAACTTTATAGTTTATTACTAATTTACTAGATACATACTTTTTCTTGTAGGCTACTAAGCTAAATAACTGTAAGTTAGGCGAAATAAAAAGCAAACAAATAATTGTTATTCTTTATTTTATATTTTGAAATCAATAATGAGATTTTAAAACTGTAGGTCTTCAGAATCATTATTTTATACAAAATTGCAAGCTTTTAGTAAATCTGCTTCGATTTATATTTAACAAATACAACAATGATTTAAATAAAAATGACCAGATTAATAGTTTTACATATCTCTAATAATAAGCTTAAGAGTCAGATTTATGATAAAAAATTAACAAATAAGTGTGAGTGTTGGTTAACATTTTAAATGAAGGTTACATTTTAAAGCATTTATTCCATATCAAAAGTATTCTTAGCTTTTATTAAGTAAATGTCTTTTTCTACCAAGTGTACTTTAGATAAATCACTAAAACCAACGTTGGATGTGGAATTTTTCCTGAGCAGATATGGGTGAACACAAAATGATATCCATAACATACTGGCGATTATCCAGGATATCATTCATAGTTCACCTTCCGAAAATAAGTCTATCACCATCAACAAAGATATTGTGCAATTATCAACATATAAATAAATCACATACAATAATGTACATAGTGAATGATAACTATCATTATACCATTCTAACAAATAATTGAACACCAAAGGATTTGATAATGAAGAGACATGATTGTGCATTACAAAAGAAAATATTTATATAATTCTATTATCACCTTAATAGATCGTGAATCATAACCTTTCACTGTACTATGTCCACGTGTAATCTGGCGTTATTACACGCAGCATTCAACACAATGAAAAGCGTTGACTCAAAATCTCCTACATCATATAGTTCGAATAACAAAATGGTCCCTAAAGGAAAAATAATTACAAAAAGATTATAAAATCACACTTTTCATCTGGTCTCCGTAGAGAGACGTAATACGTATTTTTACATATAAAACATACGCTAACAATTATGGCAACGTTGACAATAAATAAGAGAAAATATTAACATTCACATAGACACAGATACAGGTTTCTCTCCGCCCATAATATTCAACATAATGGGGAAATACTGACAGCACAAAATAAATAAAAAATAATCAAACGTGCACAAAACTGCACGGATCGTAAAAAAAAGTTTACAAGGCAACAAGTGCAGACTTTAAGTTTTATTACTACCAACTATATTTTTTACTTAATTAAAAAGCCACATTCGCAAATTCGTTTTTTATCAAGCTTGGCTTAATTCGCGAATCGGTTAATTCTGGTTAGTAAGTATTTTATTATATATGGACACTTGCCACTAGTAATGCAAGCCGCTTTTACGGAAATATTCATGCGATTATAACATGGGAGTAGGATTGACAAAGATTTACATAAGTAATAAAAGATTATAAGGCAAACAAGTTAAATATTTCGATGGACATAAAATCGACTCGCATTACTTATACAAGGTGTTACAAAAATACCCCTAATGCCGAATATGGTATATAGGGACCATCAAACTGAACAACTTTTACTATGGGACCAACTCTGAAATCGCGAAAAAAAAATCAGCTGTTTTATAACTACAAAAATTAAAATCGAAAATATCAAAATGTATGAAACAGCTGATTTTTTTTTCGCGATTTCAGAGTTGGCCCCATAGTAAAAGTTGTTCAGTTTGATGGTCCCTATATACCATATTCGGCATTAGGGGTATTTTTGTAACACCTTGTATAACGAATTTATAACTCAAGCCCACGATACGAACAATAATTTGACATCGAAATTCGGATAGGGGCTCTTGTGATGCTTTAAAATATTTCGTTTACAGTCGGAATGGTTCTCGTTTCTCCGTGGTTCGAGATGATGACGGAGTACCGCGTCGGGAGCCGGGCGTTGCGGGCGCACCGCTGTCTGACGCATCCGATGGCTTGCGTAGCAGGCGGGACACTGCTGTCTGCTGGCCCGAGCGTACGGGAGTCGTACTGCCTGAAGGCGTCCTTTGCCTAACATACGAACAAAAAGTTTAGTCTCCCTTAAACCAAGAATTGCGTCATGCAGCAAGCACTACAAACAAACCAAATATAAAAAAAAATAACTTAAGTTCCCTGTATAAATTCAACCAAACACTAAACAAAGCAAATTTAGTGAAGAATCGTACAAAATCGGTGACTACAAATCGGAAAACACATCGTATCAAAGTAAGACCAAAAGCGAAACACTACGAAGTTTAGTTTACCTATTGAGATTACAGTTAGTATGGTGATCCTTAAGGACAGGAATGCGACTCTTGCCGGGCGTTTGTCCGTCCGTCGAGGCAAACGACCCGCTCCTATGAAGAGTTAGCGAGCACACAGGAGATACAGACACATTAGTAAATAGGATGATAAAATTAAGAAATCATGTTAGGCGGTATGTTATTGCACATAGGTATTCATTAAATAATATTTAAAGCACTACTAGTGACTTATACATTTATGTGCATTAACATATATTGATAAATAACAAAAGCAGTGATTATAAAGAACAAAGTGATAAAGAAGGGCAATATACGATTCAGTTTCGTAAACAAAATAACAATGCAATAGTACTTTTGGTAACACAAGATAGACCTCTAATTAAGGGGTATGCATTTATTGAAGCCTAAAGCAGATAGATATCGACGCAACGGAGTGAAACAAAGTGGGCATTCGAGCTTGAAACGTAGACCCGATTCACTTCCTGAGTCGGTCAAGTCACTTTGACATTTTTTGCGTGATGATTCGCATCGCATAACTTAGTTTCACTCCGATATCACCGTTTCAAATAAAGTGAGGAAGAGATAAGATATGGATTCCGGTAATATATTCTATTCTATTATTACACGTCTTTTCCCCTCGCCTTTTCTATGGAATTGCACGATTTAGCGTGTTACCAAATGTATTTATACATGATACCGCAAGTGCTGGTGTAGTTACAGTTACAGTAAATGATCTAGACTTTTTGAAGAAACATTGTTTCAAACATGATTGCGTGCTGGATGTGGATGACCAACAATGAATAATGAATGAATGAACTAGATGAAATGGTAAGCAGTTTTAAAAGTTAAGGCGTCAAAGCACGATGAATGTAATATACAAGATGGACAGGTAAGGCACATAAAATAAATAAAATACGAAGTCATCTACTGTGAGATGATGCTAAATGATAAGGAATTGTGATGAGCTTTTATGCAATCTTAATGACCATTAAAACAACGTCAGACAATCAAGGAGCATCAATCAACATTATGGAAGCTAGCATTCTACAAGCTGTACCCTTTGGCATCTCGCTGGGTCGGCTTAGACGCTTCACCACTTGACTCGCTTATATTACTCTCATATTCATTGTCGCTCGTCATTCCCGATATGCTGAATAGTGAGGAGTCGTCTTCTGGACTTCTTTGCTCGGATTTTCTTGAAGGATCTAGGGAAGTAGGACTTGGTTCTTGGGAAGTTTCTCTAGAGTGGGATTTTCTAGGCTTATTCAGTCGTCTCTCTACAGATGGAGTTCTTTGAGAACGGGGACCAACATATACAGGAATTTTTGTGGAACCTTGAGTTTGGAATGCAGGATGAGTATGAGATAAAGATTTGGGATGTTCAGATGCCATAGAGGATGGCTGGGAATGTGTCGAGCTATATTTAGTCCATTTTCGATAGTGATGCATGCGGGCAAAGGAAAAAAAATAAAATATTTTAGTTATATTATCTTCTTTCGAGATATACTATATATATACGGTTAGTAAATAAACATATTTTCTGAGCATTAGTTTTCCTAACTATTGCCACATGCCTTCATTAATTAAGTTTTGTAAGCAATATTGAACCACCACCTTTCTAACAAGTTCGTAGACATCACAATCCTGACAAACAAATGTGTATTTCCAAAATACAGTGCGATACTCCTTAAAATGCGTACCCTCGAAGTCACTACATAAACCTGTTCCCCTGAGGAAGCAAAACATCGTGCTCTTCCAGAAATGTGCTCTTAGAGCTTGCTACTTTTAACTTGATTAGATTTTACATTCAACAACTATTCAAAAATTTTACTCATTTAGATAATGTCTGTACTTTAGTGAAACTAAAATGAATCAATAACATCTAAACAAGTTTTAGTTGCAGGACGAGCAAACCACTCAATCCAACTCTCAATACCTCGCTAACGCCGGCACCGGAGACAGTGTCGGTATACTGGACGTGCGGTACATCGCTCCACTAGGATACCTGTCCGTGTGCATATTAGTGGACCATATTTAATACACTTAGAACATGTGTTGATATAACATACAAAGTATAACCTTTTCCAAAGTCTGTTTTAATTTAAATTATATTTTTAGATACGCACCTTCCACTAGCAGGTGTCAAGAATCCTGTTGGGGTGCGTGGTCGCGATCCACCATTCGGTGTTGTCACTCCGAGTTTGCTGGCATTAGCAGCTGCACGAGCTATTGATGTTTTAGTATTTGTGACTTTTCGCATTGGTATGCGAGATGGTGTTGATACGTCATCTGATGAAAAGGAAATATTTTGTAAAACTATAAGTAGATATGTTTTAACGCATATAATATTATGAACAAACGAGGGGTGAAGCCTACATACCTGTGCTATCTAATGAAAGATTAGACCCATGCCTTGAAGGTGGTTTTGATCCGGTTCTCGATCCCGGTCTAGACCCGGGACGTGATCCACCGGGCGTTAACGTTGATCTATATAAAGAAGAACACATTATTAAATAATACTTCGGTAATGTCATTACACGTAACTCTAAAGTGAACTTGATGGGAATTTTGTATCTTACCTTGGCACACTTGGTTTCCTATATCTTGATCCAAGCCCACTGGCCGCTTCGTTGTCACTGAGTGAGTCTGGCGTTCCTGCACTCAGTGAAGATCTTGATGCGCGACCAGCCGCTCCTCCCGCCGACATGGGAACAGACCTTACTGTGCGTTCCCTTACCTACATATCAATAGAACGTTTTAATGGTTGTGAAGATATGAGTAGAAGGAAAATCAAACCATTAACATTCCATGAATGATCATGGAAGATACTGCATAACTCATGATGGTTTATTATACATAAAAAAACTCGTGTAGAAGCATGCCAGACTAATAATTATGGACTTGACATTACGATCTATAGTGTTACTCAAACATAGACAATAACAAAACAAAAATAAATGAACTGCTGGAACTTCTCCGTCCAAGGGTGCAATCGACCTAAGCTATCACATAGCCTATTGAGCAGTTACCCAGTGGTATCCCGGTGACGGCTGGTATCCGTGGTGGTGGGTATAGTGGTGAGCGCCCGGCGTCGTCGAACCTTGAGATCTTGAGTGGCCATATATAAACGCCTGCTTAGTGCCATGTGTTGAGCCGACGTGCAGAGGGTACGAACACGGAAGCTCTTCCCGTTGCCTTAAAGCCTCAAATATGGGCTTCAGCTGCTCCATAAACTCCTCAGCTAAACGTACCAATATAAAACCAGGATACTCATTAAGGGGAATGGGAAACGTCCGTTACAAACATAGGTTATATGCCTTCATAGTGCCAATCTTTCCGAAGACCGCGAACGAGTTTCCGAGACGATTTTACGATTAGTCCACACGTTTAGTCGACGGCCGCGCGATTTTGCGAAATGCAGGTATGATGGGATCTGGCGGGAAGGGTAAAAGAAATACTTTACCATACAATCGAATAATGCGTTGACGTGCCACCTCTCCAATGCAGTGGTTCCAATGAGTAGATATACTAACAAACAACACCAACGCACTACAACGAGCCTGTGCAGGAATGCATAGCTTGAACACTCTAATGCAATACGAACAAACGCTACGAGCTCAACACATGCGTACTCACGACTGTGCATCTTGCATATGGATATCTGTACATCCATATACAAGCTGCAAAAGAAAAAAGCGAAAATAAAATGAGTCCCAAACCGATTGCTCCCTCCAACAACTACTGTGCGCTTTATATGGTACTTGTGCGTAACTTAACTAAATAAAATTAACCTGTAGGAGAAAATATTTTATTCGATTAAATTAGCAGCTTACAGCGCCTTACCTTTGTAATCGGTCCGGTGGTGGAGGGTGGAGTGTTTGTGTTAGAGCGGGGCGTACGCGGTCGGAACGCTGCCATGCTCTGTGAGACTCCATCGGCCAGTATGAATTGTTCCCGCAGTTCGATGTTGGTGCGTCCCTTGGCTGCATGCGGGCGGCGTCCAGTGCGCGGGATTACAAACGGAAGGAACCGGAAGGGGCAAAGAAAATGAGTGGGTAACAGGATGGGTGGAAATAACACAAAAAGTGTTAAATCAAAAGGATAGCGTGCAACGGAAGAGAGGGAAAGAAAAAACAACAAACAAAATCAGAACATATCAAAAAACGTAAAAAACGCATACACAATAATAAAAAAAAAACAGACGGATTTTTGTTTTGTGTGCAGTTAGGAATAGGAATTATAAAATACGATTAGTTTATTCTCTCACCAAATTATTTTGCATTCAACAATAATTCATTGCAAGAGCAAGATACTATATCCCAGTTAAACAATAACTGAAATAGTACTAGATTTTATATTCAATTTCATATTAATTAAGGGATAGTGGAAAGATGACCTCGATCAAGTACGAGTATTTACAAAACGAGAGTGCATTATGAATATCTTGCGCTTGCATAACTATAAATGCATTAGTAAACTACAGAATAAAAATAAACGTTATAAAATATGATACAAATGCAAGAACTAATAAAATAATTATTCTTCATGCCACAATTATAAGCAACTTATTTTATAACGTATTACTTCCTGTATACCACGAACCTAGATATTTTACAGATTTGATGTTTTTATGATTTAATCTTTAAATTAAAGCATCAAAAGTGTAAAACAAATATTGTATACTAGAGCAATATAAAACAAATTAAATGATAAATTGTAATATTAAACCACGCAAAATAAGAACAACACTAAGCCACACCAACCATTGACACCCTGAGTTGGAACCAAAAGACAAAGTGATTGAATAAAAAGCGTCAACATTGAAACGTGTAATATCGTCAATTGGTTTCAACAGGGACTAAATCTTACCGAGCGGGCAACAAGCTTCATGCTGCTCCGGCTTGCTCGGATCAGGCAGCGGTAGCACTAATGATACTACTTTTTGTAAAGGGGATTGATAAGGGATTTAAACGTAATATAAACATAATGAAATAAAACAAAATTTGAAGGACCACAGGAGTTTGGATTGGGCAAAGCGAATACGAATTAGTAAAAATTAGTAGCGATATCACTGTTTTGTTGTGGACAAACGCTTTTAGCTGTACGGAATATTACTGGACTGTCTAGCTATTTTATAACGAAGACGAAATGAAATGATTTTTCATCATGTGTAATGAATTGGAACAATGATCATAAAATATGATTAAGATTTTTATAATTAGTAGTATAATTTAAAATATTTCATAATCTTTAAAATCAGTGTATTTTTTATTTAAATCACATCAATATTTAAATACAATACTTCAATTCAGTTGTTTTTTTCGTTTCAATCTATATAGCGTTATTTATTAATAACGTTACGTATTTGTCGTTATTTCGTAGGCTGGCAATACAGGTTACAGCGCATGAATGACGCACGCATGTGTCAAACAAATTGTCAACTTGAAAGTCAAACAAAATCAATCAAAAATAATCGCGTCCTCGAAAAAACACGAACGAACAATGGAATCGTTATTTTACCAGTGCTAATTCAAGATAAAATTGCTACAAAATGACCGGAACAATAATAGAAAATTTGAGTGGGCGAAAACTCGCTGTATTAGTTACGTTTTTGCTCCTGTGTCAAATAACATGTTTCTTGATAGGCGGTTTGGTCGCACCCATGCCAGCGAACGCGCAAACTATTCTTGGAACCGTGTGTAAAGATACACTAAAAGTGAAAAATGATACGTCGAAATGGTATTATAATCGCGGCAAAGGCGCCTGCAAGACGGTCGACCTTGGGGACATGCATCAAGACTTGTCTGAAACAGACATTGTGTTTGCGTTTCAAATGCCGCTACCTCGTCAAAATCAAATATTAGATTTCTCTAGATGGCAGCAGAATTTGATTGGCGTGTTGCAAGTGGATATTCGATATCATTCGCAAATGGAAGTTCGTCCGCGGAGCGAAGTCACTATCGACGCGAGGTTAGCTTACAAAAACAAAGGCGACCCTGACGACGGGTGGAAATTGTACACACAGTCTGTTGAAAAACGCCGTTTGGACTGTGAAATTGACATCAAAACCGAGAAATATCTATACAACTGTTCAGCTATACCACTATTTGAACTAGGGTCTTTGTTTCATGACTTTTATTTATTGAATGTAAGACTCCCAGTAGATACACCTGAAATGAACTCCAATATCGGTCACATACAAGACATGTATTTGACAGTGATCAATCAAAATGGGGGCTTTACTAAAGTATGGGTATCTTTGAAAACTGTTTTCTTCCCCTGTATCATAGCTATATTGTCATGGTTTTGGAGACGTATACACATACTACAAAGAAAACCAGTGTTATTGGAAAAAATGCTTCTAACATTAGGAATAGCATTATGTGTACTGAATATGCCTCTTGAATATTTGACTTTGCATTTCGACCTGCCGTTCATGTTGTTGCTGGGAGACATAAGGCAAGGGGTTTTCTATGCTATGTTATTTTCATTTTGGCTTGTGTTTGCTGGAGAACATATGCTAATCCAAGATACATCAGCACAAAGCTCCCTGAAGCAGTACTGGCGTCATTTGAGTGCAGTCGCTATTGGCTGTGTGTCATTATTCATTTTTGACATGTGCGAACGAGGTGTGCAGCTGCGGAACCCATTTTACTCCATCTGGGTGACTGACATTGGTACTAATTTGGCTCTGACTTTCATAATCTTAGCTGGAATATCTACTGGGGTTTATTTCCTGTTTCTCTGTTACATGGTGTGGCAAGTTTTCATCAATATTTCACACAAAAGGCAGTCCCTGCCTACCATGTGTTCAGTGCGCCGTTTACACTATGAAGGGATAATCTACCGCTTCAAGTTCCTGATGCTGGCTACTCTACTATGTGCTGCTCTGACTGTGATTGGATTTATATTGGGACAAGTGGCTGAAGGTCAATGGAAATGGGATGAGCACATTGAGCTGGAATACACTTCAGCATTCTTCACTGGAGTATATGGAATGTGGAATATTTATATTTTTGCACTGCTAGTGTTATATGCTCCCAGTCACAAACGTTGGCCATCTGCTGAAGATACTTCTGACACTCAGAACTTGAGTGAAGAGATTGAATTCAGCCGCATCTCTGGAGAAAGAGCTAGCAGTGAGATCTCATCTTTGACGTCTTTCATAAGAAAAACTACAATTGATTAGGATGCATGCTACAACAGTTAATTATAAGCAGACTTGGCTATTGAATGAATTATTGCCATAATCTATTATTAATTTATTAATCTACCATTGTATTGATGTAGGAACATTAACTACGTATTTTTAAGCAATGTGGCAGTATTAACTGTGTCGTAACATACTGTAACCTAATATTTGTATGGAAAGTATAGTTCATATTAGGATTTTGCTCTTATCTCTATGATGAAACCTAAGTAGAACACAAATTATGCAATAAGTACTTAATGACATTGTGTTTACTTTTCAAAAGGAATATTAACGCCATAAAACTTTAAGGTTATTTAAGTATACATAAACCTGTTTAAATCTAATAAATCCCTACTATGCATTAACCTTATACTTCAATAAATCATTCCCTTAAATGGTATAAGCCTATGTGACAGGCAGGTGGAATTATGAAAAACACAAACCATCATAGAAAAAGTTATTTTGGATCTCAAAAACCCTACAATAGTCTCTAAAGATGTTCATATTTCAGGAAATGACTCAGATTCTTGTTTAGGTTAAAACTGGTTCTGTCCTTGAGCCTCTGTGGATCTGTGCTTCCAACAAGCTGTGTTAATCTATTTGTAATCTGAGTCACTCGACTGATGTAGCTTCTAGATATAGTTTAAAAACTATTTGATTTTATGTACAACATTTTCTCATACTTGGTGTTATGTCGCAAATGATAGCATTATTTGCTCTTCTGTGATAGTTTTTTATTGCATTTATCTCTCTCCAGTATTCTTAGATTTAACAAACCTGTATTGCCAGCACAATCTTTTTAGGTGCGCTTTAGTAAATTTTTTTGTAGTTTTGTAATGTAATCATTATTGAATTTGTACGCGGTTAGTTTGTAAGGAACAATATGGTAATAAATCTGATTAATTTGAATATTGTTATTATGTTATTGGACAAACATTTTAATTTTCCTCTATTATGACAATTTTAGTAACGAGTTAGACATCACATAATAAATTATGAAATTAGTTGCCCCCGGTTACTGAGTTAGGACACACATAAAATTACTTGTATACCCGGTATTTTTTGATTGACACTTTGAAAATATTACGAAAATAAATAAGACCACTGTCCAAATTATGAGACAAAACACGATTTCGATCTTAAATCTAAACAATGGCCTTTAAAAACACTTAAATCTATTTCCTTACAAAATAAATACTTATTTTTTGTTTGTTTTGGTGTTGCCGTAAATTAGTGTTTCTGCTCTTTAAATAATTATCTCTTATTGAAACGCTGCCGTTTTTACATACTTAATAAAAAATTACCATCCACAAAATGTTTAATTTACTGACAACACCAGATGTTATCTTATTTTGGACAAAATAGTATAAAAGGATTTGTATGTAATAGTGACACTTCATACAATTCAGTTTACACTTTTTACCAAAATAAACAACTGTTTGCAACTGCAAATAGTGTAAATATAAGTAGGTATGTAACTTTATAAAGCCAAGATTGAAAAAATATTTTTTAAGTTGGCTCTCAAGCATTTCATTACACAATCTTCTCATATTATCATTGACTGGGAAACAGCATAGTATGGCATAGATAGGGTAATAATCCCTACTGGGTCCAATAAAGAGTACTTTTAAGTATAAAATATACATTAATGAAACGATATGGTTACAGTGTACTACTGTAACCACATACAATATCGAGATAAGTACTGGGGCCCTATATTTGAAAGGCGGCGAGCGCTCACTGTACTAAACTGTCAGCTACTGCTCATTTTCATTGGACAGCCAGAAATCTATCGTATGGCGCTTGAATTTTGAAAATCAAGCTGGTAGTTTTTGAGAAATTTCGATAAATTTGAAAAAAAAAAAAAAAAATCCGATGCTGTCGAATGAAAATAGTAAAGAGCGCTAGCCGACTTTCGAAAATAGAGCCCCTGATTTTGAAAATTTAACGACATCGTGTTTAACGCGACTATTACATAGTGGTGTAATTGGTGCCACATCAGCCTATTCATACAAAAATGACAGTATTTCGAGGCGAAACCGAACATAATTATTATCGAGTCCGAGTGTTCGAGTCCCGTCTGAGGTGCTACGGGTGAGTCGATTTTTTCTAGTATTTTTTCTAATATTATTTATCTTAATATAAAAATAGCATTGTGAATGCGAAAAATCTAAATTTAATAATTATATAGCTGTTTCATCTTTATCGATTGTCAAAACATCTGGAAAGATGTTTCTTTCGAATGTGGGGGTATTTCCTAACATTGATGAAATTGCGCTGGCTTGCAGCGAAGAAGTTAAAAGTACTAGAAAATTTCGCCGCTCCCACTAGCGACTCGGTAGCATAATTGGTCAGTGCATTGGGCCGGAATCCCAAGGGTGCGGGTTCGAGTCCCGTCTGAGGTGCTACGGGTGAGTCGATTTTTTCTAGTATTTTTTCTAATATTATTTATCTTAATATAAAAATAGCATTGTGAATGCGAAAAATCTAAATTTAATAATTATTATTCTGAAGATGAAGATATATGAGAAGATTGTGGAAATTACCACATAACATTATGCAATCTTGGCATCATAAGTTTTCGTGTTGATGTTTTCTGTAAATACAAATCTTGTAGTTAATCAATGGTACTCTTAATTTTCTGATAAAAGTGGATCTTAAGTAGGTAGGTATATATTTTTGTTTGTATGTCGATAAGTACTGAACATGAACATCGATCTAAATAGTAAGTTTTTGGACTAACTTAACATAAAAAACGCAATAGTCAAATATACCTCATAATTATTCATTCCGTGTCTTCGTCAGTATCTTAGACAGACAGAAGATATTCGAAATGAAGTTCAGTACTGATCAAACACAATCAATAAATAGTACAGTCAGTGGCACGCTGGGTTTCCACGACAGGATAATCATATTCAAAAAAGCCATCGGTCATTTATGTATGAAGACTGACATACCTACCTGTCCGCCATTTTGAAAAAAGTCGGTTTTGGAGGCCTGTGCTAAAAGGTCAAATATCTCAGTAAGTATATCACTTACGAGTTTTTTTTACTTATTACTTTCTGTTTGCTTATTCTATCGATTGGCACCACTTTTATCACAGGCCTCCAAAACCAACTTTTTTTCAAAATGGCGGACAGGTAGAGGTATGCCAAAAGCACATGATGCTCTTTTATACTCAAATGCGAAGATATTAAGGTTCAAAATGAATTACAGATTTTTGACAGTTTTATATAACGTGAAGTGCTGCTGACTGTACCTAATTTTATCTGAAAGATTCCTGGAGTTGAGAACATACAAATGGACTATATGAAATAGAAAATCTTGTCTTTTTAATCAGTAACCTCGATACACCGACGCTCGTGATGTGATCAAAGAGTACCTAATATTATATAACTAGTGGCTCTGTGAGCTGTAGACCTCGTGTTTGTGACATGTTTTTATCATTTTTCAAAATGGCTGAAAAAAGCTTTTTTTTAAATTTCGAAAAACTGAATCGACAGTAAAATGTTTAAAATTATCGAAACCATTCACAAAATTTGACGAGAATCGGTTGAGAAATGCGTCCTCTAGAAGAGAACAGACAGACAGCCAGTACACACGTATAGATGACACATAGATAGTAAAAGTATAGATGAAAGACTGAAATTGAAATTGAAAAAATCTTTATTCAAATAAGCTCACATAATAAGCATTTTTAAATCGTTAATTCTTTTACCCTACCACCCATTATGACGTCTTTTAGCTGACAAGAAAAATGGGCACAAAAAACTTATCAGCTTTACCAGAAGGAACGATATTTGTACTACTGTTTAGATAATTACCTTTGCAGCGTCCAAAAGGAATTCGTGCGATAATTGTTGACGCATCAACTCTATTTTATCGTCTGTTCATCGTCGTGTGGGGCTGGTTACATTTTTCAAAGATTCTCCACCATGTGGGATAAGGGTCTTACAAAAGTCCGTCTATTCGAACTGCATTTAAAAGTCGGGAGGGAACACGCTCCATAACCAGTCGTTACTTCTAATGTATCGCACTATAATAATAACACAAACAAGGGTTGCCATCCTATCATATGCTTTGCATCGTTGTCAGTTTTCGACACTCACGATGTCTGTCTCGCTCAAATCGGTGCGGTGTGAGTGGATTAGACATCGCACTAACGTGAGAAAAGTGGCTGAATATGTGATCATGCTTAGGTATTTTCTTACAGAATTCCTAGATCATCCTTGCTCTGCGTGTCGTGACGGTGTCTAACGAGGTTACATTTATATTATGTAGTGTGTGTGTGTGTATGTGCGAGTAAAGACTAGTGACTTACCGCGGCACGGGTCGTTCTTGACGAGGAACTCGTCTAGGGCCACCCAGCCGCCGCCGACTCGCACCATCACGGTTGAGCGCAGGATGCGGACTAGCCGAAGCTTCTGCGAGTCTCCGAACTGTTGGAAGATTTCACTTAATGAGTTAAACTGTCCGTACTCAGTGATGTCAATTATTTTTAAAGCTTCATTATATCGTGTCACTTTTACTATTACGGAAATGAAAGTGATATCAGTAGCTCTACCGTGAGTTGATGCAAACTGTTTACGCTAACGTAAACTATCAGATATACCTACTGCTCACCGTCAATGCGAGTGACAGAGAGAAAACGATAGTTTACGGTAACGAAAACAGTTTGCATCAACTCATGGTAGGGCCACAGAAATGAACTGATCGTCTCCGAGTACGTTTTGTTTAAGGTGCAACCAAAATACGTTTTGCAACCGCAACACAGGACAGACACTCTATTTGCTATTTCTAGTCTAAAAAACATCATTGATTCCTGTAAATATTTTATAATCAACCTCCTATACTGTGTCAAGATGAAATCTTGGCGGGGTGGAGAATACTGATGACGATAATGATGTCACCCACAAATCCGCATTGGGCCCATGTGGTGGGTTATTTATAGCCCATCCTGCTTATCTGTACTAAAGAAGACATTTGCCCCAACAGATGTGTACACTTACCCGGTATTTCCCTTCGCCAACCTGGAATACCCTGAACTTCTGCCGACAGGTGCACAGCATCACGAGCCGTTTCACCTCATCGTGAATCTTGTCGGCGTCCGTCGGCGGTCCTCGGCGTTCCACCTTAACAATAAATAATAAATAAATGAATGTTTTGACAATTTCACACAGCGCCATTTAGCCCCAAACTAAGCCAAGCTTGTAATATGGGTGCTAGACAACTGATATATACTTTTCTAAATACATACCCGTCAGAAAAATTAAAATTAATCATTTCAATTTCTGCCCGGCCGGGAATCGAACCCGGGACCTCTTGCGTGGTGAACCGGCATGTTGACTACTGCACCACTCAGGTCGTCATACAATAACACATCTTTAGCATCCATACCATCTGACTACATCAGTTAGAAACGTGTAGCTTTTTTCCATTATAAATTTTAACATCTTCAGCAGCTAGACCATGACCTGTCAATTCGCTGTTAATACGTTCGAGTTTTTCGGCCCGTGGCTGTGGCCCGTTTAAATTTGACAGGCAGATGAAAGCAGATCACAAAATAAGCACTACTCACTCATTAGAGCGAATCTTTAAACTTGAATACTGATCGTCAACTTTTATTGTTTTTTTTTTTACTAAAACCATTTTGAACTGCAATCCGTCATAAAGACGCAAAATTAGCATTTCATTTTGCTGTGTTGCAGTTACTGAGAATAGCAACTTGCTATTTTGAATCGTGCAAGATTCACATAATGTTAATAGTTATTGCCATACGTTTACATCATATCAATTAGCTAATAATTATGATTGATTAAATTAGGTACTAAGACTCCTGAATGTTGATATACGCTGAAAAATTAAAAATATACTAAATTAAGTACTCAAATACCGCAATGATTACGTACCGCCTGTATCCACAGGGTAAATGTTGCAAAAATGAGAAAAAGTATTGGTTGGTTATCACATTGATAAGATAGTAAATTCAGCACTTGTATTGATAAAATAAGATATGCACATACACATAGACTTGCATTTGGGTCATCCGTCAAACAAGGTAAGTTTAGAAGATTTATTATATAGGTACTGTTCAGTTTCATGGACTGGACAAATTCTGAAAGTTTGTTACGTAACTTTAAGATCAGCCTGTAGAGTGTTGTGGTGTATGTTGAACTAAAATAACGGATAATGGCGCCGCGGTGAATTTTATATAATATTGCAATTAAAAAACATAATTTCAATCAAACTTAACGTAGAGTTTTTAAGACTCTTCTAGTATTCTTAGAAGGTATTTATTCCTTCGTATCCATCCAACCATCAAATTAAAAAATATATATATTAAAGTGTATGAAACAGTTGACTTTTTTTCGCGAGTTCAGGGTTGGTCCCATAGTAAAAGTTGTTTAATTTGATGGTCCGAAACGGTTTTCCAATTTTGGGTTCATTCATTAACACTTTGTCATGGACCAAATATAAGTGTATAGCAAAACTTGCTATCTACTCTACGAATGACTACGAGGGAATGCAATTATACCTTCTAAAATACTAGACTTATTCCACGTTCAGTATTATCAAAATCCTTTTCTATTATTAACAACTTATAAAATAAAAAAAACCTCCGAGGGCGCCACTTTCGGTGAGGGATCCACCTTAATAAAGCCTCTCTTACCCAATCAGGGCGCAGGGCGGCGATAAACTCCTCCCAGTCGATGAGCCCGCTACCGTTCCTGTCAAACAAGTCAGCCACGGCGCCCATCTCTAGGCGAGAAGTGTCGAATTCTGTAGACAAAAGAAAAATTATTTCGGTAAAATTGACGTGACAATATCGCACTTAAGAGATGTGACCTTTGGGATATGGGACAAACCATTTGTGGTTAAAAAATCAACAAGGAGTGGGCTCGAACATTGACATTATTTATGAGCCTACTCCGGCATCGGTTGTACATATCCGCTGATATAAAACGGATATCTGCAGAGTTGCAATACATAACGAATTTAGTCAACACTTGGCACAAAAGGGCAAGAACCCAGTGCCATTAAACCCATTAAAAAAATCCAGCACATTATGATGCCTTCTAATTCGGTGTTTTATTTTATCCCTATTGCTCGGTTCCAAAAATAACTTTGAAAGACGGATAAAATATTGTATAAAGCTTGACTAATAAAAACGAAACCTCCTCGTAATGCAGAAAACTAATGAACTAATTCCTTTTATTGAAACTTACGTAAGAACATAACCGAAGAAAACATACAGAGTGGCCCTCCCAGAGCAAGATAAACATACATACATACATAAACTCAAGCCTGTTTCCCATGGGGGTAGGCAGACTATGAATCGCCACCTGCTACGATCCTTGCACACTTCTTTTGCTTCATTTACATCCATCAACCTTTTCATACATGCCCGGCGGTTTTTCTCATTGCGTAAACCAGCCTTTTTTATTAAATGCAAGATAAAGTAAGAAATGAACTCACTGGTATTGATAATTCCGTCGATAAACTCATTCCTCGGTATGAACCCGTTGTTGTCTTTGTCCATCTTCCTGAACAAGTCAGTGAGCCTGGACTTCTTGTGGTTCATGAACTTGAGGAACCGCTTCCTCCAGTCATCCCAGCTGAAGTTAGACACGCGCTGCAGTTCCTTTAAGTGAGCGAGACGCTCGTGCAGCCTTCTCTGTCTCTCCCACGCGAGTAGCCATACTGTCCTCCATTTGTCCCACAGTTGCTTGACGCGTGGTGAACGGAATTCCGGCTCCGCCCCTTTGCTGTTTAGTTGTAAATAGAATCGGTTAGTTATATAAACGTTGAAAGAAAACTCCTGAAGATAACTTCGTTTAAGAAAAACGGGAATAATACTTCTCTATGCAGCTTCTTGCATAAAATTTACGATAGAAAAATATGAACATGTTTTCTATTTCATAGTGTTTTGATATTAGTAGCATATTGGTTGAAATTCAATCTAAGCGTTGAAATAAAATAACATAGTTATAAACTAACTATTTTAAATAAAAAATATTCCAAAAGTACTATCTAGCTACAATCTACTAAAATTAAAAACTAAATATTGTACAACTCTTTATGAATACCTAGGTACTCGTTTATAATTCATAACGTTTTAATCATGCTGTTTGGAATAGAGTAAGCTTCAATATATTTCAATAGGGGTGCCACAAACAAAACATTTCCAAAATAAATCACAGCATTGGTCATACAGACATATAGGACATACCCACCTCCAAATTATTATCCATAACAATTATTTACAAGCCCTTTATCTCAATTTAAAGATACTTCAATTATGTACCTACAATTATCAGAAATTATTTTCTGTAACGTGTTTTAAATTATGTTATTAATTATTACGCATTTTTTGTACAGTATCTATATCTCATATCTATATTAAATCTTAAAAGTTAAACTACATTTGCACTTTATACAATCTTGTTTATATTAAATTTTTCATCATTATCTCAGCATTTTTTTTAAACGCATCAGAAGCAAAGCGACTACAAACTTTGGGTCACAAATATTGTTTTCTCCTTTTCACCATTACGCTTACGTTGTCATATCTTACCTTCCCTTTGGCGGGAACCTCGGGCCGTAGTGCGGCAGCGCTCGGTCGGGCGTCTCGCGCCCAGGGCTCACCCGACTAAAGCACACGCAATAGTTTAACACACGACCACGGCTGACATACCCACACCATAGCTTAGAACGTTAACCCGTTGAAACACCAAGGTGACAACCCTATTGTTAGTTGGTGAAACGTTAATGACAGTACTTGTCAACCCATTAAAAACCACTAGAGGTGACAATCCTATTAAGATCCTACTGTTAGTTGGTGATACGTTAGTGACAGAATTATGTGACACATGTAAGCTGCGAGAGGGTTATATTTTGTTCTTGTTATTTAAGTTTGAAATACTATACCTACTTGTGAAATTAATATTATGACTGATAAGAAATTAGTTTGTCATTTTTTTGGCTTAAATCATTATTCTGACTGACAACACCAATCCATGTACTAGTAATACAACTTTGGAATTCCGAGTCTTTCCCAATTTTGAGTACTATTAAAGTACAGATTGCCTTAATATCATTCTTTTCTAAATGTATACAAAAATAAACTCTATAAATAAGAAAACGACTTAAACCTCTTTTATTAAAAATCTGTAAATTTTGAATATGAACTTTAAAGTTTACGTGCCTTTAATATTTTAAATAAATATTAATAAACCATTACCTATAATAATAGAATCCAAATCGTCTGCAGTCGAGAGAAAGCGAAAAAAAATATATTAATTTAACTACTGAAAAATAACTACGTTAACTCTATGTTTTACACTAAAAAAAAATTACAAAATCGCATGCCAAGATGCAAATCATAGACTACATTAAAAATCTGGCAAAGACAATCCTAGAAAAACATAAATAGCAAACCTTCCTCTCCTACTGCGACTGTGTATCCTGGACCTGTCGAAGCGTGTGCGACGGACAAGACAGAAAGCAACATTTACACGTGTTAGAGCAGGACAGAGATATGTAACACATGTTACGCTTTAAACGATGCTATTTATCTTTATAGCAGATTAACTTTTTTTTAAACTTCAACAGGTTTAAAAAGTAGAATCGCGAATAGCATCCTTTAAAGGCGTAATATATTAAAAAAAGCGAATGGAGGTTAAAATAACACCAAGAATGATTAAAAAATGAACAGTAACATTTCTAAACAAGGTTTGTTTCATCAAAACTAAAATAGATAGCTAGGGTAACATCATACATAATCTTTTAGGGCAAATAAAATAAGTAACTAATAATTTATTGAATACAGCAAAGCGGGAAATACAAGAAGCCGACGTGTTGGCCACGTACACGTACGTCTATAATTATGTATACAGCTTAAAACTTTGTCAATCTCAAAGCAATTACTTTTTTGGACAGAAATCAATGACAAATTACAACTACAAAAAAGTGACAGAGTTCTAAACTGTGTACATATTTTTAAACGTGACTGTACATGTAGGCGCGTCGGCGGGCGTCACGGTCACCATACATTTACATACATTTTTTCCCATAGATTTTACATAGAGGCTAGTTGTTTATAGCTACGCTACATCCACGTGTATCCACGCCTTGCAACGCGACACCACGTTACGCGACGCAATGAAAAGTATATTGAGTACATTATTGGACGCACCCAGATTGGAGTACGTGGCCCACGTCAGCCTAGTGTAATTCCCGCTTAAGCCAGTAAGTTTTCAGCTTGCAGCATTGTGAAGCCAGAAACAAAAGCTTGCTTGTATTGTTTGATGAAACAGGCCATGGATAAGGGAAATTTATGACAAAAAAACGCCGATCAACATCAAACGCACCTGTAACGCCTCGTTCCGTAATAATCGGGTGATACGGATCTCTCTCTACTGAGGTCGTGCTGTGAGCCGCGACTGTCCATGCAATGACGTCACAAGATGGCGGGCGGGTGCGGGTGGGGGTGGGGATAAAACGAAACATGAGAAACGAAACACAAAGGAAATATACAGTCAATAACAAAATGAATTAATTCGTAAATAATAATTTTCAGGTATTTAAAAGATATAACTTTAACTCTCTTGAATGTCTTTTTGTGTCCAATAGATATACTTAAATATTGTTGTTTCGAAAAATGAAGTTATTTATTTATTAAAAAGCAAGTGTCAAATTAAAATAAAATGTTGTTATAACACTAAGAAGTCTAAATCATTGTTACCATTTTTTTAAATTGAAAATTTATTTTTACATAAGTATATCTTTATATGGAACCATAATAATTGTTGTTGACTGTACTAAACAGAAATAGAATGAGACAAAACGTTTTACGTTTGTAAAAATAAAAACATAATTTTGGTAAAGGTAACATATTGGTAAAAACAAAAGGGAAACATTGAAAACATCGTATAAACAGTTAAGTAAACATACCCAGGCGTGCCTTTAGTTGCAGTCTTAGCTGAAACTTTGCGGGGCGTGGATTCTCTTCCTTGGCTTTGGCTCTTAACCTTTACGAACAAGATTTGGGGTTAAAACAATAATTAATTGCAGACATTTTTTTAAATTAATTTACCCGTGAAAAATAAAATAATTATCTTCATTTTTTCGTCAAAAAGTCAGTGGCCTCAACAATTGAATTCCTTTTTTACTCCATATTTCGTCAAATTAAAGTGGTATACACAAATGCCCTTACTAATTTTTATTATTATTTATTTTATTTATTGAGCACTGCCTCTACTAATAAAGATTGCATAGCAGATGAATAGTTACACAATGGTTACTCTCTGTCAAACTATTTAAGTTTGACATTAAAACACTGTGTAACTATACATCTGCTATACAATCTTTATTAGTAAGAGGGTTAGGCTATTGTTATTGTTATAGTTGCTATAAATGTGTTAGGCGTGCACATGCACATTGTTATAGTGTGAGTGCACGCTCTCGTATTACGCTTAATAAAACAATGTGTATGCGCACGCCTAACAACATTTATAGCAACTATAACAATAACTTTCATTTTACCTACTTTTCATTAAATATATCTGCTCAAATTCACTTTGTATTTTACTATCACATTTTCGTTCTTAACTTTTTCAAACATTCATTTATTTGAAATAAAACACTTTTTACGGATTACAGGGCGAATATTTTTAATTCAGGTGTTGTTTTAGAATTGTCCTGTAACCACGGCCCCTGGAGAGGTGTCGAAACGTCGGGAATTCAAAAAACCAATAAATACAAACTAAATGATTCTAAAACAACACCCGAATTAATAATATACGCGCAGTAATACGTAAAAAGTGTATTATTTCTAATGAACTGTACGTTTATTTATCCGTCTTGGTGAGGTCGAAATATTTACCTGGTATGCCTTGCAGACTCGGTCTACTTCGTTCTGCCGCTTCTGTGAGTGTTCCATGAGTTCTTTGTGGTCTTCGATCAAGCCTTCCAATAGTTCTATGGATTCTGGCAAAGGTTCGGCTTCCAGCGCTGTTATAATAGAGTTGAATTGTAGATACAGTCGATAAAAATGATTATTTCAAATAGGATGCATATGAGTTAATAGCAAAAAATATTATACTCAACTGCAAAACAAACTTTTAAATAATCTCAAATTATTGACAACCAATTTGCGACTCGAAGTAAAGTACATATAGTTAAAATCAACGAAACTTACATAGCAAGGTGTTTTCGAGCCCAATAAGCCACTGCAGCAGCTCTTCCAGCACTAGGTCTAGATCTCTCAAGCTCTGCATGTGGGCCTCGAGCTTGCTGCCTCGCTGCATCGCCCATTGCCAAACCTAAAGGAAAAACATTTTTTTTTTTAATTATTTGTACAGTCATCTTACTTACTTTTTTTTGCAATTATCAGCAATAAAGAAATGAATGCATTGTGGATTATTTGTATTTCGATATCAGTTAGGTACCCGTGGTCTATATTAACAGTTGCACAGCAGAAAAAAAAGCTTTTTTTAAGAATGGTTTAGAAAGGGAATTTACTTTCACTTTGTAAAATTGCTTTAAACCTATACGGCCTTACCACAAAATATTTTAAAACACAGTTCAACAAGTGTTTAACTTAGACACTGTTTATGTGATGCTATCACTATTTTGACAGTATTGTATAAAAGAGACGGCATCACATTTAAACAGTGTCTAAATTAAACAGTGTTTTAAAATCTTTTGTGGTAAGGACGATACGGTTTAAAGTAATTTTACCACTTTATAATCTTAGTAACAATTTTTAACTGAGAAGTAAAAGTTTGAATACCTGTCCCGCAGAAACTTTACTGAAAATCCTGACTATGGGAAAAACTGAAACGACGAGGTTTCGCGGTTTTTGATACGCACTCATTTTAACACATCAAACCATTTGTACTCAATACTATTGCAACTCTGATACGCAAAAAATCACGCGCTTTTAATTTACTAATATTTAAGTACATTTAAATGAAGATAAGTAATCCTCGATAAGATAGTAATAATCGATGTATTTGTGATGCAAGTTATTTAAGAAGTTATTAATAACAGAACATTATTTTTATCAGATCAACAATAACTGTAATAACGATATTCCATTAGCTAACGACAATATCTATTTCTTGACCTGTTTAGGCAAAAAAAGTACCAATTTTAATGTTGACAATATTCAACATTGAAACCCTTTTTTACATTATTATATTTGGTCATTTTATACATATACTTCTTTACATTTTCATTAATAAAAAAAAAAATTATGCATAAGAGAAAAAAAATATGTTTGGCTTTTATTTGTAAGAAACAAAAAAATCTTATACGCTTGGATATAAGACTCACCTCATCCCACCGGCTCTGTATGATGGTAATCCAGTGTTTGATCACGGTCACCGCGTCTGGATGCGCCTTGCTCAGAATAGACTGCGCAAGAGTGATCGTTTCATCCTAGGAAGTTAAATCATTATGATTAAATATGTTATTGATGTAAATATGACTTGATGTCTACACATTAAGCTGCGCATAAACAAAGATTTATTTTGTCGAAAATCTGCACATACTTGTTAGATTGTGTTTTGTTTTTATAATTTGATATCAGCGCCATTGGGATTCTAAAATTACCACTAAACATTTGAATATTCTGCTTTTAGCAAAGGTAGCTTAAATAATATTTCAAAACTGTATAGCAGTATAGTCCACAGCGACGTAATTTTAATTGAGCGTAAAATAATATAAAGTTGGTGTATTTGATTTATTCAAATACACTTCCCACATAAATTCCAGTAGCTAATAAAATTATTGGTCACATTTTTTTCAAACAAGATCTTACACATCCGAAGATACTAACTTCATTTTTTAAATCAGACTGGATCATATCAAACAAGAGTTTATAGTTACCTTGTCCCTCTGCTTCTCCTTGAGTTCCCTGACGAACTTCTCATGGTCCCTCAAATGTTGTTGCGCCTCGAGCTCGCCCTCGGGCACCTGTCCGGCGAACCGCAGCCGAGTCTCGGCGTCCGACAACCACTCTAGCAGCATGTTCACTGAACGGTGCAGTTTCTCCGCCTAAAGCAAACGTTAAAGAGTTACACCCATATGCACAAACATTACTATGAGGTCTCACAGTGCCCGCGGACGGACAGCGTCCCAACTACTAATCTCACATAAAACGTAAATCACAGATCTCTATTTCAACGCAGTGCGTTCACATAAACAAGGGTCGTTTGTTTGAGTATTCTACAACCCATTTTCAAAAAATACGGGTGTTAGCCCTTTGACTGCTAAAGCCTCGCTACGGGTTAATTTAGCTGCAAACATTCACACGTTCAACCAATAACAGTGAGTCAAGTATAAGTAAGCGCGGGGTAGGAAAAGGTACTAATTTTGACAGTAATAACGTCTTATTATAAGGACCAGTTTCCTATAACATAATAATCTAACAGAGAAAGTGGCGCTATCATCGGGTTGCCAAGTTATAATGTTGTCACTGTAACTTACTTCAAATATAGTTTTGTTCCATTTTTAAACGAGTCGTAAGTACATACGACAGCACCTCAACTATACATGTTGAGCTTGAGACCGCCTTTATGCCCTACGCAATAAAAGCTGTTTTTGCAGTTTATAACCTGACGTGCTGTCGTGTGTACTTATAGGTTTTTCTTACATTCGTCATCGATAACTATCGCTTTGTCGCTTTTATAATCGTCGGCTGTTTCCGAGACACTAGTAGCTTTTGAAATCGTTGACAGTTAAGTAAAGTAATAATCTATCTTCAGTAAGAGATATGCCTAATATGGATCTGTTACTAGGCATCTGTTGTTATTTCCCGTCATTTAACAGAAATATCTAGGCAACAAATTCAAGTAAGCCTATCTTTTACTGAGGATAACTTATTGAAATCGGCCGTAAAAGTATAGATACGGACATGTTGAGGGCACATATTCGAAAAGAAACTATTCACAAGAATTATCTTGACGACTGAACTGTGAAAAGGTTTCAGATTGGATATTACCTCTTTGAGAGCGCCCTCCAGTTTATGCGACTTCTTCTCGCTGAGAGTCTGCACACTTTCCCACAGTTGTTTGAGCTCGCTGCATTGCTGACGGATGCTGACGGCGTCCTCACGGGGCACCTGGTGAAAATCAACCTTATTACTATAACTATAAATACCATTTTGAAGGTTGAAATTATAGCGTCAACGTCATCTTTCACATCAAAGTGTGGAAAGTTAAAATGTAAGTTAACCCTACTGATCACGCTGCCAAAAAAAAAAATGTCTACCCTATATTACGTCAATGCACAGTCTACCATAGGCTTGCCAGGATCTAATGTACAAATATACATTCATATCGTTGTGTATCTACAATAGGTTGTATTGTTTTTTTTTCCTTATTTTTTTATTAATTTTCAGATTATTTTAATGGCCAAAAAGACTAAATTTCTACTATGAACGGTCAATTTATTAAAATGCCTTCACGTATTTAAACGGTTAAGTTTCGCTTACCGTTGTTTCCAAGTCCTTCCCAGTCTTTATTACAGATTGCATCTGCTGTTCTCGCGAGTGGAGATCTTCCTCAAATTGCTACAAAAAAACAGAAGAATTAGAACGATTAAAAAAACACTTATCGACAGTATAATATTGACAAATAAACAATAACTCTAAAGTTTTGATTTTAAACTTGAAATGCAATTACGAAGATTTCTCGTTCTTAGTTCATAATTGTTAGGACAACCATCACAGCCCTATCGTGACAATTTGTCAATTGCCATGACAATTTGGTTTACATTGCGGTGTGGCTATGTGTAGTTTGTTCTATTTTCAAATTAGTTGACGCAATGGATATAAAATTGTAATGCTGTAAAGTCTCTAAGAACGTCTGCTCCCAAAATGAACCTCCGATAACGGGGTATAGTCACAACATAAAATAAGGTTTATTCACCTTGTGGTTCTCAATAAGTGCCATAACAGTGTCCAAGTCTCCGTGTACGGGTAGATCAGTAGACAACGACACTTGCTGCTTCTTCAGCCAATCGAGGAGTGCCGACATCGCGTCCTTGAACTGACCGGAGTAGAGAAGGGCTTCTTCCAACTTGCGTTGTCTGTGAATAAAATTATTAATTATGTTTGATCAGCCATCGTACTCAATGAAAAAAACCTTGTAACAAAGAAAACTAGTATTTTCTCAATGGCTGAAATTCGACCACAATCGGTATAAAAGTTATTCGCCTTTGAGGAAAACTTGAAATATAGGTAACACTAAAGCTCGTCAATAGCTACAAAATAAAAAAGGTACTCATTGGACAAAACTGAGGAGAAAATGATATTGAACTCTTATACACAGATAAAATGTTTAACCTTACCACAAAACATTTTAAAACACTGAGGGCTTGTTTCACAATCAAAAAATAATTTCTGATTAGCTTACTTGACAGATGATTTGACAGTTGTGGTATGAAAAATATGTCAAATTGTCTGTCAAGTGAGCTACTCAGAACTTACTTTTTGATTGTGAAACAGGCCCTGAATAATTTAAATATGATGCCGTCTCTTTCAAACAATATTGTCAAAAAAGTAAGAGCATCGCATTTAAACAATGTCTTAATTAAACACTTGTTGAACAGTGTTTTAAAATCATTTGTGGTAAGGCCGTTATAATTACCTGTCCACAGCCTTGGAACAGACGGTGGTCCACTTGGTCTTGAGATCGTTCAGCATCGTCTTGAGGGTTGGTTCGTCGGTTTTCGGGGCCTTGTCCTTGAGTTGTTTTCCCGCCTTCATGGTTTGGTCGTAAGAGGGCTGCTTGCCGCCCAATGCCTTTTGGAAGTCGCGATGCTTATGCAACCTTTACAAAAAAACCAACATGAGTTTCGTGTCGTGACTGTAAATATTGCATTAGACAAAATTACTGGTACGCAAGGGACACGAGGAGCTCGGTGGCGCAGTGGTTAAGCGCCTAGCCCTGCGATTGCGGAGGTTAAGCAACTTTCGCAAGGGTCGGTCATGAGATGGGTGACCAAACATTTATTTTCTCGAATTCCTCCGTGCTTCGGAAGGCCCGTTAAGCTGTTGGTTCGGCTGCATTTGCAGTCTTTACCACCCACCAATCCACATTCGGCCCGCGTGGTGGGTTATGGCCCATCATCCTTATCCCCCTTAAGGAAGGCTTGTGCCCCAGCAGAGGGAAGGGCATTAAGAAACACAAAATTCGACAGTTTCAAACACAAAATGTTAATCGTTTACCTAAAAAAATAGAAATACTAACCTCTGCTTTATCTTCTCGGGGTCATTGACCGTTGTCTCCTTATTGAGTTCATCCAGCTGTTGTTCCGTGTCGTTTAGCCAGTTCATCAAATTGTTCCTGAACACAAAATAATCACAATTACATGTTTATAAAATTTAAATATTTAATTGTTTTCTTTTTACGTGGGTAATAAACATGAATCGAAATGAAGAAAAACCCTTCTTTCTTTATTTTTCGTTATTAATAGAAAATAGGAATTTAAAAAATCAAATTAATTTTAAATATTTGGAAAGAAGAGAGGGATATACTAGAAAAGTCTCGAGATACCGAGTCAACTAGTGACTCGGTAGCTCAGCGGTCAGAGCATTGGACCGGACTTCCAATCATCTGACTCAAATTCCCGCCTGAGACAATTCTGGTGACGAGTCGTTTTTTTTCTTGTATTATATTTAGTAATTTTAAAAAAGGTTAAGATAGCTATGAAAATTGGTGTTTTGTCTCTTATCATCAACGCCGAAGCTATATAATATGTGCTGAATACTATATTAAAGTAGCTGTAAGAAAGTACTAACATAGTGCATACGATTTACTAAAAATAATCTGACCATAAAGAAAACATTTTTTTGTGACACGGTTGGTATTAATTTCCGATGGCGTAGCTTCTTTGACATTTACAAGTGCTTGTAACAGCCTAGACTGATAAATGAGATTTGAATCTTGAATTTTTGATTTCTTAGTTCGAAATCCAACTCACCACATATCACTGAACTCCTTCGCCTCTTTGAAGCCGTGGTCCAAAGCCCTCGTCCTCTCCGCCGCTTTAGACACAACTCTCTCCCATCTATGCTGTACTGATACTAGCAGATTCTTGATCAGAATCACATCTTGCTTCTGACTGAAGTATTTAAGGTGGGTTCCCTTCTTGTCCAGCAGTAACATGGTTTCCCGGTGGGTACCAACCTCCTTTTGGAATGATTTGTGCTCTTCGATTTGCGCTGAAAGAGATAATAAGGTTAGTACTGTTTAAAACGTTCTGCCTAGGGCCGAGGTCGTGTAAAGGTTTTTCTTTCTATATTTAAAACTATAGATAAACCTCTCAAGAGATAGAGAGGGAGAGAGAGAGAGATAGACAGAGTATAGTAAGTGCCATTTTTTTTTGCCTAACGTTTAGTAGATATTTTCTGAATTTGTACCTAAAGCAGAAATAAAGTAGGAGTACGTGAAAAAGAAGTTTAAAAACCACTTGACTGCTATTCAATTTTGATCCTTAAGGCCGAGGCTAATAAATGGGTACACATATTTAATGGTAAAGTTTTTGGAAAGTTCCGCTCAGAATTTCTGGTACATCCAGACCTGAGCCAATAGTTCGTTTTCTAAATTGACCCAACCGGGATCGAACCCGGGACCTCAGAGATGGCGACACCTTGGTACAAAAAGTCAATGTACAGACGACGGCACATCAGATGTTACATGTTGACCTTGAGAACGTCTTTATGCCCTACGTAATAAAAGCTGTTGTCGCAGTTCGACTATTTAACTTGATGTGCTGTCGTATGTACTAATAAGTTTCTTGTACAAGTACTTACTCAGTAATGTCTCCATGACTCTTGAAACAGGTTTGGCAGAAGCGAGCGTCTTCTCAGCGCCAGTTAGCCAATCGACAAACGCTTGTAGCGCGTCGTGGAATTCAGTAGCTTCTTTCAGGGCTATCTCCAATTTGATCTTCTTGTCTGACGCTCTACGGAATAATAAGCGAGATTAACAAATAGTTTCGAATGATTTGATTGAAGTGGATAGATATAACTTATTCCAGCCTCCCTAGCATGACCACCGAAACACAATATATATTTATTTATTTAAATAGGCACACTGACAGCAATACATATCAACATTCACTTATTTTTGTGGTCAGTATATGCTTACCACATATGCCACTTAGGAGTGTACACTGCAATCAATACAATAGACTCCCAAATCACAAGTCAGGATGATATAATTATGTAGGTACATTTAAATTAAAATCGTAATTAAAAATTAAAACTGAAAACAATAATTATAATCGAAATCACAATAAATATTAAAGTTGAAATAAAAAATGAAAATAGATTAAAAATCGCGTGATACAGCGTTTTATCGACATTCAACTGTCAAAATCGATTGTCTTTTGACAGTTAAACGTGATAAATCGCTATATCATATCGCGTTTCGGTGGTCATGCTAGGGGGGCGGATATTGTCATTCGTAAATTTTAAGAATTAATATAACGCCGTTTTAATAAAATGCCACATCATTGTAGTGGACTTCTTTATATGTACCGAATTTAATAGCTTAATAAACTACAATAAAATACGGTGCAATGTAAAAGTTACTCTTCATAAAGTATGATGAAATCTACCAGACAGAACGCATAGTTTGATGTTCCGTTTGGTCAATTATTTTATAAACTAGTTCTTAAATACATATACTTAAGCATACGTACTAATGATAATTAATTTTTACAAATCCTACAGTTATTAACGCTCCTTATTGCCTGTGCAGTAAAGTCGCAATTACCTTGCAGTTACATTATCCCATCTAGACTTCAAGTTCTTGAGGTTGAGCGACAGCTGCGATGTCGGGTTGGGTTTCTCCTGGCGACGTAAGTACTCTTGGCCTTGTTGTAAGACAGCTTCTACCTTCGGCCGGTTCGCTTCGATTTCATTGTAGATTTCCTGAAAAAAGTGCAATACATTAGTATATTTTACAATACAAATACGTTTCATCAGTTCTGTCTTCATAAGGTTTCTATTTATTTAGCAGTCTTTTGTCTGTGACCCTGAGGCAAAACATAAAAAAAAACAAATAAAAAGTTTTTAGTGAAAAGTTCGTACAATTAAAAAATCTGAATATAAATCTTCTAAATAAGTAATATCATTTAAATTTTAAACATAATTTAAGTTGTTTTAACTTAATCTATCGTCTATAAATACAGATGACATACCATAAATCTCTCAAGTTGTTCCGAAGCAGTCTCGGGCAGTCCACCGACTGGTTTCGAAGCCGCGATCACGCTGTCAACCTCCGACAACCACGATAGTAGATCGCCGATCTCCGCGTTAAAGCTGAAAAGGATACGGGGAATTTAAACTATGGAATAATAGATACTTTCTATAATATAACGCTTGGCTATACGATAATGTTATTGGCATAATACTGAATTGTAGAAGTGTGCTTTGACTGTGTCGAAAACTATCGCTGTTTTTTTAGTCGCAGTCTGTATATTAAATACGATATTTTTCGATACAGTCAACAGTTAGTATAGGTACCACAGTATAGTGCAGGACTGTCTAATTAATGATTTAAAACAAATCAATGTTATTTTTCATCTATGACAACATTAACAACATTTCCAAAGGGTAGTTATTTTTCATTATTATCAAGATTGATTTTGTAAACACATTTGTATAGGCAGGTACAATAAATACCGACCTTTGTGCCTCCCTGAGTGCATCCTCGAGCTCAGACTGTCGGTCGCGCGCCTTGTGTTGCAATTCTCGCCATTTCCTGTTCAGTGTTGCTAGCTTTTCTGCTGTTTCGCCCGCTTCCTCGGAGCCTACAAACAATTTGACAGTTTATAATAAGCACAAAACGGTGTGTTTAACGTCATTGTTATCTTTCTGACTGTGGCATGCAGTCAGATAGTTTATATCTAGGGAAAATGGAGCCAGTTACATTTAATCAGTCTAAAAGGCGCGTCCTATTTGTATGTCCCATCTATAAATAAACTCAAGGTTTCTTAAATACTGTTTTGATGATAAAATTCCTGAAAGCCGAATTATTTTACTTATACATAAAAATAGTGGATACATAAATCCCACACAAAAAACAATGTATACAAATGTTACTACAAAGTTAAAGGCATAACTTATTTAATGTGTCAAAACCAGCATAGATATTTATAAATACCGTTCTATTAAAACTGATAAGTTTTTAAGAAGTCTTATTTTTTTTGTTTTTTTATATATTGTTTCTAACTATGACTATGAGTTTCTATAACTATTACTAACCGTGTCTCTGTATCTGCGCGCCGGCATCGTTGAGAGTATCAACGCTGGCCTGGTGAGCGGCGATGTCGTTCACGAGCACCTTCAGCTTGGCTAGTTCTACCTCCAGGATTTGAGGGTCTCCGGCCACCTGTACCAATTAGATAGTGTCATGACTTTACTTAACGAAAGGCAAAATACTACTAAAATATTAGATAATCTTGTCAAAGTCAAAATTTCAACTAATGTATTGAAATAAATTCGTCTTAAACGTCTGTTTAGGTAAGTATATCATTTTAGTAAAAACTGAAATATTACTAGTCATAACACCAAAAGCTTCTATTGAAGTGTTAAATTTGAACAATGTGAACTACATTAATCTTTATAGAATAGCTCTACTCTATGCTCACCCAACAATAAACTTACTAACCCATTTTAAGAATTGTGTAGTTTTAGAATGTTCTTACATTTGAATGACATTTTGTATTGAAGTAAAAGTGACAAAACTCTTTAATAAAATAAGCATTTTATTAAAGAGATTTGTAACAAACAATGCATAAGCATGCATTGTTTATAAATAAGGAGGTTGGTGTTTATAAACATACCGGTTTGAGTGTATCCAGTGTGTCTGTAGTGTGCTGTATCCAAGACAGCAGTTCCTGTAGCGCGTGTTGTAACTGCCCAAGTCTCAACAGCGCCCTCTCCAATTGTTGTTGTCTTTCAACCATTCCTCTGAGGAGCGCGGACCAACGCGCGTTCACTTCGGTCAAAGGTTGTTTGATTGCTGACGCTTGCTCGGACGATGTTCGCTCTGTTAGCTCTTGAGCTTGCCTATGGTGGAAAAATTGATAAAGTTTTGGATCTCTTTAGGAAAGAGCAACGATGTTTTATAGCTATTGTTGATCGGATAAAAATTGTTACGAATTTCCTTTAGTGTAATGTGGGATTTACACGGGTCGATTTACTGTTCGATTCTAGTCGCCTAGGATTTATTATCGACAACCGCTTGTTAAATCGAATCGCAAACCTAATTTCCATGAGCCACTTTCGATAAAAAACCCTAGACGACTAAAATCAGCCCGCAAATCGACCTAAATCAACTCTTTTACATCTCTTACATATTAGAAATAGACTGAAAGAGAAACACACAAAGATTTTAAAACATCGTTGCGTAGTGGAAACTAATAAGCGACATTACATCAAGACGTAAACGAAATCCAACGATAAAGTTTATTTTACAGTGAAGTAACATATTTTTTTATAATAAAAAAATAATCACCCTATCATGCCGAGCGATCCTACATTTTTATCAGCCATCTAACATATAACAGACACCGAACAAGACAACACAAACAGAAAGAAGCAAAGCTTTGCTTCTTTCGGGCGTTACAGGTTACCAGGATCAATTACAAAAATGAAAGATCATAATTATCACATGTATAAAATGACAGTTTTATTTCCCAGTATAGATTTATCTTATATTCCTTGACCAAACAAAAATATAGTGCATTTAATCCTGGATACCGTTCAGAAGGGAAATAGACACACGACATGCAGATTATTAGGACACTCAACCAAACATACACGTATCTATAATAAGCATAATTGTTACTTTATAATATTCACATTACAATATGATAGTACTTATGACAGTTACAACTTACGACGCAAAGAAAAATCTTACGCCAATGACAAAGAACTCTAAATCCTTTATTATGAAACACATTTTCTTCTGCACCGGTTACATAACTATTATAAGTACTAGAACTTTACATTAAGTCTCATCAACATAGTACAATTAATTTTGAACACTATGTCTTTGCTTTTAAGGATGAAAATTGATTAAGCATTTTTTACTAACTAGATTGATCAGTCGTTGATTATAAACTATAAAAAATTATAAACTGTAATCTGCAGACAAGACAAATGGATCACAAAAGCGGCACACTGTAATAAGTCACAATGTCTTGCCTTACGAGACTCCTGCGCGTACATCCAAGGGGTTCATAGAAAAATACACAAGTATAGGTAGTTAGTAAACTTAAGGGTAACACCACCAATTGAGATTATGGTTAGATTACAAAAGTGTAAAGGAAAAAGACAGTTGGTGAATACGGAATTTGTGATGAGCATATTAAAGTACTAGAAAGGACCATCACCATTCCAAATCTTTTCGAAACTAAATATCTCACTCAAAACCTTTACTATATTAGTATAAAACCAAATTGAAAGAATATAAACCCAAACAACTGTTTATCTAAAGTAAACATTATCCCCAAAATAACTCAAAAAATCTAAAATGAGCTTTATCACTTAAACAATAAGGTTACTGACCTGTTAAGGGCCTCGACCTTGACCATATGAGGATCCACTTCTTGCTTGAAGGAGGCTAGTTGTGCGATCTGTCGCTTGACAGCGTCGATGTCCGAGCCCAGAGCGCCCATACGGGAGAACTTATCTTCCGCTTTGTCCAAGAACTCTTGGAGATTCTGTATTAATGAATACATACAATATCGATAAGATTTAAAAAAGGACAGCAATCAGCATGTATACCTCGTATCAAACTTTTAGCTCCGTCTGAATATGAGGCGATCCATAATTTCTTGCAAAGTATGGAAAATACAATCTGCGGATGCGCGAAGCAATTTCGGAGAAAGCTGTGGCCTTTTTCAAGAATATATTTCTTAATTCCAATTTAACCGTTAAATTATATACGGTATTGTTTGGACATCGATGAATAATCGAATTAAAGTCGCATCAAAGACTACTCGTTTTCTCTCTTTGACTCGCATTAACTGTGAGCAGTATATCCGATAGTTAACGGTAACGTAAACAGTTTGCATCAACTCATGGTAGAGCCACTAGAAGTTTGGCACGAGTTACACATAGTCTTTGATGCGACTTTAATTCCATTATTCATCGATGTCCAAACAACACCGTATATAATTTGACGGTTTAATTGGAATAAAGAAATATATTGTTGAAAAAGGCATGTATTAATAGGTATTTGTAAAAATTAAATGGACTTATATGGACAACCACCATTCTAATGTACACATTGGATGTGGCATCGTCATTATTTAATTCAATCTTAGAAAAAGAGATTGCACAAAAAATCTATGGCTAAACAATTAGTTCTCAATAATTTATCGTACATACCTGAAGCGTATCATGGAATTCCATAGCCTTCTCCATGGCATCGATGAGGTTTTCTTCCCGGCGAGCGTACAATGCAGTGACAGTGTCCCAAGCCTGGTCGAGATCCTCCATGTGTTTCTTCACCTCTGGTTTATCTGGTTCGCCACATAGGGACATGAGCGTTGATCCCGTCTTGCGGACTTTTTCCACCTGTTACAAACATACGACTTTAGACCTTATAAACATAAAGGTACGGTACAGGTACATACCCTTTCTCGCTGAATATGATATTCGCAAATTAACAAAAGTGAAATTTTGACAATAGCACCAACTCGACGTTTGTGAGGGGTGTTATAAAAGACGACGAATAAAAGCGACTAATAAGGTAGTAGATCTAATCAGAAAATGGGCAGCAGGTTTTTCCGATAAAGAAGATTTAACATACTCTACATTTTAATATACTCGAGCCTTCCAAGCGTGGGGATTATGGCAACTGCCTCCCACGGGAAAGGCCTGCATACAATGAATGTGAGTACTAACCTCGGGCTTGGTATGGTCGATCTCGTGTCGTATCTCCTGTAAGGCCACTTGCTGCGCTTGTATGGCCCTCGGCTGGGCGGCGGGCGGCGGCTGGGCGGCCAATGTGTCCTGGAGTTCGCTCAGCGTGTTCATGACCGCGTCGAGTTGTTCCCAGAAGCGACGAGCCACTTCGAGCGCGCTGTCTAGGGACATGCCGCGATCGTTCGTCGCTTTTTGTACTTCGTCCCATAATCTGGGGAAAAATGGTTAGTGAATGGAGAATCACGAATCATCAAGAATTCACTATTTACTCTTCATTCTGAATCTAATGAAGAGTAAATCGTGAATATTCTCCATTCATTCATTTGTGGACAGGTAAAACTCAAATATATAGCAAAAACAATGAACTGAACCTTTCATCTAAATTATGCTATACAAAAGTGCTATTGGCCGCAAACGTGAAAAGAAGTAAATAAAATATAAGATTTTTTTGATTTCCGAAGTTAGCTTTGGTCACTGAAATGGGGTTATTTTCATTGTTTTCAAGAATTAGTATAGGGCTAATATTGATTTTATGACATAGAGGAACCTGAAAATCGAAGTCGAATTTCACACGGGAAACGAAATTCCGAAAAGCGAGTGTGGTACACATACTTGTTGAGTTTGTCTAGTTTGTTGCGAATGTCCCGCACGGCGGGGTCGCTGCGGTCGGCCTTGCTGATCACATCCGAAGCTGCTCTTTGCACCGCGTTGTAAGCTTCTTGACGCTTCTCTAGGTCTTCAGACAAAGAGTTGTTCTCTTCTATCTGGTCTCTGTTGGGCAAAAATATATTAAATAGGATGTTGTAATCAACATTATTCCTAACTTATAATGTCATCATCATAAAAACTAAAAGGATGTAAGAGATCATCAATCCTTAGGTTTATTATTTTTTCTAAATAGGTGTAATATCTTATGTATTTTTTAATTCATCTTTTTTTTTTTTTTTTTAATTCTAAGTAGGATATCTTTTTGTTTCTTTAACTACAATAACGCATGCTGTGGTTACCTATAATTGTAAGTGCAGTTAGCTTTAAGCAATTTGTTGTTCTCTTTTTTTATATATTTTATTACTGTTACTTATGTTGGTGACCCTTTAAGTAAATAAATAAATAAATCAATTAGTGAAACGAAAAATGATTCGGATGGCTACCCGACGGTTTATAATGTCGCATCCAAACAGGGTAATTAGCCATTTAATTAATAGCCTCACCTTTGCACTAAACGGCGGCGCCGAAGCCGTTGAACCATCAGCTAGGAAAACGACTTGGTTACCACCAAACCAAAACTCAATTCTCCAATAATATAAGTGTTTTCCACAATTAATAGACAAGTACTCAAGAAAATATTACGAAAATATTATAAAAATATTATAAATAATGTTGTTTTAATGTAAAACGTACTGTATCTTGGGCGGGTGCGCGGACACGGGCTCGGCGCGCGCGATCTGGTCCCGGGCGCCGCCCAGCGCTCGCAGCATACCCTCCAACTTGTCCGAGAACTGGGAGGATTCTTGCAGCGCCTGAGGACAACGGGACGATTATACGTGGACTGTTGCGAAAATAATTAGTGAAACGAAAAATAAAAAGTATTTGAAAAAAAATTACAGCTTTTCGAAATATTCTTTTCCTGCCAAGATGCAATTATGCATTTGGGTGCACCAGCTTTCAAACACAAAAAAAACGCATCTTGCGGAAGGTCGAAATATGCAAGGGCATTCCCTAAGGAGGGATCGCCTGAATTCTTTGAACAGCGGTGTTAATTTTTCGGCAAATAAAAAAAAATCTGTCATCATTCTTTGCATTTTCAAAAAGTTCGTAGCATTAATGTAATGTACTTAACAAAATGGGTAGACAACAACTGCAATTGAAATGCAAATTCAGTTTTTAAATCAATGGAAAATCTTGTAAACAGAGGAAATCTGATGTGAAGACCTAATCCTTTACTAAAAAAAAACAGTAAAAAAGACACTAAATCAGTGACCTACGCTAATCTCTCAATAACTTTTATGACGTTTTACATTTAGGTCAACATATATTCTAGTATTTATTGATCACTAAATATTCCTCACCTGTTCCAACTCTTGTTGCCGCTGCCTAAGCTCTGCCTTGAGCGCGTTGTATCGCTCGCAGTCCGCTTCTACTGTGTCCAGTACTTTAGCGGCATCGTCTTCTCCACACAATCGCGCGAGAGCTTCGCCTGTTTTCATTAGCTTGTCGACTAGAGGCTTGTGGTTGGCGATTGATTGTTGCAGCATCTAAGTTAAAACATAATAAAATGCCTATAAACTTTATAATAGAAAAATAAAAACTGATACTCGGGTTAGAAAGATTTTGTACTCTGTGCTAGATGCAATAAGATTGATAATTATTTTGGGTGGTGATAAACTAACCTCGTTTTTGTCCTGCTGTTGAACGATCACCTCAGGGCGAAGTGCGGGCATCGCCAACATCTGGATTTGCCTCTCCATATCATCCATCCAGGATGACAAGCTGTAAACAAATGTTTATTGAAAACAACAGTAACTATGGACTAATGTATCTTAAATATTCAAAGCTTTCAAAGTAAACCCAAAAGACATAAAAAATAGCCTTCAAATATTCAAAATGATCTTTTACGAATAACGAATACGAATAACTTTTTATTTCGAACAAAATTTCTATATGCCGATTTGTTTTCCTCGATTTAACTGTTGATCCTATACGATTAGACTAATGTTTTTAATTATTAAATTTAGATTTTTCGCATTCACAATGCTATTTTTATATTAAGATAAATAATATTAGAAAAAATACTAGAAAAAATCGACTTACCCGTAGCACCTCAGCGACTCGGTAGCATAATTAGTCAGTGCATTGGGCCGGAATCCCAAGGTTGCGGGTTCGAGTCCCGTCTGAGGTGCTACGGGTGAGTCGATTTTTTCTAATATTATTTAGCTTAATGTTTTTAAGTAAGGTTGTGCGTTATTTCAGCATCACCTATATTTTTGTTATACCCTTGGTATATTGCGTATCAGCGAAGTGCTCAGCTAAAGGCAGAGCCTGCTCCAAGGTTACTAGTCGCAGGGCACTAAGAGTTCCCACTTCCTCCATAAGCTCTTTCGAGCGGTCGCGGTTCACTATTTCACTAACATGTTACATATTATTTGTCTCTTACCCATGGTGTGTATCAGAGAAGTGCTCAGCTAAAGGCAGAGCCTGCTCCAAGGCTACTAGTCGCTGGGCACTAAGAGTTCCCACTTCCTCCATAAGCTCTTTCGAGCGGTCGCGGTTCACTATTTCACTAACATGTTACATATTATTTGTCTCTTACCCATGGTGTGTATCAGAGAAGTGCTCAGCTAAAGGCAGAGCCTGCTCCAAGGCTACTAGTCGCTGGGCACTAAGAGTTCCCACTTCCTCCATAAGCTCTTTCGAGCGGTCGCGGTTCACTATTTCACTAACATGTTACATATTATTTGTCTCTTACCCATGGTGTGTATCAGAGAAGTGCTCAGCTAAAGGCAGAGCCTGCTCCAAGGCTACTAGTCGCAGGGCACTAAGAGTTCCCACTTCCTCCATAAGCTCTTTCGAGCGGTCGCGGTTCACTATTTCACTAACATGTTACATATTATTTGTCTCTTACCCATGGTGTGTATCAGCGAAGTGCTCAGCTAAAGGCAGAGCCTGCTCCAAGGCTGCTAGTCGCTGGGCACTAAGAGTTCCCACTTCCTCCATCAGCTCTTTGAGCTCTTCGCTTCTGTCGCGGATGACGGCCGTCTCTTCAGACGACTGGCACTCGCGGAGAACCTGATGGCATAATAAATAAATTAATAGTTACACGTTTTCAAACTACGCAAGAAATATATACCCAATTTTTAGCTCTCATCATAAGTTTATAACTTACGATAGTATATATTTATCAAACAGCAAATGTTGAAGCTTATTAAACATATCAAATATGTCTTTTTGTATTGTCTCTTTTTTATTTGAATCCATTACGTTACATTCATAAAGATGTATCGCGTTAGTAGTGACAGTTTTCGATAATTTTAATTGATAATGGAAATTTCGACTTTAATCTTATAGCAATACGAACCTTCTTCGCTTGAGCTAGCAGATCCCTCACTCTAGCTCGCTGGGCGGCAACATCGTCGCTCAACGGTCGTTGGTGGTTCAGTTGTTGTCTAACTTTAGCGGCGTCGGCGGAGGGAGGCGCGGCGTTACGTAAAGCGGCTTCAGCGCTACGCAGCCATTCCACGGCCTCTTCCATGTCGCCTACCACTTCCAATGAGCGCTGTAAGCGTATGTAGGTGTTAAATAAACGAACTTGGGAAATAAATGTATACCAAGACACGAGATATGAGAAACATGAGAATTATAAATATAACATTAGCCAATACTTAAAACATAGGGGCATCGAGTTCACAATGTTCAAATTCCCTCAACCACAAATGGAAACAAAGACAATGTCATATGAAAGTGGTTTACATAATGTAATTAAAAACCAATAAAAAACTAACTTGATTTAAAATAAAAATCTAAGTTTTATAGTTTTCGCCACAGTTCATGTTTATACCATTTAAGTAAACTTCACCCGCGGTGTAAATTGAACCTAAGCAAGATAACATAAAAAAGTTGTCATAAATTCAATAAGACCCTACCTTCTTGCTGAGCAACAACCGCTCAGCCTTGCGCTGTATCTGCTCGGCGATTGCGTCGAAGCGGCGGTTGTCGCGCGTCACCAAACCTTCCACGTGCGCCGCGCCTTCCCCGGGCGAAATCTGAGAAAAAGCTATTATTTACTAACGGTTTTTTAAGACCAATATAACTGAATAGCAATGTCTTCAGGGAAATATGTGTAAAGGATATCTATTCGACGGTTTTTTAAGACCAATACAACTGAATGGCAAAGTCTTCAGTCTAGCCTGTTTTCAGTAGAAACGTGATTGAAGTTGGAAACACGAAATCAAAAGTTACTTTAAGACGCCGACGAACAATGAGCTTCCCATACAAACGTAATACCAAAATTATTTGCAATTTGAGCATAATTAACTCTTCTTGTGGTGTTATTCGGATTAAGACAGTATTTGTCTTGGTTTCTACTAAATAAAAAATCACACAGCTTCCAATATTAATAGGTATCAAAGAAATGGTAAAAACCTATGATCCAGAAATTAAGAGTTACCTGGCAAAGCTGAGGTCCCACAACGTTGATTGTGTCCAGAACTGGTCTGAACTCTTGCAGATCAGCTTCCAACCTCAGAATGTCTTCCTCGCGCGGCTCCACTGATTGTAGGCAGTTCTCCGCGGCCGACATCCATTCCGTCAATCTGTCGAGGGAAATTAAGCCTTGATACTGGGAACTTAAATGTGAGGTTGGCTTCGCACTTGCTACTATTATTAAATGTGATCGTTAGATCAACCGACTTAAATATTGAAGGCGGCAAGAGCTAGTCAGATTCAACAAGGCGCAGTACTCAATATTATTTGAGTTTGGATGTTTGTTACACAATCACGTAAAAACAGCTGAACGGGTTTAAATAAAACTTGGTGCACATTATTGTTTAATTAAACCCTGGATTAACATAAAGAATCATATCCCACTTTTGTTCCCGACGGAAGGTTCGCGCGGACGAAGACGCGACTTGCGGGCGAAAGCTAATTTACAACGTAAGCATAATTATGTACAGACATAAAATCCATCAACTTTTTTCTTTTCTTAATAATCTACGATTGATATTGAGAAGGACTACTTATTATTTCACTTACTTGTTATGGCTGTTATACAGCTGCTGCACAAGCGGCAAGGTCTCCGAAGCGATCCTCAACAGATCAGCGCCCTTAGACGTCAAGTCGTTGTATCGCCGCTGTAATGCATCTAGTTTGTCCTTCAGTTGGAGGGCCTCGTCTCCGGATATGTGCTTCATCAGTTCGAGACCGGATTCCACGGTCGAGTCGACCGCTTCTTGCTTGGCAGCGATCTCTTCGGTTTTTTCCTGTTGGTGAATAAATAAAAAAATAGATTGAATTCAGGTAGCGATTTTCTTTTCTCAATACATAGTTGTATAGAGTCGAAGACTGGGGTATGCCAGGTCGATAGATCAATCCTTAAAAAATACATTAACTTGTTTACGTTCAAAGTTTAGAATGAAAAATGCATCTATGGCCAAACGATGATTTAAGATTTGAAATAGGTAGTACTTGTTTTTAGGTTTACGGAAAAAACCAGTACTTAAAATTTACGACTAGTATCCATCATACCTTTCATAAAAATATATATGGAGTAAATGGGTCTTAAAGTGATAAGCATAAGGTTGATATCTCACCGCTAGTTCATCCATCTGTCGTAGCAACTTCTCCATGTGTAGAGGCAGCAGTTTCCTCTTGGCGAGGTACTGTTCCATGGAGTCCATCCAGGCGGCCAGCTCTTGGTACGTCAGCACCAAGTGGCGAAGACCCTTGCGAGAGTTGTCTAGAAGCTCACCAATTTCCAAGCTGTGGTCAACTAGAGCTTGGTATCTGTCGGGACAGTTAGGAAGTTTAAAAAAAGATAAATAAAAATGCGCTTACAAGTCTTCTATTGAATAAACATATTGTCAAGAAGTATGTCTGAAGAAGTTTACTACTACCTATTATTGTAGTAGGAGAATAGGAGCGTAGTTTATTTACAAGATTGTAAAAACATCCGTCAGTTTAACCTGTGCGAAAGTTCAGCGCTGAATGAATAAATAAGCTAACAGTGTTTTGGCAGGTATATACTACGAACGAAATCGAACGATCGAGGTGTCTGCGCATACATACATTAAGCAGGTGACAAAAAAATATAGGGAAGTGGTCGTTTCCGAATTAAGTTACAAGTTGGCCAATATTATTTATACCTATCTGTAGCGGCTTGCAGGCGGTCAGCAAGCGCAGTTGCCTCATCATCTCCCACGAGCCCCATGAGCGCGGATGCTGTCTCTGTAAGCTGCTTGAATGGTGGCTGCTTCGATAAGATGTCTTCGTGTAAGTTCTGCAAGCAACACTAAGAGTTAGTATCACAAGCACACTTTGCTACTGTGCAACGCTAATAATGTGAAACTACAAACAACAAAGCAGAGGTTCCACAGGAACTTATGAGCATGAAAAATACTCAATTGGTCTTTTTATGTCGCCTCAGATACAGACTGTCGAGTGTTTCAAATTGGAACTACTAACTACATGGTCACAGAATGGATTATAAATACTGCGTACAGAAAGGACACTCCCCACCCCGCCCTAGAATCAATTACCTCACCCCACCACGCAAGTTCATATGTCGAATCGTATGCTCATTGAGTCGTGTCTCCTTGCAAGGCGTAAACGCGCGATTGTGTATGTTGTGAATAAATAAATAATAAAAAATCCGTTCCGTTCCGTCCGTTCAGTCTACGCAGCGCCACCACGGCGATCGATTCGTCGGCCATCATGCGCCGGCGGCGTTTGATGTGATTTTTGCTTATTGTTATCAAAATAATGTGAAACAACGAATTCATTGAGCAAGATCGTTAGTGGAGTGTCAATTGTCAGTATATTGTACAAATGAGTACGACTTTATAAAACCCGGTTAAGAAAAAAAAGGCTTTGGAATACAGTGAGTGACTAATAATTATTACCAGAAGTTTCTGGGTAAGTAAGTACCTACCTAACCAATAAAGACTGCGCGGTAGTCTGTAGCCCTGGACTTCACGCACACAGTTGCGCGTGTACAAAAACGTCATAGTAGCGTCTGTGTAATGTAACAGGTAGTTACAACGCGGCGGTTGTATAGTGTCTGGGGTATGACTATATATTAGTGTGTTATAATTTTACCTATCCTATACTGAGATAAGTTAAAAGACAGTGAAGATATTTACATATCTCAGTATAGGAGTAACCTGTAGTATTTGCAACTGAAATCAAAATATCTTATTTACACTTTTTTCATGCAAACCAGCAGTGCAGCTAAGAATACTATATAAGGTGATATGTGGATTAGATAGCGCTACAAAAAATCACAATGATGTGAAAGATGACATTTGCTTTACCTTGTGTTCCCTGATCTTCTGCTGTATCTTCTCTTCGTCTGTGGGAACTAGTTGTAGCGCCTTGACCCTGCGCTCGGCGGTGCCCAGCCATTCTACCAAGGGTTGCAGCTCTTCTTGGAATTGTTTGGCAACCTATGGACAAACCAATAAATGTCAACAGCTTTCTATAAACTGTAGTTTGCTATAAGCTAGTCTAGGAGGTATTTTTTGTTGAAAATTGGATATAATTATCAGTTATTTTGATTACTATAAAGGTATAATACTTGATTTATCATTATAGTAATACTTAATAAAAAATTGAGTATTAATTTTTGTGATAAACAAAAAATACATATTTCTATAAGTTTTCAAAGCTACGAACCTTCATAGCCTGTTCTAGATCCAACATTCTCTGCTGAGCACCGTCAGTGAGTGCATCGAACCTATGCATAAGCCCTTTGAGTTGCTTCTCTATGGCTTTACGCTCGGCCGTTTCGCAACCGGCGGCTACTTCGTTGCCCATAGCGAATAGAGACGACATCGAGTTTTGGCGATCCATTAGCATCTTCTTGAGGAACTGTAGGAGAAAGAAAGTTATTAATAGTAAGTATAAACTCATGTGCAAGATTTTTTTATGCAGGAATATTTTATTACAGTCGAAATTTTTGTAGGTATAACGAGAAAAATAAATCTGTATGCTTATTACTGTTAATTACGGCACTTCCTTTCATAAATCAAATATTTCACCATTATAAAACTTTAATCGTAGTGTGGTAAAAGCGCCTCGAAAATCAAAGACGCTCACTTTCATATATACATGTACAAAGTAAAAACCTACGCAAACGACGGACATCAAATTCTCAAACTTAGAAGAGAAGATTTGCGGACATACGAGCTCTATCTAAAAATGTAGTTTCTAAATGTCTCATAATTTCCCTTACCTTCTGCTCCTGGAGTTGCGCCTTAACAACCTTATAGTCGGCGGAGGGCGGTTTCTGGTTCCGAACCATGTCCTCAGTGTCCGCCAACCACTTCTCCAAGCCGGCTAGCGCCTCGGCGAACTTGCCGGATTGCAGCAGACCCACGTCTAGGCGGCGCTCGCGCTCGTTCATCTAGAAATAGTTGTATATAATACTAAATAATATACTAGAAAAAATACAACTCGCACCAGATCATGTTCTCGGACGGGAATCGAACTCGCGACCTTTGGATAACCGGTCCAATGCTCTGACCGCTGAGCTACCGAGTCACTAGAGGGAACGTCGAATTTCTTGTTAATTGCATGCATTGTGAATGCCAAAATCTCAAAATTAGAAATAGTTGTTTAGTTTATGGTTTCATTTCTAACTTTTACGATTAAGTATCGTAGTTAGAGTTCATTGGTCACATAAAGGGCATAAATGAAAACGGGAATAACCAAGTGCTTAGAGCGATGTGAATCGTTTATTTTATAATTTAAATAGATGAACTTTTCGGAACAATACGGGATAAATCATCATAACCTCTGGCCCAGAGGCTTAAAGTTCTATAATAACAGTTGCAGATCTTTAGCTCACCTTCTCCTTCAGCGCATTCCACCGATCATTCATCTTCTCTAAGTCTTTCTCCAGCTGTTGCGTAGAGGCTCCTTGTAGCGCAGATCGTACGAGTCCCTGTCCTATCTTGTTGCAATGAGCCACGTTCTGGCCCAGAGGCTCTAATGTCTTCCGCCTTAGTTCTCCGAAGTCTTTCTGCTGAGCACGGATTTGCTCCACTTCGGAAGATACGGGTTTTAGGCTGCGCACTTGTTCGGAAGCCTAGTGAGCAAAAATTTGTATTTCCATGATTGCTATGAAAATGTTTATTAATAGTGTAGTAAGGCGTATTAAGATTGAAACATAACTATATTAAAATCAAATAAATTATGTATTTTATTTCGTTGTAAGTCAGAAATAATATTGTACAATGGTCTATTAAAAAGGGATTTTTGTTAATAGTACATAAACTTCCATGACTCAAATATAAAAAAACCATGAAGGTATCACATCAACCAATATTGTGAGCTGCTTTACTTCAGAGATTTCTTAACAGCACTCAAAGATTTTTAGCACCTATTGTCGCAAAAGTCAATATTACAAGTCAGATTCATTATAAAGCAATACCTCTTGCACATCATCCATGACCGAGTCGTACGCCTTGTAGAACGCTTCCAGTTTGCTCAGCGTGTCGTCTAGATCTTGTTCCTTGGATCGCGCCCTTTCGTCGAGTTTGGCCAGCTGTTTGCGGAGGCCTTCCACCTGTGAACAGTCACCGTGATAATGAAAATGTACCGTAACTTGATAGATTTAGGTTTATTTGTACGCGATTAAACAAGGCATATTGACCGAGTTCGGGTCAATATGGAACTTGAGGATCGATTAGTTGACCCGCTTTCGTACGAATTTGACATGTTCGTTAAAACAAAGACTCAAATTAATTTTCCATTGTAATTAAACAATAGGCTATATCCGACTCTGTTATTCCATCCCGCTTTCCGAATTCTGTTAGAAATGTCTCGATTTCTTCAGTAATGAAATCGTGCCATTGTATGCTGAAGTGACGACATAATATCAACCATCATTTCTTACCTGATCCCTCGTCTTAGTAGAGTCGATGGTATATCCGCTATCTACCAAACTCTCAGCCGCCCTCTCCGTGTCAGCTACTAGATCGTCAGCCTTCTCCAATCGCTTGTAGAACCGACCGATGTCGTCTAGTTGGGTCTTAACGGTCTTGATGTCTCTACCGGGCGGTTTCATGGAGTCCAGTTCCTTTTCAAGGTCTGATAGATCGTGGGATAGGCTCTTCACTTTGTCCTATAAAAAAGATGTATGTAAGTATTTGTTTAGAGCTACTACTTAGTGTTCAACATATAAAATGGAAGAAATATTTTTAATACCTTCATATTTAGGGTACAGGATTGGGGTTGGCATTGATAAAGAATTCGTGATAACTTAAATTGGCGGGCACGTTTAAGGACCGTGGTGAGAGTATATGCAGCGAAAGATATGGGTTAAGAATGTAGCAAAAACAAACTAGCAGTACAGAGCAATAAACTCGTTTTCGGTTCGATGTAATAACTAAAGAATCGTTTTCCGTACGATGTCTTTTTTATTTTATTTATATTTTTTTTATCTTAGGAAGATCAACAGCCTATTTATTACATAAAATATGACACGGAAATATTTGCATAGATCTTTGCATTACACAGTATCGATGCTCTATGAACATATACTCGTATCAGAATATTAAAATGTACCTGGAATTGAGCAACAGCGGCTGTAGCACCGGCAAGTCTGGCCCTGGCGTCGTCTGCTCTCAGCTCCAAGTCCTTCAGTCTGTCGGCCAGACCGCTCGTCTGCGCGTACAGAACTTCCCTGGCGCGGTTACCATCGTCTTTCCCAGCGCATTCTTGAGCGAGACGGATGATATCGTCTGCTGCTGTTTCCACGCTCTAAAATTAAAATAAAATACCTGAGATGTGAGCTAAGATGGAAGACATAAGCAATACGCTCTATAATAATAAAACAAAATAGATGTTGAAGCTAGTCTACAAAAAAACGGGTCCTGATAGAAAAAAAATATGCCGCGTCTTGCAATCTAATATAAATCCTATAGCCAACGTTGCTAATCTAACTTCAACTCTATATGTAACGCATTAAATAAGATCTAACATGCAGTGGCACTCTCAGCGCGTGTTTATTGTCCGTCAGCCTGGCTACCAGCCTCAACGTCTTCCAATCCTTATAGAATGTACGCAATCTATTGTCACCTTTACAGCTAACGCAATAAGGTCCAACCTGAAGTGACACTGTATATTGTCCGTCAACCTGGATACTGCTTCAACAGCGGCGGCGGGCGGCGCAGCGAGAGCGTCTCGCAATCTTTATGGAAATGTATGCAATCTAATTTCAGCTCTAAATGTAACATAATAAGGTCTAACCTGCAGTGGCACCCTCAGCGCGTGTATGTTGTCGGTGAGCCTGGCGACTGCCTCGGCGGCAGCGGCGGGCGGCGCGGCGAGGGCGTCTTGTAATCGTTCTTCGCATCGTTGTAGAGGCGTTTCAACCGCTCGCACTTTTTCGCCGAAATCGCCGAGTTTGCGAGCTGTGGTCTCTAAGTATTCCACTTGTTGAAGAACCTCTATAAAAACAAGGAAACATTAAGATATTACTCAGCGATAAGATATACCTATTTAAAATTTTGAGATTTAAGCATTCACAATGCTATTTTATATAATACCAAATAATATACTAGAAAAAATAGGACTCGCACCAGATCATGTTCTCGGACGGGAATCGAACCCGCGACCTTTGGATTCCGGTCCAATGCTCTGACCGCTGAGCTACCGAGTCACTAGTGGGAACGTCGAATTTCTTCTAGTATATCAACTCTTACGCTGCAAGCCAGCGCCATCTCACCAATGTAGAAGGAATTAACCTCTACATTCAACTGAACATCTTTCCAGATATTTTTAAACAGTTGATTAAGATGATCCAAAGGTCGCGGGTTCGATTCCCGTCCGAGAACATGATCTGGTGCGAGTCCTATTTTTTCTAGTATATTATTTGGTATTATATACCTATTTAATTTGTATTTTGTTAGAAAATAAGCAATTGATTACATATATAGATTTATAGAAAATTTTGATTGGAGCGTTTCTTACAAATGTTACAATAAATAGCGAAATAGTAATCAAGTAATCAAAATGGAGATGAAAATATATCATCATCATATCAGCAGCACGACACCTACTGCTGGGTGGACGGATAGGCAAGAAAATATAAATACAATAAAATACAGAATATATGTGTCACGAATCAGGTATATGATTACTGATTGATATTATATATTTATATATATTTTATGCTTGATCATGAAATATATACAATTTTGTACTCACCGTTGTTAAGTCTGTCCCAGCGATCCCTCATCGAGTCGAGTTGTTTCCGGACAATGTCTTGGTCGACGTCGCAAGACGATATGAATGTCTCGCCGAGGGTCTTGTTGTTTTCATATTCGCCGGACCTGTTAAAGTTTTTTTTGTTAATATCTATACGTAACAATAGTAGGTGCTTATTTACATTATTTTCAAAAACAAGCTATAAGTTAAATCACAGAATAAAATTAGTACAAGTACAGAAGGTCAGTTCATTCGACGACTATATGAAAGCTTGCCCCACACGATAGCGTCAATTTCGAGTGCTAGGATAGCAGAAGACGGGCGAAAGAGGAGGTAGACGATTATTTATGCCTAACATATTGTTTTCGCATTCGCACAGATGCTTTGACTTCGGTCTGTGCGAGAGCAACGGCAATGTTAGCGCACGAGCGACAGAGATTCACAGACAGGTCATTGTACAATATTATTTCCGCTTTGCGACCGGATTTTACCCATAATATTTTTTAGGTCGTGTTACAGAAGGATCATTCTGTATTTGTACTATTATTTATTCTGTGCTACTGCTTTGTTCAAAGACATATATCTACGACAGGTACATGGGCTACATATTCAGCCAACTTCGTTCGTGATCTTGTTACCTCTTCCAGATGTCGTTGCGCAACTGCTGGAGTTGTCGCAGCAGTGTTTCAACGTCTCGTTTAGTGAACGCGGCGGAAGGCAGTTGCGCTACGCGTTCTTCGGCAGAACTGATCCAAGGCAGGAAGGATTCCTGCGCCTTGCTGTATTTGCGGCAGTGCTCCTGTTCAACAAAGACATAAATTATTTTTTTAATATAATTCATCTTTTATTCCCAGTTTATACAGGGTGGAATAGAAGTCATTGGCAATCTTTTAAATTTAGAATCTAACCGCGATATTGATAACTTCCGAAAAATCGACCTATTTAGTATTTCCCCCCACGCATGTAATTCTTAAAAGTCGTACAATAAAGCTTATGTTAAGAAATCTTTGAAAAGCATCGAACATTTTTTTATATAAGAGAATGACTTCAATTCCCATAAATAAGGGTTTATCAACTTTTGTCACTCACATTAAATTATTTGTTTTTAAAAGTGATTTGAACTTTTGTTAATTATTGTGTAACTTTATTTGTACTTTAGTTCTGTGTGTGTGTTTTAAAGTCTAAGTTAACTCACCATAGCGGTCTGCAGTCGGGTGTGGCGGTCGACGATCTCGCGTTTGAGTTTGTCCCACTGAGTTTGAATCCTGTCCAGGTCTTTACGAAGGCCTTGGTATGAAGGCTTCTTCTCCATTTCACGACCTTGGAAAATAATTGTTTTTTTTAGAAATAGATCCTCATATACCTTTCTTTTTTGGCCTAGAATCCTTTGTTGTAAAAAATGGCGTAAACAGAGCATCTCACCAAAGTGTTATTACAATCGGTTGAATGGTTTAAGAACACAGGATAAATATACAAACAGTCGTTTTAATTTTAAAGATTGGTTATTTTTTTATACTATAGTATATTTTAAATGCTTGTCTTAAGAACATCTCAGTGGTAATCAAAATACACTTAAGTAACTAAAGCATTCGCATCACATCACACTGCCAAGCTTAGAACAGTAACTTTTCATGTACCAATTAAACAATTTCTCGTGAGACACCTTAGCAAAGGAAGCTATAAATAAAATAAAGAGGTTTGTCTCACCTTTGTCAAGAAGCATAATTAGCTCATGTTCCCTCTGCGTAAGCTCCCTATAGAGCGGTTCATGTTTCTCCAGCTGTTCTCGCAGTCTGTTAGTATCAGCGGACACCTGCAGTCTCCCCGGCAATGCGGCCAGCTCGGACTGCAGCCAGCCGAGGGTCTTGGCCACGTTCTCTTCTAAGTTGCGACCGTCCCTGGGTAGGAGGTGGGTGAAAAACGTCTTTAGGCATTTCATGGTGAGATTTGTCCGAACTATTTCAGGTTTAAAGAATAAACTATAACTTTGTTTAGAGCATTTTGTTTTTCAAATTATTTGGATTTAAGTTGTTCAAATTAATCCTTAAGTAATTGAGATATATAAAAGTATAAGTCATATTAATTTCATGAAATATTTTCAAAATTATTTTAAGACAAACAAACAAACAACTTCAATTACACATTCAACGTGTCTGTGACTAAGCTAAACATTTCTGAGTAATTTTATCAAACTACAATCGATATCATTTAGATAAGATCATTGAAACTGACAGATGAATTCGATAACACTTCCATAATAAAGTCACATATACTCACTTCAAAGCAGCCTCTATTTCCGCCTTTTTAAGGTCGAGTTTCCTTTGCAGATTGTCGTATTGTCTAGCGACGGCGGCTAGCTTGCTCTGTATGTCTTGCCTCGAGGCTGGGTCGGACAAAACTGTAGCTAAGGCTGCGCCGGCCGCTTCCAAGTCGGCTAATAGTGGCCTTTGGCCTTCTAACTGGCGTTCTAAGTTCTGTGAAGTGAAGTGAGATTGAGTATATACTTGTACAATAGAGTTTTTTTACACTAGAAAGGCACGAGCTAAAAAAACTGACAGCTTCTTCAAAATTAAGGGGATCTCAGCCAAAGATTCGTTGTACTTCCAAAATGTTAAAATAAGTATAAAAATAAGTTCTGTTACCTTTTAATGTGCCACCTAGCAATAATAATAATTGGAACTCATGTTTTGTGTCTAGATACACTTAATTTGTTGCAATAAATCTAGTCTGTGGTAACCATATTTACGTGTCTTTCAATACAAAAAACTATATATCGTATCACGTCGATATGTTTAATTGCCTCACCTCAATGTTGCGCAGGCGGTCGGCTGGCTCGTGCTCGGGCAGGCGATCCAATTGATCCCCTATAGCGTGTAATGCATCGCGCAGGCGCGTCAGACCAGCGTCGAATTCGCGCGAAGTGTCCGCTGCAGCACCCAAGCTTTCGCCGCGCGCTTCCAATCTATGCAACGCAACGATACATACGTTTAAAAGTGCACTCATATAAAATGCGTTCACTGGACTAAGGATAACGCAGTCGAGTGATTCAGAATTGCATTTCAGACTATCAAATTTCTTCAGGTTTTCATTTTATGAACGGCTAACACTTACACTAAATTGCTCGGAAAATATTCAACCGGTCAGTGGTCAAATGGTTGCTCACACGTTGAATAGTGGTCTTATGCAAAATGACCTCAAGGTAATTTTTCAATTTAATGTCTCTACGATATAAGACAAGGAGCCTACACTGAATAAATGAAGTTGAATATTGTATGTTTTTGAATGTTTACAAATTGGTCAATGGAAATAGAAACTTTTCAGACCAAGTCCGGTTAGCAGTTGTACTTACTTAGCCAGCAGGTCATTCCAGGTGTCTTTCACATGCTGCACTTTACGGCGGAGATTGTCGGCGTCCTTAGACTGTGGCTCCAGGCGTTGTAATACTGCTGCAGCTATTTCGTCTAAGTGGGCCAGCTGTGGTTGTTGTACGCGGAACTCTTCGCGGAGGACTTGCACCTATAGACGGCATTAAGATATTAATTATGCTTGAAAAGTTTATTTGTTATTATGAGTTTGATAAATAGTGTTAGAAATGTACCCTTTACGACTCACAAAAAATCCACCTCATAGAAAGTACACTAAAGTTTTAACTTCAATAAGTTGGCGTCGGTGGTGTCACTTTCCCCGTCAAATGATTATATGTTATTAGAAACTGACCCTTATTATAAGGCGTAACTCATACCTGTTGCACTTGAGTCTGCACCATTCTGGAGTCGGAGGATATGGGCCCGAGTGCTGCCATCATGCGATCTTTGGCGCCCAACCACTGAGTCAGATTGCTGTGGGTGTCGTGGAAGTCCTTCATCTCTTCCATCAGGCGAATCCTGAGGGACAAACCGGTATATCAGTTAACTTGAATTTTTTTTGTGTTCAAAGAGAAACCGCTTACCTAGGAACACTTGAGTTGCGATATAAAGGGCGCTAGTCGTATCTCAAGATCTCTAAGTCTCTAAAGTATAAGATTTGCAAAGTACAAGTTCGTGTTAACTGCTCTTGGCTATCCAATAACTGCTCATAGTTAATGCAAGTAAAAAGAGGGAGAAAAATTGTTTTTGATTACGATAACAGTTTGTATAAACGCGTTGCATCAAGTTGTCCACTCAAGTCTACTAAAAGTGTTCTATATTGTTAATTTTTGTAAGCCTTCAAAACAAGCGAATCGACGAATAATACACTTAGTATTAATTTTGCCTGTCACCCTTTCTTCAATTTTCGACTTTATACCAAAGAAATATGACTCACTTATCCTTCAAGGCGTCGTGCAGTGCCTTCCAGCGGGAGGCGACGTCTTCCATCTCAGCGTTGAGCCTATCAGCGCCCTGTACGCCTTGCTTGCGTTTGAGTAACTCGCGAACCTAAAAACATTGTAATGAATACTAATTGACCGGGCGAGTGCGAAGCGTCTCTGCTTTAGCTTGGGCAAAAATTAATTTGTGTTTTATTGTGACTATATTCAGCTTACCTGTGTCTTGGTGGAGTCAAGGATGCTCTGTTTCTCATACATCTCTTCTAAGACAGCGCGAGCCTGCTTGGTTGTCTTGTCAGCTTCATCCTTGGTGTTAGGGATGGAGTCCTTAGGCAGTTGGCGTTGCACCTGTTGAAAATATACATGATCAACAAATATCGATTAATGAATTAAAATTTAATTTAATTATTACAAGAAAAACTATAATTTTCATTGGCGTTCTCTCTTTTTTCTATCAAATCAGTGTTTTTAGAATTAACTACTCCAAGAAAAATAGGCAGTAGCTCTAGTAGGTACGAGAGTTTGTGCTAGGATCGTACAGTTGTTTTATCTCACGAAGGCTAGTCGGCAATGAATGTTAGGCGTGCATATGCACATTGTTTTAGTGTGCGTCTACTCGCTCTCGTATTACGCACACTAAAGTAATGTTCATGTGCACGCCTAAACATTCATAGCCGACCCGCCTTCATGAGATAGAACAACTGTACTCGGGAGCACAGAGGTGGTGAAGCCTTGAAAACCAGTGTACGAACTGCTTGCCTGCGGAAGGAATTAACTCATTAAATAAACAAATATTTAAATATTTGACAACATCACATACATTGCTCCGATTCCAAAGTAAGTAGCTAAAGCACTTGTGTTATGGAAATCAGAGACAACGGTGGTATCACGAACACCCAGACCTGAGCCAATATAGAAAGGTCCGTTTTCTAAATTGACCCAACCGGAGATCGAACCCGGGACCTCAGAGATGGCAACACCTTGAAAACCGGTATACAAAGCCAATCGACCACGGAGGTCGTCAAATTATTCCTCAGCATTACCTTGTCCAGGAACGTGGCGAGTGCGCGGCAGCTGTCCAAGTGCCTTCGCAGTTCAGTACGCAGCGCGTCTAGCTCCGCTTGCCGGTCGGCGAGGCGACTGCCCACGAGGCTGTAGCGGTTGTTGATCTCTGCCAGCTGTTGCTGGACGCCTGATAGCTCTGGGTGACGATACACAAACGTTTACATATATCAAAGATGCATCAGAAATATAGCAACAGACGGGTGGTACTCTGTGCCATAAAAGTGATCTCCTGGCATATTTAACCACACGTTAAGCACATTATACGTAAACAATAAATAATAAATAAATAATAATAATAATAATAATAAATATTTTTTTTACTAAAATTTGTCATAAAAAATAGTAATTGACCGCTTCATGTATGTATTTTTCAGAATTAGTGGTGGTAACTTTATAATGCAATACCTACACATATGGAAAAAGACATCTCTTTACCAACTTGAAAGATTTTAGATTAAAAAAAGTTGATCGTTATTACGAATACACACGACAGCATATCAAGTTAAGTCGAACTTCAGAAATAGCTTTTATTACGTTAGGAATTAAGACTTTCTCACGGTCAACCTGTATAATCTGATGTGCCGTTGTCTGTATATTAACCTCTTTCGCCAAACGCTACATAATCATACCTTCAAGATGGAACCCTTCCTGGCTGGATCGTCGTGAGGAGAATCCGCTGGAGGTGGAATGGGTTGAGGCTGGGCTGGCCAGCCCCAGACCCTTGCTGGGAGACGGCGAGCGACCGTCGAGTGTGCGGCCTGAGAAAAGCACGACGGATTGTTATAATGTACTAGACGATACATGTACTGTCCTATTTATGATGATTGGCCACATTGAACACATGACGTATGGCACCTATTAACCGCTGTGCTGCGAGCGTTAGCGTTTTGACCGTACAAAGAAGAGAAAATTTACTCGCAGCGCTGCCGGTAGTTCCTTCGGTTCCCAGGCCTGATAATCCTGATATAGCTTCAGGACATGGATATTACCAATGTTATGCAATAGTAAGCCGCATCACTAGTGAATACTCCACTTCTCACTAGGCCCATATTTATAAATCACTCTCAACGTTGAGAGCTATCTTGAGATCATACCTGAGATGCTGTTCTTATAAGAAGAACATCTCAAGTATGACCTCAAGATAGCTCTCAACGTTGAGAGCGGTTCATAAATACGGGCCTAGGTGTGTGCCGCTTGCTTGGTGGGGCCGTGCAGGCGCCTTACAAAGCTTTGTATAATCGGCGCGCGATGAAAATGGGATGCTACCTTTTGGAACTGAAACGCGCACGGTCTGTCGGCCAGCCGTAGCGTCGGCAAACTCGCGTAGATGCTCGCATAATGCTAGTTGTGTACAACTGTGCGCGTGGATTTCTGCTCGAGATTTATTTTAAATGCGATATTTAATATTATTGTGTGATTATTTTAGTGATTAATTAATAATGAGTGGAAAAGGGGGTATAACATTTTCCTTTTTTTAAATCCTTTTTTATTTAAATAGATTCAGAACTTTTTTGCTAGCGCTACTTGACTGCTTAACTATCATTTTTGATTTACTTTGACAGTCCCAACGCAATCTAATCGCGCGCGGATTATACACCTTATTAATATGATGCAATAATAGACCTTGTTACTAGTACATTAGAGTCCCAGTACTCACTAGGTGTGTGCCGCTTGGTGGGGCTGTACAGGCGCCTCCTGTGGGGGCTGTCGGCGCGCTCGCCGCGGGATAACGCTTCGTACATAGCTCCAGCTTCGTTCACCTGTTACAAAACAATAGGTACAAGTTAACAACACACATACAACTTACATGGCCTTACCACAAAATATTTTAAAACACTGTGTTTAAATGCGATGCCGTCTCTTTCAGACAATACTGTCAAAAAAGTGACAGCATCACGTTTAAATAGTGTCTAAGTTAAACACTTGTTGAACAGTGTTTTAAAATCTTTTGTGGTAAGCCCGACAATGTTTAACTGATTAATCATCATAAAAAAACAAATATCATGTAATATTTTTTTAACTAGGAGTGAACGTTCAGACTACATTTGTAATTTGATTTATAATTTGAAAGAAAGTGGCATAACACACTGATGTAAATGTTTAACGTATTGGAATAGAGGAATATTGTGTTGTTGACGACTGTAGACACATTTGTCTGTTGCGCTCACCTTGTCAATGGTAACCGAGTAGTCTCTATATTCCTTCGCCAGCGGTCGCAACTCGTCCTGCTGCAGTTTCATGACTTCCAGGTCTACGGCCACGGGATGAAGGCGGCCCACTCTTTTCTCTATGGATTGAAGCCATTCCAGGACCTGAGAGACAAAATGATGTATACATTTTAGACATGGGGGAAATATTTTTGAATCATTCGTTTGAAATTTGTTCGTATGACATAAGTCGGATGTGGCGTAAATTGATGTTTTGTTAGCTCTAATTTACTTTAATTTGTTGCTGGTTAGTTAGATTTTAAACTGATATTTTAGCAAGTCAATGTTTGAAATTAAATGTTAAATGTAATTTTTCTTGTCATTAACATGTTTTTTTCATACCTGAGCTCTAAGCGTTTCGTATTGATTGAGCTGATCAGCTCGTTGCTTAAACAGTTTCTGCTTCTCTTCGAGCGAGGTGTTAAAGTCACGCCATTGGTTTTCCAAGATCTGTCAACAATACAAATAAATACTGTATTATAACTTATTTAAAAAAAAAGGAAAAATGTAATGATTTTAGCTACAATTTTTTTTTTATTATTTTTTGTTATATTACCTTTATCCTATCGCGAACGACGTGGGTATCGGTGACGTCTTTCTTGGCAATCAGTTGTTTGCCATTGCGTAGGCATTCCTCAAGTAACGGCATTTGCTTGTCCCTGCAAATAAACACGGTTGTTATTAAGGATTTTTAAAACTATTTCTGATAATTCTCATGTTATATCTTTTTTGTTTCATATTTATACACGATCAAGCTGGTGGTAGTTTGTCGGAACCAGCCTGAAATTGAACAAACTCTTATCATTTTATTGAAGTCTGACTTCATAACAACAATTAAAGGTAGTTTTTCATTGATTTCAGCTAAAGTTCGCTTTTCTAAACATGAGATAGGCTGAATGACAGTGAGTTCGTTGGACGCTAAATTACCTGTATCTGGCCAGATCGTCGAGCCTGGCCCTCAGCTCCTCAGCATTGCTCCTGGCCAGCTCTCTAGTGTCAGCTTGTTCCAGTAACGTGGCATGCGCCGCGTCCAGGGCGGCCGCTTGCTGGCTAAATACGCCCAGCTCGATGGACACTTCTTCTAGGAACTGGCCGCGCTTGATCGAACGCTCTAGGAGCTTCTCGTATCTATGGGATTTAAGTTGGGATTAGGTATTATTTTTAGTTGTGACTTCTGATCTAGACAAAATAAGAAGAAAAATAATTACCATGAGTATAGTAAAAAAACCGCTAAAATAACTACAAAGAAGCCTTGTCACACATTGTTTTATTTTTGTTTGAAGCACAGATAATATAATACTATACTAGTGTTTGATGTAACTAAGCTATATAAGCGAAGTTCTACAGAACGTTATGGCCAGAAAATCCTACAAGCATTATTTTAAATAATATATCAAATGCGCGGGTTTGCATTTCAGTTAGAGTTACAATAAAAATATCATTTAAAAATTGCTGCTTCCGAAAACACGATATATATCGCGTGATATAGCTTTTTATCGACACTCAACTGTCAAAATCCATTGTCTTTTGACAGTTAAATGTGATAAGTCGCTATATCATATCACGTTTTGGGTGGTCATGCTAGGGGAGGCTGAGCTAGTTATAATATCACATAACGAGAGGAGTAGCAATCAAAACTACTGCACGTGATATGAAGTAGCCAATCAGACTCTATCGTACCTGGCATAAATCTCCTCAGCTCGTTGCTCCAGCTTCCTCGCGATCCTAGCGTTAGACGGTGCGCGAGCCGCGTCACGAGCGGCCGCGAGCAACTGCGCGAGCGCCGCCCGCCGAGCTTCGACCTCGCCGTGAACGATGCGCTGCTCGCGAACTTGCTCGTCGAGACGCTCGCGGATTAGGGATGCGGGCTTCATTTGGTTTCTAAACAAATAAAGCATTTTGTTGAATTGTTCTTGTTGGAATTAACTGTTGTTATGACATTGTTGGAAGTTAAAGAATATTAATTTCTGTCCCATACACTTTTAATTTCCGCGCGTACTATACATTGATATAAAACAGGTTATTTCTAAAATAAAATTCAATTTCGATCATAGTTATGTTCTTGTACTAACTAGTTGATAGTATATTATATAATAATAACTAATTTCAAGTAAAATTACTAACTTAACTCATAAAAATTTAACTATAGAGGAGTGATTTGCCAAAAGAAGACCCAACTCACTTGAACACATTTTCGACCTGCCCCAACCAATGTGCCTGTTTCCAGCCCCTGGCATTGCAGTAAAGCTGCCTCCAACTCCGCGCACTTACATCCGATTGCGTTATCGATGACTTTTTAGCGGGTAGTTCGTGAAGTATTGCCATAATAAAAATAAGGACAAAAATAGTAAAAACTCACTTGAACACATTCTCGACCTGCCCCAGCCAATGTGCCTGTGTCTCCGCGGCATCCTGCAGCCCCTGGCACTGCAGTAAGGCTGCCTCCAACTCCGCGCACTTAGATCCGACTGCTCCGTCGATGTCTTTGTAGCGAGCGGTCAGGTCGATTATGGGAACTTCAAGTTGGCGGATCTCTGATGGGGTGATGTTGCCTTCCAAAGACTTGACTAGTTGGTCGCAAGCCTGTGGAGGAAATTGGGGTTTAGAGGTGGATTTAAGGAGAGATCAAAACACTTTTAGTATTTTTGATATCGCATGAGAAAAAGCTATAATGACTATATAGCTGCTATTTATTTTCATATACCTACAGAAAATTTAAAAGTTTTCATGATAAATTACAGTCAAATGAAAATTATTTTTGTTACACTGTGTTTAGTCTCAGTCTGTTTTTTCATCAACAAATGTTATGTTTGGATAAATATTAAGACAATAAAGTAGAATTCATTAAGTAATCTTTTCAATTAAGAGCTGTTATGAAAAATAAGAATAAGGAACAGAATAGACTCACGTCTCTCGCGTTGTCGATCAGCCGTCCCTGCGACAATATCTCTCCGTGCAAAGACTTGGCTTTGGCCAGTTGCGATTCAACCGCACGCGGTTCTCCGCCCACCGGCTCCGATAATACTGAGCGGACCTGCGGCTCGATCTGAGAACAAAATTACATACAATGCGATTAAATTGACAATAGACAATCCACGGCAACTTCACTCGAGAATGTATGGCCAAGAGTAATTAAAATACATCGTTTTGAACCGCTTGAAGTTGGTTACTTCTGTTGTACATACTTAAATTAATCGCATTATAAATCATAACTTTCATCAAGTTTTTTCCAAAAAGGAAGAGTGATACATTATTCATTTTACACGGCGGCACATAGGCTTCTCTCGTGGAAAGATGTTGCCATAATCGTCACGTTCATGTTTTTCACCATAGCATGGAATAAGGGAGGTAAATATTTTACATTGTAAGAATATACGGTTTCACATTAACCCCCTTACTAATAAAGATTTTATAACAAATGTATTAGTTACAGTGTTTTGTCCCTTTCTTTTTAATGTCAAACTTAAATAGTTTGACAGAGAGTAACCATTGTGTAACTAATACATCTGCTATACACTCTTTATTAGTAAGGGGGTTAAAGAATAAGTTTTCAAATACTCGAGCAATTAACATTTAAATAGAAGAACTATTTAAAATCGATACTTTAAGACCTGAAAAATTTCATATAGCAAGACATTCAAGACTTACATCGTTGATCCATTTGCCAGCCTTCTCCAAAGCCAGGTTGTATTGCTTGGTAAGCAGGGTCGCGCCCCTCAGCCTCTCCTGCAGGCGCTGCGCCCTCGCGGTGAGGTCGCTGTGGCGGCGGCGCGCCAGGGCTGCGCCCTCGCGGACCGCGCTGTCCGACGATGGAGACACGTGGGATAGGCGGGACGGGAGCGTTGTGCGGTAGTCGTTCAAGATGGATAGGAATTCCTAATGAAAAAAATGAGATTAATTGGTGTTATTGACATAATAATTGATGCGAAATTATGTCTAGGCCAAGTGTCAAAAATGTGTATTATTGATTTTGATTCATGTCATTAATGCCTAAACGATACTATCATAATAAGAATTTTTTCACCCCACTAAGTTTTAAACATTTGGTTGAATAAAACAAAAAATATACATTCCACCTATACGATTTTTTTTGCAAAAACAATAAAGGTGAGCACAAAAGGCGGTCGTAAATCAAAATTATTTTTTAATGGGGTGAGAACTGTTGAGATCACCTCTGGCGACAGTACCTTGCTCTCATCCAGGAACTTCTGCGCGGCCATAGTGATGAACCGCAAGTCAGCCTGGTGAGCGATGACGTCAGACACGAAGTCTCGTATGTCGTCGCCTTGTCCGGGCAAACGGTCCAGCCGTGATAGAGCCGCCTCCTTCTCTTCTAGGGAACGGTACGCGCCTTCCATCCAGGTGTTGAATGTATTTAGTTCGTTGCTGTAGAGAGTTTATAGGTAAATACGTATATAATTTACATTTATAGTAAATATGTAAATAATTAACATTACTACAAAACATAACCAAGTAGCTCAAAAGACACGCTCTGCATGAATCAGCACGGCAAGAATAAAAATTAATTGCAATTTTTTGTGACAGTGTAATCTTTTATACCGAGGGCGAAATGAGAGATGGGCAACAGACCCGGTTTAAACCCAGTAAAAACTCATTATTGTATGTTATAGAAACTTTTTACAGTTTTTCTATTTCTATTGATATGTTAAATGTAAAGTTGCTATGGAAACAATTTCTTGTTAAATCATACAAGGGACAAAATATCACTTCTTCATAAAGATTGTATTTAATTCCACCAAATGGTCTATGGGCTTTCACTGGGTTTAAACCCAGTAGTCGGGTTTAAAATAGTCTTTTGCCCATCTCTAGGCGAAAAGAAATGCTTTTTTTCATCTTAGCGACTTCATCAAAATCTATCATAATACCTATATTTACATTAAAAACCCTAAAAAGGTTGTTAAAAATATTTAGATTTTCTACTTTTTTCCTTAAAAACCCACCTGAACTTCCCAAGCTCGTCCCTCGCAGCGGCGAGGCGTCGCAACATCTTATCGCACTTGTCGGTGCACTTGTCGCAGCGCTGCTTCAGCTGTCGCACGCCACGCTCCAGTGCTGCCACCTGTCGGAGAAGAAGCATTTACTTACGAAGTAAAACCCACCTTATTGTGTAGGCAATAAGGTCTGAAAAGGAGTGGTTATTACAAAGACAATAGAATTTGGGTATTGGTAGCGTCTCGCTTCAATGCACCACCTGCCGTAGAGCCGAGCATCAATAAGTGTTTTAGTAGGTTCTTGGTTTTGTGTTTGACTTTAGCAATATAAAGTAATAACGTTATTCATTATGATTTACTATTATAAAATAAAATAATCAGTTTCTCTTTCTAAATCAAGTGCTTTACAGTCAAAAACTGTATTTGCGATCGTAATTTTGACTATTTGACGACCTGAGCGGTGCAGTGGTCAACATGTCGGTCTACCATGCAACAGGTCCCGGGTTCGATTCCCGGCCGGGCAGAAATTAAAATGATGAATAAAATAAAAAATAAAAGTTGTCTAGCACCCATATTGCAAGCTTTGCTAAGTTTGGGGCTAGATGGCGCTGTGTGAAAGGGTCCAAGCATTAATTTAATTTTTGTATTGTATTTTAATGTAAATTCCTGATGACAAATTTAATTATTAAAATTAAATATTATACTCGCTACAAATAAACGTTGTATAGCGACTGATTAGTTAATCAGTGTCCGCTATAGTTTGTTTAGTTTTACATACTACTTACATCAGCCATGTCAAACATGCGGCCCTTTACATGTTTGACTGCGGCCCGATACAATTTTAAAAACATCATCCTGAAGCGGCCCGCCAGCATGTCTCAATAATATTTCAATCCAAAAGTCAAGTCCAAAGCAAAAAATATGTTTATTAGAATAAACTTAGTAATTAAGCGTTTTTGAATCAACTATATTTTCCTACCACCTGCACCAGACATTTCTTTTTTTTTCAAAAAGTAACACTTTACATGCAATGAGTTTTATTTTGATCTATTCCTTTCGAATACCAAAAACTAATATTTGTATATTGCCGTTATAAAATTTCTATTCCCAACGAATACCAAATTTTAAAATTTTCAATATAAACTTTAATAACTTTGGTATTCGTTGGGAATAGAAATTTTATAACGGCAATAAACAAATACCATTTGGTATTAGTTTTTGGTATTAGAAAGGAATAGATCTTTATTTTTCTCTAAAGTTAGGTTTTCGGCCCACTAATTTTACGGTCAATATGTATTTAGCCCACCAATGATTTTGAGTTTGACATGGCTTGCTTACATAGTAACTAGAGTCTCTATTCTAATAATATTAACGTGGCAATCGTATCTCATTGGTGTTTCAATGGTAAAGCTTTATGAAAGTTCTTATTAAAACACGAAAAGCAATTCTATTGAAACACAATTGAGACACGATCACGTTAACATTAAAGTCCATTTATCCTTACTTGTCCTATTTGGTAAACAATTTTCACCCAACTCTTAATAGAATTAATCACTTATAAAACGATCATTTGCGATTTTCAATTTTTACGAAATTGACGCTCATTGACGCGAAAATTGATCGTTTACATGTGCAATTGAAGCGATTGTCAATTGCTCTAACAATGGCATTGACGGAAAAATTTACAATCGCAATTGATCGTTACCGGGGGCATTAAAATACAATAAATGGTTTTCCACACATAGATGAACGAAAATAAATGTAATTTATTAATTACCATTTGATTTTAATAAGAAAACATATTTTTATATAACGATTTAAGTTTAAAATATATATGACAACTGTCAAATACTGTTTACCAAATAAGACAAGTAAGGATAAACAGACTTTAGCATAATCGAGGTCCAGTATGATTGTAATAAGTTTATTTACAACCCTTCAGCGTCCATAATACCTCATGGGGGGCGAGCACATCTCCGCCGGAGACGAGGAGCTGCTTGGCTTGGTCGGCGCAGGCCGCCACTTGCCGTTGGTGGCTGTCCAGGTCGTCTTTGATGAGCTGCAACAAACAAGGACAGTACCCTTAGCACAAATAGCTATCGAAGAAAAATAACGCACGTAAAAACGTAGAGTAATTTTGTATGGGAATGAAGTTTTTTTTTTATTTACTTGATTATAAAAGTTAGGTTTTAAACGTTACCTTCAAGATGTTGATTTGGTTACGGAGCTCATCCATATCTTCCTTGGCTGCTTCTTGATTGGCCAATCTCTCTTCGACGATAGCAATCCATTCGAGTAACTTAGAAAGGGTCTCATCGCAAAGCCTGTACTTCTCTTCAACTGCTTGCTAAACATTTAAAAAAATATACATTAGTCTATGGCAAGATTACAACTCAACTTCTGGAACGATCAATGTGCAATCTTTTCTATCACTACCGGGCAGATACACAATGCATTAACTATCTACGTCTCAAGTGCATAATAACCATTAAACATTACTTTTGAATACAAATTAAGAGTGATTTAAAGTAATACATTTCTTTTTACAAACTTCACATAACATTTTTAATAATCCACGAGGACAAAGATGAAATAACTTAGCAGCATGCGTTTGAAGTAGAAATAACTAAGTTATTCACCAACAATACCTGTAAAGAAGCTTAACAACACTACGCAGAAAGAAAGCATAGACAACACCTAGAAACGAACACAGAAGGGAACGACAAAAGACGGCCAATATACAGAGCGTGCGAGAATGACGATCACAACAAAGACAATGCGTAAAGTATAAGTTAAGTAAAGACGAACATGCAAAAGCGTGTCATGCAAGCAGTGACCCTGGTTTGCATCTGTCAAAGACAACCTGAAGGTAAAAGAGATTGGTTGTGTTTAACATTTGCCCACTAATTTTAAACCGTAACTTGGTACCAAAACGTATATTAAAAATCCGTTAAATTAATAGTCAACTTTGATTAGAGTTAATTGTTAAAAAGAATAAAAAGTATTATACCTTTTGGGAAAAATCTGAAATTTACGAATCAATTTTTGTACAGTAAGTTATAAAAATAAAGAAAATAACGAATGTACAATTACAATAATTAACAGTGGGATTTTATCTCAAAGGATCAAAATAGTATAAAACGCAATGCGAACTGTCTAATCTAAAGTTATTTGAGATAAAATCCCACAAAACTTGCATTTAAAGTAAGACGTAAATGAATTATAAATACTACCTTCCGTGTTTGTGTTTGAAGAGAATGTTTTACCATTTCATGATATTGTGAGTGTTTGCGTCGCGAGTGTCCGCCTTATTAACCGACTTCACAATAGCATAGCGCTCTCATGCATTCCAAATATGAGCACGAGCGTCCAAGGAATGAGTATGTCAAATTTAAGGATAAGAAAATACTTTAACGGGCTCAATCTTTAAGGCCAGCAGTCATACTTGCTGGTTGTCGGATGAGGAAGCAAACATAATAAAGCTGTGACGAAGTCGGGCCGAGCGAGAGGCTTGCGCCTTGCTTCGACCCCCAACGTCATTCTTAGCACAATGTGATTATGGGAGTTAGGTTTTTGACGAGACGGTGATTCTTTTATCGTCGTTATTATGATCCCTCACAGGCAAGCATTCACGATTTAGCTCAAAAGGGTTCTTAGCATCGCAGGCAACGGCTGGAAATAAAAAACAACATACATCGAGCCTTAGTACATGTGAATGTAAGCACACTTTCCAATTGGTAGTTTTCCCGTTTCCATTTTAACGTGAAATGGAAAAACTGACAATTGCGGAGCGCTATAAACCTAAACTTAAGCATCTAAAACGTCACAAGAGGCTTTGCGGTAATAATATATAAATTGTATAATGTATAATAGTAGTTTCTAAAGTCTATTAACTACATTTACGTAAGCAAAACCTTTTTTCTTGCCTAAGAAATGTGAAAAAGCTAATATTACTGCAATTCAAATAATTACGTATGCACTCGTGATTGCTTGATATGTGCTTTTTCTACTAAGTTTAAAATATAATGAAACAACCAAGTATCTATGTAAAGTCTGGATGTCTTAAGTTCTAGGCAAACATTACGATAGTTACTACGATGACTGAGATTCATCCATTGTATTAGTATGTATGACACAATAAATTGTGACGTAACCAAATATCACTGATAACCCTGGAATCGACACTTTAATAGTCTTGTGGGTGTCGTGCCATGCCAATGTTTAAGCCAAACGCTTTAGATAGAGGTAACCGTTTAAGAATGGAAATAGGAAGATGTAAAGCAACACCTTTGCTTGTTTTAAGCAAAAAAAATACAAACATTGATGAAACTTACCCTTGTTTGTGCTGGCAGCAAGTATCCCTTTTTAAGAGCTTTGACTAAATCGAGACTGATTTCTTTCTTGCGATCTATAACTAGTCGGCCTTCGATGGGGTGGACAAGCTTCTGTTCAATCGCTTGAACCAATGGCCAAATTTTTCCAGTTTCGGGTTCTTTAACAACAGTGCTGGATGCGTCTACTATTCCTTGTTGGATTGCTTCGCCTAAATTCAGCCTCTTCCGATCTATGACACTCGTCGTTATGAACGGATCGTTCAACGCTCCAGTTGTGGGATTGTATATGCCGAAATTGATTGTCTCTATGAGAGTGAAACTCTTTTTGGGTGTCATTAAGAGTCCACTCTCGATAGCCGACGCGAGTGTATTCAACTTAGAGGTCTCAGTGTCTAAAATATTACCCTTTTCGGCATCCATTAGCCCTTTTCGGAATGCCTCTGGCAGTTTCACTAACCTCTTTTTGAGATTATCTTTTATGAGCGCCGTGTCCGAGTCAATATAACCTAATAATGTTGCGTCTCTTATTGTTAAAACTTCATTGGAATGTGGATCAGTAAATCGAGCAGCGGCTATGTTTATATGACCGTTCTCAATAGCTTGCTCAAACGTTAGAGGTTCACGCACGTATACGATCAAGCCGTTTTCAAAAACGAAGCACAAAGTGCGAGAGCGATTTTGTGTGTCAAAAGAACCTTTAGAATTTTTATCAATAATACCTTCGGTAATACCTAATTTTAATGGAATGTATTTATTTATACGAGGATCTTTTATAACAGCAGTCTCAGGATCTATAAACTCGTATTTTATAGCTTCATCTAATGTGAACTCTCTTAAAACTGTCTCCTTAGATGATGTTGCTTCTGGAACGTAACGTTTGGTTATCGACTGTGTTGTAAGTGGCTGAACAACAGTCACGAGGAGACCTTTATCAAATGCGATATCTAAACTATAAGTTTTCTTTGCTTTAGTATCAAGAACTCTACCCCTAGTAACATCAACGTCGCCTTGTTGTATAGCTATAGCGAAGGGTTTGAATTTATTTGTTAAATTGTCTTTCATAACTGTTGTATCAGGATTCAAGAAGTTAATTTCGATAGCCTTATTAATGTCGATAAATTCATTAGTAGCAGGATCTACAATTTTACCATTATCAGATCTAAAGAAACCATTTCTAATAATTTCTTCAAGACTTATATTTTTCTTAGACGTAACTACTAAACCGCGATGTTTGGCATCTAATAAGTTTATTTGATTGCCATTAGGAAGTATATAGACGCTATTATTGTCGTCAATGATACCAGTTTTAATAGCTTCATCCAATTTGACATATTTGCTAGAAGGAATGTGTTTAATTAGAGACGTCTGTGGGTTGACAAGTTCTTCCGTTATTGCCGATTTAAGAGATATTTTTCTTTCTGATACAGGGTGTACAAAGGCAAGTTCTGTAATGTCATACATATTCATAGCTAACGTCTCATATAGAGTAAAGCCAGCACTTTCAATGTCGACTATGAGACCTAAACTCATCGCTTCTGATAATGGTATTTGTATATCAGATCCTGGTTCAGTGAATTTTCCATTTCGCCTGTCAATTATTTCACTTCGACAGCATTCAGCTAACGATAGTGGTTTTTCCGATTTTTTATCAAAGTAGCAAAGGTATTTAGGGCTGATGACAGATCGTCTTATTGCCTCATGTAGAGTTATTTTGCGGTTTGTCGTTGGATCACAAATTTTACCAGTTGCATCGTCGTACAGGCCCTGATGCAAAGCTCTTTGTAAGCTAATAGGTGCTTTGCTATCTACTAATAAACCAATTTCAAAAGCTTTGCGAAGGTTGATTTCTTCGTTTTCATTATTAATGTTTTTAATTTTACCAGTGTCATCATCTATAACACCCATTTGTAGTGATTCTGGAAGTGAAATCTTATCCCATTTCCCTGACCTATTGTCTTGAATATGTACAGAATTAGGATCAATCAAGTTTAGTTTGATGGCTTCCGCAAGAGTGTATTTTTTACCCGTTTTAGGATCCATAAATTGGCCACTGATTTCATTGTAAATACCTTTTTCAAGAGCTTCTATTAGCGACATAGGTTTGCGAACTTCAACTAATATACCCCGTTCAAAGGCTTCCCGAAAATCTACACGCTCGTTACCTAACAACACGGTACCTGACCGACCATCTACGACTCCTTTATCTACGGCAAATTCAAAAGGAATTACTTTGCCTCCTACGTGTACTAATGTAGATTGAGGGTCTATCATTCTCTTTCTAATGGCTCTAGCTGTTTGAACTTTCTCTTTCGTTTCAGGATGAGAGAACTTTCCAGTTTTAGGGTCATAAAATCCTTTAAATACAGCTTCCGGTAAGCTAAGCTTACGTTTTGCAGGAACAATGAGTCCTCGTTCCGAGGCATCAGTTAAAGTGATTTTATCACCGTGGACAGGATCCCGTACCTTACCTTCTTTTGAATCAACGATTCCTATTTTAATAGCATCACTCAAGGAAATAATATCTTCAGTAATAGAATTCCTAACAGTCATAGCATCGGGGTTAATATTTCCTTTTTGTATAGCATCATCTAGAGTCATTGTAACGTCCTTAATCGTTAGAAGACCCGTTTCAGGATTGTAAAATCCTTGAACAAGACCTTCTTGTAATGTCCATGGTTTTTTATCGCTCAGTAAATAACCTTTGTCGCGAGCGTCTTTAAGGTTTTGAGCTGGGGTGGTAATAATACCTCGCTCTGTATCTATAAGACCTGCATTTACAGCTTGATCGAAGGGTAACACTGTTTCTGAACTATCATCTTTTATCTTAACGTCTGACGGATCAACCAATTTGTCTTTTATAGCTTGGCTTAAAGTAACAGTTTTCCCAGTTTTAGGATTTAAAATCTGACACGTTTCTGGAGAATAATAGCCTAACTCTATTATATCAAACAAAGAGAAAGTAACATCTTTTGTGGCAAGTAAGCCTTTTTTCAAAGCATCGTCTAATGGAATGTCTTTCCCAGTCTTTTTGTCTCTAATTTTACCTGTCTCTGGATGAATAAGTTTTGTGTTTAGTGCTTCCGAAAGCGGAACAAATTGCTCCGATGCTGTATCTTTTATTTCAGAAATAGTCGGGTGGATAATATTTCTATTCACGGCCTCGCTGACACTAACTAATTGGTCAGTGACCACATCTTTAAATTGTCCTGACTTTGGTTCTAACATGTCGTTTACAATAACAGCTTCCATAGAAACTGGTCTACGAGTAAAAACTATAAGGCCACGTTGAATAGCTACAGATATTTCAATGACTTCGCGACTTTCGACTATAGTTATGATGCCTTCATGTATTTCTATAATGCCACGTTCTAAAGCATCCGATATTAATATGCTTTCATTAGTATGAGGAATTTTGATCAATAAGGTTTCCTGGTCGATTAGGCCTTTTTCAACCGCTTGACCGATGGGAACTAATTTACCAGTATTAATATCAACTATTTCACTTGTTTTGGGATTATACAGACCTTGTTCTATTGCCTTTTCTACGGACACTTGTTCAGAAATTATAACATCTTCAGGTTTTTCTACTATCCAGCCTATCTGTACACATTCTAAGAAGGGCACCCGCTTACCTGTTTTGGGATTCACCATGTGTCCAGTAATTTTGTCAATAATTGGTCTTGCTATAGCTTCTTCGAATGAAATATAGTTATCTGATTTAGAACCTAAATCTTTTACAAGTAATGTTTCAGGATCAAAGACGTGTAAACCGTAAACTAATTCCTCAAACGTGATTTTAGCCCCTGTTTCAGGGTTCAAAAATACTTGCTTTTCGATATCATAAACTCCCATCTCAGATAGTTCTTCTGGAGTAAGCTTTTGTGAGATTGCAATGAAATACTTAGGTTCGGTTTCCTTAACAATAACAAAATTCTTTGACAAAACATCCACAGGTGTAAACCTACTTACTTGTTCTTGTTCTAACGAATCTTGGACAGTTAGGGGAGATTCAATGCCATTTATTATAATTCTACAAACTTTCGGTTCAATTTTACCTTGATCAATAGCATCTAATAATGTTATGTTTTCATACAATGGTTTAGTTTGCTCCGGGATTATTTTTATAGCAGTCTGCTCAGTTATTTCATCTATTACTCTAAGAGGCTGTTTTTCTGCGTCTATTAACAAAGCAGATACAACTTTATCATCATGTACAGCGGGCGTTTTTGGTGTGGCTACTGTACTGTCCAACGCAATATTTTCAACGGTTGTGATAACAGTTTCGGTAATAACTGGCTGAAACTGAGAAGATTGTGTAGCTCTAATTTCACTTCGATTAATGAAAGCTGAAGATGGCTTTTCGGAAGTTTTTGTTGTTGTGTCATCCTGTGTCATTACTCGAGTATCGGGACTGACGAGACCTTCAACGGTTGTGATAACAGTTTCGGTAATGACTGGCTGCAACTGAGAAGATTGTGTAGCTTTAATTTCACTTTGATTAATGAGAGCCGAAGATGACTTTTCCAAAGTCTCTGTTGTTGTGTTATCCTGTGTTAATACCTGAGTATCAGGCCTAACGAGACCAAGCTTTTTAGCCTTATCTAAAGGTACTTTTTCGCCTGTTTTTGGGTCTATTACAATATTTTTAACAATATCCACAACTTTAGATACAGCTAAAATTGGGGCCCCAACAATGGCAACAAGTCCTAGCTTGGCTGCATCACCAAAACTAATCTTTCTACCAGATTCGTTGATGACTTCTCCTGTTTTAATATCGACAACTCCTCTATCTATAGCTTCTTTTAGTGCTAACTCTTTTCCTGATTTGGGATCTACTATTTGAATTGTTTCTGCAGGTAAAACACCCTCTTTGATCGCTGTAAATATGTCTTCAGGTACATCTAAGGTTGAAGAAAGCACAGTCGAAGTTTGAGAAATATGATCTGGTTCCTTAGTTGTAGCTTCTAGAAATTCAATAATATCTTTTTCACCCTTTACAACAGGTGACAATTGATCTCGTATAACTTTTTGGGTATCTTTTGACATATCTTCACGTGCTATGTTTTCGGCTTTACTTTCGGAGTCAATGATACCAATAGGCGATGCCGTTATTTCTTTAACATTACTAGTTGAGTCTGGGTATTTAACAGTTTCAAACTTTTTTATAGACACAGAAGATTTGTCTAATTCGTCAGTAGGATATACTTGTTCTACTTGTTCATTTGTTGGTATTTCATGTGGCACTGTTACGTCTTCGGACGATGTACTTACATGATATGACGTAGATTCATTTTGTTGTATTTCTACAGTAGTTACTTTAGATAATTTAGTTGTGACAACTGTGCTCGTTTGTTCTGTAACATATGCAGAAGGTTCTGATTTTGTAACAATAGTTTTGACTGTTGAAATATGTTCAATGGCATCTGGAGTAACTTCATGAAATTCTTCAACAGCTGATTTCTCTTCAACCAGCTTAGATTTGTCACTGAGAAGGTAATCGTCTGTGTCTTTAAGTTTTTCTACAGACGATGATCTAATCGCTTGAATGTTAGGACTTGTTGATTCCGTTGTTTGTGCTGTATTTTTAGGTTTTGAAGAAACAGCCGTTTCTTCGATGATGAAGCTTTCAGATTCTTTTATTGCGTTACTAGTTTTGTCAGGTATAGTCTGAGATGTATATGATATTTTTTCTGCATCAGATTTTATTGTTTCAACCTTCTTTTGTTGATTGGGTTTTGTTTTTGCCAAGGCCGCATTATTGTCCGTAGAGGAAGAATATTCATTAATTTCGGATACAACACTAGTTTTATCTGTTGTATCAACTATACTTATTTGTTCATTTTTTTGAGGTATCTGTTCTTGTTTTACACTTTCGGGACCTTTGGGGTCAATCAAACTGGGCATTGGTGTAACAGTAGGATATTTAAACATCTGTTGCTCTTTGACTAAGGATTCGTCTTGTTTAACTAGCCTATTTTTTACACCAGTCTGAGAAGAGATTTCAATATTAGTGATAGAATGTTCCATTTGTTGGCTTGATTCAATTCCATGTGAGGGACGCAGAATAGTCGTCTTAGAATCGACGGATGTCCCTAATCCCAAAGGTATTTGTTTTTCTTTACTAAGCTGTCGTGGAGTTGCTGTTTTTTCTATCTTATCATGTTGAGAAGACGGTGTGGATTTCTTGTCTTCGATCTTGGGCTGTACCTTATCTTTGTCAGCTTTCAAATGAGTAGTTGCATCTTTTTCAGTTTCTGGGATTTGCTGTTTAGTTTGCATTATTTTACTCGTAACAGCCTTTGCGCCCTTTACCACAGCCACACCAGCTAATACTGGCGCAGCCACTACCGCTATCATTCCCATTTTAGCTGCTTTTTTGAGATCGATGGATTTTCCAGATTTAGGTTCTTTCAATTTTCCTGATTTGTTATCTATTAAACCTATGTTAACAGCTTCTTGAATAGTGACTGGCTTAGCAGCCCCAACATCGTATATAATAGATTCCGGATTGATAATATTCTGAGTTAAAGCTTCTTTTAATGTTATTGACTTATCACGAGATTTCGGGTCTTTGAATGTTTGTGTTTTTTCATCAAATAAAAGATCAAATGCCTCGTTGAGGTCGAGCATTTCTAAATTCTTCCTTATGGGAACTATTTTGGAGTCATCTGATGTTATGACCTCGGTATTAAGTACGCCTGAATTAACTGCCTCTGAAATAGGTATCACTTCACCTGTGTTGGGATGTGTGAAGGTGCCCTGAACTATATTAATATAACCAAGATTAAGAGCGTCTTCGAAACTTATATTTGTGTCACTAGTAATGAACTGTTCTTTGCTCGTCTGTTCATCTCTAACTATACCCTTCTGACGAGCTTCGTCTATTGAAATGATTTCTCCAGTCTTTGTATTTTGCACTTCATTTGAACTGACTAATACATAATCAGCCAGAAGCTCTATCATTCTAGTAGTAATGGTGTGTTGAGATGAAAACGTTTCAGTAATGGTCGTCACAACTCCCGTTGTTTGCATAGTTTCTAAATGAGGTTTCAAAGCCAATAATCCTTGTTCCATTGCCTTGTCTAGAGGCATAATTTCTTTAGAAGTTGGTTCCGTATATGTATTTTCTTTGAAGTCAATTGTTCCTCGTTGCACTGCTTCTTCGAGAGTAACAGTATCCGATGATTGTGGATAAGGAATAGACATAAGTAAATCTTTTGCCACCGCTTCCGCGATAGGGAATACTTCTCCAGTAAGAGGGTGCTTCATTTCCTTGGAAACAGGGTCGATGTAACCCTTCTTTATAGCCACAGATAATGTCATAGCTGCTGGTGGAATCTGTTCCACAGTCACGCTCTCTGGTTCAGGGAAAATACCCGCATTCACAGCCGCTATTAAATTTAGATTCCCGTCACTTGTTTTTACCAAATTCTTGTCATTGTCAATAATATTCCTTTCGATAGCTTGAGCAAGAGTAATTTTTTTACTTGGTGAAATGGTAACAGTCGAAAGCGGGTCAACTATTTCACAAATAATGGCTTCCCTTAATGTCAAATGGCTACCAGTTTCGGGATGAATAATTTTGCCGGTAGCTTGGTCTAGTAAACCTTGTTCTAAAACTTCTACAATGGAAAGACTTTTCACCAAAGGAATAAGGATTTCATCCTGTCCTTCTCCATCCAACAACCCTCTTTTGAGTGCTTCTTTGATAGGAATAATATCACCGTGAAAAGGATCTTTAATTTCACCTGTATTGTCATCAATCAAGCCTTGTTCTATAGCCTTTTTAAGTGTTATTGGTTCATTGTTTTTATCTTTGAACACTTTAATAGATTCTAAAATTTTAGCAGTATCTTTATTTAAGAATCCTTTTTCGACGGCTTCTAAGGGAGTAATTACTCGTTTTCTTAGTTTTTGTAAGACAATTGGTTTACTTTCAACCATTTCAGTCTGAATGACACTCTGCGTAGGGACCTGGAGTTTATATTTAGGTGTTTGTGAAAGTTGTGACTGAGTCACGTGAATAATATCAGAATGACCAGTTTGTGAAAATGAAGGCTGTGCCGTTTTTACCGACTTTCTTGTATCGGCTAATATACTATTTTGAATAGACTCTACAGTTATAAAACCTTCTGAAACAGCAGCTCCTACTGAAATTGGTTTTGTGGACTGAGTAAATGTTACTATGTTTGAACCAGTAGCAGTTTTTAAGACATCAGGAGAAAGGCTCTTCTTATATTTTTCATATGTTAATGGATCTAGTAATCCTTTCTCATACGCTTCATCAATTGGTATTTTAGCTCCAGTAATGGGTTCAACAACATTTGTTGAGGAGATAACTATGGGCTCACTTGCAGTGTTAATAACTGTTACGGTACTAGTACTGCTTTGGATTTGAGAAGGATCATCACTTAGTGTAACGTATTTTTTGTAAGTATCTTCATCTATTAATCCTTTTTGAAGTGCAATTTCTATGGGTATTTTCTCATTGGTTTTAGGATCTATGATATACATGATAGAGGTGCGCGTCAATGTGGGCGTAGTAGTAACCTGAGTGAATGAAACAGTACTAGTCGTCGTAGTCTGATTTTCTTCTTGTTTAAGGGGGTCACTATCGGGAGATCTATCCCTAATGGACTCTTCATACTTTTTGTATGTTACTGGGTCTACAAGGCCCCTTTCATAAGCTACTTCCATAGGAACTTTCTCTCCTGTTTTTGGATCAAGAACCATAGTACTCTTAACAACCTGAATGATCTTGGACGCTCCAACTAATGGAGCTCCTAAAACTGTGATTAGACCGATTTTGGCTGCATCTATCAAATTTATCCGTTTACCAGATTTATCTTTATATTCCCCGGTTTTTCTATCTACAATACCCTTTTCTAAAGCTTGTTTGAGGCTAAGATGTTTACCAGTTTGTGGTTCTATAACTTTAACAGTATTTATTGGCACAACACCCCGATCAACGGCATCCAAAATGTTTTCAGAGACACCTGACGTGGTGGATATAACTAAAGCCGTAGATGGGTCATATATCACACCTGGGTGTACTTGCACAGGTTCTAAAACTGTTTGTTCGTCTGCAGAGTCATGATGCATGGCTTCATTTATTTCAGATACATCAATTTTATCAGGCATACCAGCAACTGAAGTGATTGTGATTACTTTTTGTGAAGACACGTTCGTAGAAATTTGTACGAATACTATTAATTTACGATCAATAGCTTCTTTCATAGTAAATGTACCAGTTGGGTGGTTATAACGGCCAATATTATCGATAATACGCATTTCTAAGGCATTTTGCAGGGATGATTCTTTTTTGGTTTTAGGATTAATAGCAACTGCGGAGTCAGGATTAATTATTTTAATGGAAAGCGCTTCTTTAAGATCCATAACCCTATCAGTTCCAGGTATAACAAAAATGCCAGTCACAGGATTGAAAAGATTTTGCGATATAGCTTCTCTAAGAGTCCACCCACCACGTGGAAGTTCAATAGTATTTTTTTTAATCGTTAGCGAGGTAACAGTAGGGTCTGTTACTATTGACGTTATGGTTTTTATTTCCTGAGTTATACCTTCACGTTGATGAGCTACTTTGTGAGTAACTACTTCGGGACTTTTGATAGTTTCTGGTTTACTTTCTCGTTGTAATTTACTTTCAGGGCTAGGTGGCAAATCAGGAATGAATGATTTTTTAGTAATTTTTAGTTCTACAACTTGACCAGGGACTAATTCTTTTCTGGTCGTTTCTGGAATACGAACAACACGAGGTTCATTTTTTTCTACCCCTAGCAATCCGTCATCTAAAGCTTGTTGGATTGGAAACACAGTTCCAGTGTTTGGATCTATGAATGTTTGGGTACTTTCATCTATAAGACCCCGTCGAACAGCTTCTGTGAAAGAAAGGATTGCTTCGGATCTTTGAGATGCACTGGTATTCGTAACCGTGACGTATCGTTTTACTGTTTTAGTTACTGTTTGTAAGGTAAGAGTAATGTTAAGAAGTGAATTTAACAATGCCGCGCCTTCAGGCGTTATCATATTGATTTCTACTGCTTTGTTAAACGGAATAGGTTTCTTAGTTGTTGAATCGAGTAAATGTCCCGTTTTTGGATCAAGAATATTTTTGAAAACTGCATCTAACACATTAAGTTCTTTTCCATTTTCATAAACGCCTATCTTACGATTAAACATTTCTAAAACTTCCGGACGGACTATTGACACTTTTGTACAGTCTTCTATGAATACAAAGTCTCCACTTTCGGATTGAAGGAAAGTCTCGCCGTTAACGTATTTAAGGTAGCCTTTTTTCGAAGTTGAGTTAAAAGAAATAAACTCGCCTGTTTTTGGGTCTCTGAAACCGTCAATATTGAATATTGATCTTTGAGAAACTGATGTGATAAGTCCTCGATCGACCGCTTCAGGAATCGTACAAATTTCACCGGTTAAGTTATCACGGAATTTATTGTCATGCAAAATTATCTTAGCTGCTAAGGCTTCAGATAAGGTAAGGAGCTGCCCGGATGTAGTATCAGTAATACATTTTATGTTGTCACTATCAAGAACCCCAGTGGAAATCGCTTCTAAAATACTTAAAGGTATCCTATGAGTCGGTGATAAGATTTTACCGTCGTTGGTCATCATGTTGTTATCACAAACGTCCTTGAGAGTCATAGGTTTACAAATAAAACGTTTATTTGCCGCATCTTTAAAAGAAAGTTTTTCTTTTGTAATATTATGTACGTATTTGGAATGAACGGTGTTAATAATATTTTTCTCTATCGCTTCAGCAAGCGTTATCTTTCTGTCATTTTTAGGATCAACAATTTCCCTAACATGAGGATTTATAAGTTCGTTTTTAATGGCAACATCAAGTTGGAACCTGTCACCCGAATTCCTGTCCAAAATCCAACCACTGTTATCGACCAAATCTTGACTAATCGCGTCGGATAAGGACAAGGCACTCGATTTTATTTTGATAATCTCGTTGTATATGAGGTATCCTCTTTGATAGGCTTCAGCGATTGTAATATAGCTTCCATTGGGTAATCTGTATAGACCTCTTTGTAGATCGACTTGCCCACAGTTTAGTGCATCAGATATACTCATTCCTTGTGTGCTAGGCATTTCAGATTCAACAGTTACCTTTATCCTTTTTTCCGCCGGATCTGTTAGTCCTTGTTCGGCGTCGTAAAGTTCTCTCTGTATTGCTTCTAGTAACGTGACTTCGTTTCCGTCTTCTGTCATACCACAAGGTCCTGTGAGTCGTGCAGCTAGTTTCGGATCAATAAGACCTTTTTCTGCTGCTTGTTCGATTGTCATTGTTTGTCTTGTTTCAGGGGAAGATATTAATCTTCCTGTTCTCACGTCTAATATTCTCATGCTGATAGCTTGACCGACTGTCAAAATTTCTTTAGTTACAGGGTGGACAATACCTCGTGACTCTATAATATTGGGGCCTTCGTACATTTTGAACACCCGTTTGAGATTTCTAAGGTCAGGTCTGTCATCGTCAGTTATGACTGTTTTGCTTGTATATTTAGGCGAGCTCAATTTACCATTGGCCATTGACTTGACGGGTGTACCGTCCAGCTCTGTCGTATGTGACGTCCTGACATATCTGTTGTAATCGAGGAGTATGCATTAATAACTTTGTAAAAGAAGTAATTGGCTGTAGGATATGGGTTAGAATTTTGCGGATTCTAGCGGTTTATAAATAGGCTACCCTACTTAAGCGAGGTTTAGACTAGCAATAAAACTTGCAGACGTTGACTTCCGCAAGCTGTTACCACTGTGTAAACAGGCATGGCTAGCTAAATTCTGTTAATGTTGCAGCTTGTGGAACGTGCTCCCTCAAGAAAATGCAGGAAGAACTTGCTAGTCTAAACCTCTTTGAATGACACAAGATATATAGCCAATGGTGTAGCATATGACTTACTTTTCGGAGGTAATGTGCGTGACCGTGTGCTCCGTGGTGGCCAGGTCCTGCATGTTGAACTCCTGGCGGAATGAGCGAGCGGAGCGCGGCGCCATCGACTCCACGAGACGCTGAAAAAAAGGAAAAATATTGTTAACCTTTTTGACAAACAATAATGTTCAACTAACTATTTGATGCTGTTATATTTTACATTATACAAAGAAGTAGGAAATTGATAGTTTCTATGTGGATAAGTTACTAACTCTGTGCTAATAGCAAACTTTTTACAAGGATAAGTATTTCAATATTGTTAACGGGACCATCCAGCCAAAATCGTTGTGGTGTATAATATCTGATAAAGTTAAATCTCAAACAACGATAGCAAAAAGAAATCGAAATGCAATGCGCACGCTTCGCTGCGGAAAAGTTATACGATGCGTCAAATTGGAAATATCATGAAAATTTCTAAACACACATAATTAGTTTTTTACTAGTTATTAGAGAAAGAACACGTCAAAATATACGTCAAACTGTTTATCCTAGCACACTGGAACCGGAAACTTCCAGTGTTAGGAAACCTATTGTTCACATAAAAAGTATTTTTGGCAAAATACCACTACGCCACAAAGAATACATAACTAACGCTCGGAAATTAAATTGATGGATTGTATTTATTTACAAACAAGTTAACCAGACTCCGCTCTTAAGAAAACCAAAAGTATGATAAGATTGAGATTATTTAATCAATGTTGATCAATATTACTTTCCCTAGCTATCTCTTTTGCACTTATTGAACAAATTGTATGTGTGAAAGGGATTTTCATGAAGCCTATTACGCTTGCATAATAATGAAGCAATGTGCTTATGTCTAATACGATTATGCACTGTTTACGAACTTAGTGCTTCACTCAAGGTAATTTGCGAACTTAAGCAACTGTATAAAAAAAAAGTTTGACTGCGGAGGATCTCACAATACACATCTCTCATCATGTGATAAAACTGACTGTAGATTTCAAAAGTGTTTGCTAAGTGCCTGTACTGAAATAAAACACCATCTAAAGCCTTGTACAGACTTGTATCATTTTTGCGTGTCAGATCACCGTATCTTTATCATACGTCGTCTCTTCGATACAGTATTACTCCGACGCACGCCCAACCAAACTAGCGATGTATGATAAAGATACGGTGATCTGACACGCAAAAATGATACAAGTGTGGATCCAGCTTAAGCGCGAGATTTATCTACTAAAATATGCATGACGCGATGGTACGTTGCGGTGTGTGATACTTCCAATTTGTGTAGGACTAATAAATAAATATTTGACAACATCACATACATTGCTCCGATGCCAAAGTAAGTTATGGAAATCAGAGACAACGGTGGTATCACAAACACCCACACCTGAGCCAATATAGAAAAGTCCGTTTTCTAAATTGACCCAACCGGGGACCTCAGAGATGGCGACACCTTTAAAACCGGTGTACAAAACCACTCAACCACGGAGGTCGTCAAATTCAAATTAAAAGTCAGCATTGTTACCCAAATATTGACAAGACCTGTCTTACATACTAAAGAGCGTGCCATATATTCGGTTCAAGCACGCACTTTTCAGCTGTATTAATGTTCAAATGTCTGATGGTTACGAGAATTCGTAATTCGTTTGACAAATTCTAAATTTTAGTTAGAAAACATAAAAGAATTGGCGTAGCTTTAAAAAGTTTAAACACTTTTTAAAACTTTTCTTGTTCACAACAAACTCTTAGAAATATAGCATAAATATTGATTGTAAAGATTGTTTAAGTATGCTTTTATTCTCCCCTTTCAAACAGAACTCTATATTATCACGGATCTGAAAAAAAGACGGACGTAATATCACACTAAAAAGAAGTGAACCTTGCAAGGTCCTACAATTTCGTTTGTTGTACACTCACACAAATACACCTGGAAAGATAGGACCGGTGTATTTGTTTGAGTGTAGGCCATTGTACAACATACCAAATTGCAGGACCTTGCATGCTTCACTTCTTTTTAGTGTGATATTACCGTCTGTCCGTCTTTTTTTCAGGTCCGTGCATATTATGTATAAGTATCTGTAACTCCGGCGTATAGTGTGACGAATACGACAAAAAACCCTTCGTAGCATAATGTACAATTCGAAAATGTGCACCTCTTGCAAAATGTACGATACGTCACGTCAAATGTACAATTCACTAAATATTAGATACCCAAAAAAATCCCTACAAAGAATGAATGTCATTGTTGACATTTCGATATAGAAAAACTCTTTCTCGAGTTCGTTATGCTACAGACGAAGTTATATAACAAACACACGACTAAAATGCCGGTCTTGTTTTCTGGTTCCATAAGTTATTCAAAAATGTCAACAAATTAAATGTTTAACGTATTTTTCGGTCAATATCAAAAACATTGACTGTATTAAAAGATACGATAACTGATTTGGTTTTTAGCCTGACATTTTGCCTTGATTAGAGCTTTGATCAGTTTATGAAAGGGGAGTGACAACAATTTTAAAACTATAGCTACGACATTATGGGTTCCTATTACCTACCTATCTTAAATCGACAAAATATCCTATAGATTTCAAATCCATAAAGTCTCTCTCGATGACTCGAAAGAGGATGTTGAGGAAAAAAATTTTTTGAGAAATTAGATGAATAGCCCATTTAAATATTAAATTATAAACTTAAGTTTGAAATGATTTTAAATCTAATAAACTAGAGCTCAAGATTTTATTTGAACCTATGACTATGTCAAGTTTATATCTCCACTAATAAATAATATTGATTATGATGACAATTCAATGAAAAAGACATTAGTATAATTTTAAAATACCAACCCGGCACTCGTACGCGAAATCGTACTCGTACTCCTCCATCTTAACACTTCACTAGTCTCTAACACTACACTAAAACTGTCATTTGTTTCGTACACTAAAACACTGTCATATTTCACATAATAGCCATTCACTTAAGTCTAAATGAGAAGTTAAGACACATTTTGTAACAGTACCTAAGAGAATAAAAAAATAATAATTGAAGTTAAAAAAAAACAAAAGAGCAAAGAAAGTAAATGTCTAGTAAAAAAAACTTATTAACGTAAGAAAGAGGATGAAACAGTTTGAAATAAAACAACTAGCCGCATAGAACACTGGCTGAAAACTGAATGAAAGCCAAGAAAACCGTAAATCGTAAAAAAAATACTAGTTTCTAAATTTAAATCATTTCGTAATGGTTACGGACGCGTCTAGCCGGTGCGTTTTGATTGTTCGAATGTTACTCTAATTACGTTAGTTTGGTTAATAGTACAGTTAACATCGTGTACTGAACAGCTGTTTCAGAGGTAGAAGTAGGTTTGAGGTTATGAAAAGTGACTGGCTGATTCGATACTACAGAATTGTAGGGCAATGCGCGCGCATCCCGAGATGCGCGTGGCGAGAGTCGCAGTCTGGCTGGTCTGACATGATACTTCGCCACCTCGACAGACTAGTAGTCGATAATTCATTTTATAAATTGTTATGCAATTTAACGAGTTCCACAGCATCCGGTGAAGAAATGTCTCTACACGTGTTTTGGTGGGTAGGTAGGTAGGTTTATGTTAATTAGGAAGAAGACGTCAGAAATGCTTTAATTAAAGAGTGCATAGTAATTATAGCTCATTCGTAAATGTTAATAAAAATGTAAGTATGAGTTATCAGGCCTTGAACCTAGGGTTAAAGTTGGTTTGCTATTAGAATATAAAATTTTGTAAAAGTTCATTTCAGGTAATATTTTAAAGCGAGAAATAACTGTTTTTCATAATACTCATTCAAAGCGAACCACTTTGAATTTCATTATCAAATTATGCGCTTGAGTATATTTCTATCAGCAGTAACTTTTATGTTCGATCTTAAAGTGGTTAGTTGCTAAACATTTATGATGTCATGCACGCCACATCATGGCGTTATAAATATACTAGGGCCATGGCTTAGCAAAACATTGTATATTCAAGCCTAAATATTTCATGTGGCTTTGTCGTAAGTAATGTACTTACGTAATAAATGTTAGACAACACTCGTAATTTTGCTTTTTGACTACTGTTTATCACGAAATGAAATTAAGCATTCAAATAGAACTCTCTCTCACATATCATTTTATTATATTACAAATAGGTATATTCGACGACCTGAGTGGTGCAGTGGTCAACATGCCAGTGTACCACGCAAGAGGTCCCGGGTTCGATTCCCGGCCGGGCAGAAATTGAAATGATGAATTTTAATGTCTGTGACGGGTTGGGTGTTACTATGTATAATAAGTATTTAAAAAAATATATAAGTAGTATATCAGTTATCTAGCACCCATATTACAAGCTTTGCTTGGGGCTAGATGGCGCAGCGTGAAATTTAAAAAAAAAATAGTTAAAAAGGCTAAAGAGAAGTCAATTATTAGCAAAAAAACCACCCATTATCGAATACGTAGTAATGTAAACAAGGTGCTTAAAGTGGCTCCTTGCGAGACACAAATATTTATTTAGTATTAGATGCGTGAACACTACTTGTGAGGATAAATGTGTTTATACGGCACGTGTCTTTTATTATTATGTACAGTTAATTTTATGAATATTATAAAGTAAAGGAATTCATCTGTTTTCCAAATTATTTGTTACAGATAAGTAATGTTGTGAGTTGACTTTTTCTTTACAACTTTGCATATAAGTACTGAATTGCATTTTTATGGAATAAAATATGAACACAATGTATGAAAATATTGTCCAATGCTTTAGACAGTTCAAAACGTACAATAGATTAATTTACTGTAGGTACAAAATTACGAGGACCTCGATGGTGCAGTGGTTTGCCCAGCGATTGCGGAGGTTAAGCAACTTTCTCAAGAGTCGGTCACGGGATGGGTGACCAAAAATTTATTATCACGAGCTCCTCCGTATTTCGGAAGGCACGTTAAGCTGTTGGTCCCGGGTATATTTGCAGTTGTTAACACCCACCAATCCACATTGGGCTCGAGTGGTGGGTTATACAACATGATACAAAAACACCCCTAATGCCGAATATGGTATATGGGGACCATCAAACTGAACAACTTTTACTATGGGAAAAAAATCAGCTGTTTCATACATTTTGATATTTTTAATTTTAATTTTTGTATGAAACAGCTGATTTTTTTTTCGCGATTTCAGAGTTGGTCCCATAGTAAAAGTTGATCAGTTTGACGGTCTTCTATGTACCATGTTCGGCATTAGGGGTACTTTTGTAACATGTTGTATTTAGCCCATCCCCCTTATCCACTCATAAGCTGATGGTCAGGTACATATATATATATATATCGTACGTCTTCTTAATGCCAGGATTATTTTGAAGTAATTTAGCCAAATTAACTTATTTTTATCCTATTTCATTTTATTACTATTTAGATATTATTTACTAGGTGAAGATCTAACAATGTTAATTTAATTTAAGTGAAATTCCACTTAACTCGTCATCTTGTTTTTCTTTTGTAATGTATGATGCGCTTTATTAAAAATAACTTCTAGGTCAATGGGAGACGTCGACCTAAAATCGTTTAATTTTGGCTACAATGCGATTTCGAAATAAAGATTAACCGATTTTTTCAAACAAATTTCCCAATTAAATACCCGAGATTAAGGTTAATGGAGATAGATATGCCGTATAAATTTATTTATACCTATATTTAAAAAAATAGCCGCAATGCGAATGCTAAAGTACCTATATGGTTTTATTAATGTTTTGTAAGATTAACTTCCTACCGGAAAAGGCTTTAAGCTAGATACAGAAATACACAGATAAGCCATTTAAAACAGCGAACTAGAAATTCAACACGTAACCAAACATTAACCTCGTCTGGTTACGGAAAAAGATATTAAAGCCAAATGAGGTAACACAAATGATGCTGATGACCTTGGTTTTGAAATTACGACCTTGACAACGAAACTAGCAATTGCCTTAACTACATGCGAAGCATTTTACAGTGAAGTGCATTTGGCCTTCAATGACCTTAAACGTGAAATAATTAATCAATGCAGTGATGATTATAAGGTTCTTAATATCATTACATTAACTTTAAATTTTATATAACTATCATTACCAGATGATTAAATACACAAACCAAAACCAACTAGCACCGTACTACAAACTACACCCAATAATTTAAACACTTACAAAATGCAAGAGAAAACAGAAGTAGTCCATTTGATGAAGCGTCAGAGAGTTTGGATAGCATCATAAACCGAACCGTTCGATCGATAGAAAGGAGCTAATGTCATATGTAAATGTTAGTAAAAATAGCTCTGGCTTCGTATTATAATGCGAGCACGATGCCAAATAACATTTTCACTTCAGTCGAGTACTCAATCGTTTTAAATTTTCATAATGCATTCATACATTTTCATCGTTATCACTTAATCTTGATTTTAAGTTGAAAGAGAAATTCGCTGTTGAGAAAGACAATTTGTCGAAAAAGGCCAGAAAATAAACTGAGCTGAATTTCATTATTGTAAAGATTCTAGGTAGTGTAATATTAACAGTTAAAGGAAGTTGATCTGTTCAGTCTTTGCTAGGTAATTTTAGACTGGGATAAGGAGTAGACATTTTGTATAGCAAAATAAAGAACAACAGTTATAAAAGCATCGCCTAAACTTCAAAAGGGATAAGAAAATAAGATTATTGTTACTCTATGCAGGAATCATAACAATCGATATCAACACGATCCGACGTAAAAGAAGAAGGAAGTGAAAGAATATCAAAGAGCATAAAAGACAACTACTGAAACCGTTCTCAATTAAGGATAAGAAAAGGATTGTAGAAAAGATACCACTGAATACACATTCAACGACACGCGAAGTGAGGTGTTGAATTAATCAAGGTGACTTACTAACTACTATATGTATATAGTAACATAAGGGGACAGACACGCACTGAAATAGGCACGAGAGGTGACCTAAAAACTAAAGTAGAGCAAAACTAACTCACTGATAACAGGTAGGGTTAGTTTTATGACTGTGAAGAACTGGCCACGCTAATCGATTAGTTTTAAAGAAACTGGCAACGAAAACTGAGATATTAAGATTAGGTATTCGTATTTTGTCTAGTATGCACTGGTCCATTCTCAATAATCCTGGGGATTGCCAAACCAAAAAGGGGCATAAGTATGTGTTTGGTAGCAAGTAGTTACTCAGCTAAATATTTGAAGAATAGATTACATTAATCTGTAAGTAAATGTAGTGGGATTTTTTGAACCATATCATGCCAAAATCCCAAAAAATAAAGAATTATAACAGTGAATATTTTTTAAAATTAGACATTGGTTCACGAAAGCAGGAAAAACGAAGACAAATCAAAATAAAATTAAGAACCAAGAGGCGTTACAGATGACGAACAATTAAGTAGGTTTTGAATTTTGATACCATAGACGGCAAAAAGTGATCTAGCCTCGTAACAATGTTGTAGCAAAAAATTTCCGACTTCCTACATTTCAGAATCGCTTAGTTTTGAAGTGACGTCATTGCGGGGGTTGTCCGTATACAATGCCCAAGGTTTTGGTGTATAAACAAGATTTAAGATAGACAATTTCCATTATTCATTTAGAGTCAAAGTTGTAGAACTTTGCGTTGAGTCTCTTCAGTAAGTAACCATAATTTGTACGATAAAATAAAACTACAGGACTCTATCTTTCAGATTGTGTTGTGTTGATAATTTCACAATCACATTTCATTGAGAGACCTTGTAAAGTTGACGACCAAACAATGAATAATTACTTTGGCTTGTGTTTAAAATAAAACAAAGATTTGTTTTCGTTGAAATCGTTACTATTAACATATGGGTTGTAAGTTTACTATCATTCATAAAAATAGGTCTTCATAAACTGTTACATTTTTTGCGGCAATGTCTGATGCCGGATATTGGGTTAAGGTTAATTTTGGTAATGGAAGAAAGTGAGGTATATCACATGTAAAACAATGATAAAGTAAATTCACGAACAATTCGATAACCTATAGTCGTAAAGATTAAAAAAAAGCGATTCAAATGTTAAGGTATTGAAGTTAGATTTAGATAAAACGGTCGTAAAAAGATCTAAAAACTCTTTGTACACAAACACAAATCCTAAACCTTTTTTGAACACAAAAACAAAACACTGTCACACAACACTCGTACGAAATAATTTCGATTCGAATTCGTTCGAATTTGTCACCGCGCAGCGAGCGTCGATCGCCAATCGTCGTTCACGCGCTACTAAAAATCTATCCAACCAACAAAACAACTCGGATCAGCGACGTATCAAATCGTCCGCTATCTATCCGCGATAGACGATTAAACTGCAAGTTTCGATGACGTAATCCAGTATAATTTTCTCAGGGCTGATTTTTCAATGCCTGATAAATATTATTCGTTAGATAACGTATTATACTGCCATAATGAAAATGTTTGTTTTGTTTGTTTGTTTGTCAAATATTTTGAATGACTTTTATTTTAATTGGGTAATAATTTAACTGACTGATATTCTGTTATAGGAAGATTAAAAAATCAGTCCTTAGACAATTAAAAAATTCACTATTTTCAAATAAAGTAACTGTGTTTATAAGTTAACGATTGGCATTTGTTTTTAACCGACTTCAAAAAAAGGAGGAGGTTCTATGTTCATCTGTTTATTTGCTTTTCTGTCAGTATTTGTTTGTTGTCATAGCCACATAATATATAATAATACTAACGTTGATAGCTTAGCAAAACGGATTTTACTGTCCATTAGCTTTCCATTTAGCTGATCAAAATAAAATAATATTAATTTTTTGGTTACTCAATTTTTCATTCGAGTATTTTACTTACAACTGCACTCTTATCGCTCATTCGCATAGTTTGAAAACATTGGGTTTTATTTTTATCAATGTTTGAAATTTTATCGAAGTTGGCCAATCTTTAGGTCAACAATGACATTCATGGTCAAGACTGTGTATAGAAATAATGCAAAAATAAATTATCAGTATTAATTTTATTATGTTTTATCTTACAGTTTGTTAAGTAACATTTGCTTACGCTTTATTTATCAATAGACGTTACAATTTGGTATTTTATCAACGTGCTCTGAAATGCAAACAGACTAATTTGCATTTTTAGCCACGGAAATGACATTCCTAAAATGGTCCTTGTAATGTCCTTGTTATATCTTTCATTTGTTAATGATATATTTTTTAAAATGTTCTTAATACAATAAAAAAATCAAAAAAACCTCTAATATGACGGAAATAATAAAAATATCGTCAAAAGATTCTGAGAAGCACCTTCGTCGTATGTCGGTTCCATAAAACATTTTTAGAATCAAATACATATTTGGAAAACAAAAGACATCCAAACATAGATTGATTATGTTTGGGGAATTGTCAAGGACTTAGAAATTACTTCTAAGCATTTATTGTATAAAAAATTATGAATGCCAAAGAGCCGTATCGCCAATAACTTAGAAAATTACATTTAGACTCTTTTCAAAATAAACTCTTTGCGAAATAACTCGAGTAGAACATGAGAAAACCTCAAAGTTAGGCTTTTGTTTGCGCACAATTTATTTATTTTTAACTGCTAATATTAGAAAAAATCGACTCACCCGTATTTTTAGTATTTTTTCTAATTAGCATTGTGAATGCGAAAAATCTAAATTTAATAATGGTACTTTTAACTTAAAAAAATGAGCATTACGTTAAGTTTCAAGCACGCTATAGTGTCACGTAAGTCATCGGGACCTTGACATCATGACCAGTGTCGTTAACGTGACGTCACCCTTAGACTATTAATAATTTTGTTATTTGACTTATTTCCTCCACACGTACGATACAATCTTTGCATCGAAATCACTTTTGAAGGTTACTTTGCTCGAACTTGAAATTGGCAAAACGGCGAACTTAATTATGGAACGGAAGATAATACTTATTTTTTCCCATTTATTTCAGTGAGAATAAGACATATATTTATTTAATTTTCAATTATTTATTCATAAAATGAACCAGACAAAACACTGGCGATAATTAATATAAATAAACAGGATAGCGGACACATTTGAAATGTCAGGAAAAACGTAAAAATATTTAGTGCATTTGCTATGTTTTTTTTATTCATAAGAATATATACAAGTACAAACGTTATCATAAAGTGTATTTCCAAAATAAGATGACGGTATCGTAGTCTTATAAACCACAGACCATACAACAAACAGTGTAAAAACAAATCGATAATTAACATTACAATTAACAAAACAAAAACCAGTTTTTCTATCTAAGTAACTATGACTTTTTATTTGCATTTGAGAACGTGTAGGCACAAATAAATTTTCTCTAAATAAAATAAAGAAGGATAAATTTTCTTTACAGCGACTTCTAAAGCCATTAACTTCTCCATATCTGCTTGGTTTGATATTCTGCCAGCGTATGACGTTAACGTAAGGCCAGCAATCAAATCAACATAGGGCAATGACCGACTGCCAAAAGCGTCGGAATCGTCTAAACTAGATAAAACAGTGCTTTAAATTCGGATTTCATTGCTTAGTATTAACTTAAAATGTAGTTTAAGAACTGCCCCCCTACTCTCGACGGGATCGAGTTCACATCAGGTCGAACTCTCGATGGGATCGAGTTCACATTAGGATCGAACTCTCGTTAGGATCGTGTTCACATCAGGATCGAATAAATGTCAAATATCTGTTATTTTGGTACATTGAAACGGTTTCCATAGTATCCTTTTTGACGTTTAGGCACTCGATTCCAACTCGATCCCCTGGTTAACTCATAGACTTATTTATATTAGCGTAAAGTATAATAAGTTTATGGGTTAACTGCTACAACGTATAGGACGTCGAGTCATTATTATAAGTGCAAAATAAAACTATAATAGATTTCTATCCATAGGTTAATTAAAACCAAGTTTTATTTAATCTTCGACCAAAACTTTATGAATTTCTGGATAAGTAGGTAATTAAATAGGTACTTCGAGTAATTCGGAGTCCTCATTAGGGACAAAAATCTTGTGATTTTAATGCAACTTTCAGTGGTCATGGAGTAAAATATTAAATAATAAAAAAGAAATATGTTTAATTTTAATGTTTATAGCTTCAAAAACTTGGTGAACGTGACTAATCCTTTGGTCATCCATATACATGTTGAATTGTTATTGATGACGTAAGTACCAAGTGGCCGTTAAACATTGCCTACAGGGGTTACGAATAAGTTTCAATAATATTACTATTAATGTAACATCGATTTATAACATATCTCTAACATCCTAGGGTGCTTGTTTCACACTGTATAAGTAAGTAAGTAGTTTACTTAGAACTTACTTTTATTTTAACAAACAGGCGCTAAGACGGATCTCTCTCACGCTAAATCATGCGTGACGGCAGATTCAAAAGACGATTGTTTAGAAATCGCTTACGATTTAACACACCAATTGACGACCTCCGTAGTCGAGTGGCTATGTACACCGGTTTTCAAGGTGTCGCCATCTCTGAGGTCCCGGATTCGATCCCCGATTGGGTCAATTTAGAAAACGAACTTTTTTATATTGGCTCAGGTCTGGGTGTTTGTGATACCACCGTTGTCTCTGATTTCCATAACACAACACGCTTTAGCTACTTACTTTGGAATCGGAGCAATGTATGTGATGTTGTCAAATATTTATTATTTATTAACAATATTCGCACATGATTTTTCTAATCTGCGTCAGCTTGCATGGCGCAGTGTGTGATCCGCGTTAGTTAGTACTTAGTTTGAAATAGAGAGAGAGAGAAAAGTATAGTATCCCACAGCTTTGAAATAGAGAAATAAATAAAAGTATAGTATCCCACAGCTTTGAAATAGAGAAAGAAATAAAAGTATAGTATCCCACAGCTTTGAAATAGAGAGAGAAATAAAAGTATAGTATCCCACAGCTTTGAAATAGAGAGAGAAATAAAAGTATAGTATCCCACAGCTTTGAAATAGAGAGAAATAAAAGTATAGTATCCCATAGTCTCTATGGATTACTATACTTAGTGTGTTTACTATGGGTCCAACTTTGAAATCGCGAAAAAAAATCAGCTGTTTCATACAAAAAATAATTACAAAAATATCAAAATGTATGAAACAGCTGATTTTTTTTCGCGATTTCAGGTCCCATAGTAAAAGTTATTCAGTTTGATGGTCCCTATCTACCATATTCGGCATTAGGGGTATTTTTGTAACACGTTATAGTGCAAGAATGTTTTATTTAAAGCAAACATTTTCCATAAACAGCCAGACAGAAGGACATGACGGGGTATCAGCAATTTGTGCGGCCAATTCATTCATTTAATTTTTTTGCAGTCTGCGAGTCGATGACTCCGATCCGCTAGGATGCTTGGCACGTACCGAATGTGTTGGAAAATACCTATTTCGAATAAAGCTGATAAAGAATTTTATAAAATAATATTGTTTATCTATGGCTACTTCAACATACAGAGCTAATGTACGCGCTGTAATCCGTAAAAAGTATTTTATTTCTAATGAACTGTACGCGCGAAAGTCTTAGAAATGTATATATGTAGCTAGCTTTGTCAAACGGTATGGAGAGAATGTTTTATTATTTTTACCAAAGAAAGTTCGAGATAAAGTGCACTAAAACGTACCTGCCTAGTTAACTAAAAAGTAACCTGTTTATTATAAGCACTTTGAAATTGTCGAAGTGTCTCTTGCTTTTGCTTGCAATCAAGAAAGCTCTACATTTGGCTCGAAGTAGTAAAATACACATATATCATATGTCTATATATACTTTTATATGCTGTAATAGTTTGCAATAAGTAAAGTCTTTAAAAGCAATTAATTATCCGGTTCTGATTAAGTGCTGGAGAGCTCTCAAGATACTCTATCACTGCGATACAAAACAGACATCTTTTGTTCAAAGGGGTGTACACACGACGGCACATCAGACAATACATGTTGACCTGAGATCGTCTTTATACCCTACATAATAAAGCTATTTTCGCAGTTTAACTGTATAACCTGACGTGCTGTCGCGTGTACTCAAATACTACTTTAGTCTATCTATTACTCAGTTTATTTTATATGCTAGCCAGTGGCCAGAATACTTTTAGTGCAATGCATTTCAATTAACAGTGAAAATTACACGTGTAAATCATAAAGTATTTTCGAAATATAGAATTAAAGATTTATAAATATTTATCTCTGTTAAGTTTAGAGTATACACGGGTATTTTTAAGTACATCTAAACTAGTGGCACCGTGAGCTGTAGAGCTCACGTTTGTGCGTTAAGCAGTAGCTCAAGTTGTAAGCTTTAGCTCGTCAGCTATATGAAAAGGAAAGTCAAGCCCACAACCAAGGTGTACACCCAGGGAGGGTACTCTAAGCTTTTAAAGTAATATTGTGATAGAGACAGAGCTATACATTGCGTATAGCGCCATCTCACTTATGATATTACTTTGATGTTACTTTTGATAGTCAGAGTAAGGGGGCAGGTCCCTCACCTCGGTCACTCTCTTTATTGTATTTTTATTCAATTTGTAATTGTAAATGAGCTGCGTAATTGTAATTTTTATTAAACTTGTAACAGAGCAATATTCCTAAAAAATATTACTTCAAAATTTTATTTAAAGCCCAATAACACCCAACACGGAACAAGTCCATTACGCTAATGTGCATAAATAACTAAAATAACCGCCCACAGCGAGCATAAACAAATTGTAAACACGGCGATTCTGTGTCGCAAAAAATGCATAATCTTGTAGACACGACTTGTGTGCTCTTATGATCTTATTATGTTATAATAACATTGTTAGACAAAAATTCTTATGAAATATTTAGAACTTTTTAGAACTTAAAAAATTGAATCTTTATAAAAATCTTTTATGAATAAAATATAACGTCTCTAGACATTTTTTATTTTTATACATTAGTATTGAATGATGATATATATTGACGCCTTACATTGGTGTCGCCATCTCAGAGGTCCCGGGTTCGATCCCCGGCTGGGTCAATTTAGAAAACGAACTTTTCTATATAGGCTCACGTCTGGGTGTTTGTCCACCGTTGTCTCTGATTTCCATAACACAAGTGCTTTAGCTACTTACTTTGAGATCAGAGAAATGTTTGTGATGTTGTCTAATATTTATTTATTATATTTGAATGTTTTGCAATTTTACCACTATAATTTTCACTAAATGGTAAGCCAGAGAATAAAGAAAAAATTGTCTGTGGTAAGCAGTAAGCTGCTATTAATTTTAACAAACTTTAAATATGTATGGGTTTGGGAAAGCAATTTTAATTTAGTAAGGTATTTAATCCATAACCACCCTACAAATTGCTTCTTACGAGTCATAATATAAGGTCGGAAAAGTTCGCGGCCATTTGAAGCATGAATTTAGCGTGTTATATTTCTGGCAATACTAAACTTAGGCGGGAATGTAATATATTGTTTAATAGTTGACTTTCTGGTTATAGCGGTAAAATTAAAACAAATTGATATTTTTATATTTTTGATAATTTTTATTAGATTACCTTTTGCAATTTTTTTTCGATAAGTGTTCAGACCCTTAACGAAAAAATATGAATGCTGCTAGTGCTCAAAAAATAGTTTGTAATGTTTATGGAGAAGATGTTTTGCCGAATACAACTGCAAAAAAATAGACCAGCATATTCAGGTTTTGTTGTTTGATGATAAAGATGTTTCTCGCTGTTGTATTTTTATTATTTTTAGTATTACAAATAGGCCGCGAACTTTTCCGACACAAGTAAGTTGTATTTATCCTAACCTTTTCAAAAATCCATCTGTATACTTTGGACAAAATACATGATAGAATTATAAAACCCGTACTATTTGCTCTTCCATATAAGTTTAAGACTTAAGACCTTCGCCCACACTTGCCATATACGTATCGCTTGTAGGCAGAAGATAAGACAAACTGTGAGAAGTAATTGGGAATAGATCTATAAGGCATTAATATGTACTGTATACAGGGTGTCCCAAAACTTTGCCACACGGAAGGAAAGTATCTTAAATATTTAAGGTAGGAAATTTTACTAAAAGAAGACTTCATTTTGATTGTAAACATAATCGGAACTGCATTCAAAGATTTTCAAAAATTCGCGTGGCTTAACTAGGAATCGCACCTACCAAAAATGAATAAAATCTCTTATTTTTACGATACAGCTCGAAAGGGTTACTCATAAGGATTATTTTTATTTCTTGAGTAACTCAGCATCTTAAACAAAAGGAAGACTATGTTTGACATTTAGTAAATATTGTATCAACTTGTATCGTATCGTATGCGATTTAAAAAAATCTATGAATACAGTTCCAATTATTTTTAAAAACAAAATAGAGTCTTCTTCCAGTAAAATTTAAGGTACTTTCCCTCGTGTGGCAAAGATTTGGGACACCCTGTATATTTATATAATCTTTATTAATAGTACTTTTAGCTCTAATGAACTGACGGACTGGTGCTAATGTTTATGCAGAGTCGGGCACACTTAGCATAGAAAAAAGTAATCAACGTAGAAAAAAATATTCTAAGAATAGCAAGAAATAAACTAACTTACGGCGCTTAAACTATTTACAGAAGATAACTATTATGATTTTAACAAAGTTTAACTTCGTTTCGTTGCGGAACTCATTTAAAAACTTTCTACGAGTTCTCATCCGAGTTCGTCTTATTTCATGCTTTACAAAATTTCAATTTCACGGCGTTTATATTTTCTAGCTACTTAGGTACGTAATAAGAATAAAAAAAACTGTAGGAACTTGATAAATACTTCATAATATACTTCCGATCATCATATATTTACTACGATTATTTGGACGATGACCAGAATCAGCGAAAATTCACACTAGATTTTTTAAATTTTATTTTGCATTTTCTTATGAATGAATTTTTCTGATTCAAGATATTAGTTTGCGCAGTATAACAAACAATGCTAATATATATCGCAATCGATAGCGGATTTCAACGCGTAAATTTGTGCTAAGTGGTTATCGAATTCAAACACAAAATGCACAATGTTATTACTCGCCATAAGATCTCAATGATAAGACCCGTATTCTCAATTAGTAACAAATGATGTGACACTAAGCGACTGGCAAGACAAAAGAAGTATAACATAATAGATAAAACGTATTTGTACTATTTACCCCTAAAAACGGACAATATGAACAGTGCATGGCTAGCGTTCTTTTAAAAGGAATGAATGTCCAACATACGTAAAAAACATAAATGTGTATCAATTAAGGACCAGGGTTAAGTGCTAAGTTGATGTGACACTTGGCGACACGCAAATGTAAACAAGTGTTAGTGTTACCTACCTATCCATTCAGTGGTTCTCCTTTGATGAATTTATTTCCATAGCCAGTGGCCCCTACCAAGGATCGTGACTTAACTGGGTGACATCATTGCATGGATTTAGACGTGTCAAGAGTAAGGTAAGCGAGAGACTTATACCTAATCAAATATAGAGGTATTTTATTTTTATTATTATTATTATTATAAGAACTACATGAATAGCTTTAAATCTTAAAATTGTACAGTACAAACTTAAGTTATATAAACTTTTTTTACCGTGTAGCGGTGCAGCCGACATTCGTTGTGTGTATGCAAAAGGAAGTTTACTTATGACAGACTGTCTTTAAAAATAAGCTTAATTATAAAAAACACTGATAAACTCAGACACAGCAAGCCGCGGAATAAAGCAATGAATAATAGAGACATTACATCAAAACCAAGAAGATTATCACAAGCAATGGTCACGATTACTAAAAAGCTATTTCAATTTAGGTTTTTTTGGAACAACAACGTTTAAAAGTATATCAAAGAGCAGTAACTAAAATAATTTGGCCTATTTAAGGTACAATACTAATAATGTACAAGTAAGTAATTTTTAATTCCAAGTTTTATTTTGCAGTAACACTATAATTAATTAAATTAAGTAGCTACTAAATAATATTATTGAAAATCTGTATTTGTTTGACCTAAATTTTACACAAAGTATTACCTTTGTGGTACAGACAGCATATATAAAGGACGATCAATCTCACAATAGAGATTATAACAATGTGGGATTGTAGAGCAAGGAAAAAAAGACTCAGTAGGTCACTTGAAAGACTTATACACGTATATCGCTTTACAGAATGGGCAGTGGATACGATGAGACTGTCCAATCAGTTTGTAGACAGAAAATTGTCATCAAGCATTATTAATGCTAAAAATATCAAATTAAAAAAAAATATCATGAAAAATCTTGTTTGAGACACTATTGGCGAAACGGATGTGATAATGTAGTCTTACGTAATAGTTATTGATTTTAAAAAGTTAGTATCTTCATTCAAACATTTATTTTTAATTCGAGTAAAACCAGTTTTTGTAATGGTTGAAATGAAATAATAATTTCCTATGGGTCTGAGAAACTAGTCTAATATACTTGAATTGAAAACAGCACGCTCGTTCTAACTAGTATCTGACCTACAGAATAAAATTAGTACCTACTGTTAAAAGACTGTTGACCATGAAAGTAAATACCTAACCTAACAACCCTATTGCAAGTATGACAATTAATTTATTTGGCCACTTCTACGATTGCCAATCTTTTAATCTGTGCAAATAAAAATATACCCATTATCAACTTAGATAAAGGTCAATGTCAAATCACTTGTGCCTAGAATAACAAAACACAGTCACATGTATGCAGTTTCTATATCAGAGTAAAATCGAGAAAGAAAACGGTGACGAGAATTTTAATCTCATTTTTTTAACTAATTACGTCACTTCGAGTGGTTCGTAGCATGACGGAATACATAAATTGTATCCATAATACCAGCAAAAAACAAATGATGTAATACTTGTAGGTGTTTAGTAGAATTTAAACTAGAAAGACGTCATGCTTTTTTATTTTAAATTAACTTTTTGAGTTGAGATATGGTTTCCGAGAATCCGTTGATTTAAATGAATGAAAATTTGTTTTTTTTTTCAATAAAATTTACAAAAAATCTGGTCCTAATGTTGTGATGTACTCAGTGATTGTATAAAATAAATTTTCAATCGAGAAAGCTTAAACTCAGAACTATAAAATGCCTTCGCGTGCACACTAAGTGACTAACATTTAAAATACTTATTCATTAAAACAAAGTTGCCATATTATTATTTTTCATCTCGCACACAAGTATATTATTTTTGTCTGGAGACGTCTCATAACTTATATTGTAAACTTTATTTCGAAAATAAAAACATTATGTAAAGGGACATCTATCGTTTTCTTCTATCGATATAAAAAAAAAACACTTACCAGAGTAACAATGTCTCCTGGGTTGGCAGCCGCTATTCTTCTCAGTCGTTCATACATCAAGTCGAGTAGTTTCTGATGGTTCGCATTCAGCTCGTCTAATTCCCTCGCCACTGCTTCAGATCCCACTGGAACTCGTTCAGGGTCCACGTTCCTCCCTCTGTTTCTTAGACGCTCCGCCATTTCCACATCAGCTTGTCTCTTGAGCTGCTTCATGTCCAGTGATGGGTGTACCTCGTCGCATAGCCATTCGGAATACCGCTGACATCTCGAAGAGTTGATCTAAGTCGTTAGGTTCGAAGCAGGTTAGGTTATACATGTTAGTTTACAGATTGTTTGTTAAAAAAACAATCTGTTGATAAGGACCCGTTTCACAAGTTCCGGCCGAGTTTCAATTATATAATTTATTTGATAATTTTACAGAAATTCTGTTCCATTTAGAATTAACCGTAGACCGTGAAACAGGCGCTAATTTAATACCTTCCATTCTTCTCACATACTAAAGAGCTTTATTTTTAATTAAAAATTTGCTTTAACATACATCCGCTTCAGATAAACCTTTCATATCATCTCTTTCGTAGGTCATCAGATATCTTTTTTTACGACTAGCAACATCGATTTTCTATAGTCCAGTTTGCGGGTGTCTAGGGTAGAAATCATGCTGATAGACTGTGTACCTGTAATATTTACAGGCTGAAAGCGTGTAACACCTTAGGCAAGTGTATTTCAACACCCGTGGATCGTGCAATACGCACCCAAAGCTTTAAAAATTTTACAAATTATTTCTTGATTGTTTCAGAAACAATAATAGTAATTTTTGTAGTTGAATTAAATGATGTTATGATGGCAACACTAATGGACAAACAAGGCATGCAAAGCCATTTATTTGAGGCATCAATGAACTCATTGCCCCTATCAAACCTCCTTTTGCAGCCGTGAAATCATGGACAAGAAATTGATTTGAATTTCAAATTAAGAATGCTTCTGAAACGCTTTTTTTGTTTATTTAGTCACAATGCGGGCAGTAATAAATTGCCTTTTGTTTTGACATAAAAACGACTCGATCAAACAGACATCCCATTCAAAATCATTGTTAAATATTAGTAAAACTTTGCGAAGCATTAAGTATTATTTATTAAATTATGCGTCACACGGTTAGTAAAAAGCGAGGCGTTCATATCGTGCATTGCTAAAGCGAACATAGAAAACAATGCGGTGTCCGAACGCGCTAGCAGAAAAATCCTGTACAAAAACCACAAAAAGACCCAACACGACAGAGACAACAATAAAAACAGGAAGCAAGAAGAATCGCTGGACTATACCACAAACTAGAATCTAAATTCATACCTCACAACGTCACAACCTTTCAGACTTTTGAACAAGTTGAACAAAGACATCCTAAAACTTAACACTCTGTTGACATTTTGAGAACATAGATAAGAAATGTAAAGCACATAATTATTTTACGTTATTGCGAAAAAATATAAATAACTACTTTGTAATAAGTTTAACGCATATTTCAAATGGTTCCTTCATACTTAAAGACCAGAGACACATAGAATAGAAATATGCTGTAAAACTTTTTTCTCAAAATGCCACAGATTAGAAAGATCGTCATATTAATGTTACAGTTAGCATACCGATATTTACCTTTGCCTCTCTTATGAACCTGCCACCGTCAACGTTAACCTTCTCTATCTTTGGTGTCCGCTCCACCACACTGGTCAGTAGGTTCTGTAAATTCCACAAGACACCCGTTTATGAACAATTAGTCGGTGTACGCGATAATGACCTTTAGCATGCGGTCATTTAGGTGCAATTTAGAATGTTTTCTTGACAATTGTTGAGATTTTTATATATTTGGGTGAGCATTTTAATATACATGCTAAAATAATAGTTTGTGAAAATAATAACGTTACATTTTAATATTAAACAGTGTCTTTTTGAGTTAATATTTTTCATGCATCTTAAATCAGTTGGAGATAAAAACACTTGCATTTATTTATTTTTATAGATATGAGTCATGCATTTTTCCAATTTGATTTATTTTGAATAAACAAGTGGTATTGATGTCATTTAGTTCGACCTGACACTGCAGTGAGGTTATCTTGTGTTATTATAAATTGGTCATGCACATACTCAAGATTAAGAAACAATATGCTATTTTAGACCTAATTGCAGTTTTGTGAGATAGTGACTAAATTACTTGTAAAACGGACCTACAAGACTGTGAACCTATGGTTATCTTATATTTAGACTCTAGTAAACCCTTGAATTGTGTACTGAATCAAGCAAGTTTAGTGACGATAAAGACGACGAGTACAGAACGCTCACAGACAAAGTATACCTTTATGAAGACTTTTTTGACAAAATCCATTACTGTGTTTTGCAAAACTGTTGTGTTCCTATATTCGATCATCTAGAATTAGATGATCGAAGGTTGTCAATTGTCATACCAGTTTTTTAGACGTTAAACCACATAGAAGAAAGTTGAAAACACCAATACCAATATTTTCAACGTTCACTGACGTAAGGAAGTCAGTCAAAGTCGTTACAAAGTTTCGATATATGTGGCACTCCATTCAAGTTAGGTATCTCACCCTAGTGGGTTCGAACTGCTCCTTAGGTCGTATTTCAATGGGCGGCTGAGCTTGCAGCTTGCCGAATGTGTCGTCGATCCACTCGGCCTCCTTTTCTAAGCCTGCGTTGTAGTTGCGCAGGAGTTGGTACGCCGCTTCGCAGCTACGTAGTCTGTTGGAAGATGAGATATGTTGCAAATAAGAAGAGCAAGCTTAACATTTCTGATAGTACAATAATTTTGATAGAGTAAAATATATTGTAGAATATGAAATTCGAATACTTTAGTTCGAGTTTAATTGGCAATAAGTATTAGAAAGTTCTAGATTATTTTCCGAAAGAAAACAAGATTTATTATCAACTGCATGTAATCTGTACAAAAATGACATAAAGCTATGGACGTGGCAGCAGTTTTGATAGCTTTGAGAAGTGTATTTCATTGATTTCCATTTTTTGTTTCATATCAAGTGTTTTTTATCCTTTAACTCTGGAAAATGATACACAATACATATTTCATTGTTATCCACGCACATGTACGCACGACCCGAAAAAAGGGGAACCGGTGTTTGTGTAATAAAGCTTATTAAATTCTTATTCTTCTTCTAAAATTAACAAACATGTAGAAGTTATTTTTCGAGCCACTTATGAACAAAAAATACACAACACTTTCAAGAACTTCAAAAGCCTACCTTTCAGCGAGCTGGCTGCACACGTTATTCCACCTGCTGTTCAGCTGTGACACTTCCTTATCCAGCCTCTCCAGATCAATATGTTTGCCGGCCCTCGGCAGCGAGGAATGCGGCAATGCAGCTCTAGAACTTTCCACCAGCCGACGGCAATTCTCTGCATCGTCGTTCATCTGGTCTACTTGGATCTGCTGCTTGCTGACGGCTACTTGCATGCGCAGGAGGTCTTCGTGCAACTGTGGGATAAGAAAACAAAAGCTCTTGTTACATAGCATGAATGATGAAGAAATACGTAACAAAGTCCTTTTGTCATTTAGAGAAGGGATAAAAGTCATGTTGAAAGAAGAGTGATGGACAGAACGAAGAAAGAGAAAGCAGAATAAAAGGACGTACTGCGCCAACACCCAATCAAATTGTGATAAGAGCAAGGAGTTGATGATATCCTATGTATTGAAAGTGGTCGATAATTTGGTAATATAGCCTTTAAACTGACTAACAGAGACAGAGACTAACATACAATAAATATTATGTTGTCTCTGACTCATATGACATTTATATATTTTGAGGTCTACTCACGTCTTTTAACAGCTCGACATCGTTGGGCAGGTCGTTGAATTGGGCGAGTTTGATCTCAAACTCCGATATAGTCTGGTGGTTCTCTTCCATGCTGTTCACTACGATTTCCACGAATTTCAACCTGAGGGAAAAGAAAATAAGGATCATTTTAAGATTCATAGTAAAAACAGCTGTTAGCTGTCCTTTTTCGATTGTAATGCCACAAAAACATTAAATTATCATATTAGCCGCACTACCTACTGTTAGGTATGTGCCTCCCCCAAGGACGTCTACAACAATTGGTACTGCGCTGCCCGCATCCAGCGGCTTCCCGCGACCTTCACCAGTACCCTACCATAACACGAACATCTATTGAGAAAAAAACGCGCGTAAATGTACTCGATAGGAAATTCTATGGAAAATTTAATTTTCCGCGGTAGATGACACTGTACAAATTTCTCAATTTTTTTCTACGCGCGTTTTTTTTCTCGATAGATGTTCGTGCTACGGGTAAAGTTGTACCGCCAAAAGTCGGAATGACATTTCTCATAGACAAATCCTCTATAGAGTACAGCTCGCGCAAAATAACTTGACCCACATTTTAGTTTCACGTGACTTGCGCAGTAGGAATTTTAGGCACATAAATGTTTAGTGCGCAAGCCTCATTGTCTATGGTTTGGTTCAAGTTATATTGCGCGAGCTGTACTTTTACGTGCGTTTTTTTACTCGATGAATGTTCATGCTAGGGTTACAGACAGGCCGTCAGTCCATCTTGTAGGGGGCCACCAACGGAGCGCTAACTATTGTCAGCGGCCCGGCGTGACGTATATAAAGCAATGTTGAAGTCACCTTTCAACGAAGAGTTGGCTCTTGGTCTGCATGTCGTTCCACTTGCCCATCACCTTGTCTAGGTTCTTCTTCATGACCGGGGTCTTCAGAGCAATGCCTGGGATAAAAGAGTTCGTTGTCAAAAATTAGAATGGTTTTTTTCAAATGTTTATTGGGTCTATCTCTTTTAAATGTGCAGGATTGTATCTCAAGAGATACTATTAAATATCTCAAGACTTTTCATTCAATACTTTTGTCATTTATGCACACTATTGCAACATCTGATCATCAAACGTCGTTCATAGACTTTCATACCCAGGTTATAGACAAACTCACCTCTAAAAGTAGTCTGTACTTCCTCCACATCAGTGGACAGCGAATGCAGGCTGGTCTCCCAGTCCTTATGCTGCAGCACCAGGTGTTCCAGGGTATCCAGGTCCCTGGGGATGTGGCTCGCGATCCTCTCGTGCAGCTGCCGCTCCAGGATATCCAGGCGTTCTAGGAGGTTCGATGATTGTTCGGTGAAGATGCGCGCGGCATTCTTCGATTCCTCTGTGGAATACGAGTATTGTTAAAATTGTGTTTACATCAAAGTGACATTTGCAGTGTTTCTAAGCGTCTTTTTCAAAGGATACAATAAAAAAATTAAACGGATTTTCTATGAAATTATCTGTCAAAGGAGATCACCCATTCTGGGATAAATATTAAAACATTTTTTTTGGCGGCCATTTATAATAATTACACATTTTTAAAATGTAAAGAAATGGTAAGACGACCGAATTTATTTCATTTAAAGATTGTTGTATATCTCTGTTCACAAACTCATTACAGCGTTGTCGCCATAAACACAAATGTTTCTACTTGATTACTTGCTCAGTGTTTCTACTCCTATCACCATTAAAATAAAATTCATTTCTGACCACTGACTTTTTTTATCCTAGATAAAGTGGGTGATCTCCTTTGATATTCCGTGATACTGTCCTTAAAATTCGAAAAATTCGCACCGTACGTACCAGGGAAAACAGAAAAAGCATTTATTTGTGTAAGTTAATAGATATAACAATTAATATAATTGAAAATAAATCAACTTTTGGATCCTAAGATTGCATTATAATAAATAACAATAGAATACCTACCTAACGTTAATAACAAATAAACAAATTAAAGAGAGGGCACATTATTGTTAGACGTCAACGTTCTTTATTGTAACACATCAACACAATAACCACCTGATAACTGCCAGTCGTAACTTATTCTATCAATCGTACGTTGTCTATAAATTAGTTTTATTTTAATCGACATTTGAGTTAAAACTAACTAAGACCAACCACAAGGAAATGTATCGCGAACGAACTGAAAAGACGGCGGGGTTCAAGATGACATTATAACAATAGACACAGAATATGAAACACAGAGTAGTAAAATGTAACTCGCGATTTTATAGAAGAATAAGGTTCTATTTATTCCCGAAAGTTGGTTAATATCATAAATCACCACGCTTTAGTTGCGTAAAAGCAATCTCGAAATAAACATGACCTTTTTGTTAGCCGTAAGTTAGGCTTAATCAATAAAAGATAGACTGTCTTGCCAAAAGGTCTAGGTTTAACTGAGAATGGCCAAATTGGCTGGCTGGACTACGAGAAAGATACATAAATACCGCTAAGTACGTATATATTAATTTACTGAAATATTTATAATTGGAAGCAGTTAACGTACTTACAAGGAATAGAGAATTTTGAATGTCTCGCCTATTTCATTTGATAATTTACCGCGCGTGAAGATGTGTATAAAAAAATCCTTGTTCAAACATTTTTATAATTAAAAGTTATGCAATAAAATAATTAGTCTACTCTAGAGTAAGAAAACTGACGGTCTACTCTTTTTGTCATAAGTAGATGGTTGATTCATAAACAACAGTAATTACCATTCTTACGACCAAAGTAAATAAATGTTAAGTTTTTTTTTCGTAGCTATAAGCAAAGGAAACAACTTCCAATGAAGCAACTTCCATAAAGTTTGATGTAACTCAGTAGGTACTTGCTTACCATTAGCATGCTATTTAACATGTTTCAAATAAATTCTGCTTTGCCATGAGTTTTAGATTTAATTAATGAACGAATGAATGAATGAAAAATACATAGATACTAAGTGCTTTTGAATTGTCTATATTTTCCTACTACCCATTGGAGACTTTTTTAGCTGACAAAGAAGAATGGGCGCAAGAAACTTATCAGCTTTGTCAGAAATCGGAAGTAACGATATTTACGTAGGTATATAAAAGCATTTGAAAACATCTAACATACTGAACATTCTTAGACTAGGGACACGGGCCACCCACTCTCAGTTTCATCTTGATTGGAAATTGCAGTGTAAACGTTGTCAATCTGACACCACGTTCCACAAGGTCAATAAAATTGAAATGTTCTCAAAAAACGAATGATATCATAATGTGGGTCATGTTTAGTGGGCAGCAATTAAATGCTAAAATTCTGGTTAGTACCAATTAGTGTCTTTTAAAACCTAATTTATGGACTGGTAGCTGGTAATGAGTGTTATTACCAGGACTTCATTTAAATTGGGCATCGCAAACAAAATCATTTAGATCGAAACGAAATAGGTTTGCCATAACTTCGTATTTAGGCTGGCCCCAGACCTGCTGGTTTCATTTCTTTGCTTTGCTGTTCTAGTAGAACAGGGGGCCGTACCGGTTAACGCATCGAACTTCGGAAAGTTTGCCGGGCTTCAACTTAAAACAGATAAATCGAAGTGTGACATCATAAATTAGATTGGGGCTCGATTTATCTGTTTTAATTTGAAGCCCGGCAGACATTCCGATGTTCAATGCGTTAGCTGGTAGCCCCTGTTCAACTAAAACAGCAAAGCAAATAAATGAAACCGATCCAGGTCTGGGACCAGCTCCTACAAAATTGTACAGATTTTAGTTACTTGACATTGAAGAGTTATTTCTCATAATTGAAATATTCATAATCATTTTATAATCTTTTTGAATTTGATCCTTTTAAAGGACAAACATTGTGTAGGTACTTATTTCTACCAGAATTATAATTAAAGTAAGCTAACTCAAATACACATGCGGCAAAGCTCGTAAATTATAAAGAAACGGTTTCCTACAACCCGAGATATAAATTCATGCTCGTAGAAGCAGTAATATTAATGTAGGTGTCCAATTTAAACCAAATAAAATACAACTGGATACAGGAGGTCACTACCTAAACTTGCCCTTGTAATTGGTGAGTGACATCATCATTTGTTGGAGTAGGCGCATTGCGTGCCATCTTTAGACACTATAGGGTTGTCAACTTTCAGAGATGATTTACATTTTTTATATTATATAACCGTTAGCATTTTCATAGATGATGAATAATAAAAAATCGAAACTGTAAAAAAAATTAAGTAAGTCATTTTAACACGTTTTTATTATAAATGTAGTGTTTTTTTCTACAATCTTGCAATTGAAATAAAATATCATCAAATTCTTAAATGTCCGTTAAAAAATGGAGGTACCCAAAAAAAATAGGTAGGTCAGTATAGTAAAATACTTTAAAACAAACGTGTTAAAAGAAAGGTTGGCAACCCTTGTCTATCTATTTGTCCGTTGAAACCTATTCTAGTTAAGATCACAGATTGTGGAATGAGTTGTGAAGGAAACTAAATGGGTGATTAGTGGTGGGTGATTGAATGTTAATGAGCTGTGACTGCTGCACTGTTTGTTTCTAAATATGGTGTGTAAATAATTGACATAAAGTTTGATGTAACTCAGTAGGTACTTGCTTACCATGTATTAAATACGAAGTTCTGTCTAATTCCTTCTGGCTCTTTATATTTATTTTTCATAGTCCGGCATTTGTTTTCCTAACAGGATGTGCCAAAATGACAAACTAATATGACCACGAGGAAACGGGGGTACCATGCTATATGATGTTTAATATGTTTCAAATAAATTCTGCTTTGCCATGTGTTTTAGATTGAATGAATGAATGAAAAATACTTAGATATTAAGTGCTTTTGAATTGTCTTTATTTACCTACCAACAATTGGTGACTTTTTTTGCTAAAAAAAAAGAAAAAGAATGGGCGCAAGAAACTTATCAGTTTTATCAGAAATCAAAAGTAACGATATTTAATAAGAAGTAATTTATTTTTTGTAGTACTAATCCCTTTTTAAAGTCATCTGGCAATTGTCGACTTATACATTATTTTTGTATTTAACATGTGTAAGTGTCCTTAAATTTTATTCAAAACAAGATAATAATTTAATACGCATTTTAGATACTTATTAAAGTCGCTTAAAAATATGCATGTAACTTGCTCTTTTTTATTTTGTACAAAGGAAGAAAGTTTATCAAAATACGGTTTAAGGTAGGTACTTATGTAGAAAATCAGGTCTAAAAAACTCAGAATTAAAAAACTAAACAAAGTCTACATATTCTTATATCTAATACATAAGTTAGTAAATAGTTTCAGTTTAAATCCTAGCTCCACTTTGATATTGTTTTAGAAAAAAAAATATAAAAACAACACTAAGTAATTAAAATAATGCAAATAATCCAGACCTGAACCTCCCTTTCCAAAGGAGAAAATTCTTTTAATCTTCTTCATTATTGATACACAAAACACAGCTCTATCACAACAGTATAAAGCACAAATTCACCATAAGCTTATTCAAAGCAGCTTTATCCACCGAGTCCGTCATTTCACTGTTTATATTGAAAATAAGCGATGAAATGAAATGTTTTCATTTGAACTAAATTTAAAAGTCTTTGGTCATTAATTTAAAGACGAGACTCTTCGAAAATCACTCGATATAGACTGTACCTGCTAATTGCACGTTAGTAAATGTATAATGTTTTAACATTTGTTATTACCACAAGGCGGTTAAAAATCAAAACGTAAATGTCTTTATGTAAAAAAACAAATGAAAACTATAGCACTTTTTTATGCTTACGATAAAAAAAAAATACGCGCGGTGTCGATTCCGTGTAGTATAGTACGCTCAACCAATTGAATCTGACAGTGGTCCTGTAGGAGACGTCAATATAGTGGTACTAACGTCCTTAATCATTAGGCCGAACTACAGCGCTTATGCGATCTTGACACTTGGAAGATTTATGGTACTAAACTAGTGATGCTGCTAGAAAAATCATTGAACTCTTTTATAACGGATGGAAGTCTGTTGATATAGGTAGGTTGGTAGGTAATATTACTTGGAGAATTAAATCTGAATATGGCCACTAAAAAGGGATAGGAAAAGTAAGACATCGTTTTACCAACACGCTAGTTTCTCCAATCCAACCACCAAGAGGACTAATTTAATTATTCTACCCATAATAATAATATGTGGACGTAATATAAACACGACATATTTGGCCTTAATTTAACAGATGATAATAATTAATTTTATTAAAGAACCAAATGTTTACTTTACGTCAAGAGAAACACAAAATTGCTTCGTATTTTCTACATTTGTAAGTATCAAACTGAGCAGTATACTGTACGACGAAAACACTATTAAGATACCTCGTACCATTACACCTACATTATAAATTACGCTATCAGTATTACCAGTGGTTATTTAGATGACAACCTAACGAGTTCCAAGATCTTTTTACAGATCTTACAAGGCACACGAAAATAAACTTTATTCTCTAGTGTTAAGAGTGTATTGTAAAGTAAACGAAAGGTATGAGTTATTTTTTATTGCTCATATCACAACTGTTCTTGGTTATGAAACAGCAAAGTTTTCAAAATTAACTATTTTGAGTCAGTTTGTTTACTTTACGATGCGTCACTAGAAATTTACTACTTTAATGTACGATTCACACCAACCGGCGCGCGTCGGAGCGCATTTTACTTCTTCCAAAGGAAATAAAAGCGTCTATAAAGTAGTTAAATTTCATATTGCGGGCGGAGCCCCGGAGGACCGGCTGCCGCGGCACGTCAATTGGCATGCAGGTATGAAATAAACTACTTGTACAAACGTTTTATTTTCCTCTAGCAGAGGTAAAATGCGCTCCGACGCGCGCCGGTTGGTGTGAATCGTACATAATATTTACAAAATAAGCACATACCAACATGTCTTTAAATAAAACACCAATAAAAATGCAGTCTCTTAATCCAATAATGGTTACGAGTGCCCAAGTTAGACCAAAATTACAACCCAATTCTACACAATATGTGACCCAAAAAAAGATCGTAATCTTTCAATTGGCCCAATCTAAAATTATTATCGTGAAATAGAAGAGTAATTCAATTAATTGCTAGACTTGCACATGTTGACATGAAAATAAATACGATTGTGATTTAAACTAACATCAACGATTGTGTCCCAAACAAAGAGATTCTATGCATACTAATAAAATACTTATGTCCGGTTATCACTTACATTTGCCCCTTGCTCGTTTGGTCATAGTGAAGGTCACTTAATTTTGACCAACTCGGCTGGCAGTGATATTGTTTGATATTTAACATTACGGCAATTTTTTATTTCCATAAAAGTTAATGGGTGACGTTAACGTTAATAAAAGTTCAATATTTCTTTATCATTACTGTTATAAACTAGAACGATAAAAATTAAAAAGAAAAACCTCCTTCAAAAAACCTTAAAAATATTGCTATAAAAACAACTTCAAAAAAAGGCGACAGCTCTAAAAATCAAGAAATCATATTCAAATCTGCCTAATTACTATTTAAGTAAGCATATCTGATATTAAAAAAACGTCTTTTGAAGTTGGTTCGTCGCTCGAACTCGTCGAACAGTCTGTTGACGTTATCGATCTCCCTGCGCAGGCGTCGCAGTTACGGGTCGACTGGTCGACTTCAGCTGGACTAGCTTCAATTACAAAAGTAAGTCCTTACCCTCAGCCCTGGCTCGCCGCTCGAACTCGTCGAACAGTCTGTTGACGTCATCGATCTCCTTGCGCAAGCGCCGCAGTTGCTGGTTGGCTGGGTCGCCGTCAGCTGGACTAGAAGCTTCAATTACAAAAGTAAGTCCTTACCCTCAGCCCTGGCTCGCCGCTCGAACTCGTCGAACAGTCGGTTGACGTCATCGATCTCCCTGCGCAGGCGCCGCAGTTGAGGGTCGGCTGGATCACCTTCAGCTAGAAGCTTCTCGGCATCTTCGTTTAGAGCACGGCGTATGGCTTGCCGTTGTTCCGCGCCCATTGCCACGAACTGTAGGGAAAAGAGGTTTTTGAAGCATGAATCTCTTTCTAATTGGCTTTCTTTGTAAGCAAGGGTGGTGGTAGAGGCAAACGTCTAATGGGCGCCAACGGCCAATCAATAGGTCACCGTGTTATTTTGATGATCACAATACTATAGTAGGCTCACGAGCTGCGATCATAGATTCCATTTGCCCTTAAGGATCCAGAAAAGTAGAGCTATTTTATTACAGTCCTTCGTAAACTAAAGGTATTCGGGATAAGAATACCATTACTACTTCGGGTAACCCGCCGTTACCACAATATGAGCGAAATAGGCTACTTTCCTATCTCTCTTCAAACAGTTTCACACTTTGTTTAGGTTATTGAATTAACGATTATTATAATATTTACCTGTGGGAAGTCCCATCCTTTCACCACTTTGATGGTGGCGAAGATCATATTCTGGCGCATTCTTAGTTGTTTTCTCTGCCATAGTTGGATTACCTAAAGAAAAACATAAGTATAAACATTCGTTTGAACGCGAACACTAAATGAAAATTATCAAGATTTTATTGTTCTGTGTCGTTTGGATTTTGAGTTCCAACTTTTTCTTCGGATCGGACAAAAAATATTTTAGATTAAAAAAATACCTTTGAAAACCAAAATATGATGACAGCACACGTACTATACCATAAAAGTCCTAACCAATAATTAAAAGTCATAATTTCACTTTTCACTATTATACATTTGTATCATCATCACTGCACAAGTATACCACACTCGCATTGAACTAAGAGGAATCATTTAAGTAAATTCACTACAGTAGCGACCAGCGCCATTAAGTCAATTTGAAATAACTACTATGATAAAAGTTGTTTAATCAACCGTATCAGTAAATAGGGCGCTAATATTTATTTAGATGTCAGTAAATAAATTTGTATACAGTGAGATAAATCCACTTTCTTTTAAGTCTCAAACGTATTAAATCAATCGATTTGAATTTTATTCAGAATCTGGCTACGTCATGTGTCACGCGAAGCGGCGCGACGAGCGAATCTCTTCATTAAAATATAAATATTAAATATATCATTGCGCGATCGTTGCCGTTCTGAACCTAGGTCTATGACGTCACTCACCCTATCGTATGCGCTGCGCAGCCTAGAGGCGGTATCGAGCGCGTCCTGGCAGGGCGGCGGCAGCGCGAGCACCGCGCCCGGGATCTGAACCTCGGTCCCCGCGCCGCCGAGCCGCACGCGCCAGCGGCTGCGCCCGGAGTTGTCGATCACTGTCACTGCAGAGCCTTTCTCTACCGCGACCTTGGTGGAAAAAAAATGTTAGTAGTAGCTTTTGTGTTCCAGGACTCTTATGATTTGGGATTTTTAGTATAAGAATGCTTAATAATTTCACCGCTTCACGTTTACTTATTACATAACGAACAACGATTAAAAGAGCTGAATAGTGAAAAAATCCACAAACTAGATATAAATAAAGTACCTACACCTTGATTTCCTTCCCTAAGGAGGAAATCCCTTAGTTAGGTTAATAATTAGTTTGATCCTGTTCAACAAAATAACTCAATACTGAATAGTCCACTAAAAAGAAAAACGATGAAAGATATAGTGAGAAATGTTGATTTCGGAAATTCCGTAATATAAAACTGGCCATACCGTAACAATAATGACAGATCAACTTACATTAGCATGCTTGTAAGCGCAGACAGTTTCCGCCCTTATGGGCCTGGTGATAGGGGCGCGACGTTGCTTCACGGGCCGGATTTCCTGCGCTTCGTCCACAAGTTTGGAGACGGCGCTGCCATGAGCGTTCAGTTCCTCTCGGAGGTCCTGCATGCCTTTGAGTAGGCGTTCCCCTTGGTCGAGCGTGAACTCGGACTGAGAGAAGGTGGTGTTAAGGGCTTCTTCGCGTCTGTGTAAATGAGATTTTAAATGTTAAAAGTGAAATGTTCAACACTTTGTTGAGTTAATTATTGGAAGAAATAAATAATTCAGATTCATGAATACTCTGAGCAGTAATCAATAAACATTATCACGAAACTGAAATACAATAATGGCGGGATGTGACAAAATTTATACCGCTTGGTGGCGCTACTGCTGCTGGAGACCTTTATACGGGCATTTACCCCAATTTTCCAATTTATTATAAATTATACCTATCTATAAATGTGTGATACTAATAATTATTATTATAGAAGTAAGACAGTAAACAAATTAATGATTGAAGAAAACCAAAATGTGTTGCAAGAAAAATTGATATTTACGAAAATTCGCGTCCAACATCCAAAAATTGATAGCAAACACTACATCTACACTAGCGTCAAGTTAGCGGTAGTGCGCCGACGCGTGGACGATTTGTGAATCAGCCAAATTATCCTGCCATTACGATAAACAGTGCTCTTTATTGCACAAAACTGTAATAATAACTAATTTAAAGAAGGATTAGTGTAAGTTTGTAGTTAAGAAAAAAGTACTTACTTTTGTATCCATTTCTCAGCTTCTTTGACTTCTTCGAAGAAGTTGTGGTACTGAGTAGTGTGTTTGAGATGAGTCTCCAGGCACAAAGTCAGTTGCAGCACCCACGCCCACTGCGATTGCATCACCTTTTATGAAAAACACATAAGTTTATATAAAAGAATTGGTATTTTCTGAGCGAAAGGAAAAATTTAAAAGATGTCTGAGGTACCTACCCAATAAGTTAGTATAAACTGATTTAATTCCACCCCTACCCTTATCCTAATTTGTTTGGGGGCAGCGCAGTCCTTTTTTTCCATTCGTTCCTGTTGCCTGTCATCTCCTCATTCACTCCCTTGATATTATGAACTCTGATTAAGCTTCAAGTAGTTTTTCGTACAAAAATATCGATAGCCCATTTCCAATTTAAGTTCAATACATAAGACCCAATATCAACCGCGGATTTTTGTAATTTTCATGACTATCTGGATTTGTAAAAAATAAGGGTAAAAACAAACCTGCAGATGAGATTCAATTGTCTTTGTAGCAGGATGGTGTTGTGATATCAGGGCTTCTCCTCTATCGATGACATTACTGAACTGCAGCTCACGTTTCTCCAATGAAGACATCAGTTGCTAAGGAAAAATAACACGTATAATACTACATACAAAGTCTAATTTTACACATTTATGAACAGAAGAAGCGACATCCATCAAAATAAAATGCAACTGAAATAGTTTAAGAACCAAAAGTAGTGGAAACAAACCTCGCTATCGTCTCCAAATGAATGCTTGCACAGAAAACGAAAACAAATTGAAACAATGGTATAAATTATATGAATACGACATCTGTGAGAATGGGTGGGGTATGCTGGCCTGATGCTGGCAATACTGAAGCTAGGGTGTTGCTAGCCTAAATGTTTAGTAGTTTTTAGCTTCGCATTATTTGTTTTATTTACAAAGCTCATAATATAAAAACTAAGAACAAGAGCCGAAGACCTCTTTCGCCTTGCCAAGGACAAATCCAAATAGGCAGAACTGACTGCCAACCTTCACTAGTTGGAGAGGCACCATAAAGAGAAGACGAATATGCTGTTTTTTTAATGACAGTAATTAAATGAGCTCATCTGTAATCCTGATTTATTTAAGTTTAAGCAAGTAAACTTAATTTAATACAGTTACGACTGTTAGTTAAACGACTCTTGACTACGCGAACGCACTTTGTGGAAATAGAGCTCTGTGATTGGTTCGTTTGTTTTACGTATTACATGTGATTGGTTTGTGGGACGCTGTGCGTCCGCGGGCAAACTATAATATTTTGGAAACTGTAAAAATGAGGGTATGACAATATAAAGGAAAATTTGTATGAAATGAGTGTTTGTATAAAATATGATGCTGATAGCAAATATGTATGAAAAGGGATGCATTATAATAAAATACTTCACTTAATTAGATATAGTACAAACCTCATAATAATGCTGTACTGCGGGCAGATTGATGTGTGGGTCGGCCCAGTCCCGGGAGAGCTCGACTTGCTCCTTCTCATTGAGCCAGTTAAGTTCAGCCGTGGCTGACTGCAGGAAGTCTTGCAACGCGTCCAAATCAGACATACTGTGAAGGAGACGTGGTATTTGGTGATTTTATTTTATTTTTGACTGACTAAATTAAACAGTTTGGCAAAACTTCAACAAGTGAAAACTTAAATCTAGGTATCGCAAAAGTAGTTATCACACTTATTCTAGCTTTGCTTACACTGAAAACGATATATAATATTGAAATAAAATAAAACCATTCTCTAAAATTACACTTTTTAATTCTAGTGTAGGTGTTATTGCCTTTTTATTAATACACTAAACCCCTTACTAATAAAGATTGTATAGCAGATGTATAGTTACACAGTGTTTTGTCCCTTTCTTTTTAATGTCAAATTTAAATAGTTCGGCAGAGAGTAAACATTGAGTAACTATTCATTTGCTATACAACCTTTATTAGTAAGGAGGTAAATGTAGCATGTTCTTTATAAATAGAAATTTTGATACGTACATCACTATACTTAAATAGCAATATACATTAGTTTATTTCATAATACTGACCGTTTAGTGCTAGTAGATAGAAGGTCCGCGTATAGTTTCTGTAGCTGACTTAGGTGTTGATTGTACAGCGTCAGCTCTTCCCCAGAATAGTTGGAACGGTTGTGGACGCATTGTTCCACCTGTGATACAAAGACATAAGGTTGAAAATTGACTAAAAAGCTATATGCCTCTGAGAAATTGTACGAAATTTTGATAATATATGTTTCTGGTAATCTTCGTATGATCCAGACAAGTCACTTCAAATTTAAAACACGAACATACACGGCTCAATTATAACAATGATAATAATCTAAACAAAAAAAAAAGTCGTCTTCCTTAAAAAAAATTAAAAACTAATAGTCACAACATAGATTTTTGTTCAAACGGTCTATTCAAATGTTTTACTATTTATGTTGATCAAAAAGTAAAAATATTGTGCAAATATCTGAAATAGACAATTGCAAATATTCTTAAAACTATTCGCAAATATTATTATCCGGTATACAATTTTAGTGTTTGAACATGATATTCGTCGTAAGAAGTTTAAACTAAAGAATATTGCTTTCATTTTCCACTCAGTCTATACCTAGGTATCGGTCGATAGGAAGACCAAAATCTGTAATCAAACGAAAGTATCAAAAACCAACTCTCAGACGCGGTAATAAAGAATACCATATTTTTTATGCACTAGTACAATGATGTGTTTACCTTTGAATGGAATTGGTCGATTTGTTTGTGTTCTCGCTGGTGTTTGTCAAGTTCGTGTTGCACGGATGGCAGGTCCGATCCGTAGTCTGATTCGTGAAGTTTTTTCTGTAACAATAAGTGGTTTAAGACAAATTACTCAATACAAGTGTCAAAAGTAAAATCATTTTAATTGTTAACAATATTGATCCCGTTTCTATCATGAGAATCGACGTATTAAGAGCGTACGTACGCGTCACCTACACGAGCCAACGGCCACATACCGGGACCAACGGCTTAACGTGACTTCTGAATCACGGAGGAACTTGAGATAATATTTTTTTGACCACCCATCCCAAGATCCTCCGCGAAAGTTGCTTTACTTCCGCAATCGCAAACTCGAGCCGAAATCCACGCGCACAGTTCTACACCAGTAGGATTATGCGAGCATCTACGCGAGTTTGCCGACGCTACGGCTGGCTGTCGGACCGTGCGCGTCTCAGTCCCAAAAAGTATCATCCCATTCTCATCGCGCGCCGATTATACGTAATAAGTGGGGATGACTGCTCTCAATGGTCCTTCGACTGAGAATAAATCGGCAATTTCAACCTCAAAAAGTGTGATACGTACCAGTTTGTCCTTGCACCACCTGGCGGCGTCGGCTAGCTGCTGGAAGCCGGGCCCGGCGTCGTGCACGCGCGTCTCGAGCACGGTGCGAGTCTCGCGGCGCACGGTCGTGTGCTGCACGGGCAGGCGCACGCCCGCTAGCCGCGCTACGAGGCGGTTTGCGAACGATGCACGCGCGTTCGCCCAGCGCTCTTGCACTTGTTGTACTCTGTTGGCAGAAATGACAAGCCATGTTCTGAGTTAAGTAGTTCACGACACGATTTGATTATTTGGGTAGGGGAAGAAAAATAAAAAAAATACTGGTAGATAATGCTGCTAGCATTTAGTCCGCCTCTTGTACCGTTTTACTGTACATTAAAGATAATTAAAAAAAAGTCCGCAGTAAGACTGCCACCGCCTCGCATTCGCAGTCGTGTGCGTTTATCTTCTTTATGGAATGATTTTCCACTACAGTCAATAGTTCTGTAATGTTGACAATACTGACCTTCACTGCAGCTCAGTCGCTTGCGGATATCTATCTCTCTAAGCGTGTGAATATCCTGGAACATCTCCTGGACGACCAGTTCCATATTTCATAGTTCCTGTTCCGTCACCATTATGCTCTATACCATAGACAATACTGACCTTCGCTGCAGCTCTGTCGCTTGCGGGTATCTGCCCTCCTTAAGAGTGTGGACGTCCTGGAACATCTCCTGGATGACCAGCTCCATAGTTCTTAGTTCCTGTTCGATCTGTTCCGCCGCCATTTTGGCCTCGGCGGGGTGCACGCCGCGTTCAACGCGACGGATCTCGCTTTCGATGTGACGTTCTACGTTGTCTAAGCCACTTTCAGTTTGTTTTATGTCCCTGTGAAGAAAAAGTAAAGTAATTTAAATATTTTTATGTTTAAGGGCTTTTACAGGCTCTGGTAAAGTTCTATTAACTTACTTGACACATAATTTTATAGAAGTTCCATATTAAATCCAATATTAAACCAGAAGCTGCTACTCGGAGCCTGTTTTAATCTTCGGGTGAAATAACTTTTTAATGTCAGGAAAAAAATACCATTTTTATAAATTGGATAACTCTTTCTAAATAAAAAATTCTCTGTTTTACGATATTTAAAGCCAATACAAAAAAAAGCAATATTTTATAAAAAACATGGGTAACCTAGGGGACAATTTTTCTCCAGCTTTTGTATGAAAAATGGTGGTTGTCCCTGGGTCACCAATGTTTTTCTTTAAAATCACATTAAAAATAATGTTTTTATAAGAAAATCAGCTGAGAGTATTTGCAACTAGGGATTAACTTTAATAAATAAAGTAGATATTTAGGAAAGGGTACAAAACAATAAAAAGTTGATTCAGCCTTCAACAATGTATTGTTTAAAGCTGTTTTAGTTCATACACTTTACTAATAAGAATGCTTTGGAGAATGCTTAGTGCGAGTTTTTTTACCTCACGCTCGATCGTGAGCGCGTTAGAATTTTGTATGGCGTTGATGAAGTTCATCGCGTATTCCGCTAGATGTCGGGCCACAAATCCTATACAAAATGAAGTTTACGTTAACGCGGTCGAGGAAGTAAAAAACTCGCACTACGCACCCAAATCTCTCCTAGACGATTCTTTTCTTTCGAATCTTATAAGTATTAAGTCAATTTCTCCACTAAGTCGCTCACCTATGCAATTTCTCAGCTAGCCGCTGCAATCTCTCCAAGCGCCTGATCTCATCGGAGAGATCTCTCTCCCTCTCCTGCGTGGCCATCAGCAACCGCGACCACGCCTGCTCCAACGCCTCCGGTCGGAGAGTCGGCTCGATGTCGCATTCACCCACCGACTCGAAATATTTCTGTAGACAATAATTACCCGTATTACGAAGCAGTAAGGTTTATATTAGTAACTTAGGGCTACATGAAATATTTATGTAGGTTATAATAAACAATATTAGTAGAGCTTTGTGGCCAGAGAGGACAACATCGCGTCAGTGCGAGGAGCAATAAAATTTGTATTACTAACCAACAAACTAGGCTGGTTGTTGGTTAATAAAAAAAAAAACTAACCGTCCCACCAGGTGGAGAGAGTAGTTTGTCGGTTAGTAATAGACGACAATAGTGTGAGGTAAGACGCATACATAGATGAATGAACGATAAATTACCTCTAGTTCCCTGTATTGGTGGAATAGTTTCTGTTTCTCCCTCTGTCTTAGCGGCACCTCCTCGTTGCGGAAACGCGTGCTCTCGCTGAGCAGCTTCTTCATCTCGATCAAAGTTGACGGGAAAGCACGATCCTGTCAACATTTAATTATTAAGTTATCCTTAGAAACTTTAGAATAGAATTACTTATATTAAAGTATTTTGAATTTAACTTTCTTGGTTCTTCAAGCAGGGCAGGGGAGCAGTCCACAAAAGTTATGGGTAAATAATTGGTAATTTACATAACATTATTGTTACAGTTTTCTTGAACATGAAATAATTACAACCTTATAATCTAATTTATGTCTAGTTTGTGCTAATAGCAATAGAGTCAATTTATTACGATACAGCTCTTCAATACTAGTTCAGGTAATGTCTACAGTACAATTTAATTAAACTCTATATTTAGGTGCTTTATTTAATGCAGTCCTTCGAATAGCCGATACTCAAAGAATGAAGGTGCTGCCAGCCTAGCATATGCATCGCGACTATTTGGCGACACTCGTACAATGTCTGGCCCACTCTTGTCTGCGATAAAAGTGACAATTAGTCGTGGTACGTATGTTAAAAGAACCCTTTTCAGCCAGCTGCATTATTCTTACCGCATCAGTGCGCAAGTATACGCTTAAATAAATTAAAGTAGTAAATCCAGCTCGATTCCCACCTGCATAAGTGCGCATTTCTCGTGCAGCCACGCGCGATGTATGGCCGCTTGCTCGGTGTAGGCGGCAGCGCGCCGTTGCGACTCCGCGTCAAATAGCGGGTGCACCGGCGGCGGTTCGGGAAACGTCTCGTACAGCGACGAGATGTACGTGATGAGGGACTTCTCGTCCGGTTCGTGTGTGTCCACATCTGGAATCGAAAGAGGATTTATTTATGCTAAGGCCACACTACGAAAAGACTCGCTTATTGCTAAGGCACACTACGTAACTTATTGCTATGAGCCAATCTACTCGCTTAGTGTCTGATCCTAATGAACAGACGTATCTTGTCGCAGTTAGCCACACTGCAAGCGACTAGGTGTCTTCTTAAACAAGCATAGCTCCTAGCTTATCTCTATGCTTCACACGTATAGCGTGGCCTTTTGTGGTGTAATATTTGAAAAAACCCAAACACGAGCATTGGGACCGCGGTCCGTGTGATGGGTTAAGGTCCTCCCTTCTTAACCATCCACAAGGAAGGCCTGTGACCCAGCGGGGGGTTAAAAAATGTTTGTTATGATGTTTGAAATAATGTTAACGGCTATTGAAGCAACTGCTAAAGATTATAAAAATCTAAAACCACTTTTTATCTTCACTAGACTACAGGGCTACGTCGAAAATAACCGACTGATTTTCTGACGGGACATTATAATATACAGATTTTATAAGCCGAACAAATATAATAGGTACCTACTGATATTTATATCTTCTCGTTAAGAGCGCGTAGACTGCACACTAGCGCCGGCAATGGAAAAAATCATAGTGCTTAAATAAAGACGAAATTGTGAATCTCTCTGTAGTGCATTTCGAAGAAGCTTTGTGGTACTTTTTATCGATTAAACAATTTTAGTTATTTAAGAGTTTGATTGTTAAAAGTAGTCACTTATCGCAAAAAATCTCCATTAAACTAAACGACAGGCTAGAAAATATTGTTTAAGCGATAAAAAGTACCACAAAGCTTTATCGGAGTGCACTACAGAGAGATAATTCACAATTTCGTCTTTATTTAAGCACTATGATTTTTTTCCAATGGCGGCGCTAGTGTGCAGACTACGCGCTCTTAAGATAACTTCAAAGTCATTATAGTCTTTCCGCAGTTTAGGTTATAACAATCTTTTCGTCCTTATGAGTGAACTTCATAATGGACCGAGTGAGCTTTGCTGGCGTAAATAATCACTTTAACCTCAGTATATTATGCACTATCAAATATACTTGTGTTTCGCATACAATATTATTTTAATGCGTAAAGTCACTGTAATCTTTTATATAATAGTTAGTCCGTTTATCCTTACTTGTCCTATTTATTACTTATTTACAGTTTTAAGAATTCTTACAAGTCCTTTATACATAAATTGTTGTATAAAAAAATGTTGTCTCATTAACAATATTAGGTTTATGGCAAACATTTTATTTTATATTATTATTATTTTGTTTCAATAAAGTTGGATGAAGACTGTTTACCAAATAAAACTTGGGTAAGGATAAACGGACTTTAAGTAAGTAATCTGTGCACATACTTAGCTTGGGATGGAAACAACGATTGTATAATTGAAGCCGACAGACAAATATGACCGAAATGACGTCACAACGCTGACGACAGCAATGACATTAAAACAATGGATCATAAAATCCAGAACTATTACGGCTAGAGTACATAGTTATTCAATATCGCTAGCTAGTTAATAAATATCACTACTTCAAATCAAAGCGGCAAAAATAGTGCCAACATAAAAATTGCTCATGACATAATCAATAATAATTATGTCAATAATTATAATCAATAAATTATAGAGGAATTTATTGGACCCACATTGACGCCCCTGCATAAAAATTCAACACAACACGAAGGCGTATCGCCCACCAATTTTGTTTCAAAAAAGCTTCACATTGATCTGTTTTTGTCAACTGTACTGTACTCGTACATGATATTTTTAGGATTCTGTACCAAAGTGGTAAAAAGGAATTATGGTGCGACTCAGTCTGTCTGTCTGTCTGTCACAGCTGGATATCTCGACAACTGTTAATGCTATCAACTTGAAATTTGGGATAGTTTTAGATGACGTTTGCCCAACTATTTTGCAAATAAGAGAGAAATAAAAATATTTATATTTTTTCGCAATAGGGACTAAAAGGGGGTCTTAAAAATTCGAAGTGAGGCTACTAAGACATATGTGGTATCATATGAAAGAGCGCGGCTTGCACATTCTCAAACATTTTTTCTCCGAAGTATGCATAGAGAAAAATCTGAAATTATTTAATGTGATATAAGTTTAAGTAAAGATTACAGGAAAAATAAAACGATGTCTCTAAATAGTAAACTTTTTCAGAATGATGGTACGGAACCCTCGGTGCGCGAGTCCGACTCGCTCTTGACCGTTTTTTTATTACATAATTAACTTTATAATGTAAGAAGGTGTTCAAGTGAGATATTTTTTTATTTTAACTTTCCGCGGCGAGAGTAATCAAAGCCTTTTAAGTGCAACATTAAAAAACGGAAGTCACTCAGTGGGTAATGGAACGATTAAATTTAAATTTACGTCACGCTCAATCGTCTCTATGGTGTATGAATCGTGTTTAGACAATGTGTTACATGTTACTATTCAAGCGTGTAATAACAATGGAAATCCACTTGTGCCTACCGATTGCAATGAACTCGAACAATTAAAGGGTTGACATCTCTTAATTATTTGAAATGTGTAATTCCCGCTTTATTAGAATTCGTATAATATCAAACTCATAACGCCCGGAGATTAGTCCATGACAAATTCCACAAAATGGCAAGCAAGAATCAAATATTTTAAGGTGAAAGTTCACCAACACATTTAACAGCTAATTAGTTTTAATCGTCTGTTTTTGACGTTTTCATGTATGGAGAAAATGTCAAATGATTAAAAATTAATCGGCTAGTTAAGTAGTTGGTGAACTTGGGTCTTAAGTCTCTAACGGGGTAAAATGACAACTAAACAAGGTAATTACATGTTAAAGCAAATCATCATCATCAGACATTTTAATGTGCCCACCGCTGGGGCACAGGCTTTTCTTATAAATTATATTAATTCTTACAAAGAACTTGGATGGACAAATTCTAGATACCAATAACGAAACTAGTCATTCGAGTTTGCTGGTGCTGTCCATTCAGTGTTATAATAATATCTTGGGCTGTCTTAAAAACAATTCCCTATATTGAGGAGAGGATGTTAAACAAATTCCTCACCTTCAGGATCCAAAAGTCTGGTAACTCCATACTCTTTTTCAACCACATGGAATGCCGTCTCCAAACGCTCGCGGACCTGCCTTGACCTGCGGATAGAAAACGTCAATCCATTATTAAAAAGCATCGGTAATCTGAAAAACCTAACATACTTATTTATCCCTTCAGGAAGTGTGAAGTCTGCATGTAACCCTGACTCACAACTGGCGATAGATAGCAGGCCTGTGTCCACAGGAGCCAAGATACGTGATCAGCAAAGGAGAACAGTCTTTTACCTGATATTACGCCAGTCTATCAAGTCAGGCCGGTTCCTGTGTATGAGCGCGTTGAAGGCGAGACCGTCCCTCCAGGAAGACGTGAAGTCTGCGACCCTGACTCCCGGGTACTTGGCGGTGGACCGCCGTGCCCAGCTCAGTAGCGCCTCGCGAGCAGTCACATTTGGCTCTTGCCCCACCACGATGTCAGATATCTGGAAACAAATGACTACGTTAGAAACATATTACTTTAGCACGTTTATTCGCCGCAAGAGTATTCAAATGGGGTGAGATCATAGATCCGCTACATTCTTCTAAGGGTCAGATCATAGACTTGAGAATCTCCTACATTCTAATTCTGTGGGTGAAACCATTGACTTTTTTATTACTAGCGGGTGTGATAGATTCGGATATATGACACATTTACAATGTCAAACTGAATTCGTTTTTTACAGTAACGAGCACGAAGCCAATAATGGAAGAGCTCTTTTTTTTTCAAATAAGAATCCATAGCCGTTTTAGTTGACGGTCAATTAAAGTAACGCTGTTATTACAGACCGTATCATGTCGAAGCCATAAATCGAAGTGATGAGAAAATAACTAATTAAGACATTACTAACAATGGGCAATAACGGATTGTGGGCAGATCGCATCGCTGCTGGCATTAAAATATCCGACACGTAGTTAAAGTCCGACACTTTAACAAACGACTGGGACTTCCGATGTCTGTATTAGATCCATTTTTGTTTAAGATATAAAGATAATTAGTTTTGATACCCTACCGTTTATACCTTTTTTTTCATAAAAAATCGAATTCTTTCTACTTATGGCAATTAGGGTCTTCTCTTCGTAGGGTTTTCAAGCTTGTTTTCTTTTTCTAAATTATTTAAGACATGAGTCCGTGGATTTTTTTAAAATCTGAAAGTGGTTCATGTCTGCACAAAGTTTAAGAAACACTGCCATAGAAAAAAACCATCTAGCTCCTGGCTTAGATCCAGGATCAAGAATAGTCAGTGCAATAAGGAAATGCTAAAGCTTGCAGACCGCAAACACTTCAGACGCTATTCCACGTTAATTGAAATACCGTAAGAAATTGAAAATTGGATTTAATGAGAAAAGGGCAAAAGCACTGGATCATTCAGCCGGTACCATACCATAGATAGATTCGTCCTAGACTTGCAAGCTATTTTTTGTGGATTTGAATAGACGGTACAATATACCACCTTCGAGTTTATTTCCAGTGAATTTTCATAATGATCACTAACTATAAATGTTAAGAAACAGTAATTCTTTCGTTAACATACGGAAATATCATCGTTTGTTTCTCATCTCCTTAGTATTATGTATTATTATGTAAATTAATTCATATTCATATTCATATTCATATTCATTTATTCACAACACAATGTTACAAATTATATTCGTTACATCATGACCTCTTTTAAGGTATTAGTGAAAAATTTACACATTAAAATTTAAATTTAAATTAATACATAAAATATATCTAAACATAAAAAAAAAAAACAACAACTGACAACTAAAACTTCTCATCGAAATATTCTTTTAAATCATAAAAGGCTTTTGCGGATAGTAATCGCCTTAACTCAAGCTCAAACTTTTTACCGTGGAGGGCCTTTATAGAGTTGGGCAAGTGATTATAAACTTTTATGGCCATGTAAAAGCTGCCATTTTGAAATAGAGTGAGGTGCGGTGTCGGAAGGACGAGGTCATTACATCGACGCGAAACGTAGCGTTTGGGCACATCACAGTTGCGGCTAAAATATTTGTTATGGCAACGTATAAATCGGCATAGCTCGAATATATAAGTGCACGTAACTGTTAGCAAGTCCAGCTTTACAAAAAGCATTCTGCAGGAGTCTCTTGGTGCAGTAAAAGTTATTATTCTTAAGCATCGTTTCTGCAAAACTGACACTGCATGTACGTCAGTTGAGTTCCCCCATAGAATAATACCGTATCTTATCCAAGCGGCGGCATGGCTGTGGTACGCGGTGAGGGCACACTCTTGGTTTGTATTTTTTCGTAGTTCCCGTAGTGCATATGAGAAGCTACTTAGTTTAGCCACTACAGTTTCAACGTGCTCTTTCCAGGTAAGTGTCGAGTCAATCGTAATACCTAACAGCTTAAAGGATTTGACTTCTTCCACTGGTTGGTTCTGTCGGGATACTGATAACGATAGTGCAGCTCTCTGGTATGGCCTAAACTGCATTAGTTTTGTTTTTTCGAAGTTCAAAGCCAGTCCAATCTCTGTCAAATGTGCTTCGATTGTATGTAAACTTTTATTAATTTCGTTATTCAGGCTGGTCATATTTATGTGATCGCATGTTATTAAAAGGGTGGCGTCGTCTGCAAATAAAACTACCTTATGTGGTACCGTGGATGGGAGATCATTAATGTATGACAAAAATAATAGGCATCCGAGCACGCTACCCTGTGGTATAGATCCTGAGATGTTATCGATCGATGAATTAATCTTTATTATTTCTCTAGTAACTTCATTTGCGTGTGTAATTTGTACAAGTTGCTTTCTATTTTTAAGATAGGAAGTTAGCCATTTTTTTGCCTTTCCTCGTATACCCAACGCATCCATCTTTTCTAATAGAATACTATGTTGGACGCGATCGTATGCCTTAGACATATCCATGAAAATAGCAACAGCGCACTTATTTTCATTCAAGGCCTTCAGTACTTCATAGTGGAGATCAAATACGGCGGATGTGGTAGAGTGGCTCTTTCGAAAGCCATGTTGGTTTTCACTGAAGACATTATATTTTTCAAGAAAAGTGTACATAAGCTGGCATATAATTTTTTCAAAAATTTTTGATATCACTGAAAGTAAGGCGATAGGTCTATAATTAGATATTTTACGTTTATCTCCTTTCTTATAGACTGGTTTAATAATAGCTAATTTTAACCTATCAGGATAAATACCTTCATCATAAGATTGGTTTAGTAAAAATGCAATTGGTTTTTTAAACTCTTCAACACAGTATGCAAGTAGGCGAGCTGGGATTTCGTCGTATCCACAAGAATTATTACGTTTAAGTGATAATATAGCCTTTCCTACGTCAGATTCAGTAACTACGCCTAAATACATAGAATTTGTCAAGGGATTCGTTGGATGGCAAGAGCTAGTGTGGACATTTGAGCTTACACCAATGAAATAATCTTGAAACAGGTTGGCTACTTTGTCCGGTGATGTTATTTTTACATTGTCCTGAATTAAAGTTATATTAGTTTGGTTCATGTTATTACTGGGTTTTATTTTTTCATTGATCATGCACCACATTTCTTTATATTTATTTCTTGCTTTTTCTAGTCTATTTATATAAGTTTTTCTTTTTTCTTTCGATATTATCTTCTTTAGAATTTTATTGTATGATTTGGCAAATGTTCTTAAATTTTCATTTTTATATAAAGTAGTCAGATATCGCAGTATTCTTTTATGGTAACAACACTTTTTTATTCCTTTTGTTATCCATCTATACTTACTTTTGTTTTGTGTTCTAACTTTTTTTGATGGTATATGTTTATCTAACAATGTTTTCACTTCAGCTTCAAACGTATCATAATTTGAATTTGTATCACATTTCAAAGATAGTATATGAGACCAATCAATTTGTTTTAAATGTCTTTTGAACTCTTCCATATTTCTTGCGTTGAAGATTCTTGTGCTAGTCTTGAATGGGACTACGTTTCCTTTCTTTGGTATTTCTAAAGGAAGCTGCGCAATAAGTGTATGGTGATCTGATAAGTGGTTTTTTTGTACAAAAGTTTTTATATTAACATTCTTACTGACAATAAACTGATCTATACAAGATGAAGTCGTAGCAGTCTCGCGGGTAGGTTCTTTTATAAGGCAACTCAAACCATAAGATTTTAGCAGATTTGTAAATCTAAGCGCTAAGTTCGTACTTGTGGTAATGTCTATGTTTATATCTCCCGCAATGATAATTTTTTTATTTCGCGAGTGTTTAGATATGTGTTCTAATAAGCTCTTCATTTGAGAAAAGAATGTTTCTGTGTCACGTTCTGCACGGTAAATGGATATTATTAATAAATTTAAATCTGTAACATCAACAGCACAAAATTCAACAATAAATTCAACGGTGAAGGATTGAATATCTAATCTTTCCTTTACTTTAATGGACTCCTTCGCAAAAATAGCTACTCCACCATGTTCATGTTTTTCCCGTAAGTATTTTGCGCGCAGTTCATAACCCTCCAAAGTATAAAGCTTATAATTACAAGGTAATAACCAATGCTCATTTATTACAACAAGGTTCATATCTGTATCTGAGAGGAAACAATTTATTTCATCTATTTTGTTAGTTAAGCTTTGGGCGTTTTGGCACATTATATTAAAGTTATTATTAGACACGAAAGGAACTATTCTTTGCATTAATGCTTTCATCATTAGAGACATCAGATGTCAAATTGACCGATTTACAATTAAGTAATTCTTCTTTAATTGACACAATCAGTTGATTTATGTCATGCAAAATCGTTTTGAAGCCATAATTGCTGACAGACCCGAATTTTTTATTAAACATTTCATATGAGCAGGTAAGGTTCTTATTGGAGTCTATAATATAGCAGTACTTAAATTTTAAATTATCATTATATAACATTTTATTAAACATTTCAATTCTGTAGTTAAAAATATTTGCATAAAAAGAATATTTATAGGTCGGAGCACAAACAATAACGTTAGTATGTTGCACTGCTAAAAGAACATCTTTTAAATATTTCACTAAATTTTTATAATTGTTTGACACATTAAAATCATTTTCACTAATAAAAAGTACGCAATAGTCATCTAAAGTAAAGTCTTTCAGTTTGTTTTGGAGACCCTCCAGCAATTGGATCAAGCCACTTCCTGTTTTACGGTAATGACACATGTCGAATTCGCCGAAGTTTCTTCTAACCAGTTTTGCCACACCGTTTTGTTCAATACTGCTAATTAAACACAGTTTACTTTTGCTGTCCACAGTCATATCTTCTAGTGATTTGATTTTAACAACGTTTGATTTGGCTCTCTTTTCCTGGGTACGAGCAGGTGGTGTTTGTAATTGGTTCTCGCCTTTCTTGTTTTGCATGTGACTGCTAAAAGTCTCTGGTTGACAACTTTTAATTTTTCTCAATTTACGTTCTGGGGTTGATGTACATAGGCCAACCTTTTTGTTTTTATTTAATTCATCAAAGGTTACTGTTCGATACAAACTAATTGTTTCTTCTTGTTCTAAATTTTTCTTCGTTAAATTTCTTATGACCACATTTAGATTTCCAATTTCGTTATTTGCTATTTGTAGTTCCGAATTTAATTTGCGTAATTCGTCTTTTAATTCTTGCATGGTTGGTTGTTCAGTTACATTATCAGGTAAACTTTGCAAGCTGCCATTTTTGTTGCTTGTTGTAGAAAATGTACTTTTCAGTGATCGGAATGACGCTGATAAGTCGGGTTCAGATGCCGATTTTTTCTTGTTTCTGAAGGTGACAAATTCTTGGGTAATTTCTTTTTCTAAATCTATCTCTTCCGAAAGCGACTCGAATGAATTATTGGTTGGGATGTTAATTTGTAGGTTAGCTTCATTTTGTACACTGTGAAATCTGCACTTATCACACTCGCAATTTTTGCGGTTTTCTTGTTTCATTAGATAGAAAAACTTTTCTCCGATACTTGTACAATCTAAGTGGAAAGTTTTTTTACAAGTTTTGCATTCTATAAAATTCCTTTTTTCTATAATTTTGCCACACTTTTCACAATTTTGCGCCATTTTGATTGTTTAAATCAAAATTTTAGGAAAAGAAAAAAACTGAAATATCATCAGCAGATTTAAATCTTAGTGTTCAAGAAGCTAAGTTCTTCAAAAGTTACAAGTTCTTTAAAAACTCAAAAAATAAAAATAAATGCAAAAAGTCAAGCTATAACATGTCCCGGGTTTGAACTCTGGATTTCAGGCTCTGTACGTAAGCGTAGTGACTTCTGGCGTTACGCACCACCACGGTATGCGGTACCTGATGTGGAGCGCCGAAAATAGGATATGTATTCTCCGTTGTCGCACAGGTTAAAACAATATGTGGTACTGTTTATTTTAGTTTCTTTTCACAATTTTATTTTACTTTCACTTTTTGGTAGCACTATTTATTTCACATAAAATAAAATTGGTTCAATTCAGTTCAATTAAAATGTTTTCACATAACTTTTTTTAGTAAAGTAGAGACTAGCGCCATCTAACATAAAAATGATAGCACTAATTATTACGTGTTGAACTTGCTACGTGCTTCTGAGCGTGCTTTTCCGTTTCGTAAATTATTGTTGTAGGTAGTAAATTTAAATTTATAAACGTTAAGTATTTGGATAAAACACAGTCACTTTTAACTTTTAATGATGGTTTTTCTTATGTTTAAGCACTTAATGTTAATGTTATTTAATTAGGTACTGTTCACTTGAAATTTGGATAATGTTTATTTACGTATTGGAGCTAACTTTGTGTTCAATGCACTTTCAGTCACAATATATTTTCACCGATTTTACACGATTTACGTATATCTTTTCCGAGATAACACTTTCACTTAATGTTTAGACTTTTAACTTTATAATTTACACATTTTTTCTATGATTAAACAACTATTAATATTTTTTCGAATTAAAAATACGCGGAGCCAATGTTTACACGAGAACAGCGCCCTATTTCATTAAATATTTCAGACCGATAGGAGGGTAATTCTTATATTCTTGGGTTTTTTAATAGTTGAAAAGCTTATTGTCAAGCACCACCGTAAACTTTTAAGAATGTAAGGGTACCTAATAGTTAATACTAGGGTACTTAATTAATAATAGGGTACTTAATAGTTAATACTTTTATAGGGTCAAGGGTTTGCCAATTACATGCTTCTCATATTGTAGATACTTCTTTTATTGACACGCCATTATATCGCGATCATAACTATCTTTTCAATCCTAATCTATCCTCTTTTTAACCAACTAAGCTACTCTCTTCTTCATTCATTTATCTCCTTCCTTCCGCTTCGTTCAACACTTCACGCTCAAACCATTCAGAAACCATAAATTGCAAGCGCACTTCAATACTTACCAGTATTGAAATGCTTGGGCAAAAATACTTTCGTATGTCCGTCCGGCTGTCCGTTTGTTGTCATCTACAGGTCGCATTTATCAACCGATTCTCGGGAAATTTTGTGAGCAGTGCCATTAGTGACTCGGTAGCTCAGCGGTTAGAGCATTGGACCCGATATCCAAAGGTCACGGGTTCGATTCCCGTCCGAGAACATGATCTGGTGCGAGTCGTATTTTTTCTAGTATATTATTTGGTATTATAGGTTCCATAAAGTTTTTTTTGTCGAGTCAGTTTTTCGAAATTTTTCAAAATGGCGGAGATATGGAGAATATCATCCGTTTCCTCGTGGTCCTTCTAGAAATCATATTTCAGCCATTTCGAAAAATGTCACAAACGCGAGGTCTACAGCTCTATAGAGCCACTAGTGTATGTACTATGTAGCTTTTAGAAATCGCAGTCCAGAAGGTCACCAATACGCTTGGCATTCAGAATCCGCCAGGTTGCGCCTAAGATCGTATCGTGATAGGTCCTCACTACAAACCATGTCAGACCTTTGGCATTGCACGTTAAAGCACGGGATGAATAATTCAAATCCCTCAAAAAGTTATTTGCCAATTTATCCTTCTATTAAGTATACACACGTCAGGTTACACAGTTAAACTACGAAAACAGCTTATATTATGTAGGGAATAAAGGCGGTTTCAAAGTCAAATTGTATAGTCTGAGAAGCCGTAGTGTTAACTTTGCTTGACAGGAGTAAGAATCACTTCAGCTCGATTTAATACTTCAATAATTTTATTATTATGGTAAACTAGTTCTTTTTTGTATTATAGTTTTCTTTTCGTACCAACTAGAAGCAATCTCGGTAAGTTGATGGCAGAAATATCTTTTTGATTTTATACTCCTTTCATAATGGTAAAAACTGCAACATTTCTTTTAGAGATAATATTTAATAACGAACCAATGATTTGAGTAAGGTAATGCTATATGACGAAATAGAAAGTGATTTATTCAAGCAGTCAATGCAAACATTTCTATTTAAATAATAATAAATAAATATTTGACAACATCACATACATTGCTCCGATTCCGATTAAGTAGCTAAAGCACTTGTGTTATTGAAATCAGAGACAACGATGGTATCACAAACACCCAGACCTGAGCCAATATAGAAAAGTTCGTTTTCTAAATGGACCCAACCGGAGATCGAACCCGAGACCTAAGAGAAGGCGACACTTTAAAAACCGGTGTACAAAGCCACTCGACCACGGAGGTGGTCGATTTAACTTTAAGCTGCTAAGAAATAGACAAAGTCGTACCGTGTTACAAACACCAACTTCACAAAAAGTACATTAGAGATCATAAATCATAGCAATAAAACATTATACCACGGATCCGCCATAAAAACCGGTAGCAACTTAATCACAATTTATATACGCATCTCTAAAGTATGCCCATTTTATAATCTCAAGCTATTATCTATTTATTACACAAGTATAATTTAACCAACCAGAACACTAATAAATAACTCTTCGAGGTTCAATTAAGGATCAATACATAAATCGTTTATTTTTTGCTAACCAAATAAAACGGCGTTAACATCCTAAAACCAAATCTGGACAGTCTTTACGCTCATTTTGATTGCAATCTCAAAAAAACATAACCAAAAAGAGAAAAAGAAGTTGACAACCAGAATAAAACTCCGTTAGATCACGGTTACGCGGAAAATGAAATAAGCGTCGATTTACGTGTTTCAGTAACAAATACGTGAAAGGCTAATGACACTAAACTTGGTATTGCACAATGCAATTTGTCCAAGAAAGTCGTATCTTTTTTAAATACCGAATTAAGCCGACAACTTCCCAGCGGAAGGACAAAATTACAAGGTATTTCTAACACTTGCATTTTTTTTAAACTTGACAAGACCATCATGATTTAGTTTCTGTAAAATTATTCTGCATCTAAAAACTGATTATGATGATAATTTGGAACACTATTCTAAGAAACAAGAGAAAACTGAAAATTTAAAAGTCGTTAATTCATTACGGAAACTAACAGTGACCAAAACTGATTAAAAATTTTAAAATATACCTTTACCCAATAAAACATTTTCTATAATGCAATCGCAGTTATAGAAGAGGTTATTGACCCTATGTTTAATCGATTCGATCAGCTGACGATGTCCGTTGCAGATGCGAACGTTATGAATCCGTCAGTCGTGATGTGACATTCGATGACCATGATCCGATGCAAGTTGATGCTGTTAGATATGCAGCTAGTCAATTTCATGACAGTATTCCCCAATTGGTTATTTTTCACGAATGAAATAAGCCTACCTACATGAGCAAATACGGGGTAAACTGCAGGACGTCAGTGTTGTGTCCCTCTCTACCTACTCCCTCTATTCTGCCGTATTGGTACTCTACTTTTTAGGGCCTATAGGAATATAACTTTACGAAAAGTGTTATTTCGTTATTCAGTAACACGAGTGTTACGCGTTTTAAAGGTAGGTATTTTTTAGAGTTCTGTTTTAAGGTCGTTAAAAAAATGTAACCAATAATATGCACTACTTTTAACAAACTAACGTCAAACGCCTATCTTAAGTCATGAAAAACAATATTTGTATTCCAAAAATTGTCTAAAATAAATATTACAATTAGTAACAAAATATTCTTTGACACCAAAAGATCGTGTTAAAAAAACAAAGAGCAAGTTATACAATTCATTGATCACTTCAAACAGTTACTTCGGAAGCCTGAACAAACACTATATAAATCATTTTTTGTCGATGTTGCAGATGACAAAGACATTCTTGGCGATACGTGACGGCATTCTCCGATACTACAGAATGTAATTGAGAGCATAGAAAAAACGCTATCAGGAATTTTACTATTAAAATAATCGAAGTAGGTAAGATAAACAATCTACGTTTGTTGTTATTAACGTTCGTTCGCTAACAGAAATACACACAAGAGTTTTTGGGAATATCTAATGAATTCCTTGTAAGGATAGTTCAATTATACTCATAATTATAATATTTGCAGATTATTTACTCATACATGAGTATCATGACTAACATAGCTGACTCGATTTTGTTCATTTTAGTGAGCACAAGCTGCAGATTCTTGACCATTACTTTTAATGTCAGTGAAGTTAAAAGAATTGTAAGTGGCTTCAACTATTTGGAAAAACATCATTGTAAATTCATAGTGATTTATAACAATTACTCTGAACAAAATTGTTTGTCCTGTTTACGCTAACATTTTCACATTTCATTTTTCTACATCAGAAACCATTTCCATATCACTAGTTACGTATGAAAGTTAAAATGTCACGGTCCTACTGACCAGCGCAATCAGTCCATGAAGCTATCGCGCATAATCACTATCTACAGCTAACACTTTCACTGCTAATGTGGATTTTATTTCTGTTACGTCGACATTTTCTTCATTATTCTGCTAATGAAAATTAAATTAATCAGAATGATTGACTGTATTTATCAAAATCATATCGTTTATAGTCACATCTATTTGACATATTCTAAGACTGTGAGGTCGAGATGGATTTGCTCGGTCTTAAGCTTGTACATGGTCTTTTGGTGGTACCCAACAAACACTCGCAAAATAGACTGCAAAAAAAAAAACATTGGGAAAAAACGGATTCCAGCAATATAATACCATATTTGTAGCAAAAAATGTTCCGTGACTAACAAATGTAGAGTAGAAATAGAAATACCAATCCAAATCTCGAGTTCAACGTGCCTCGAGATTCTCAATTTAATCAATTTCAAGGCAAATATTTTATACTAACTGTATCACTTCGCCATTTATTACTGTTTATCAGTTCTATTATGTTCCTGAGAGAAATAGCCGTTGATTAGAAGGTGTTTTCTGCTACAAGTTTGTACAGTTAAAGGTTTAATATAAAAATGGACAACAATTACAATCCTCATATACTAGTATTATTGTTTATTCTGTGCTTAAACTAACATATTTAACTATTTTTGTCAGTATAAGTTTTCTTTTATTTTTAAACATCTTCAAGTAAGTACTAATTCATCTACCTAATCTGTCATTCTTGTGTACATCTTCTGTTTCATCAGCTAACTTATAAATCGTTATAGTATGAAAACTGACAAGCACAATTCGTCCAACTGCATCGATTTGCCTCCTTTCCAGCGAATGCATTAAACCACGACTTGTTTTGGTCGCAACTTAAACTTATGTTGGAGCGTGGGCGTTGGCGAGGCTGCGGAATCTATGATGTCATGCGTATGCGGCACGCGTGGTCAGGGCCTTCGCCACTTACATGTTTTACTGCCCGTAGTTTACGAATCTGTTATGAAGCAGTTAAAGCTAGTTCCAATACGATAACGATTGCCAATAATATATCCGATATCACGAAGATACAGTTACTCTGTGAATATGTGAAAAGAAAATAAATGCAAAAACATGTTTTCAAACCGCATATCAATAAGTAAACTCTAATAAACAAGGTTGATAAATATAACTTCGATGGCAATTTTATACAAGACTAATAGAACACTTATAAGGAAGACTGCGAGATTTAGGGTTTTAATAAAATCGATATTAACACGAATCAATAAGAAATAAAACCAAATTAAATTCAGGTTTAGACCATATTTTGAGCTTGATTCTCGAATAACAAGTTTTTTCACGGAAAAGCCAACGATTTCCTAAATGTAGTTGAAGTCAAAGGCTTCACTTTGGAAATGACGTCAGTTTCCGCCGAATACACAGACGGAGTGATTTTATCTACAGGTTCAACCTTTGTTTAAGTCAGAACACAAGACATAAGAAATCTTACGTAACCGGATAATTACACCGACAGAACCTTAAACATCTTACGAATAAACGTTGTAATTAGAAAACGCTCAAAGAGTCTTGAAATGAACTCTATCTTGTATTTTATTTTGTAAAATTTGTAAGAATCTGGCATATATCAGATATAATGGATCTTCAATATCTAATTAGTTAATAAGAGTTTTTTGCGATACATTTGGAACACTAGCGTCATTAAATCGAGGTAAGTAAATATGCACAGAATGAATGTTCTGTCTCAAGTATTATTAATGATATTGATATCATCGACCAACTTAAGTATGAAACAAACAATAACAATAATTTAAATTCAAGCTTCAAAACTGACCGCTTATAGATCATCAAACCTAATGAAATAGTATGGTGTGGTATGGTCATGCTCCAGCGACGTCCAAGTTGTTTCTGCACTTTAAAGAAACTCTAATACTTAAGAATAAGATTAGTATTCGTTTGCCTCCACGGCACATTAAACTTAGTAATGCGGTTGCGGCTATATAAAAAGTACAAAAGAAGTCGGCGACTGTGAAATATGGATCGGCTAAGTTTTCTTTAAAGATTTTGGTTTTTATTCGCAACAAATTGCTAGCCGCGAAGAGCATTGTGATTCGCACATTCGGTTTGTAGTTTCGGGCGTTGAATCTAGATTCCGAATATTTATCTCGTATGGACTTCTGTTGTGTGAAGCGTGGAAACTTTGAACACTAAAATTTCAAAAGGATCATTTTAAGATTTCTCTGTAGCTTTAGCAGTTTGAAATCTAACTATACTACTAAGTTACGAATATCCGTCTCAAATTATCAAAGCCTTTTTTATTATCATGGCAATAAGTGTTATTCCCGCACCGGATCAAATCGTTGTTGATTGAACATACAGCAATCTCTTCAGTATTAATACAATTCAATTTGAAATACTTTGCAAGGTATTTGCGTCATACTAACCATAGATTAGAGAGGGATCTCCTCTAGTGAGTGATCGTCGGCCGATAAGGAATAACTGAATGGATTCTAATTGTCAAACAGCTCGCGATTTCATAGCACATTACTATAAAAGGCATGGCGCCTATAGCCCAGTCGCGACTTCAAGGCATTGAAATGTGTCTAATTTGAATATATTCACCAGAAGTGATTGACAGTAAAGCAGAAAGCTCTCTATAAGATATAAGACTGAAAAAAGGATTGTGATAAGCACATAAAGATAATATAACGTTAATGATATACACACCTAACTAGTACCATTTTAAAAATAACTAGGTAGTTAAACAATCATAATAAAACATCAACGATTTTATTGAAGAACTAGCGTTCGCCCGCGACTTTAGTAGTAGTTAGTGTTTTGTTTTGTTATTCATTAATACAACCCTAGACAAATACTGTCTTAATCCGAATAACATCACAAGAAGAGTTAATTATGCTCAAATTACAAATCATTTTGGTATTACGTTTGTATGGGAAGCTCACAGTTCGCCGGACTCTTAAGTGTGCCTAAATCCGTAAATTAACAATCTCAATGATTTTACATTCCTCTCGAGAGTTCATTGATCGAAGCAAGTTCAATACCGAATTATATCGACCGGCAATCAATCAATTTAATTCATCTATTTATAGGGTCCGATATCCAATGGAACGCAGTTGCGGTTGCAGTGGCCGGGAAATAAAATAGCGCACTTTAAACAATGTTGTTTTAAACTGGAATCCGAAGCGATTATTATTGATCGGTAACAACAAACCACAATATGACGACCTCCGTGGTCGAGTGGCTTTGTACACCGGCTTTCAAGGTGTCGCCATCTCTGAGGTCCCGGGTTCGATCCCCGGTTGGATCAATTTAGAAAAACGAACTTTTTTATATTGGCTCAGGTCTGGGTGTTTGTGATACCACCGTTGTCTCTGATTTCGATAAAACAAGTGCTTTAGCTACTTACTTTGGAATCGGAATAGTTGTCGACAACAACTTCACATACATTGCGTATATGAAGTTGTTGTCAACAACTATTAAAAAAAAAATCGACAACTATTTAATATAAACTTTTTTTAAGTATCGCTATTCTTTATAACCTACGGCTACTGATACTGATAGAGAAACAAACAATCTCCTTTGTTCGACATTACTTGCCACTTCACTATTGGGAGATATTATCTTAAAAACAACAAAGACATAATGACTTTACTTTGAGGTTTTCTATTTTTCACTTTATGTTTCCTTGTCTTATGTGGAAAGTGGTAAGAATCGTTTGAATTGAAACCGTTTGAATTTTTATATGTAAGCTTTGTAAAACACACATAGACCTTTTGTCCAGGCAATTTCAGGCCAACCCAGCCTCTATTCAGTACTGTATAGCAGTTACCAAGGAATTCATAGGGCAACAAATCAAAAGACGTAATGATATTCGAGTACCTACAGCCAAACAGCCTTCTGTCTAAATTATACAGACCTACTACTTTCTTCTTCTTCTTTTTTTGTTTCGGCAATCTACTTTCCTCTTGGAAGTAATTTTTGCCAGTGTCAAGTGTTAAATAGTTCAGTGGTAGATATTGTTCAATTTTTCATTAGAATGCGGATGCATCGCTTTCCAATGCTGCTTGGAGCATTTGGCACCAAGTATATCAAGACAGTTTACTCGGTTAGTTCTGCCGAGGAAGCCACCACTTCAATAAAAGTCTCAGCTTCACACAACCAAGATCGCGCCTATTTCAATTATCCCACATATTGTTCAGTTGCGTAGACACTTGTACCATATAACTGCACCGATTTTAAGACACAATATCCACTATGAATCAGTTTGAAAATAATTAAAATAGACACCAAACCGAACTCGACAAAATGGCGCCAAAAACTCCACCTACTACTTTGTTTCGTGCTATTACTGCCCAAGTCTGACAGTGCCACAGACCATCTAACAAATACTACGAAGTCTGTGGGCAGTACAAAGGATAAAGCAGCATTACGAAAACAATTGAAAGTGTCAGTTCCGCACTAATAACCGTGCCGGGAGAAAGCAAAAGGGCTCGCTATGTAATTGGGAAAGTGAGAAGACGCTAATGCACACCCGATACGTTTGTGAGTGATTCTACAGACGTAGATCAGATCAGATCCATGGCCGGGTTTTCTTTTTAAATAGAGCGAGCATATTTGTCTTTTAAAATTCTAAGTATTTTTTGTTGTTGTTGAAAATGATAATAAAGCCGATGAAAATGATAACAACACAATTATTTTAGGAAAAGAAGTCAAAGGTCGTACATAAATAATAAAACACGATGTTGCACTCTTAATTATTTCAAAGAACGTGTGAATAAAATTAAAGTATCGTTAAAAATAAACTAATGGTTTCCGAAAAGTGTCCATAAGTCCGAAAATAATAAATAAACATGACTCATTTTAATACCATATCCACTCTTTTTGATGCAAAAATAAATTCAAACATCAGTACTTCAAATTACATTTTCATCCTAATTACGACAATTTTTGAACGATAAAGCAAATTAAGTCGTCACCATTTCGTTAAGAATATTTAGCTGACGCTGAAACTTAGGCAAAGGTTGGTTGGATAGAATTTTTAAGCTAAATTATAGACAACTAGCGACCGCCCGCGACTTCGTCAGCGTTTTTTGCTATCCCTCGGGAACAATTATTTTTTCGGGATGAAAGGTACCCTATGTCCTTCTCTGTGCCCCTGACAACGTGTATGCAATATTTCATGATGATCGGTTCAGTAGTTAAGACGTGAAGGCGTAACAAACAAACAAACGGACTTTCGCATTTATAATATAAGAAAGAATAAAGATTTTTTCATAAATATAGGCAAAAGACGTTGTTATTAACGTCTTTATTTTTATCGTTCAAATTACTATTTGAACTGAATGAATTGTTTGGGAATTGTTGTTTAACAACATAGTAATGTTGTTAAACAACAATTCCCAAACAATTCATTCAGTGCAATAAAAGCACTATCCCAATAATATTAGTTTCATCCAAGTATCTTGCCTAGGAAGATTGAATTAGCTTTTATCGATATGCAAAGTACTAGCCATATATACAAAAAAGATTGAACGTTTATGGGATATACTAAATCTTTAACATTCACGACTTAAACAGTTTTGTATAGAAAGTCACTTAAATTTCATATCCCGTTTATAATTTACATTTACTTGAGTTAGCCTCAATCTCCTTTTGCAGGTTTTATTACTTCCAAATGTACCAGGACAACATAAGGAGGGGCGTGTGAGCCCCCCACTCAATTAACAGACCGTTACTTCGGAGTATAGAAGTTGATCTTAATGCCCTAAAAGGCTTGACCACAACGGGTCTTAGCACTTGCCCGACTCCCATATAAAAACCCAAGTTTCCATCGAAGTGACGTCATAGCAATAATGACGTCACTTCTGAGTAATGCCATAGAATCATCGACGATAACTCGATTAGCTTTTGAGTAATCCAAAAAGAGTTTTAATTGACTTTTTAGCGAGCAGAACAAATGCATTTTTTATATTTCTACAAGCTAGCAGCGATGACCTAACATTCTTCGAGCGTGAACTCATGTTCGTGATTCGTGTTTTTTATATATTCTGTGGTATTCAAAACAACATCAAGTCATCAATTCAATTGTTTTTTTTTTTCATAAATGTCGTTAATATTATAGTTGACAATAGGACACCGTTCCTTGCGAATCCAGAAGTATCACAAACAGATTTCTAACTCTTATTTTGTTTATCACACTATGGAGCTCTGTCCTACTCGAGGAACACAAAACAACGAACTGTAGGAAAGCCCAAATCTGCCCCAACAAAAAATAAACATGTGCCTAAAAAGGTAATAATCAAACAGTTAGATTATTTAAATCAACTAACAAACCTTGAATGATCCATGTCCATAATGCCAATGATGTCACATCACTTTTTCGTCGTGTGATCTCATCATCTATTTTAAATTGTTTCCCACATCAATATTAGATTTAAAATATAATGTTTATTTATATTTTTACCGAGTACCGTAAATTTTGGTGAATAGGGTTCCAGGGAATAGGGTGATAGACGAGTATATTACTTCAACAGACTATACAAATCTGTCCATTTTGATGAATGCGCTATAGGTAAGAATGCGTAAAAGCAAAAAAAAAGATTATTCAAATGGTAATAACAATATTGCTCTCACCATAGACAAAATAATAAAAAAGCCAGTTGGAATACGACGGTCCAACTAGCGCGTTTTTTGGTCCCCTAAAACTTAATTTTATATTATAATTAATTTTATTTATTTTATTACTTTTCCTTGGTCAGTTTATAGATTTGTAGCGTTTTTCTAAGTTTTCGATACCTACCAAGCATTTCCACCCAGTGATTTGAATTACTTGTTTGTAACATTATAGATTCATTTGTAACTGTCAGTCACATTGACATGAATAACACAGATGCACATATTTTGGTATTTAAAGTTGTAACGCTGTGCGCACTGTAAATAAACTGTCAGATCCATATACGAGATAATAGTGGAACAATAAAGTAATTTTTAACATCAACAATGCCCACGATTCTGTTTCCCACTGTATCCGCCGACGATCTGCCGACGGTACAGCTTTTCTTTAAGTATGACTCAAGTAAAATACACCTAGTAATTAGTCGTTTCAGCTTTGAAAAAGATCTTGCTGTTGTTTTCTCCTCCGTGCTTCGAAAGGCACGTTAAACCGTTGGTCCCGGCTGCATTTGCAGTCGTTAGCAACCACCAATCCGCATTGGGTTCGCGTGGTGGGTCATGGCCCATTCTCCATATCCAACCATAAAGGAAGGCCTCAGCCCAGCAGTGGGGACATTAAAATGGCTGATGGTCATTGTTTTCTCAAGGGAGGTTATATTGTTATTTAAAATAAGGGAGTTACGAAAAATGAAAAATGTTTTTTAGTAATAAATAAAGAAGCTGTTTCGAAAAGCAACAAACTTTTTATCTCAAGAGAAAAGATTTATTAAAGGCACAAGATTTGTTTCAGATGGGCGTCAGATAATCCAGCCAACTACAAATAAACGATGCTACATGCCCTCATTTTGAAGACCAATACCGTTCGAACATTCAAATTTCGAAAAGGCTAACGAGCGCGCTGGCGCTGTACCGAATCTGCCATCGTTTATCAAGCTTTACACTCTTTCTCTTGGGCAGAAACCGTTATATTTACAAAGGGTGATCTCGAACTGACAAGTCCCCATTAGATCGTGAACAGTGTTATCAGCTGATCATGTCTGCGACTCACGAACGCTGCACACGATTCCAATATTTCAGTTAAGCCTCTGACTGCTCCATTTCTCTTAAGCTTTAATATTGTAACCTTTGCTTCCCTTGCATACAATGTTAAGTTCGCCATTGCGATAATTCAGGTCCTATTAAAATTAACTTAAACTTGATCAGAATATTTACCATAACTTTTTGCTATCATTATTTACATCTACCAAGAATATGGACATGGATTTAATATCCCTTATTATGGTTTATATGATAAGAATTTATGATACAATAAAACTTATCACATTTCTATTAGAAATATTGTCCCACTGCTCACGCGTACTGACTAGTATAATTTAGTGACAAGATAATTTATTTACCCTACTCAGGCAAAGTAATAGACTTGTAGGCTAAAAGGCGGTTATAATTGTTAAGTACATTATTTATCTATATAAAGAGGGCATTGTAGGTAGAAGACAAAGTTCTTCAATTCAAGGAAGTCTACTTGACAATCTGAATGTTCTAGCAGTATTGTAGCTACATCACTGGATCGAGCGCGTAGCTCAGACGATGCCAGAACTCGAATTCTCGTATGTAATGTAGTAGCAGACGAAAATTGATTTAAGAGAACCACGGATTCACAAAAGAATATCCGTGAAATTGTTAATTTGTCGAATCGTGTATACGCTTTCAAATCCATTATTTGAAGATTACAAAGTAGGAGTTCAAATATATGTTAAACGGTATTATCTAGATATCATATTACTCGAAAAATATGAAGGTTTTGATGCAAACAAACGTTATTAATAAAGAGACTTAAATGATCTTGTCTTTTTTTTAAACAATTTGACTGCATTAATATGACCTCTACAAACAAGCATCAACTTGGAAATTTTAGGCATAAATCCTTATATAAAAGTTGTCTGCTCATTTTAGTATTGTCCGATCTGACATTGACCTTATCCTCTGGCACCTCCGAAACACGATAATGTACAGAAGCGAGAAGCCGTATCGCACAATGCAGTCGGAGCCATACCGCTCGCTGTTAACGCACGGCTGCGCACCGACCTGCGCCGGCGCACCTGTGACGCTTCCTGTCAGCCATCTTGCGCTTGTGTTTACAATTTTGCTTTACGATATTTTATATAATAATAATAATACTTTGTATTAAATGATTTTAAGTACCACATTTAATATTTTTCAATAAATCAAGAAATGATTTAGTTAGGACCAAATCGCATACTTGAGAATCCTCCTCCTAGCAAAACAACCATGAATTAATCAACAAGAACAAAGTATAGTTTACGGTCAAAACATAGTGTTATATTCCGTTTCGTAAAAATATTGTATAACTACTCAAGCAGCTTTTTATAAGTTCCCATATATTTTTGTGTTAAAAAATAAACCAAATCCGGCCGGTATCAATAAATGATTACCTAACATCAATAACTTGTAAATAATTGCTTGCATCCGAACTAAACTTATCATTAAAGAGCGGTTTAGCAAATGAAGATATATCGATGTCAGAGATAAATCGAGAGCAAGACATGTAGGCAACCTGACGCGAGGCTCAGGTGATTTCGACAGTGAACCAGCGGACCGGATCTCCGCCGTCTAGCCGCACTCGCATGTAGAGCTAAAATCCTAGAAATGTTATCACAAACCAAGCAGGCACATGCGAAACGCTTGATGAAGTATTTAAAAAATACCAAAATTATAAAAATGTAACTTGTTTTCCAATTCTTTGAGAAGCATTGTCTTCATTAGATGTACCTACATCATTTCGCGACTATGATTTATTATTTTAAATCATGATCCCGTTAAAAGATTCATTGAGATGAGAAAATAATCCATAAAATCAGTGACCGAAAACCTCATCCATTATGTTAAGTATAATTATGACAGTTTAAAAGGGAAACACTCAATATAGTACAAACTCCGGAGCTCGCTTCACTTCACTTCGAACGGTAAAGAACAAACAAAAAAGTGCTTATCATGCTAATAAAGATCGTAAGAAAGTACTCGCGAATGAGGAAAAAAACACAATTAAGAGTCCGGCGGACAGTGAGCTTCGCATACAAACGTAATACCAAAATTATTTTCAATTTGAACATAAACAACTCATATTGTGATGTTATTCGGATTAAGACAGTATTAGTCTAGGGTTCTATCAAATAAAAAATCCAAAATACTAACCCAATTCAAAATAAAAGCCAATTACATTTTTTCATACAAAACTTAAGTTTTATTTGGTCTAGTATTTTGGATTTTTTATTTAATAGAACCCTAGAAAAATACTGTCTTATTCCGAAAAACACCACAAGAAGAGTTAATTATGCTCAAATTGCTAATCACTTTTGTATTATGTTTGTATGGGAAGCTCACTGTTCGCCGGCCTCTTAAGTTATAATTATAGACACTACATGAACGCCTTGTGGTACTCGTACTACTTCATTTAATTTACACGGTGAGAAAATGGACTTAGCAGATTTTGTGTATCAGTATATCTTAAAAATCATAATATCATCGCCGATTCAAAGGTCGTTAAATTCATTATAATGCTCATATAAAAGAAATATTACTAAAGTGAGTTTCTTTGCTGTGAAGATAAATAACAATCAAATGGAAAGTAACAGACGATTTTATACTAAAAAAACATTCAATGCAAATAACTGTTGTTTTTTCTCAGGAGTTGTGAAATTTTACTGTAAGTGTAAGCACGTGTGATCTTTGACACTAGTACTGAAAGAGGTTGTCCGCATTTCAGAATAATTAAGTAAAGCATTTGATTTCAACACAAGAAATGATTTTATAGAGCACGGAATCTAGAGACCATTGCAGGACGTTAAAAATATGAAATATAAATCGGTTTATTATGACCCACTTGAGGTTTTTATAGTCGATGATAATACAACTAGTTACAAAAGTACCCCTAATGCTGAATATGGTATATAGGGACTATCAGACTGAACATTTTTTATTATGGGACCAAATCTCAAATCACGAAAAACAAATAAACAAATCAGCTGTTTCATACATTTTGATAATTTCGATTTTATTAAATTTAGATTCTTCGCACTCACAATGCTATTTTTATATTAAGATAAATAATATTAGAAAAAAATACTAGAAAAAATCGACTCACCCTTAGCGTCCCGTCTGAGGTGCTACGGGTGAGTCGATTTTTTCTAATATTATTTATCTTAATTTCGATTTTAATGTTTGTATGAAACAGCTGATTTTTTTTTTCGCGATTTCAGAGTTGGTCCCATAGTAAAAGTTGATCAGTTTTACGGTCCCTGTATACCATATTCGGCATTAGGGGTATTTTTGTAACATGTTGTATACATATTCTTACTAACATTATAAATGCAAAGCAAGTTTGTTTGTTACTCATCACCTTTTTCATCGAAATTTTCCACACATGTTTTCAGGGGTACAGAAAAGGACATAGGGTACCTTTTATCCCGAAAAAAGTATTGTTCCCGAGGGATAGAAAAAATTGTCCACGTAGACGAAGTCGCAGCGGCCACTAATTTAATAATACATTAAGGGTTCGGATATGTTGCAAATGACACCAGACAGACATACAAATTCTGTTCCCTTTTTAATTAAACCAGAAGCCCAGAAGACAGTAACTGTAGCTATTCGAAACTTGTGAAACAGTTTTTTTTATGTGGAATATCGATCTATATTTGCATAGCCTGCAGTCTGCATGCACATATCTCATGGTTAGTTAAACAATCTCGCTGATTTGATCTGATTGGTATGCGTCCAAGCCTCCTCTTCCTAATGCACCAATTATTTGAACGTCTTCACGCGAAGCAATGTTTATGATATATGATTAAATATCGATAACCAAATATGTAATTAGCTTTCTCTGGAACTGTTTGTGGTGATCTAGGTTGAATGCAATAGAAATAACTGAAAACGGTTGCATTTTGTCTTGCTTTAAGTACTTACTAGACATAATAACATGAGTAATTATAATAATTTTTAGATGTCGAATGATTAATAAACCTTAAAAATTGTGTGCTGCAAAATATTTTTTGTGCTGCAATATAACAAAAAGTGATCCTATAAGGGTTCCGTTTTTTCCTTTTGAAGTACGGAACCCTAAAAACAACAGCGAAATTAATAAATGTCAAATTAATGAATTTCGAATGGTGTATAATTTAGAGTTTTTTGAAAATCACCGAACATAACATATTTGATTCGAGTAATAATTCTAAAGTTAGTCACATAATTTGGTCGACAGAGAGAGATAGGTAATCGAATCATTGTCATTCAAATGAAACAAGATTACCTATATCAGAGAGCGAAATCACCAAAACAAAAGTAAGCCAATTGAATGATGACGCTTACATTAATAGAGTTACTGCAAAAAAGACAAGCGCTAAATATTAAATAGTCTGTCTGTTTAACACGGTGAACTATTGCACAATGATCGAAAGTATTAGATAAAGTAACAATAATAGATCATGGACATGCTTTCTAAAGTTCAACCCCAGAAATAAACTGCAATAACGACTCGAAAGTTCAACGGGCGGTGAATCTGCAATATTTATAACCGACATTTAGATGAACTCAACAATGACAGTTGACTAATTGATTATAACAAAAAAGATGAAAACAATAAATTCAAAACATGAGAAAGTGCTACTGACTAATAATAAGGTCGTGACAAAAATGAATTAACCAAAAATATTAAAGCAATTACTAAAAATGTTAATACTTCCTTGCTTTTATATCTTAATTAAAGACTATTAGATGCAATTATTTAAGACCTTGCTGTATAAAAAATATTTATGCAAATTTTAAATTTCGCAAGTCCTAACTAGTATTTTATTAATATTGAGTCAGAAGTGCTGGAAGGTCGTGTTAAAGGCAAATTAATATTTAACTTTCAAGCATTAGATTACATTTAAACAAAATTACTTTTCGAGGACCCCAATTCTCAAATAAAAAGCTTAAATATAAACTCAAATTGAATAAGAGATTATGGACAAATCTCTTAAACAAATAAATATGAGTGCATCAAAAAAAAAATTCTAGAACGCAACTCAAATAAACTAAATGGCGCTAATTGAAAGGTCAAGGTGTTAAAATAAGAAAAAATAATACTTATCTACTGATTTATTCAATGTACCGTAGATTTCATAACAATATTGTAGTCACATAACGCGGCTACTGATAAAATCGTCGATGACGTCACGAAGGCTGTACCGGTCATACACTCGTGCGCAGTTCGTTAAAAACATTTGCTTAGCTATATAGACTGGATAAGTCAACGAGCATACAAAACCTTAGTACGATATAATGACGATTAACTTATTGATGTTTTGCTTATACAAGTAGCGTAAGCTTACAGAAGCACAGAATGATATTTAATAATGGCGTGTTTAACTAATACAATAAGTTGACATCAAATTACAGAGACATTCTTCGGCATAATTTTGTCGCGTTCGTATTTTTTGTTTTGATTTGAGATCTAACTAATGTATACTATATTTTACTAAAATGATATTCTAATCAAATCCACAACCTTATCAACAATTAGAATTTAATCATAAGAGTTGACACTTTACGTTTTTTTAAAAGAAATACTTTTAAAATTACGTCTTTCTGAATGATGCTTCAAATAAGATTTGATTGTTATAACTAGCGCTTACGTTCACACTAAACTCTCCCCAGACAACGAGATTAATCGTCAACATCCATATATGTTGTCCTTTCGCCATAAAACGATCAAGAGACTAGTATCACCATATACATTGAATGTGAGTTGGCCAATCAGAACATTTTAGTGTCAACGACTATGTTGTAATGAAATAAGATTGACTAGCGAAGTTAAGATGAAACGACCACCATTAAAACGAAGAGTTCAATAACTTAATGATGAAGAAGACTCAATTGAAAAACTACTTAAAATTATTTAACTATTCCAGACGCATAGAAAACATAGGACATGTTTTGTGCTGTTTACTAATGTTTTCCATGCAATAATTTCGTTTGCCATACTTGCATATTTCATAACTTCATTCAACATAACGTTTCATTTGCTATAACTAACAAATTACATAAATTTTCACTAATTTCATTGGTCAGAAGGAATCAAATGACATATTATTGTTAATACACTAACCTAACCTACTATAATACTAATAGTAGTCGCAGAGCTAAGCCCTTTCAAGGTAAAGAGATACGTAACCCCCTACGTTTAGGTAAAGAAATACGTTAAAAGTTCTGTATATTATGTCAATTATTGATTATAGATTGTTATGTCATACGTTGTTAGTATAAATGACAATATTACAAATGAATAGGATCATTATGGCAAATAAAATTATTACAAATAATATTATGATAAACGAAAGAATACCGTTTTGTGTTAAAGTACAAAACATTTCACAATTTGTAACTAAGATAGAAGACATTCAGACACAAAGAACTGCTAAATATGTGCAGCAATTACTTCAACACATGATACGTGGTAATTTCGTCATTAGTTAAGAGGTGTAATTTAGACTGACAACGCATCATTAGTATAAGTTTTAGTTAAAAATAAAAACTTAATATGTGTCGAAGCAAGTTAAATTTTGCTTAGTATATTAGGTTTTTAAATAAAAGAAGCACAGTTTGTTATTGCGTTTAAAAGGTACCTTTACTTTTCTAGGATGTGACTCTTCCATTTCGACATGTCTGTAATGCTCAGCTGACCGGTGGACTTCACGTCCTCCCCTTGCCAAATCTTCGGCAGACGCTTTCTCCTCTCCTCTGGTAAGCGTCGTCACTTTCCTCACAATCCTGGTTGTGATTCTTCGTTGTCCGCTGTCGTCTTTCTTCGAGATCTTCGTCGACTCTAAAGAAGAGCCGAGGACCTCGGTCGCCAAACGCTTGTTCGTGTGAATCGCCTGCAGCTCCGATATCCCTCTCCCGCCGGCCGAAGTCGGCACAGCCAGAGCGCTTTCGCCATCGTATTCAAAGTGCGTTTGGGGGCCGTTGTAGCTTTCCTCCCGGTAAGATCCCGATCGATAGCTCGAAGTCCTTTCCATTCCCGGGTAATTGCCATCATACACGGTCTCATGCTTCGTCAAACCTTCGCGTAAGCTTCTGGGCACAGAAGCGAGGTTCAAACTGGTTGTGATCGGAGACCCTACAGGCGATTGAGAGGACTTTTTCAAACTAGACTTCCGTGGCTTCGATTCTTCGCCCTCAAGAGTTCCTTGAACAAAGAGGCGCTTGCTGCTGCCTTCTTTAACGAATCTGTACATTGACATGGTCGATTCGTTTCTCACGCCTCCATTGGCATAATATTGTTCTCGTGGTAATATTGTTCACGCACTGCAATATTAGCGAGATCTTCGTATTACAGATTCGATACACGCCACAAGTGAGTTTACCGTTACCCGGTGACAGAACTCAGATATCAACTCGCGAGAAAGTGTCGAATCCAAAACGGAATAATGGACAATGAGTGGGAAATTATCTCAATGAGTTAAGAATTTTGGAAAGTGAATTTTATTCAGTTGAGATTAAAAGTGACGGTATGTAAAGTATGTGACGGATTAGGTGTGTTCTTGGAGCCTTATTTAGAGTGTATGGGCGACGAATATGGCAAGACCCTTCCGGCAGGCGTCACAGCGACAATATGTGAGGAAAATTGTCAAAGATATCCTTTCAAAATCGCACGATAATATTGTAGTTTAAAAATATATACTGGAAAAGCAAAAAGTATGATGGATTAAATAAGAAATAAAATGATACAAATGTCTAGAGAAGAAAATATGGGAAACATAAATAAAAGGCAGTTGGCCTTGACCGAAATACCTGTGTAAACAACATACAGAGACGTTTACATAATTGAAGATCAAGTTTATTGCGCGGGCGTCGCCAATGAGATGATTTGACATTAAATCAATAGTTTTGTTTTAAGTACTATGTATCTACTTCAATTGACGTTTGATGCAAAAGTTTTAAGTGTGACTCTTAACTCTAATAACAGAAACATGAAAACTGTATATGTTTACGAAAGTTTTATGGGCTCTGTAGGTCCAAATTATCAGTACATTTCTAACAATGATGCTAATTTAATTATAGCGTGAGTTGTTTAGCCAATACCTTTATTATGTAATTTGCGTGCGTTGTAAGTTAGCCTTATTCTGTATAGAAGCATAGAGTCAGCTTGCATTTTGTTTTTATTTACATTGTCAACAATTCTGCAAACCTATTTTGAAGTAAAATAATACAAATTAATCACTTAAGTGGTACTTACTCAACTAGTATAATCTTGGAATATAAAATGTTTATTTTGCCATCACCCATCATGGCGTCCGTAATTAACAACACTGGCGATACTATATTTGGAATTTGGCATTTCGTATTTAATTCCAGGTGTACTAAATCATTTAAATTATTCAACGATAACGCGTGTGGGTGATGTGGTACCAGCATTTTTTGCGGGGGAAGGATGTAATTCAATGGTAACGCCCACTTTTGGACCTTGGATGACCATATTTGTCATTGTTACTATCGGTTCAGTTTTAATAGACGCCTTAGATAATAGGCATTCCTCCATAGAGTATGTAACTTGCATTGACAACGAGGCTTGTTCTAGAAACGACAATTATTATTCATGTAGACATACCTATTTAGAAGGTAAATAAATGATCTGAGGTAATAAAAGATCATTGTAAATCAAGTCTTTTGAGCAAAACCTTAGTGAATAAAGTTACGTAGAGAGAAACCACTTTAGAATATCCGATCATTGAAATTAACTTACTGATCAAATGATCAGAAAGTTACGTTTACAACAAGTAAATTTTTTTTCTTTGGCTGATATCGTATTCAAAAAAGGAGGAGAGAGGAGAGGTAACCGTATTCAAAAAAGGAGGAGGTTATCTATTGGTCGCGTTTATTTTTTATTTATGTTTGATTGATACCAAGGCTGACAGATCAATATGATTTTGAATGAGACCTATTTGCTCTGCTTCCGCTTGGGCAAAAATTCTTTCGTATATCCTTCCGTCTGACCGTCTGTTCTCCTCTACATTTCAGTTCAATTCTCAACCGATTCTCGTGAAGTTTTGTGAGCAGGTTCGATAATTATATATAATTTTTTGTCAAGCTAGTTTTTCGAAATTTACACGAAAAGAAATGTCACCCATTTCAAAAATTATCAAAATTAGAAGCGCCATCTAGCTACAATTATATCAAATAATATACTAAACAGCACATAGTACTGCTTTGAAAACCTCGTGGCGACATCTATTAGATAAATTTTTAAGCAACATACAATTTGAGCTACTTTTTAACGCGCAAACGCGAGGTCTACAGCTCACGGAGCCACTAGTTGTAGTGTTAGTCCTTGAGAAGAAATTGTTAATAAAAATATAGAAACTGGTGTACATTATGAATATTTATGCATTTCTTTATTACGTGCAATGCATGGGTAAATCGTGTGACCAATTCATGTTGTAAGAAGTCGGTTAAGAAATAGAATCACAGTTATTGCGAGTTTTCTCCAACAAAACACACATAGGTACGTAATCAACAGCTACTATACATATTTGTTCTGTATTTAGTTTTTAATCTGTACAAGGCCAATTCAGTTTTAGTAACTAAACACATGAAATGACTTGATATATTTTGAAAACATAATTATACTAGGGTTTGCGTCAGCTAAAACAATGCAGCATGATGTTGAGTAACTAATGACCCTAAATCTGTGCATTTATATACAGATCTAAAAAGGCTATCATTTAGGAGAAATTAAAATGTGTGGCACAATGACTTCAAATTCCTAACCAAAGTCATTGATCTAGAATTTAAAAAAAAATCACTGACAATTTCCCACTTTAACAATAGTGTTGTTCCGTTACTGTCACCGGTGTTTAATAGAGTATCGAATCTGCAATAGATCACGGGTCACTAAAAAAAACACCACTGACCACTTTTCCGATTCTTCTTTTTTTTAACACAGATTAGTAATTTATTAGTTGAGATTATTATCGTTTAGTCGATTCGTTGTTCGGAGTTTGAAATCGGTTGCGAGTGCGTCGGCGCGCGCGGTTCGACTGCTTGCTAACAGGTGACTGGCGCGCGCGCAGCAGATGTCAACGGTAAGTTACCCGTGACGGGTGGTCCCTAATAAAAAGTTAAGTACGTGGGATACTAATTTGCGATGAATTTTGTGAGCTTAGAACTAACAAGGTTTTGATTATTATGAACTTGAATTAAAACATACTACGACAACCTTCGCCGTAAAGATAATTTGATAAACTAGGTAGAGTTTTTAACAAGTAGGACGTGCGCTTAGGGCTCGACTTGACTCTTTACCTTTTATTTACTTATTTAGCTAACGACACAAGTTACAATTACATCAAAGAAATCCCTTAATTACACCAATATAAATCTGAATTGCAAAGGAACTCTATACAAGGTGTTAGAAAAGTACCCCTAATGCCGAATATGGTAGATAGAAACCATCAAACTGAACAGCTGTTTCATACAAAAATTAATTACGAAAATATCAAAATGTATGAAACAGCTGATTTTTTTTTCGCGATTTCATAGTTAGTTCCATAGTAAAAGTTGTTCAGTTTGATGGTCCCTATCTACCATATTCGGCATTAGGGCTACTTTTGTAACACCTTGTATTATTGTGGGCATAGTATGATCTAAACATACATAGTAAATATTGGAAACAAACTTTTGGAATTGAATAACAAAAACTAAAAAGTTTTACTTACTAATAACTTATTAATAAGTATTAGTCGTAGGTAAACCTTCCCTCTCTCTCTACTTTATCCAATATATGATGAGTGAAAAGTTTGAAACTTTTGCACATTATAATTGTAATAACAGCACACAAGTGCCTGAATTTTAACACCAGACCAATTTTCTTTTTAAAACAGGAAATGGTGAATCCAAATATAAGTAGGTACTACAAAAAACACCTTTTTTTATTTCTCTCCTAATTCTACATCATACATTTTAAATTTTGAGATTTTGGCATTCACAATGCTATTTTTATATAATACTAAATAATATACTAGAAAAAATACGTCTCGCACCAGATCATGTTTTCGGACGGGAATCGAACCCGCGATCTTTGGATATCTGGTCCAATGTTCTGACCGCTGAGCCAACGAGTACATTTTGTTTAAACTAAGGCAGTTTTTTTTCTAGTTTCTTATTTTTAACTTATCTTTATGTAAGTTATTAAAAGGTCACGCCCACAGTTGTAAAACACGCTGTCGTTAAATCATTAAAAGTACCCATATAAATAGAACATTGCCACCTACACTAACTACGGTATAATAAACAGCTGTTGTTTTCTAAAAATCCATATTTTCCAGTACACAAATTATATTTTCATAGTTTTATATATACTAGTATGTTAAAATAAGGGCATTTTAAGTTTTATTTGTAAACATTTTGGTCTCTAAATACAAGTAACGACATCTACCGAGCGCGATCGCAAGCGCAGCTAAGCAGTCAACTTAAATACGAACCATTGCTTTGTATTACGTACAGCGCCATCTGTCGTCTCAGAGCAAGCGTTAAAGCACGAAAGCTGTTTGGCGCTTATTCGCTCTGACTTACCAGGATGGTCTGCCAGAGGTTTGCATGGACAAATAAGGTGTGTGAGTACATTTTCAACAAAGTTAAAAGATCTCACACAACACAACCTTTGCAAGTACTAAATAGTTTTTCATACACACACTTAGTGCAATCACATTCTAGTATTTTGAATTTCCTTTGATTGACTCGATTACATTTTTACTTTCATCCTTCGTTAATAATTAATAAAAGTAAAATAATAATCAAAATATAGGTATTGCAAAATGCTGTCGATTAAACGGTTACACAGACACTAGCTAGGATAATGAAATACAGGTTTTAATGTTTTATTTACATGATTGAAGTAAAGTTACTATAGTTTAATTACCAAGCTAGTCAGTCATTTTATTGTGATGAGGGTGCCACTTAAGATACCTGTACTTACTGATTGTCATATCATAATGAAACGGCAAAGGTATTGATTCCTTATCAGTAAATTGAATTATTAAACTTGGCTAACAGGAACGCATAATCTGCATATTGTATTGTATGTAAATAGGTATATACTTTTTAAAAGTCGATGATTGATGGTTTATTGTTGAAATCCTGTCTTAAAGGCTACTGGAGAAGTGACATCCTTTATTCGAAACTTGTAGTATATGCACGTAGTACTAATAATATCTATTCTAGGGTTATGCCGTATATTGTTTTTCAGTAAAGCACAATCTAGGAAAATGGAATAAGGGGCTGACATGAGCCAACTAGCGCCGCCAGTCGATTTTATTTTATTTATTCTAAATAAGCCCAATTTCTTAAAAAAGGAATCAGTCAAGGTTAATAACGTCTAATATTTATTGAATAACTTTACACAGTTTGAAAAGGCATTCAAACAGTTTAAAACGCGATTTTGTTAAAAGTGGCCACTGTTGGTTTTTAAACTATTGCACGCATTTTGTAATGTTGTAACGTTATTCAATAAACATTAAACGTCATTCAAACGACCTTGACTGATTCCTTTTTTAAGAAATTAGAAATTAAATTAAGAAGGCTTATTTAAAATAAATAATAAAATCGACTGCCGGCTCATGTCAGCCCCTTAACAGATAGGATACGATGGCCCGAGTCATATACGATTTGGGACTCGTATTTAATGTAAGTAACAGGGTTTCTTGCCAATACTATTATAATTTTGAAAGAAACCTAAAGTGTGTCACTTGTCTAATTAATTTTAGTGTAGCAACACATGCTAGGCGTAGGCCAATGGTAGGTAGAAAAAATCAAAAGTATTTCTGTCGCAAGGAGCGTTGGCGGAGTGGGCGAGCCATCTGTTCCGCAGCCTTGCACCCACATAAGCCCTGTAGGTCACCTGCTTGACTCCTGGACCTGGGCCCGTACCGGCTAACGCATCAAACTTCGTAAAGTCTGCCAGGCTTAAAATTAAAACAAATAAATCAAGCCCCAATCGGGCCAAAATGGCGAACCCCAATTCATGATGTCACACGAACATCGTTATCTTCTAAATAACTTCGGCGAATAGTACAATACGAAACTCCTTACTTCGATATATCTGTTTTAAGTTGAAGCTCGGCAGACCGGCCGAAGTTCAAAAAGTTAGCCGGTAGGTCCCCTGCATCGCCCTAGTTAACCTCGGTGGTCCGATCACCGATGTCCGACTCATCAGACATTCCAGCGGCGTAGTTGACGAACCCGACAAATAAAAGTTCTACATCGAAATATATTTTTTGTTAGATAAACTAAAGGTTTGTCTATGTTGGAGTTTTTGTTTTTAATATTTCTTTGTAGACAACTGCTCTTGAGTTCGTCACGTTACAGGTATGTTTGATTCTTTATGGGTACTTTGTATTTTATTTAGTTGGTTGTAAACCACCATAAAAACTGGCTAAATTAAATATCACCCCCTATCTGAATTTGACGTCGCCGTCGCTGGCAGCTAGAGTAAAGATATCCGGTTCCATAGTGGTTTACAAGGCCCGGTGAAATATCCTTTCCATAATAAAATTAATAAACGCCCGAGCGGCCGAATGCGGCTGGACAACAATGAAATATCTATTGTGTCTCATTTTCCGGGCCTTGATGGGTTAAAAATATGTATTATTTATATTTTCTTATTATGTTAGAGTTTCAATTAATTTATCAACATTTACACTAGTGATGATGAGAATCTAAAGCCAAAGAATAAATAATAGAAAGATTGAAGCGCACTCAACCGGACGGAATCCTAAACCACTAAGGGCTAGATTTTAGGTCATGTATTGCCCTTATGTGTGGCATAATTAGTACTTGTTGGGTTAGACACTCGTAAATATTTTTTTATCAACAACGGGATAGTGCTTGGCCTTCACCTCACCTGAAGTTAAGTGACGATAAGGCCGAAAGTGTAAGCGCACTACACCACACCCGGAATCCTCACCACTGAGGAACTGGCTATCTAACATCTACTGCCGGAACACTTATTTTTTAATTGTTGTTATGGCGTCAGACTTAGGCAAGAAGGTGGTAGCTAGCTAGGCGGACTTGAAATAGGTCCTACCACCAACCAAACCATGTACACCCTATTCTGGGAATCGAACCCGAGACCCCTGCGTCTTAAACGTGTGGGCGAACCACTAGACCACAGAGACGGTTAATATTCGCATTACCCACTTTAACTTTTGATATCAATACTTACTAGAAAAAACTGACTTGCTGAGCGAGGAAGTCATTCCACAGGATTGACACAATCACAGAGATGTCAAAACAAACAAATGTTAAAAAAATATCGTATATAAATCATAAGACAAAGAGATTAAGATCAATAATATCTGAATGACCAAATGACGAGTGTCACAAAAAACGTGATAAAAACAAATAGTATAAAAATAAACTACACAGTGAATCCAACCTGTAATATGAACCTGACCTTTTTATCGACGTCTTTGGCATTCAATACGCACTATTAAGTAACAATTCGATAACTATTTCAACCTTGAAATCAACCATAGACATTATCGATGTCTACCATAGATTAAAGATTTGACCTAGACATGTTTAAAATATGAATTATATTTTTATCCCACAGTAGCAATCAGTAGCATTGACCAGTTAATATTAGATAATAAACTCAAAGAATGTTTATTTCGCATGCACTAACTAGCTATCAGTTGCATAGTGAATACCTAAAATACCTATGCAGCCAAGGAATATTTTTGATGTATAAAATAAAGAGCGTAGGGGATAAAACAGAACCCTGAGGTACACCGTAATTAAGATCAGATTTTACATTAAACACTAGAATCAAATTCAACAAGCATTATAAAATAATTCAAAGATTAATCTAATAACTTAATCTCGAAAGTGATTTTTCATATTTTAATAGTTGAATTGAAGTTTTTTGCAAATGTTATTGTTACCTGTGCCTTGATACAACATAAAACAATTATTAGAATTCAAGAATTGACACCAATTAGTGATATAAACTTGTTATTTGCATGCTTCTTTATAAGGGCAAAACATCTGCATTTTAATATTATTGTAAAAACATTTTCACCGTGTTTTACGCAAATAAAGAATTATGATTATTATTAGAAATCTGAAATAAATATACATTATTGTGCTCTTAGCTCTATGGTTCAAACATACCACTTTTTATATTACCATCTAAGGAGCGTCCCACTGCGCTGTCGTTAGCATGCAGTTAGATGCTGTATTTGTTGAAAAGTCGATATAAACACGTAATTGTTAATATAAGTAGTGATTCGATTATCCTTGAAGTGACAGACTTTAGGGTTACCAAATGTAAAAATCATGTGAATACTTCGTACTGCGATTTTATAGCAAACAGAAAGAATGTGGAATCTGCATGACTGTGGAGACCGGAGAGTGCATTTCCCGAAATTCAGGAACACCTTTAGCCTTGAAAATTATATTTAACTATATTATGCGCCTCACATTTTCTATGACTATACTTATTCAAAAGTTTTTTTTTATATTATGGGTCTATCCAGCAAAAGTTTAAGTCAATTTCTCTTTCAATACACCTATTTCAGTGTACCAATTGACAAATTGACACTATCACCTACTACGCATTAGAAAAATAGCTGAGTAGGGGGTGCAGGTACTAAGTTACCATTAAGTTTAAATACGTAACTCTGTTGTCATTAATAACTTGAGTTGCATTAAAAGCAGGCAACAATCTTAATGCCCCTCTTTCGTTTCCAGATGATCGGTCTTTAAGGTTTCATAATAATTTTCTGACAATTTGTATTATATATATATCAAGGTCAATTTTTTTCTAGTTCATTTACCATCAGTTCATTTACTTTTACCTAACGCCATCTACCGGCAGTACCAGTAGGCACCGGTCATTGACTCCCGACCTGAGTAACTGTGCCCGCGCAGCCTCGCGAGGTCGCAGCTTTCCGGGGTTCCTTCAAGGGAGCTACGAGTTTGAATAATTGTATAGTTTGAATACATATCTAGCAACCGACTTAATACTGAGGAAAGGAGGGAAATAAACTATTTTGGGTTAGTTTGGTGGAGTGGAGTACTGTATCAACAGGCTTAACACTAAGGGAAAGAGGGAGGTTAGGTTGAAAAGAGCCTCTCGGACCAACCTCCCTACCAAGCATTTCCACCAGTGGGAAGGTTACACCTAATCAGGAGTAGCCTTCCCACTGATGCAAATCAGGAAAAACCTTCCCACTGGTGGGTAGGTTGGTCTCTTAAAAATCTGGTAAACATAGAGCCAGTAGCCAACATATTTTTTTGTAAAGCCCTATCAATCTCAAGTTATAGATAAAAAATCTTCTGAAAGATATTTATGTTCATTAATTTATCGATTTTTCAAAGGATATTCTTTTTAAAGATAGCAGATAGATAGCTTTAGCAACGAAATAATAAGAAGGGATAGAAGATTCACAGGTAACCGCGAGCCGAAAAATCACGATACATAACTTTTATCTAAAGTAGCGACGTAAGCGTGGATTGATTTTATTATTATCCTATCCTTTATAACACTATACAGTATTCAGTCACGTAATTTTAAGAGACAAACATTTGATTGATTGGGAAATCTTTAACCTTTCTCCGGCGCCGGAATCCGTCACGACGGCCAAGTGTCGCAATCGGAGGAGGCTAAGGTGAGAGCGGACCGTGCGCCATTTTTGCTTAAGGAAAATAAATTACAAATACTTTTCATCCGGTAAAATAGAGGAATTTTTGAGGCTATCCTTTTTCCTCTCACTCCACGCAGAAACCTAGTGGTTGGGCGGAGGATATGTTATATATCCAAACCCAGTAACAAGTGCCGTGTAGGTTTTATATAGAGCCCAACAGTTTTGTACTTAGATTACATTTAGCTAAAAACTGTCTTGTCTCCCGTCCATTCATTGGACTTTGGCCTATTATTTATTCTATGACTTGGCATGTATCATTGATAAGTTTTGGACAGGATGCAGAAAGAGAGGAATCTCTGCAGCGCCTCAACCATTCAACTTCCGGACTTCTTTAAGTAACAACCCAAGTGTTGGCCATGGCCATGCCGTTACCCAGAATCGCTGCAAAGTCCGCTCCCGCTACACATCAGCCCCGCTGCCATTCACACCGTGGCCGTCGACAGCTGATTGTCAACGGGGAGTGGCCAGACACTTTCAATGGGACCGGAGACCGGCCATATCCTGAGCTCTGCTGTGAGCTGCACGAGATAAACAAAAGAAAGTTTCGCGCCACAACGCCTGAGAAGCCGCGTTTTGTATAACAATCCAATCCAATTGTTTCTTGTTATTTCCATTACTTTTTGAAATCGTGAAAGGTATTAAGTATTTTGTTCTCTTTCCATCAGTAACAAATAGTGAATGCATTTAGTTATTACAAGGTTACGTCACTCACTCAAAAAGCATCATCTAATTTTGATAGAAGATTCGCAGATAACAGCGAGCCGAAATATCAAGATACGTAACTTTAATCTGAATTAGTAAACGCGGTTTGATTTTATTATTATACTATCCTTTTAACAATATACAGTATTCAGTCACGTAATATTAACAGACAAACATTTGATTGATTGGGAAATCTTTAGCCTTTCTCCGGGTATAAAAGGCAAACTGCTAATCCTTTTATAGGTCCTTCTACAGAGCTTTTTTAATTTACCTCATCTAAAATATCAACTATAAAAATAAATCTGAAACATCTCATCTCAGTTTACCATCCAAAAGATAACGCTAAACATAAAGTAAACAAACTTAGTTACAAATAAAAAAGCGGGCGCTGACTGCACATCATTTATGTAATTATAACGTTATTTATAGCACTATAAGGAATAAATTATACTGCAATCATAAGTGCCGGTTCCTTATAAGGTCGGTTCGCTAGTGTGCCGTCACCCACGGTCCATGTGACTTATGGAACACCCACTAGGAGTTATGGCAATTGGCAACCCTGTGTATTGCAATAAAGCCAGTTAAGCAACTTCGGGAAACTCAAGGCTTATTTTTTGAAGGGTGACCAATTTAAGCTTATTTTTTGAAGGGTGATTAATTTAGGCTTTTTTTTGAAGGGTGACCAATTTAGGCTTATCTTTTGAAGGGTGATTAATTTAGGCTTTTTTTTGAAGGGTGACCAATTTAGGCTTATTTTTTGAAGGGTGACTGACCAATAAAGGCTTACTTTTTGAAGGGTGACTAATTTAGGCTTATTTTTTGAAGGGTGACTGACCAATATAGGCTTATTTTTTAAAGGGTGACCAACTTAGGCTTATTTTTTGAAGGGTGACCAATTTTCCCTTCAAATCAAGGGAAAAGCCATTGATTTTGGAGTTATGTGCTATGTACTAATATGAAGCAATAAATGCTATGACTATTGCTATGATTACATTTCTTAAAAAGGGTTATTTTACAAAGATGATTGATTAAATCATCTTTGTTTGTAAAAAATCCTTTTTCAGTATTCCAAACATCAACTAGCATTATCCAGTGGTATGTAAAGAAGGTAAGTACGCATGTAATCATAAAAATTTACATTCATTCATACAATAACAGCTTGCAATAGTGAATGGAAAGTGAAATAAATCATTAATATAGCTAGCGAACAATACGGCTGACGTCAGCCTTGAGTCACAACATCACTGCCTACGAGATTATCCAGGCTTATTGGGAAATTGTTTTGTTGCATATTGTTGTAGCGGGAAATGAAAACAAAATAAAATCCAGTTTTTTATAGGACGGACTTCTTTTCAATGGAGGTTTCTTTCCCTTCCTCTACGATCAAGCAGACATTAACGACCTTACCACAAAAGATTTTAAAACACTGTTTAATTTAGACACTGTTTGAATGTGATGCCGTCTCTTTCAAACAATATTGTCAAAATGTGACGGCATCACATTTATTAAGTTAAACACTTGTTGAACAGCGTTTTAAAATCTATTGTGGTTAGGCCGTATATTGCCACACTACCTTAAACTGTTGTGTGAATTGGGTGCAAGGAGTGGGTTTTCCTAAAGGAATGCTTTTGTTTGAAATCTGTGCTAAGGAAAAGCTATGACGATAAAACTTTGAGAAAGCTGGCAAAATTCCCAGAGATAATGAAGAAGTGCTGGCCACATAACCTGCAGATGATGCTCGCAACATTTCCAGTGATAATGAAGATGCTGGTGGCCAAATAATCTGCAGATGAGAGCGGTAGTTTCAGTAAATAAATTAAATGTTAGGAAGTCGGGAACATTTTGGGATTGACTATGTAGACGACCGCTTTTAACAAAATAAAATACTAAGTCTATATTATATTATTCAATCAGAAAAAAATGGTGCGAATGTCCTATAACAACTGACTGACATAGAAAAGTTTAGACTGATTTGAAAGTGTGACGTCACAATAATGGCGGAGTTTGACATTTTGTGTAAAACAAACATCTGAAACAAGCAAGTTTTTTGCCAACGTTCTTGTATTTGTTTTCACCCAAATCTACGTCATAGCTTCCACTGTCTGTACAGAGACACTACATGAATTTAAATGACGGTATGATTGTAGCAAAAAATCCAAACTACTTTCGATCTTTAAGAAATGTAATTTCCCTTTCATCGGGAACGATCCTTGCGAGATCGAGACAGCAAATCTTGCGCAACAGAGTGAAAGAGAAAGCTTATACACGAGCTTTTGATATAAGACGTTCTCTTTGAATGCTTTTATGTAAGACATTTTGAGTGCATATATGGACGACAAGTTATTCTGTGACAGTACAGTGATGTAATTGTAAGATCATAAATTTTGATGTCAGAGATCAAAGGAATTTAGATAAGTATTTTGCAATACGAATTGTTGATGAACACAATGAAGTGAATGCAAAATCTGTAACAATGATTCACTATATCATAGGAGTTTCATCATACGGAAAATAACATTAATTTTTTAAGTTTTCTAGCTGAAACAAAATGTTAACAAAACACTACCTCTGACAGCGAAAATGAATAAAATGGAAATAAGAACACGAGTTCAAAAAAGTCTGTATTTCAGGAAAAGCTTCGATGCACCTATAAGTTTACTGTTGTTTGACAATAAAATCTAATTAAAGTAAAGTAAAGTAAAAATTGCTTTATTCAAATAAACTTAGTAATTAAGCGCTTTTAATTGTATATATTTTTCTACCACGCGTTCCAGACTTTTTTAGAAGAAGAACAGGCGCAAGAAACTTATCAGCTTTAACAGAAACGTTAAGGCCCACTTGCAGTAACATTTACTAAATCTCGATTTTGTTAAACCTAGATGTAGCCCTAATGAAACTCAAAATTTTAAATGTCGATTTACATTTTTTACTTTATGAGTAAAGTCTAGGTTTAACAAAATCGAGATTTAGTAAATGTTGCTGCAAGTGGACCTTAGTATATATCCTCTTGACCACAAATTGGAACCCCAACAGCCTAATTAAAATTGTCAATAACATGCAACGACCAATTAAATTCTCCGTCATCCTTCCAGTCAACTTTTAAATGTCGTTTTGCAATTCCATATACCGCCAAATCATAACCTGTTAATAATTTAATGCGGCCCTTGTCAACACTATGAGGTCGTACCGAGGCTATACCTGTTATTTCCCAGAACTGATGACATCACTAACGTACTGAATGATCTGAATACGAGATATCGGTGTCACGGCTACTATGTATATGGTATTTTACTTTCCACCACGTGATAAAAATGTTTGAGGATTTACGCCGCCTTGTTTCCTGTTGTAAACTAGCGACCGTTTTGGTATTGCGATTTTTATTTTGAGAACTTTATCTCTTAGAAATATGAATCGGTGTCTTTGACCGAGCTACTACGAAGCGCGAGCGAAGCGTCTCCGTTTCAGCTTAGTGAAAATGCTTTCGTATGTGTATCTAGCTGTTTCCTCTACAGGTCGCATTCCTCAATTGATTCTTGTGAAATTTTGTTAGTAAGTTCTGTAATTAAATTATATGTTTTTTGTCCACTTTTTCGAAATTTTTCAAAATGACGGAGATATGTACGTTGAAAACGTTCAATAATTTATAAAGAATATTTTGTCGTTCAGTTTTTCGAAATTCTTTAAAACATAACGTTTTGGGGTTGAAAACGTAAAAAATCAATCAACTCATACTTCAGCCATTTCTTAAAATTATCCAAAGTGTCATAAACTCGTGGTCTACAGCTCCCAGAGCCACTAGTTTAAATACGTCTTATTTGATTACGTGTTCCTATGTTTGATAGGGAGAACCCTACTTACTTATGAGACATTAAAAAAATATACAAAGTGACGTGACTGAAAAATAGGCTTCGTTGATTTTACGATAAAGTCCTACCTAACTAGTTACCAGGTTTTTTAAACTCGTGTTTTAAAAATGATATACGTTAGAGAAAACTATAGCTCTGTCCTTTAATTTGAATCGACTGTTTTATTGATATCAGCAGATCTATTAGATAATGTATAGTAATGTATAGTACAGCACAAAATATTCAATTTACAGAATGACCACTTCCGCTGTCCTCAAATTTAATTCCCAGTAGTACAACCAGTTGGACTACTTTTCCCGGGTTGTATCACGGGTAAACTACTCCGTGGTACAACCATGGGTACATTTACTTCCCTTTGCTACAACCAGTTGAACAAGACAGTTGTACTGGGTCGGGAGGGAAAAATTGTTACCCAAACTTGCCGGACTCAGTAAGGTTGTTATTCTATACTACCTACTTATATTGATTATTCAACGCCACCGCTATTACGTACAGTTGAGTTCAATATTTTTTTGCGCTCCTATGACAGTTCATCTACCTTATGCCTTTGTATTAAAAGTCAACATCTGTCAAAAATGCTTACATAAATGAACTCGACTGTACTTTCTGTTTATGTAAACTCGTTGCTAATGATTAGTGATTATGATGTCATCAGACGTTCAGAGCTCAAAGTTTTTCTAACAAACAATTTCAAATTCGGAAGTAATCTTAATTTTACGATGACATTCATAGCATCGGATTCCAATCTTTTCAAGACCGCTTATGTAATATTACCTTAAGGTCAAATTATACTCTTCCAATCTGGATACAGAAATACGTGCGTGAGGATAATAATATTTTAAGATCCCGTGCCACATGTTATGAATAATGAAACCACTAATCTGTTCTAATTATTGATAACTCAGCTTGACTAGACGACCGTGTCATAATTCTAATTCTAAACCGGCCCAATCCTGCACTAAATAAAAGTACAAAAATGTTACTTCCCTATTACAAACACAAAACCCCGCCTACAATAACTGAGATGTGTTTTTTTTTTCTAATAAATGCAAAGGAACACATATTTTGCAGTCAAACAAACTGTTTAAAACCTTATGTGCGTGAAGGCAAAAACGTTGATACTGGTCTAAAACATTCTGGAAGGAGATAAAAAAAGTTATTATATCATTAAGCTATCAATCAAAGATCTCGTATTGCTTTTCCTACGTAATTATCTTTTAAAACACTTAATGAACTGTAAGTTCTGGGTGTTAAAGGTTGTTTTAGTATTTTATATTTCGTTTTTAGGTCGGCCCTCGTTTAGGTTAGTGTTTTAATTGGATTATCGTAAAAAACAACGTCTTCGCAGCTTAATTCGGGTCAAGGATATCCTATTTTTGCTCCTCATCTTTCGCACTAAACATGTAACATTTAAGTACCTTAAAAAAAACATTCTTGACATTTTGTACATACTTCAATTAAAGTATTTTAAGGATTTGCGAATAAATTACTTGTTATTCAAATTAAATTGATTCCTATAATAACCGAATAACATCAATAATAATTTACATAAGTATTTATCAAATAAGCTACTAAAATGGCAAAAAGGTCACATGTCAATTTAAAATTCGCTCATTGGATTTATGATTACTTATCAACTAATAATAAGTAACTAAAATTTTGAGATTTAAGCATTCACAATGCTATTTTTATACAATACTAAATAATATACTAGAAAAAATAGGACTCGCACCAGATCATGTTCTCGGACGGGAATCGAACCCGCGACCTTTGGATATCCGGTCCAATGCTCTGACCGCTGAGCTACCGAGTGACTCGGTAGCTCAGCGGTCAGAGCATTGAACTAAGAATAAGTCCAACGTATACAACGTGTTACAAAAGTACCCCTAATGCCTTAAATGGTACAGAGGGACCATCAAACTGAACAACTTTTACTATGGGACCAACTCTGAAATCGCAAAAAAAAAATCAGCTGTTTCATACAAAAATTAAAATCGAAAATATTTTTTTTTCGCGATTTCAAAGTTGGCTCCATAGTAAAAATTGTTCAGTTTGATGGTCCCTATATACCATATTCAGCATTAGGGGTATTTTTGTAACACCTTGTATATCTTCAGTTTCAACTTACGCGTTATTTATTTTAATATTTTCATGTAGATAGGTAGATTAAATTTTAGATTTTACTAATTTACAAAGAATATACAAGCAAAAAATACGACTCGCACCAGATTAAATTTTAGATTTTACTAAGATACAAAGAATATACAAGCAATAAACACGACTCGCACCAGGTCATATTTTCGGACGGGAATCGAACCGAGTGACTGGACTTCTTAAGGTCGCGGATTCGATTCCCGTCCGAGAATATGATCTGGCGCAAGTCGTATTTTTTCTAGTATATTATTTAGTATTTGATAAAAATAGCATTTTGAATGCTAAAATCTCAAATTTTATAATTGTACTAAGATGTCAAGAGATTATCATTCCGCTGAACTATGTAAGATTTCTGTTTTTTGGTTTGTCCAACTAAGAGTATAATTAAGAAACGCCAACGGCCATGGCATAATACAGTGTACATTTTTACATATGCAAAAAATATTAGTGGAACTTAAAAATAATGAAGATCAAATCAAATTAATAGATTGAAGCACACTAAAATCAACGACATAGTAGCAACATCGTTTAAATTTACTCTTAAATGTATGCCAATTTAACCTAAACATATTCCGAACATTAACGAACAGCCCTACGCCATAGTGTTTTAAAATAATATCCAAAAAATTAGATCTATCTACAGGGCTATTGTATATTGTAAGACACCAACAACTTCGCAGGAGAAGATTCTAACATCATAAACAACAACATTTGGTTTACGACTTTTTAAAACAGACAAAAAAAAAATATTTTTCTACTAAAGCTCGATCTGCTGTTAGGACATATTTTGTCCGAGCTGATCGAGTACGGATAGTCGGTTTTTTTGTCTGCTTTTGGAAAATTCGTAGAACAAATGATGTTGTTTATGATGTAAGTAATTTACTCCTGCGAAGTTGTTGGGGTTTTATAAATAACCATGTATATTGATAGTAAAATCATATACCTATTGTCGGTTTTCAGATAAGATCCAATTTAAATAATATCCTTCAAAAGGCGGACACGGTCTTCAGAAAAAATAATTATAGGGTAAAAGAATTGACGATTTAAAAATGTTTATAATGCTAGCTTATTTTAATAAAGAATTATCAATTTCAAATAAAAAGAAATTTTACGCCACTCAACGCAACTTTTGGCAATTTATTGTGCGTAATAAAGATTTGGCGCAAAAAAACAAAATGGCGAACCCTAACCTCAAAATTCCTACAGCACTTACCTGGAAGTGTAGAATGATGGTCCAGATGAGGCCGAGGGTCAGCTTGGGGTTCCCGTCGACGATGTCCTCAGCTCGGATGTTCACGAGCTTGATCTTCTTGTATCGCAGGAAGTCGAGCGCCATTTGCACGTTCTGTAGCATGTGGAAGCGCATGCGACCTCTTTCACGCGGCTGGAAAAATTGTGAAGAAGCGAGTTATTATTATGTTTCGATAGTATAGTGTAACTAATATTAAAGGGTTATGGCCTATCCTTCTTCTCCAACCATAAGAAAGGCCTGTGCCTAAGCTGTCGGGACATCCAAAAAGGCTCATGATGATTCAAAGTTAGGGAAACCCTTACTAGAAACTTTTTTATCTTCATCTTTTATCTCAGTTACTTCGCTAAAAGCCTTATTAAGCATAGTGAAAGTCACTTATCAAATAACGGGGCGTGAATATGGCGTAGAAGGTGTAAATCACATGAGATAGCATCATTTCGGGCATGGGGTGTGTTTATGGCTAGAGTAATTAACAGTGTTGTGATTAATTGTTGGTAATTAAAAAGAATATTGTCACAGTTTTTTTTTACAATTTCGGGTAATGATTTGACACACGCATTTTGTTTTAAATTAGGGGTGGATAAAGTGTCTTGTTAACTATAGTTATTCAGTACTGTACTGTCTTCTTTAATTAAATTCTAAAAGGCGTTTAATAGACGGAGATGAAATACATATTTCTTTTCCTGGTATGGTCGGCATCAGCTTTCTCCTTCTTCATTGACCTCAGAAATTCTACGTTTGAAATGCTATTATCATCATCATTGGTTAAGGGCAGACAGAGTTTTTTGTGATCAAAGCAGTAGGTCCTTCTCTACCATTACCTATTTCCCGTCTTCCGCCATCTTCTCATTAACTTCCTTTACATTTAACTTATTTCGCACATAATTCATTCATTTTTTCTGCCATCTTTCTCTTCTTCTACATCCATTAACGTTCATGACTTACTCTTTTCGCAACATGCCTTTCATCTCTTCTCAAAAGGTGACCATCGATATCAAACATTTTTTATGTCCCCACTGCTGGGGCACAGGCCTTCCTTATGGTTGGATAAGGAGGATGAGCCATAACCCACTGCGCAGGCCCAATGCGGATTGGTGGGTGTTGACTACAAATGCAACCGGGACCAACGGCTTAACGTGCCTTTCGAAGCACGGATGAACTCGAGATACTTAATATATTTTTGGCCACTAATCCCATGACCAACCCTTGCGAAAGTTGCTTGACTTCCGCAATCGTAGGGCCAGGCGCCAAACCACTGTGCCACCGAACTCCTCGATATATAAAAAAGAGGACTATATAAAAGTATAATTTGACTTTAATTTACGTACCTACTGCTGATGGCATCATGAAATTGTAACAGAAATTATCGTAACAAAGGATACTATCGTATGTTCGAGCCCCATAACCCGTATTTGATGTACTCTGACCCCAATAACGCAAAGCTGGCAGCCGTTAGAAGGGTGTGGGGTTCGCCGCACCTGCCGGTTATCTTTAGTAATTGACTACTGCAGTTTTATTGTTATCTGTGGTAATTCGCATGTAACCTTCACGGTATTTATAAAAAGGAAGGAACATCCTATAAAACCTGCTTCCAAATTTTGTAACTCATCTTATCATTCATTATTTGCTTCAACCTACGTTTGAAAAATTCGTTCATCTACATCAAACCGGTGAATCAAGAAAGATGATGAATTGTATCTTTCTATTTATAATTCTTATAAAAACCTTAAAAAAGTATTCAAGCTCCTTTTTTAATTTAATTAAAAAAGGCAAAGGAATTGTTCTGTGGACGGAGAATTTCTCCATAGAGTTTCATTATCAATTTGCCGGTGTTGATGAAAGTTTTGTATGCGTTCATTAGTTAGACACGCGAGTTTAACATTAATTTTGCCCTAAGCCTAATCAAACTTTAACGTCTGTCTATCATGAGGTCATAGAAAAGTATATCCTTCGATTATCGTTGAGGTGATTAGGTAATTATGCGTGAAATTATTTAGTTTGATTTATTTATTACTAAACAAGTGGTTCTCAATTAGTTTTTTCTACGTAACCCTTCAAGAAAAGCCTCAAACTCAGGTACCGAATACAGGAATGATAAATAAATAAAAAACCGGACAAGTGCGAGTCGGACTTGCCCATCGAGGTTTCCGTACATAGGTAGGTACTTAAATAAAGACTATATTTTTTATAATTTAATTACAAATGTATAGTTTTCAGACTCTTCCCTGTACTTGTAGTATAAGACGATATTACTTGACTTTCATAGTTCTTGGTCAACCGGAAGTACCCTATAAATTTTGATTCCCTTGAGTGTCGAAACATACGTTTTTTGCAGCATAAACGGCCGTATCTTTTTTTACGTTAACTTAGAAGTTTGTTTTTTTCTCAGTTTCATGGGACTGTAGACCTGAGTATAAGTAATTATGTTTTAATTTCAACTCGATACCTCACCTCCACGCGTTCTCGAGATAAAGGATATTGACAGACAGATAGACGGACAACAAAGTGATTCTATAAGGGTTCCGTTTTTTCCTTTTGAAGTACGGAACCCTAATGAAATCAGATGTATAAGATTATGTACCTAGATGAGATTGCTGCGCGTACCCCTTGATGCAATATCTAATTGGGAAACAATGAACTAAACTATAAAAAAATCATTTGATTGATACTTTCATTCACTCGCTGTCCTGAAAGGGTTACGGATTTAGTTAAAATATGTTTTTTATTGATAAAGCGTTTGATAATATTTTTGTGTGTGTACCGACTACCGATTGGCATAATACGCAAAATACTGATTACTATTAACACCAATAGATGGCGTTGTACCAAGCATTCTACTATGTTATTCAGTTGTAAATTGGGAGCAATAAAGTTAATTTAATTACATATGTTAATTGATTTATTAACATTTCATTAAATAAATTAATATTCATAAACGACAATAAAACTTAAATTCGATATTTATAAGGTCGATCCTCTAAGAGAGCCAAGAAGTTTTTTGAAATCTATAGATTTTTTAGTTTCATAGCTATTAAAATATTAAGAAACAATGTAATTAAGCTTCGTCCGAGAATTGTTTCAATTGATTGGTAGAATTAGTTCCTTAATTCGGTATCGTTTAAGTAATTTACTAGTATTTTGAAAGGCAATTAAATATTTAATAGGAATCGTTACGTTGAAGGTGATGTCACCAATTCACCATCTTGGGTGGTATTTTCTGACAATGTCCTTGACCGAGAATCGATAGTGGAAGTTAACAAACTTTTACGAAGACCGGTGATCGGATGGGTGACCCATTTATTTCCACGAGCTCCTCCGTGCTTGGCAGAATGAGTCAAGTTAAATCTTGCCAGCTTAAAAACCTGCGCCCCAAAAGTGAGGAGAAATTAGTATTTAGGGTTACCTTTGTCCGGACTTTTGATTTTATTTTATTTTCCGAATCTCATGTCTTTCTTAATATCCGCGCTTTTCGATGTGTTTCGATGTGGTAACCATAATCACCGTAGAACAGGATTTTTTTACGAGATTACACTGTTGATACAACCTTGGCTAAATGGCCACGTTTTGTCATTATTATTGTTTATGGTTAAAATTAAACAATAGTACTTATACTACATCAGTACTATTATTAATTCTGTGCTTATACTTACAAGGTGTTCGCCAGAAAGCACCTCCAGCAGCGAAATGAGATTGAGGCCATCGCGCAGGTCTTCGAACAGGTCACCGACATGACGATTCACCTGAGCAAAAAAAAAAAATACATTATATTTTTACCCATACACAGTAAATGGCACATTGGTCTTTATGAAATTAGTCATCAATATCTAACTAAGCAATGTTGCACCAACCAATAAATTGAAACTCGATAATACTAAAATAACCCGTCTGAGGTGCTACGGGTGAGTCGATTCTTTCTAGTATTTTTTCTAATATTATTTATCTTACTAAAATAACAACTGAATTAATAATGTACGCGTCAAATGCACATTATTAATTCCGTTAATTAATTCAGCATTAATATGTAATCTGTCAAAAAATATTTATTTCTAATGTTGCACTACCTACGAGTATAACTGGAGTTTATTTAGTCTAGCATGAACACCGAATTCATTCAAACGCGATATGATATATAGCGATTTATCACTTTTAACTGTCAAAAGACAACGGATTTTGACAGTTAAGTATCAATAAAACGCTATATACATCGTATATGCGACCCGGTGCATTGGGCCGGAATCCCAAGGGTGCGGGTTCGAGTCCCGTCTGAGGCGCTACGGGTGAGTCGATAAAAAACAAATACAGAACAATCTGTATATGTGCAAATAAGTACCTATCTGTCTTCCTTTATCTTAAATTATTAAATAACTAGTATCGGAACACAAATATTAGAGGCTAAAACTTAAAATCTCAGGCAAACTAAATAGCATAGCAACCTATATAAAGTTCGACATAAGCATCATCCTTTAGTGCTAACTTAATCCTAATCAAAATAATAAAGAAACCAAAATAAGTAAAGCCTTAATACTCAAGAGCCAAAATAAAATTAAAAAGAAGAAAAGTCGCTAAAGGAAAAAAGAGCTTACAGAACATTTATGATAAGCCATAGATTTAAAAATAAGATGACATCATTGCGTTTAAAACAATGAAAACAAAAATAATGAAAGTTGAACTAAAACATATGAATCTCGGCAAGGTGTCAAAGCTTAATAAAAAGTAATAAGCGCAGAACCACACAACTCATCAAATAAAAAAAATATACGAAAAGACATGCCAACAAGGAAAAACTATTTGAATCTAAAGCCGTTACTGAGCAGCCAAATCTCACTGAAAACTACCACAACATCGAACACTTACTTGTTGAGGCGGACAGCAGGGTTGGTTGTTGACAACTTCGCAAACATGTAGACGTGTATACGTCTGTCCAAGCAGCATGGGCAGAAAATGGGTTAAAACCTGGACGAGACGCCAACCGTAAGGAAATGTAATCGAAATCTCTTGCTAAATCAAGTCCCAAGACACAACGACATCTCTCAAAAGGGTTCGGACATTTTGTATGAAGATTGGCATACCTACCTATCCGCCATTTTGAAAAAGTTGATTTCGGCCGCCTCTGATAGAAGTGGTTTCAATCGATAGACTACTTCTTTACAAACAAAAAGCAAAAAATCTTGTAAGTGATATACTTACTGAGATATTTGAGTTTGAATTTGAATAAAAGCAATACGAAATTGATTTATACAGAGTTATTTGTGAAACACCGACCACCTCTCAGGGGTGGATAATCTGCATTGACATATTTAATCAGCTTAATCCAGAAAATTACTGATTTTGTATTTCAACTTCAAACTCAAATATCTCAGTAAGTATATCACTTATGAGTATTTTTTTCCGAATACTTTTTGTTTGTTATGATTTACTTTATCGATTGGCACCACTTTTATCAGAAGCGGCGAAAATCGCTTTTTTTCAAAAATGCAGACATGTAGGTATGCCAAAAGGGCCTGATGCTCTTTTAAATGCCATTACATGCATACGTTGGATAGTATAGTATCCAATAATTCTCGTGAACCATTTGGTGGTAGCTTGAATGCATACAATAAACTTTAAACCAATATGGTGATGAAAGCAAATCGAATTCGAATTTATCAAGTTTCTGGAAAATAAAATAAACAATAGAGCATCATAATAGTGATATATCATATAGTTTTTATAGACTAAAATGATTTTGTCGAGAAAATAATTAAATTGAATCAAATACCTTTATAGAAAGTGAACTTTTATGAAGGGGATGCAAAACGTACTGACAAATGAGAGATATGATGATGATAGCATAGCAACTACAAAACTATTAGAAAAGTAATAGGAATATAAAACAGAAGCTTTTAAAAAAAGAATAAGTTTTTTCTAAATAGGTACAGTTTTAATAAAACTGTTAAACAGCCATTTTTAAATTTGAGATGATATTTTTTTACAATACTAAATAATATGCTAGAAAAAATTCGACTCATCACCAATTGTCTCAGTCGGGAAATACATAAAAGGTCTCAAATCCCGCCTGAGACAATTCTGATGACGAGTCGAATTTTTTCTAGTATATTATTTAAAACTAAGCCATATTGAAGAAAATTAAGGAAGATTTAATTTGTCATTTATTATGACGTTAGGTGGCATCATGAGCGACAAATAAAAACAAATTAAAAAACAACAACAACAAAACGAGACATTACCATGAGTTTAAACAAACTGTGTATAAAAGGGATGGTGACAATTCGTAATAAAACAGCATCTTACTTCCGCAGTATAAGAACTCATGGTAAGAACCGTAAAACCGATGCAGAACAACAATAAAACAAGCTATGTGTATTTTACAGACCTTCACGTATTTCCAGTGCTGCTCCGTTTCCGAAAAGCGATGAAAAAATTAACAGTACTTATGTATAAAAAAACACATTTAAAAAAAGTGCTAAGCATATTTTTCTTTTTACCAATTTACCTCGATGTCGTTATTATATATGAAGTAAATCGATCATTTTATTTTATTTTTACAATTTTATAACGCCGTCATAGTCACATAATAGTTTCATTAACTTTTTAACACGTCCCTTACATCCAACACTAAAGTTCTAACTTATTTGTAACTGTATATGATAATCCCACTCACTGTAATTTCGCTATCTAAAGTAGATGTAGATTCAGTTTTTTATATCAGGTTTAAGTTTCAGCACAGAAAACAAGGTGTCCTAGTGAGGTCTACAACCTACGAAAATGTTTTAATGAAGGTAGAAAATATTCTCTGGGCGCATCTTGAGATAAGAAAAAATACTTTTGCGTTATAAAATTAGATTAGTTCCCTAATTTTATTCTTGTCCTTATCTTAAACGATAAATTACATACAGGGGCCGTACCGGCTAACGCATCGAACTTCGAAAAGTCTGCCGGGCTTCAAATTAAAACACGTTTAATTTGAAGCCCATGGCAAATTACTATTCGTCGAAGTTATTTAGAAGATATCGATGTTCGTGTGACATCATGAATTGGGGTTTGCCATTTTGGCCCGATTGGGGCTCGATTTATCTGTTTTAATTTGAAACCCGGCATACTTTCCGAAGTTTGATGCGTTAGCCGGTACGGCCCCAGGTTGATCAATCTGATAAAATGTAGCTTATGGTATGCATGAGCACGTGTAATTTATCAAAAAAAGATAAGTTACCTAGCTAAATATATAACATTTCTTCATTGAGAATACTAAAGACTTTCTGTGGGTAAGTAATAGTACCTACCTACTCCATTAATACGTAAGATTCGAATTCACAAGACTCCAAAATTATCTTATTTTCTTTATTAGTTTACACTACGCGAAATCGCAAAAAAAAGTATCAGCTGTTTCATATAAAAATTAATAACGAAAATATTCAAATGTATGAAACAGTCGATTTTACGCTATTTCAGAGTTAGTCCCATCGTAAAAATTGTTAGGATGAATCGGACGTAACGCAAACGTGTCACAAAACATTTCTGACTCAGTGATGATGATCTACATTTGAATGTCCTATTTTAGTCTCTCGATAAAGTGTTAGTCAGATGATTAATTAGATTCTCAGAAATCATCACGTTTGATGGTTTTAGAATTGTCAGAAGCGTTTATAAGTAAACTTTTGAGTTCTTTGTGTTTCCTTTTGTGATAAAAATATGGCAACTACTTACTAATTAAAATTACTCAGGTATTAGTAATGTTTTAAAGATTATCAAAATGGAATGTAAAGATCATCAAAAAACTATCAATTACGAATCGTATTCGAGCACATATACATAAAAATGTTAAATGTTTTGTATGGAAAATCTTAGTACCCATTTACGGTAGTAGATGGCACTGTACTAATCCAAAGTTCAATTAAACTTATCCAGAACTTGTGAACATGGCCCTAAATGGTGTTTGCAAATCTCCTATAGTTTATTATTTTACTATTCATACCATAGAATCCTTAATATTCATAATACAGAAATAAAGGTATAACAGTGATTGACTAAAGTATAAATGTTATTGCAATCCGTAATTCTGTGAGAAGAGAATGATTCATCTGGAATCGGGGTCAATCTTGTTATTGTGCAGAACTTAATGACGATTTTCGAATAAGGGAATATTATTTATAATCGACCGTGAAGTAGAAATAATTGTTTAAGTGAATCATTATTAAAAAAGAACTTGAAATGTCGATTAACGAAAAGCCCGGTTCAGTCAGATTAACACAAGTTTTTAAAATGCATGAAAAATGGGGCATAAATATTTTTTATTTTATTTTAAATAATAAAAGAACAACAACCATGGCATATTCAATTAGGATCAGTCTTATTATTTTTCATACTCTTTACAATACTCTAAAGTTCATCCACTTTTAAAGTTCGACCTAGTGTAATAATAAACGTGAAGTGACGTTTAAGTTACAACACAGCCACCCAAAGTTTGAATAAGACACCAATGTGGGTTCGAGAGTGGGCGAAGTTATGATGTACTATCTAAAAAGTTTTAATTTTAATTTTGAACTTTATCACAAACGAAAATAGGTCGTATTACAGCTAGTCAAAATAAGGGTGATCGGCAAGATTTGGCCACATAATGTGGTAATCCTCATAAGGCCGTCCGCCGAACGTCGCTAAGTCGTAAATTCCAATTTTTATTTTTTACATTTCGTCATTTAGAAGTTTCTGGAGTTACGTGTGGGACGACGATGTGAAGAAAAAGATTAAAATGATAAGCTACTTTACATTTTGATACTTTTCTTATAATACCTATCAACTATCAAGTTACTAATCGACTCTAATTTAATTTACAAAACTCTATCGCATTTTTATAAACTAGTCATCTATAATCTAATAAATAAAAAAATACTTTGAAAAGCACTGCTTATGTAAAATAGATAACCATGTTTAATATTTTCACGTCTAAACAGGTGAACTAATTTGACTTAGATTAATAATCTAAATAATTTGATGAATTTAGACATAGAGAGTAGAAATAGACTCAAGAACATCATAATCATATTCTAGAGTCTTCTACAATTCTTGGATAGATTGGATCTTTCACCACAGAATATATAAAAGTACTAAACGTCTTTCACATTAACAAAACAAACTTACTAAAAATGACACAAATTTACTAAAAAATCCCGAAAATTCCACGGGTGAAAAAACTCTATACGATATTGAAAATGCCAGTGATTGTTATATCATCAAATTCTTGGCGTGAGTAAGATGTCCAGGTCACAGGTTACGACACGGTCTGCGCATGAGTCAGACTCAATAACATCCTTTGTTATAGTGAAACGGTTCAACTTAATCCTGAGTAAGCTTAGGTTGCATAACATTGGTATGTGGGTGCAGGCCTGGCAAACAGACTGCGGTTTGCTGGTAAGAACAACGAAATATCGAAACCAAAAAAAATAATGACAATCTGAAGATGTGGAGCAAATTGGCTCGCCTTTTTGTTGGTCGCCCAAAAAATTAACTTTTCAGCGAAGACAGTTTATTTATTTTAATGTAAGTTTAACAGGATTGACCAATTAAACTCAAATTAGAAGTAACGAGACTAAACTTCATAACCATAACATAACATCGCACTACCGTTATTTATGAAAAAAAAAACTGTTCTTCGGCAGTCAAATTCAAAATCAGACCAAACTTTGTAATGTATTCCACAGAATTCATAGTATGTGTATTACATAACAGCCATATAATATTTATAAAAAACCGGCCAAGTGCGTGTCGGGTCACACGCATTATAGGGTAGTTATCTTATACCATACCATACTTTTTATTTTTTTAAATAAATAAGTGAGAATGGGCTAAACACTCGATCACTCGACTACGAAACTCGTAGCAACTTTTTTTCGTAGCAACTACGAAAGAGCCAGAAAAACGATGTATTTTTATATAATGAATAAAAAAACGAAAGTAAAGTATTTTATAAGAATGATGTAAGTATCCGAATAAAACATGAAAGATTCATTTATTGATACAGCAAAAAGCTTTCATTCATTAAATAAACGAGTCTTTTTACATTCGCGAATACAGCACGAAGCGAAGTTTTGAGTACCAATATACGAATTTGGTCCTTATCTGTAATTACTTAAGGTCCTTATGTTCCACATATTTTTCCAGATGTTCATAACACTTTCACATATAAAGGATTGTTTGTATGTCGATGAGTCATATTACTCTGTTCCTTGTTGATTTATCTGCAGATGATTAAACTTTCCTTATGGTAATTAAATATGTTGATTAAATTATTTAGGGCATGAAACATTTGGGTGATTACTTTTTTTATTCACAACGGATTAGCGCTTGGCCTTCACCTCACCTGATGTTAAGTGACGATAAGGCCGAAGGTGGAAGCGCACTACACCCGGAATCCTCACCACTGAGGAACTGGCTACCTTACCTCTAACTGCCGGAACACAACAATTTTTAAATTGTTGTTATGGCGTCAGACTTAGGCAAGATGGTGGTAGCTAGCCAGGTGATTTGAAATAAGCCCTACCACCAACCAAACCGAGTACAAATGTGCCCCCCTCCTGGGAATCGAACCCGGGACCCCTGCGTCTTACACGGGTGGGCGAACCACTAGACCACAGAGGCGGCAGATTGATACAAGTATGATTCGCAAGGATCTTATAAGTAATCTGAAATCTAAATTAGCAATGCGAATGCGAATATATCGAACTAGCGGCCGCCCGCGACTTCATCCACGTGGACCCTAGGGATCCGTTGACCGGGATAAAAAGTAGCTCACTTATAAGTTAATCCAGGTTATAAACTGTGTGCCAAAAATACAAAAAGAGAAACTAGAAAAACTCTTTTATTGCTACGAAAAGAAAAAAATAGGTGATGTTTTAAGATGCGCATGATGTATTTTCTTAAGTAAGAAACCATGATTTTAATGATAGTTACAGTTACTTGCACAAGTAGTAGCTAAACCATGTTGTCGACATTATTATTTATTCTGTGGTTCAACGAGCAAACTCCATAGAGTAAACAAACACAGGACGGTTGCGGAATGTTGAATATTGCTATTTACGGTCGGACGTCGGTTTGGTGACTTCCTTTGGCAAATATGACTTGTGCTGTTGTTTATTTAAAAAGTTTCAAGTTTTGAAGTTTCTTTATTTTATTTAAATTGTATGATTATTTGCAAAAATACTTTGAAACAAACGTAATATTAACGTTTAACTGGCGGAAGTAGGTACCTATAAAAATAGATTTTAATCATTTCCTTTCTGAAATATCCTGTCAAAACGTGATCCCACCAAAAACATTTTCATGTAAAATGTTGCTAAGACGTAGCCATAAATCTCGCAGTGTCAAAAAGTTATTGATCTCATGTAGAGCCAAGCTTCTAACTCTACAAGCCCTAACTTCACAAACTCTATACCTTAGTCAAAATATGTGGCATGGCCAAGAGCTAGATAACTTTAATAATAGTTAAAGTTATTATTCGATTCGATTCACCAATGACAATACTTTCATCATTTATGACTTTTTGACAGCGTTATAAAACTGTGACATATTAAGGGTGAGTTGCACCAACTTACTTATATTATAATAACAACAATATTATGAAAGAATTTTAACTAAAATATTAAGGCTCATGTAGCCGTGAACCAAAAGTAGCCACTTTCTTTCCTTTCATTAAATATTGACCGGTTTAAGAGTAAAAAATAATTATCATCAGTTGACGGCTACATGCCCCTTAACCACAATAATTTCGATACAACTTAACTTACGATCTCTTTCATCATAAAACATAATGCATTGGCTTATATTATATGACAGCATTATAAAACTGTGAAAGAATAAGATACGTAGTACGTTTGCCTGTTTCACAATGAGTAAAAAGTAAGTTTTGAGTAGCTTACTTGACAGATGATTTGACATTTTTCATATCACAACTGTCAAATCATTTGTCAAGTAAGCTACTCAGAACTTACATTCATATTGTGTAAAAGGCCCTTAATCATAATAATATGTATTTTTTTACCTTTTTCAAGTGTTTGTTGACCCACTTAGTGAATGTTTTCTTTTGTATCGCGTCACGCTCGTCTGAAACAAAAACATTTTTTAAGATTAATAAATATTCATGTGACGAAGGTGTTCGAGAAAGTGTCAAAAGGGATGTCACCCTCATTTTGCAACAAGTACATAGGTACGTACTGTAAAGAATAAAAGATTGGCTCGACTATTGCTTATATTTGTATTTATTTTTTATTTTCAATTACTTATTATTGATATACTGTTACATTTCTTTGTCTAATTTAAAAAACCCACAGATTGTAGCGTTATTTTTTGACATGACACTTGTCCACTGACCTCCATATAAAAAAAATTCAGGTCAGTGCACTTGTCCTTTCCACAGATTACAATGAGACATTTTGACATTTCTTATACAAATTATACACATTATGTGGTCCACGGAGGTTTGAGATTGAGATATAATTACTGCACAGACCAGAAAATGGGCACTAGGGTTTTCCCATGATAATGATAGTTTCAATAGTCCGATTAGTTAATCGAACCAACAGGAAAAAAAGTTCATGTCGTCCGATCGGTAGAACAAAGGCAGTCGGACCACGTGGCCAGAGGGATCCAAGCAATCCAAAATGTCATTTCAAACTTGCCTACCTAGTGGGTAAAGTTAATTATGGCAACATCCTCTCACCGGAGAGGCCTGCGCCTCACAGACCTTATGCCGGCACTACATATTCGCCTACCATCGGCACAATTTATCGTACGCTGATGCTTTTGAAATAACCTCTTTGAAGCATTTGCTACAAAACCGGCAACGTACGATCAATTGTGCCGATGATGAGCGGACTGCTTTTCTGATGATAATGATTAGGTACTAGAGAAAAAATCAGAAAAGAAATTCTTCCATTTCTTTGCTTTAACATTCCGAGTAGTTTGTCAACGCTACATTATAATGAGATGCGCATTAATTTCGCACTTGGCTAATTTTTACATTCAACTCTTATCATTTGTCAACAATTACCCGCCAAAATACGATAGTAGCGCGGGTGAACGAACTTGGTACTTGATAGATACCATTCAGTTTGGTCTAATAATAATCGTACTATTTTGGCGCCCAAACATAGTGGCTTGCCAAATTATATTTATATCGGAAGTATGGACGGAATGCTAGACGAAATTGTTGGACTTCTTAGCATAATTGGAGTGTTGAAAGTTAATACAACAAGTGATTGATCTACCTTTGCATGAATTTAAAAAGCATGTTAAAAAGACGCTCATGGGTAAAGGTTATTATAAAGTTAACGATTATCTTAAAGACCGAAATGCGTGGAAATGATGTAACGCATAACTTGCTAGTATAAGTACTTTGTTGTTAATAATCTGTTGTATTGTATTTGGTAACATTTAAGATTGTAAATATCGTTACTTATTTCTGTTAAAGCTGATAAGTTTCTTGCGCCCGTTCTTTTTGTCAATTAAAAAAGTCTGGAACGGGTGGTAGGAAATTATGGATGATGCAATAACGCTTAATTACTAAGTTTATTTGAATAAAGCTATTTTTGACTTTGACTTTTGACTTTGAACATTGATAGGTAGTTACTTTTCTATCCTTCTGGAGCAGTTTCTGAATGAAAATCTTTTTCTTGAATGAAAGGTACCCACGTCTTTTACTATACCCCTGACAAAGACAAGGTGTATACAAAATTTCATGATGGTAGGTAGATTAGTTAAAGCGTAAAACCGTAACAAATAAACAAATAAACCTCATTCGCAGCTATATGGTTAGGGTTATTAGGATAAATAATGTTATTACTTAATCAAAAGACAATTCTAATTCTAATATAATTCCCGTAACTGGCCACTAAGGAGCTCGATTGTGCAACGCAGTGTGCGATTGTGGTCGTTAAGCAACTTTTGTTAGGGTCGGTCATGGGATGGGTGACCAAAATATTATTATCTCGAGCTCCTCCGTGCTTCGGAAGGCAAGTTAAGCAAGCCGATGGTCCTGGTTGGTTATGGCCCATCTTCCTTATCCATCAAGGAGAAGGCCTGTGCCCCAGTCTTTGAAAAAAGCTGGTGATGATGGGTTCTTTCTAGTGTTTGACAAACTTAAATGATCTAAACGAACATGTTAATTTAGACTCAATTTCTATGGTAATCGATAAATATTTGATCTAAACTTTTTGAAAGAGAAAGTAATTAACAATGCAAATTAATTTGCACATTTGTCCAACAGACAAAATTAATAGAAAATCTTCACTTAAGATTTTTCGCTTTCCTTTTTAATTATTGCTTTTATTTTTACACAGCTTACTAAAAACAATAATTTTCATTGTCATAGTAAGTAGACACTTATGTCTTGGTGGCAGGTTATTTACGTATTTTTTTTATTTTATTATTAATTTACTTCTTATTAGTGTAAAGTAAGTAAAGTGCTATAATTTTTTTTCAAGAACACTTTTACATTTTCCCTGATTCTAAAGTTTCAAACTTACAATGAAATACGAATAACGTAAAGTTATTTAGTTTTAGTTCAAAAGTTTAATGTCAGACTCGCACGATAGTCATAAGTTTAAACTTCTAACTGTTAAGTTCGCACACATTTTCATGGCAATAGCAAATACTTGCCAACACCGGAATAAACAATCTAGACAAATAGGCTATACTTATCTAATGAACTGGAATGGAGAGAGACAAACGATCGTATGTGCTGCATGTTAATTAAAAGCCAAGATGGATCATTAAAATAGCTGGGATTCCGTTCTGTATCATAGATAGTTAGCTATCTAAGATCTCTTATTTCCCTTGCCGACGTGGGTTGTACGTATGTAGTACTGTCGTTTAGATTTATTTCGGTATGGTTCCAAAACAAATGGTTTCATATTCGATTCGATATTATTGGCGTTGTGTTGCACTGCACATCAATCCAGGATTAATAAACTATTCGTTTTCTTTTACGATCTCATGATCACAAGGAAGTTTTAAAATATTTGATTTGATTTTTATTTTTAATTGATTTTTGCATTTCCCGACGTTTCCGCACTTTTGTAGCAACTCTGGTCATGTGTTACATAGACGTAAAATGTGCGGAAATCTAAAAAAGTGTTACTTACACTTTTATGGATTTTTTCTTTTTCGTACTCATTTTGTTAGAATAAGTATTACTGTAAAAGAGTAAAAGTCTTGGTTTTAATCAAACTCACATACTGAAATAACGCATAAATAAATTGAGTTGAAGTACCAGGCTGTCATGATACAAAGGAGCTCTCAAGAGCATTAGTCTCTTGATTGAATTGATTCAGTTCTCAGCTGCATATTAGCACTTTGTAAAATGGCGAATTGAATGCAGTTCCCACGAACTTTTGGTGAATCATTTTATGAATTTAAAGATCATAAAAGATAATGTTTTTGGAAAGGTTTTTATGTTTTAAGTAACTTGTAATGCATTTAATGCATTAACTGATGTTATATCTGTTTTAAGTTTTATTAGATCGTTATTTATTAGTTATTGTAGTTAACCAAACCGTGTGACGATATCTTCTTAACCCTTCAACGCCCGGAAAATGAGACACAATAGATATCCCAGTGTTATCTGGCCGCATGCGACCGCTCGGGCGTTGATGAATTAAATTTTATTGTATAAGTAAAATACTTCAGGAGTAGGTCAACAGGAATTCATGCTAATATTTGTTGACAACTGAAAACAAAACTTTATAAAAAAACAATGCAATGTTTGTACGCCTCGGCACGGATCTTGAGCGGCGACATTTGAATTTCTTAGGTCTCATTGGTGGAGGACGTGGTGCGGGGCGACTGCAAACAAGCGCAGTAAAGTATGTTTTTCCAATTTCTCTCACCACTGAGGATTCTATACCACAGAATATATTATATAATGGTATTAAACGTCCTATACATAATACTATCACGACACATTTCTGAAAACTACTGCAGAAAATTAAAGAGACACGTCTATTTACGATATTGTATTTGCAAATCTTAAGTCAATGTTCTTCTTGGGTTCTATTCTATCTGGTTTCTATTTCTATGCGCAATAAAGAGTCATCAATTTGAACAATAACCCCACGTGAGTTCCGATCTGTCTGAGGTACAAATCAGCCGGTTTCTGAATTGAGAAATTGAAGTTGAGCAGTACTCAAACAAATGTTACTCCATCTTCAATTTCTCAATTCAGAAACCGACCGTTACTCTTGAATCGGATAAAAATTGTACACTCAAATTCGAAAGTGCTTTCTTAGGGTTGCTACAAACATAAGCGGGCTGGCATTAATCGGCAAGGCCGGGCGGCAAATTCGAATATAAGTAGGTGAATATTCGGGAATCATAAAACTGCCTAATACTGCCGAATCGAAATGATGTGTCGACCCGAATGAACAACTCGATCGGCACAAGCCGATTGAAGCTTAACAAGTGCAGTAACAAGTTAATTCTTCGGGGCGGCTTTATTGTTCCACAAATACTGGCGAACCGACAATGCCGGCCCGCTTATGTGTGTAGTAACCCTTACAAATGAGGCGAGATCAATTCTAATCGCAATTAGTTCCATAAGAATTATTTATTCTTATATTAGTTCGCTCAATGAACGAATAACATAAGCTCAATTTGGCGCTGTTACAATTCCAAAGTCGATTGATCGGCTTGATTTCAAGAGTGAGCAGTTATGTTATTATATTAACAACTTGATATAAGCCTCGGCACGAATATTGAGCGGTGAGAGAAATTGGAGGGGATTACTGCGCATGTGTGCAGTCGCGAACGCAACCTTAAAGTTGACAAACTTACATTTGCGGTCATATGAACTTATTTTGATTGAAATGAATTACAAACATAAGTTTGTTATTGTTTTTTATGTGATATAATTACAAATTACCATTTCTTTTCCGATACAGCATCTTATAATATTACGTTATTATTATTTATAAAGTTATTTGTACATTATTGTAATGATTAGGTAACTAAAATTGGTAATAATTTGTATATAATGTGACTATTGTGAGCGACTGTACATGTCTACTCAACACATAATTTTTTCTGGTTACAAAATCCCAAACAGTTTAATTAATACCTAATGTTTATATAAAAATGTTATTTTTGTCGAGCGCGATTGTACTTAGGGAGCGCGTGCGGGTCCAAATCCGACAACAAGCCAATCGGCGCTTACGTCAATCAGAGCCGCCAATCAGAGCTACCACACGGCTGCTGTACGGCACAACACGTACGTATCTCCACCCGCGTACCCCGCAAAAAAATACTTCTGCGCATAAAATTTCACCGCTCAAGATCCGTGCCGGGGCTTGTATTTAGGTATGTGTCAATAGCATACTTAGAAAAATTTTCGCTGTAGCAATAAGAAGACAAGAACAAAACAATTGAAACAAACACAGCAATTGTCTAATTTACGAGTTACCCAATTATAAGAATTGCTCTTCGTTTCTGGGAATGTCGAATCAATCTTCGAAACTAACTACGAAACTGAATGAAAAGGTAGTCACCTAACCATTGCGTTTGTTGTTTAAAATGATCTGAAAGGAGTGCGAAGCGAACTCGAAAAGCAATGTAAAAAGAAATTCGATTGTTTGTTTTTCGTTTCCAATCAAGTAATTGACCGAAAATTAGATTAGCCAGAAGGATTTTGAATAGAAAAGGGTTTCTTCATACTTCGCAGACCCCCCCCCCCCCCCCCCCCAGACATAAACGTGCAATGTACAGTAAAATAATATTTATTCGTCAATATTTTAATTACGCAGTGCAAGTGCAAATATCTTTGCATCTAACCACTTGATCTTTCAATAAGGCACAGCATAGGGTTGTCGCATATTTGACCCTCGATAGCGAATGAATTAGAAATACTAATAAAATTCACGAATTTCAGTGTTTTGTCATTTTTACGTTTATAATAAGGGTTTGCTTTTATTTTCATTTTTTTCGTGACAAGATATTGTCACAGTATATTTCTGTAAGATTTTGTTTATTTATCCTACCACAGTACCAGACGCCAGACCATAGTGTAAAGAAAACTGTACACTGTGATCAGACAGAACAACCCTATAGCTATAGCTCTATAAATATCTAGTGTTTATTAATCTAGGTCAGTTAGTCGCCTACGCCGAAACTACAGTCTTCATTTTGCAATTATTTCGTTTACTGATTCGAATTGGTTAAATAAGCGACATTCAATACTGTAACGGATAGAGTTAGTGTTGCCAGTTGTGATGATGGTGTGATTATATGAAAGAGCGCTGTTTGCACATTCTCAAACAAAAAATACTAAATCAGAAAAATCTTAAATTATTCTATGTAATAGAATTTTATGTAAAGATTACAGAAAAACGATCTCTAAATAGCACACTTTTTCACATATTACATTAGTTCCACTATAAGTCCAGAGATGGCGTTGACCTAAAACTGAAATATTCTATACCACAGTAAATTTACATTAGTTCCACTATCGGTCAAGAGATGGCGCTGGCCTAAAACAGTAATAATAAAATTATTCTACTCTACCTTGTATTTATATTACAATGGTACGGAACCCTCGGTGCGCGAGTCGGACTCGCACATGACCTGTTTTTTTATGATTATCTTTATTTGTTTGGAGTATTCATACTTTATACTTTTTGGAAACTGTTTACAAGGCGAACAGGCATAGATCACAAAGAAGATACTTAATTGTTGCCGACGAGTTACCTTGGCCTTAAGTTACCGGCCTAGTTTAGTTATCTGCAACTGCATTGCAATGCAATTTATAACGATGGTTATCTAACTTATGCGCTTCCTTATAAGGCAGAGTTAAGTATAGACTAAGTCGCATACAATCATACCTAAATAACAACGGACTATGAACTTGAAACCTAAGTAATCGTGGGATATGATTTATAATAATATAGCTGTATATAGGCTACAGGACATACGAAGTTAAAATTTCATACTAACACTATATTATATTCCACACATTTTATCTCTGAGAAAAATTAGTAAGTAACGTCATGAGGTAGCATGACCATCGAAACACTATAGCGTTTTATCGACACTCAACTGTCAAAATCTATTGTCTCTTGACAGTTAAACGTGATAAATCGCTATATCATATTGCGTTTCGGTGGTCATGCTGGCTGGGTATTGAATTGAGAACCGCGACTTCGTCCGCGTGGACATTCGAAAAATCCCTCGAGAATATCCAGTGAAGATAAAAAGTACCTAATTTATATTATAATCCAGGTTAAAAGCCTACGTGTGCCGAATTCATCTAAATCCGTTTAGCTATTTTTGCGTGATTGAGTTATAAACATACAAAAATTCAAATTTATAAATTAGTTAGGATTAAAGACTACTCATGAGTCTATATAATAAATAAATAAATGCCTGGACAACTTCACACAGCGCCATCTAGCCCCAAAGTAAAGCAAAGCTTGTAATATAGGTGCTAGACAACTGATAAACTACTTATATACTTTTTTAAATATATACTTATTATACATAGTAACACCCAGATCCGTCACAGAAATTAAAATTCATCAATTCAATTTCTGCCCGGCCAGGAATCGAACCCGGGACCTCTTGCGAGATATACCGGCATGTTGACCACTGCACCACTCAGGTCGTCAACGTCATATGTAACACAAATACATCAATAATCTATCTTTAGCTGTAAAACTGATCCGTTTAGACATGACTATTTGCTAATCCGATTGTAACTTCTTATGCCAAGAACTTGAAGCCATATAAAACTTTATTAATGATAGCATAGAATACCAGAATACCTAATAGTAAAAGTTTAATGGATCCTCATTTAATCAATTGAAAAGAAAGATAATAATCTATGAACCCTCTATAAACCTAGCCCTCCTTTTTTATTTTTAAATGTGAATTAAAGGAAGAACCTGCCTTTCTATTGTCTAATTTCAAAATCTATCGCAACCGCTTTCAGGATGAAACACATTGATGCTTCTTTTTGGCACAAATAAAAACTTACCCAAGAAATGCAGCAATGTGTCGGATCCAACTGTCAAATGAAAGCGATTGCGATAGATTTTTAAATTAGACAATTAGCCCCCAGTTTTAAAACTGATGCTTTAATACTCTTTCGTTAAAGTAAAGAAAAAAATGGCAGTACCTCACGTAGTTTTAAACCATGTTTCATTTTAGTCCACGTTTGAGGCATGTATGGCTAGAATGAGGTTTCAAACCGAATATGTAGGTACTGTAGAAGCGAAACCTTTATCTCTTGTAAATAAAAGGTTTTAATAACTTTTCTTGTTTATTTTACGTATAGGTATTGATATCATTCGTAGCCAGAAGGGCACAGCCTAGCTTCTCTCCTCCTAAACCATGGGTCGCCAAACTTTTTAGCCTATAGGCCAGATTAACTCCTCCACGAAGTCCCAAGGGCCAGAGCCTAGCTAGCTTATCGTACCAATTTACTGTAAAAAACAGTATGTTGGTACGATCCGGACTGCTTTCGCGGGCCGGATTGTTGGTGCTCTCGGGCCGGAGTTGGCCCGCGGGCCGCAGTTTGGAGACCCCTGTCCTAAACAAAAGCTAGAGAACTGTCGTTCGCATTTGATTTTTTTTTATCTTTAGTCTGTAACCAAAGAATTACAGAACCCAAATAGTTTACATATGATGCCAAGGCATCACAGTACCCATGACCGACCCTTGCGAAAGTTGCTTAACTTCCGCAATCGCAGGGCCAGGCGCTAAACCACTGCGCCACCGAGTCCCTTATTTATTTTACTGAAATGAATTGTTTTAAGAATATTTGTTGAAGTTACAAAATCTATTTATTGAATAATCGTAATGATAAATTGTGTCCGTATAATATTTGCGGTCAGTAAAATAATTCTGAGGTTTGTGAATGGGACGTAAAACGAGTTAGGAAGAATATTGCATATGGATTCATATTTGTTGTGGCTACTTTTATGGCAAATTGAATATTAAGGTATTGGTTTAGATGTGTGTGCAATAATAAAAGTTAAAGTTGACAGTTCAAATCCGAATAAGTATGAGTCTGAGTATAGGGTGGGTTGCGTTATCTTACTGTACTACGAGTATAACAGTATTCTTCCCAAATCCTAAATCGTTTTGTACGTTCCTTAAACAGAACTTGTGACAAGGTTTTCCGCTCAAGGGAAGCGAACCGATGGCGTAGCTTTTTGACATTAACATCTGCTTCAGACTTAAGTCTACTATAGTCTAGGACTTAATAAATGGTTTTTGATTTTGATCCCCGCGATCACTACTTTTAACACGAATAGCTATAAAAAAAAATAAAACGAGTTAAAATATTCGAGAGTAATCTTGTATGGGAAATTTGTACAGCGCCATTTACCGCCGAAAAGCGGAATGAAATTTTTCATAGATAATTACTCTATCGAGTACTTTTAGGCGCGTTTTTTTTCTCGATAGAGTAATTATTTATGAAAAATTATATGAGATAGATGTTCGTGCTAAGGGTACAGGAGTGATAACGTTTGACCATAAATAAATAAATAAATATTTGACAACATCACATACATTGCTCCGATTCCAAAGTAAGTAGCTAAAGCACTTGTGTTATGGAAATCAGAGACAACGGTGGTATCACAAACACCCAGACCTGAGCCAATATAGAAAAGTTCGTTTTCTAAATTGACCCAACTGGGGATCGAACCCGGGACCTCAGAGATGGCGACGCCTTGAAAACCGGTGTACAAAGCCACTCGACCACGGAGGTCGTCAAATACCATATAATCAAAGAGCCCGACCAGTTAAGAACAAGCCGTAAAGTCTATTGAACCAATTTGCAGCTGATTGGGTCTATTAGCCGATTGGTTATGCCTTAGGTCGGCCAGCCTCGGGGTCATTCGGCATTTGAGGAGTTAGTTTCGGCTGTCACTCAACAAAACATGATTCTCCTTCCACCTCATTCCACATTTGCTATCTCTTCATGACTTAGGGTCAGCGCAAACCAAACTGCAAAATGCTCGCGCATGGTCGAGCAATATTTTGAATGCTCGAGCATGCAGGCGGCAATCGGCGGCATGCTCGCCGCTCCGAGAGCAGGCTTCGTTAAAAATGGACTGGGTTGCCCATCGGGCCTGCATGACCAGTTTGATGCCAAAATCCGACGTTGGCAGACGTCGCCGATTATCGCCCTTTTGGCAGAGGAAGAGGAACATGAAGAATATGTAAATAAAATAAAAGACCATAAAATAAGAAGAACAGTATGGGTCGAAGAAACGTAGCGGGAAAGATCTACCTTAAGCGAATTCACCTCATTGTGTAAGAATTTACCATTAAGAGGTGCTCACTTTTAGGACTATTATAAGTTAAACTACGAAAAATTAGTATTTTGGTTGATTTACTACGCTCGCTCGTAAACGAGTAGTTTTCAAGTTATAAGGGTTTGAAGGAAGTGGCAAGCGCACTGAAATATGTGCATTGTTACGTATGACGTAAGGTTCACCACCCGCGAGATTTCGCTAAAATTGATTCACAGTCGACATGTGGTATCATAAGCTATTGATTATAACTCACATCACACTAAACAAAACTCAAAGGCCAGACTCATTTTAGAGTAACTTTCGCAACCTATCATGACAACTTTATGTTCACGAGAATGACGGTGTTCTCGAAACGCTCGTTAATTAACCCAGCCATGATTTTCAGTTAGACAATCTCAGGCCAAACCGCATAGCCGCATCCTCAACTTTGAGAGGTTCTCAAACATCGTCCTAGATATGACAATGACAGCGTGATGTTTGAGAGCCCTCAAAGTTGAGTAGCGTTGAGTATTCGGTCGGTGCAACAAATAATTTGAAAACAAATAAATAATATGTTTTCGAATACGGACAGAGGGGCACTTACACTTCTGTCTAGAAAAAAGACTTTATATTTTAAGCTAAAACGCTTAGAATTTCAAATTAAATTCTAATAATACAATAACAGTATGCTTTGCTTATAAACACCTTGCTTAAAACCTGTGTAAGTATTACAAACTTTATCTTTTATCTAATGAATGAGATAAAACAAAGAGGGCTTTGAGATACTCCAGTCGCAGGTAGTAAACATAAAACTAGGCTCCCTTGATAAGGTAAAATATTTGTCTGAACGTGTGAAAGAGACAGCAATATGTCTAGGTATCTCACAGTCTTACTTTTAAAAAGAGATCAACTGATGACCCGATGCAAATCCAGCAGTGTAACCAGGATGGCAATACACATAGAATGGCATTTGCGTTATCATTTTACTATTTGCTTTCTTAGATTAAAACAAAAAGGGTATGCTTTGCATATTCTTTGAAACGTAAGTGTAAATTGCATGATGGGAAGTGCCAATACCGATAATATGACTAACTCTTTAAAAAACAGGCGATACAAAAGAGTAACGGCCCTACCACGAAAAAAAATTAAAATACTGTTTAATTTAGACCCTGATTAAATGTGATGCCGTCTCTTTTAAACAATATTGTCAAAAAATTTACAGCTTCACATTTAAACAGTGTCTAAATTAAACACTGTTGAACAGTGTTGTAGAATCTTTTGTGGTAAGGCCGTTAAAGTTTAAGTTAATCAAATATTACCTACCCGTCATATCATCAGGACGACCTGAGTGGTGCAGTGGTCAACATGCCGGTCTACCACGCAAGAGGTCTCGGGTTCGATTCTCGGCCGGGCAGATATTGAAATGATGAATTTTAATTTCTGTGACGGGTCTCGGTGTTACTATGTATAATAAGTATATATTTAAAAAGACGACCTCCGTGGTCGAGTGGCTTTGTACACCGGTTTTCAAGGTGTCGCCATTTCTGAGGTCCCGGGTTCGATCCCCGGTTGGGTCAATATAGAAAAACGAACTTTTCTATATTGACTCAGATCTGGGTGTTTGTGATACCACCGTTGTCTCTGATTTCCATAACACATGTGCTTTAGCTACTTACTTTGGAATCGGAGCAATGTATGTGATGTTGTCAAATATTTATTTATTTATTATTATATTATTAAAAAGTATATAATCAGTTGTCTAGCACCCATATTACAAGCTTTGCTTAGTTTGGGGCTAGATGGCGCTGTGTGAGATTGTCCAAGCATTTATATTTATATTATATCACGTTTTTTCGATTCTATAATAATGTGACGTACGATAATATTATAATCACACCAAATATATGCTCCAATGATAACCAAAATAAATTGTATTATTAACATTATTTAATGTTTCAGTTTGCGTATGGAATTCTATCTTTCAATATGAATATTCTAATATTATGTATCCTTCAAGGCTATGTTAGAGGGTTATGTGGTAAAATAATTAAAAAACATCAAGAAAAACATAAACTTTACACAAATTCCAGCACTTAAAGTTTAAATGCGAATAAATTTAAATTATCAAACCACACAACAGGTTATTTGAACTAGAATTAGTAAAATATGGACTATAAAAATTATAGAGATATTTAAATTCAAAACGAAAAGAAGACCGGTTTTTAAATAGAAGGGCAAGAATTTTCGTTAAAGTATGGACATACTGGCACCAAAAAGTTGATCAAAAAAATTAAAATAAATAAAAACAAATTGTTACATAAAAAAATATAGCAGGATTGCAGGATCTTAAAAAAAAAATTCTTTAAAATTTTGAAATTGGAAGCTGCAAGTAATGCCAACATGCGCATCGTTAAAATAAAAGACAACAGCAACTCGAAGAATGTTTGTCAGTGACACCAAATCAAAACAATCAACTGCACGCGCATTCTCTATAACCCACCACCACGAACCTGATTGTTGTATAAAGAAACCCCAACAAGTTGTACCTTTGAATTTAGTCAAATTCTCCTCATAAACGTGATCGTGGGTCTCAGCCCCGTGATCACCACCCCTATGCCGCTTAGCTTGGTGAGGTCCATCGTAGAATCCACCGTTGACTCCATCCTGCATCGCCTCCTTGGGGTCAAACCCAAGACGCTCCTTGTAATACGCCTGCGTCGACATATTGGTTCACACACAAACACTTTTCATAATTCGGAACACTTTTCACGGGCCAAAGGGTTGCTATCCAATGCCGTCAGTCAAACAGTTCCGGATCGAACTTCACGCGCGAAAATTATGAAAAGATCCGCCAAAATTTTTCCACAATCCGCGCACCAGGGTCACTTTTAAACGATCCACCACTGTTTTAATCCGATCGATGTCATCAAGTCACTGTTCTACAAAAGGAAAGTTGCGAACCCCTTGACACACACTTATTGCTCTTGACACAATTTTTTATGGACTTAATTTATTTACGATTACTCACTATAATGTCTGGCGCTTTGCCGAGTTTAATAAAAAAAGCTTGTTAATGTTAATATGGCAACTTTAATAATAATCGTTAGTTTTTAAATTTGGAATGCTTGGTTACTTTTTTACTAATTTAAATTCGATTCGTTTCGTTTTGTCACTTTGTTCGTAATGGGGTTTTCACACAAAGTTTCGCTGTCATCTGTGTAAACGAAAAGTTGGAAACACGACCTGCGAAGACAAAGGGAGGGTGATTTACATATTATTTACGAGGTCCGAATCACCTCGGTAAAACAATGAGTCATGTAGTTCTTTTGGAGGTAAAGTAATGACTGATTCGTCGGTCACGAGAGCAGAGCGAGGATTTCGGTAATTTGGTTGATGACCTTGCGCAGAAAAAGTTAATTCTGTTTATACCGAGAACATTACGAGTTACGACTTTTTTCCGTCTGGCAAGTTTAGACTTTGTAGCTTAATTTTTTGCTGTCGGTCTGTAACATTGACTGTTTGCTCGTCCTTTATAAAATGGTTCATATGTTGGTTTCCCATGTATTCTAAAAAGTTGAAATATGTAAATGTATTGCAAGTAGAAAACGAAAATGTCTGAATATATAATGTTTGCTTAATTAACATACAGCCGCACCTAACATAACACGTGCGCTATCGGTACAATGTTTACTAAAGTATTTTACATAATAATGACGATACGACTGAATTCTTTAACATTTCGAGTCCTAGTGACCTTGCTGATATAATTACAGATTACACAATAATTATAAATACAGAGTTATTTGTAAAACACCAACAACCTCGCAGGAGTAGATCACTAACATCATAAATAACAACATTTGTTCCACTTTTCCGAAAACAGACAAAAAACTACTTGCTATACAAATGTCCGTACACTCCGAACAGCTGATCGAGTTTTTTTTATGTTTGTTTTCGGAAAATTCGTAGAACAATTTAATGTAGTTGTTTATTATTATGATCTTAGTAATCTACTCCTGCGAGGTTGTTAGTGTTTTACAAATCACCATGTATAAAACAACTGTAAAACTTAGAGCATTTTTTAATTTTTTTAAGTGAGACAAACCTTAATCTGTATTTGAAACAGTGAAATCTGAGTAAAGCAACATAATAATAAGAATTGTATTATAGTGGATGTTAAACTAGATTGTCTCAAGTATGATCTGTAAAAGACGATACGAGACAGCATGCATAACGTGCTGTTAAAAAATAACAGACGTAGGGATTGTTGAAAACATAAAGCTGTTTTTACCCTACGCCTGTTATTTTTCAACAGAATGTTATGCCGTCATAGACTACGCCTATACATCGCATCGGTGTGACAAAACAGTCATAATTGGCCACGCAACGCTCATTATCTTCGCATAAGCTTGACAAGTTTTTTTTCTACACGCTACTTCATTTTATCGTGAGACTAGCGATTCGCGACTTCGTTAGGGTGGTCATTTATTTTCAATTCCTCGGGAACAATACTTTTTTCTACATTTCGTACTCTAATATTTTTTGGTACCCTTAACAACGTGTACCAATTGAGTGTAGTTAAAAGCGTAACAAACAAACAAACTCAGTTTCACATTTACTAATTTAAATTCGATTCGTTTCGTTTTGTCACTTTGTTCGTAATGGGGTTTTCACACAAAGTTTCGCTGTCATCTGTGTAAACGAAAAGTTGGAAACACGACCTGCGAAGACAAAGAGAGGGTGATTTACATATTATTTACGAGGTCCCAATCACCTCGGTAAAACAATGAGTCATGTAGTTCTTTTGGAGGTAAAGTAATGACTGATTCGTCGGTCACGAGAGCAGAGCGAGGATTTCGGTAATTTGGTTGATGACCTTGCGCAGAAAAAGTTAATTCTGTTTATACCGAGAATATTACGAGTTACGACTTTTTTCCGTCTGGCAAGTTTGGACTTGGTAGCTTAGTTTTTTGCGGTCGGTCTGTAACATTGACTGTTTGCTCGTCCTTTATAAAATGGTTCATATGTTGGTTTTCTGTGTATTCCAAAAAGTTTAAATATGTAGATGTATTGCAAGTAGAAAACGAAAATGTCTGAATACATAATGTTTGCTTAATTAACATACAGCCGCACCTAACATAACACGTGCGCTATCGGTACAATGTTTACTAAAGTATTTTACATAATAATGACGATACAACTGAATTCTTTAACATTTCGAGTCCTAGTGACCTTGCTGATATAATTACAGATTACACAATAATTATAAATACAGAATTATTTGTAAAACACCAACAACCTCGCAGGAGTAGATCACTAACATCATAAATAACAACATTTGTTCCACTTTTCCGAAAACAGACAAAAAACTACTTGCTATACAAATGTCCGTACACTCCGAACAGCTGATCGAGTTTTTTTTATGTTTGTTTTCGGAAAATTCGTAGAACAATTTAATGTAGTTGTTTATTATTATGATCTTAGTAATCTACTCCTGCGAGGTTGTTAGTGTTTTACAAATCACCATGTATAAAACAACTGTAAAACTTAGAGCATTTTTTAATTTTTTTAAGTGAGACAAACCTTAATCTGTATTTGAAACAGTGAAATCTGAGTAAAGCAACATAATAATAAGAATTGTATTATAGTGGATGTTAAACTAGATTGTCTCAAGTATGATCTGTAAAAGACGATACGAGACAGCATGCATAACGTGCTGTTAAAAAATAACAGACGTAGGGATTGTTGAAAACATAAAGCTGTTTTTACCCTACGCCTGTTATTTTTCAACAGAATGTTATGCCGTCATAGACTACGCCTATACATCGCATCGGTGTGACAAAACAGTCATAATTGGCCACGCAACGCTCATTATCTTCGCATAAGCTTGACAAGTTTTTTTTCTACACGCTACTTCATTTTATCGTGAGACTAGCGATTCGCGACTTCGTTAGGGTGGTCATTTATTTTCAATTCCTCGGGAACAATACTTTTTTCTACATTTCGTACTCTAATATTTTTTGGTACCCTTAACAACGTGTACCAATTGAGTGTAGTTAAAAGCGTAACAAACAAACAAACTCAGTTTCACATTTACATTGGTTTTATTTTGAAATCTTTTATTTTCAGTAAATAATGTTGCCTATTTTTTTCACTGATCAATTTACTAACTCTTTGTCCCAGAGTATATTTGGAAATTATTTTTAAGATGATAGGTATTATTAATATTTTCTAATAGTAGGTCTTAAGCACAGAATAGATATCCTTACGCATTTACGCGGGCTAAAGGTACTTATTTCACCTCTAGTATTTTTTGTACGGTCTGTGTTTCCCCTACAATAAAATTAAACCCGCGGGTTTATTACTGCGGTGGTATCGGCTAAAAACATTGGAGTTCATGTTAACTGTGTTTTGACAGATATATGTAATACATTGCTACTTTTCTTTGGTAAGTTTTTATTTGTGCCAAAACGAAGGAGCAATGTATCACATAAATCTGTCAAAACACAGTTAACATGAACTTCAATGTTTTTAGCCGATAGAGCCCCTGATCTTCAATTGATAGTCGCAATCGCTAAGTTGTACAATTATTGCTGTCAAAACACAAATTCATATACACGAATTGGTGTTTTGACAATACGTTTTGACAGCAATAATGGTGCAACCATAAACTTATTATAATCCCGTAGTATAAATAAGTCTATGGGTGCAGCTGCGATTGCGACTGTCACTTGAAGATCGGCATGAGTCTGCGATCAAAGAGAAGACTGACTTTTTTCGTGAAAAATAAACTTTGGCAAAGATGAGTTACGTCAATTTTCCATCGTTGTTTATTATCAAACTTTAATATTTAATGAAAATCCTTGAATATCAATCAACATACAAATTAGCGAGATCTAATTAAGTTTGTTATTTAATTAAAATAACGTAATAATATGATAATGAGCACATAAATCATGTATTAAGTATACCGGTTCTTTATTTACATTCACAAGAAACTGGTTTTGGTGAAATTAACACATCAGTGTTCTAGGCCTTATTTACTAACATGACAATTTGTCAATAAGTTAATAAGGTTTTCGAAGGAGGTTTTGATTTTTTTTTCATATGGGTAGGTACGGTACGACTATTGCAAGGGAGCAAGGAGTAAGGAAAGATAAGTTTTTAAATGTAACAAATTAACCACTGGAGTTTGGAGATTATGGAATTGAGATATCCTGAACATTAAAGAAAACAATAAGGTTAAACAAAATTATTGTATTAAGTAAAAATTGATAAAGAAGGAACTAAGATTATTTAATAATCTTAGTTCCTTCTTTATCACTTTTAAAAACGACTCGACTACTAGTTGGATTTCCCAACCCTTTACTTTTAAAAACGATTAACGATAAAATAAAACCACCCCAACCATAATATCGAGAGAGATCTTCGTATAATATTTTTACTGGACATCCATGTGATGCTCAAAATTCGCTCAAACAAACCTCATCGTAATATTTTTAGTTTCGTAAACAGGTTTCAACTTTGTCTACCTAACCAGTTCAGAGTTGTTCACAAAATCATCCAAGGTCATGCGACCTTCGTAAAATGCCCGAACTGCCCGTGGGAAACGGGAGACAATGAATGAGGTGGGGTCACGATACAAGCAGGGTCGGACAAGCGGAAGGATTTTTGAGAAGTAATAATACTTTCGGTTTTGTTGGTGCTAACCAAATCTTATGAACTGTGTTCCAAGTAAATATTGCCAACTTAACGTACAACATGTATGGCCGAATACTTAAACGATACTCAACTTTGAGGGGCGCTCAAAAATCTCTCTAAGTTGAGTGACAATTGAGTATTCGGCCATTAGCGCTACAAATAAACTACATTGCGGAAACTGATTTAAGCGAATTTAAATAGGAAAAAATATATTGTAGCCCAATTTTAAGATCTTGAACTTAGCTATTACTGCCAGTTGCATTGTTGCATTAAGTCTCATTGCTGTGTCCTGAGTTCCGATCTCCCGAGCTCCCGATCTCCCGACACACCCGACTGCCGTCTGACACAATTTACATTTTAAATGTTAAATATAAAATAGTGTGATTTAGTTGTGAAGATTTTCTTTTGTGTTGCGAACACTTTGTCTTTTGTTTGCTCGTTTTTTTGTGTGGGTTTAAGTTACTATACTCATGTCATGTCAAAATCGCTGTCACTGTGTCCCTACGACACGTAAGGTCGCACAATGACACACAGGTCCGATTTCACTGCATTGTTCATTTTAACGTATCCACGAATTAAGGACATGTCATTAGAGATTAAATTTCGTAACAGCTATTAACAAAATTGTCTTTGACCAAAGTTACGGCAGCGGACAATTATAATTAAAATAATAGAGAATTGTAAAACAAAACGAGTAAAACAAAGGATAAAAATAATATTTTATAAAAGCTTTAGTTAATTGGAAGGAAATAATTAAAAATCAAATTAACATTTCCAAATGTATGTTTAAAAATAATATGATTTTATTGATTTATACTCGTATTACATCTTAGGTAAGTAAGTGTAAACTGAGTGAGCGATTAAATTAAACAGTTAAGGCCCTGTTTTACAATGTAATAACTATTTTCCATATTACAACTGTCAAATCATCTGTCAAGTAAGCTACTCAGAACTGACTTTTACATTGTGAAACAGGCCCTTAAGGATAAATAGTTATCATTAAACGTCGTTAATATTAACTAACACATAGTTATTATTTAGTTAAGCATTAAAGCAGATATTAAGTAATATTGAAAGTATAAGTCACAAATAGGTTTGTTTTACTACTTACAACCTGACCACGTCCTCTCACAAACTCATTTGTACAATGTATGGAAAAAATGTTATGTAATTTCGCATCCAATACTAAGGTCACAGTATTATAAAGCACAGTAGTTGAACTCCTCTGTTGTTAAATGCATGCCGCCACGCATACCTAACCTACGTACAGAAACTCAGTCAAGGGTCAGGGTTGTCATCTTGTCATAAACAAAACTACTTAAATATTTTACATAAAAGCTTTAATTTGAAATAACAAAAGATAAACGTGCATAATTAGTTATGTTTAAAAAATATATGAACGCGTAACAGATAAATATGTTCTGCTAATTTTATGTTTTGATGTTTTTAGAGTTCTGTAATAAAATTTTATCGATACAATTCGTATAAAAAAAATACAAATCCTGTAGACCATTATGGACGTGCAAGAAGATACGCATAGGCAGATATTTTCGACGCGCTTTTCACGTACACCCCTTATTCGAGCGCTAACAAGGAGATTGCGCTCGCCGACTCTGCCGCTCGCTTGCCCGCGTACCCCCCATCGTTACCCCGCGCAAATACATAAGTCGACTGTCAGTAGAAAAGTACGACTTTTATTAGCAGTAGGTACTTAAAGATAACATATTCCTTTTTCGTATATACGTCGTAAGCACAAAATACAACTATATTGTTTATTTTATTATTAATGGACGTTGGAACTTTGTTAAAGGAATATGGACACGAAACTAAAAAAAATGCATGGAATTATTTGTAAATATTATTTTTGTATCAAACATAAATGCTAAGTTTTTGTATTGTTTGTACAGCACCCCCTACCTCCGCTCCGGTAACGATCATTTGCGATTGTCAATTTCACTTAATTGACGCTCTATGACGCGATCATTATCGTTTACATGTGCAATCGAAGCGATTGTCAATTGTTTTAACAATGGCATTGACGGAAAAATTGACAATCGCAATTGATCGTTACCGGAGCCTTAAAGGAAAGTTAAGGTTTCCAACACATTTTGTGCTCTATACGAATTCGATTCACACTCACACAGGATATTGGGACGACAAATAATATAAAAAATACAATATTTTCGGTTCATATGGTTAACATGTTTGTTCATACAAAGACCCGTTCCATGTTATTATACTTATAACAATAAAATTAATTCAAACGATGATGTGCCCTACTGGCAGGCAAAATTATCAATACAGGAAATTAAACGACACTATGCAATTATTTTGCTGTACCTAACTTGTTTATATTTATACGTCTACGAGCATGTTCCATTAAACTAGGTTTAGGACTTAACATTTATAGCTTAACGCAAAACTTTATTTCCCTCGCGACCCGTGCACCCACCGGGTCCCCCCACCAGTGGGTGCACGGGGAATTCCTTTTTACTGTCACTTTTACCTTTTAAACTATGTCATCATAAGTCATAATCATCAATAGTCAAACATAAAGTCTGACTCATTATCAGAATAATTTTAAAACTGAAAACAAATTTCCTTTCACTTGAAATTTAAATGAGCGTAACATAATGACCTGTTAATTTCGTTTAGAGTTCAAATAAATGGGTCGACTTTAGAAGCTAATGGCCATATGTGTTTTTAACAAAGGTGAACGTAAATATTGGCAGAGAATCAATAGTTTTGGCTCAAACTTTTTTGACGTTAGCCCACTGTGCAGACGAACAGACACCGTACAATGTCCCACAGCTACAGCTTGAGAGTTATTGATAGATCAATATTTGATATGTTACGCAGTATAAGCTAAGTGCACAGTGGTAAGGTTGTTTGAATACTCAGAACTAAAAAGAAATCGGCACAACTAAATTCCGACCACTCTATGCTTTCGTACAGAATTGTTGTTTAGACAATTTTCAAATAATGCAAGTGAGTTCGTGAAAGTTAACAGAAAATATTTTCATGTTTATAAAATCAATAGTTGTTTTAATCTCTCGCTTAAAACTGTGAATTTTTAGTTATTCTAAAAGACCATCTTTATACTGAAGAAGTTAAACAATATTAACGTTTAACATAAGTACATATTTCCGAGGTTTAGCGTAAATTTATAATCATAAGTCTATCGATTTATTTTTCCAATTAAATAAACAAATTTATTAAATACCATTCCAGGCTTTGCCTGTTTAACATGACCACCGAAACGCGATATGATATAGTGATTTATATTGTTTATCTGTCAAAAGACAATGGATTTTGACAGTTGAGTGTCGATAAAACGCTATATCAAGCGATATAAATATTGTGTTTCGATGGTTATTATGCTAGGAGGGCAAGTAGGGAGTTTAATGAGTATGGCCTCACCAATGCGAGTCCCACATAACCCCGTTGCTAACCAGGCACGGGGCATGCGTAAATGAATTCTCCCTACTAGAAAAAAGGGGGAGGTGGTCTAACTAACGCCATCGGCTCTTAAGGCCCCCGGTAACAATCAATTGCGATTGTCAATTTTCCGTCAATGCCATTGTTCGAGCAATTGACAATCGCTTCAATTGCACATGTAAGCGATCAATTATCGCGTCAATGAGCGTCAATTGCGTAAAAATTGACAATCGCAAATGATCGTTACCGGAGCGCTTGACAACGTCAGCCAGCGTCACAATGCCTACTATGGAAAGAAATGTATACTGTTGTGGTCTCTTTGAAACGCTGACACCTGACGTGTCGGCATATGAAATGTATAGGAACGTTTACGCTGACGTCAGAGGTCACGAATAACTTAAAATAGGAGACCATAGTCTTAATAAAAAAAAATAAAAAAACTTAAACATAATCAAAAAACAAAATAATCAAAGCCAAAAGTTCCATACCAATTTTTAATCAACCAGAATTCATTAATCAGTCTCATTTACTAACAAGAAGTAATAAAAACCTCCGGTCAATTTGGGACCAAAAAACCAGATTGGTCGTACTGAATTAATTACGCTATGTAACATTTGAATATGGTTCTCATAGGAACTGTGGTGAAAAAAGTGCTTGTTTTTAGCTAACTATGCTATATTTCAAAATGATTTGTTGTTTTTGCAATTTGGATTAAAAGCACTATGCATTTAGGTAATCTGTTTTAGTGTTCCTTGTCGATATTTTTGATAGTTCATAAATATTGTTAAGTATTAGTATTTAGTATCAAAAATTACTTATCGCAGTTTTGAAATCCCAGGTTAAATGTCCGATGAAGTCATTGCAGACAATTTTTCTTTCGATAGAACGTCATTTTTAGGGTTCCGTAGTAGTCAACAAGGAACCCTTATAGTTTAGCCATGTCCGTCTGTCCGTCCGTCTGCTTAGCTCAGAGGCCCTAAGTACTAGAAAAATGTAATTTATATTAATTACGCCAAAAAAGTGGTGGAATAAAATCTCTAAAACTATATTTTTTAATGTACTTACACTAACTATCTCCCCTAGGGGGAAGGGATGATTTTTTTTCTCGTCGAATCAGTGTGGGGTGTCGTTGGATAGGTCTTGCAAAAATATTAAAAGTGGTTTTCACAAACCTTGTGAAAACCACTTTTTGATTCGGGGATCCGTTTGCGAAATATTAAGCTTTAAAGTAGCGCAAAATTTTGTTAGAGTCAATAGAGTTGGGTTTAGTTGGTTGACAGGGCGTTGTGTTGTTAGTATCAGATTTAAATATTTTTGTCGTTATTCGACCCATTCATATGGCAAGTATAGTAGCTTAACATTTTCTGTACTAATGTCAATAGTTGGGAAGCACAAGAAGCCGTTGGACACTAAGAAGGTTTAAAACCGGTGTCGAGTTTCCTTACCTCTGACTTACGTACAATAATAACTTCAACTTGAAATTCAGTTAAACTTTGCACAGAGAATGTGATATGAATCGTTGCGAATATTAGTGTCACAATAAAATGCCATTTTGAATTTAACTCAAAATCCAGCTAAATAAAACAAATAGGTAAGTACATAATATTATTTTATGTCTATATGAATAAAATAAAGATGAAACAATTTTCAACATAGTATATTAAAACGTTTTTTACATTACTAGCCCCATTAAATCTAGATCTAGTCCAATCCAAGATAAAAACTACTCAATCATATTACCGGAAAAAAGATTGTTAGGTACACACGACGGCACCTCAGACTATACATGTTGACCTTGAGACCGCCTTTATTCCCTACGTGATAAAAGCTGATTTCGCAATTTAACTGTATAACCTGACGTGCTGTCGTGTGTACCCCAAAACTGGCGTGCGAAGATTTGAATTTCACAAGGCGAATCACCCATTGTGCGTGCTAACTGGGAGTTTTGGTATAAAATGCAGATACTCTGAACAATAACCGCTCGTCTGACCGTTGACCGCGCCCGTTACAGATTAGAGATGGGACCGTGAAATTATTAATGTTCTCTAAAAGAACGCAATTGGTAAGTCATGAGGTTGTAAAGTGGTCGGTGAAGACAAAATATTGTCAACAAATCACAAACAATCATTCCAAGATGATAAGCGTTATAACCAAGATAACAAAAACAAGGGAGATAATGAGATGAGCTGTGTGGCGTTCGGCAGAATAGAAAAGCACCAAAAATTCATACTTAGGTGTTGTAAAAGGCGACATAAAGATTATGTCTTAGGCCCGTATTTATAAACCGCTCTCAATGTTGAAAGCTATCTTGAGATAATACTTGAGATGCAAGAAGCAAGACTAGGAATAGCATTTCAGGTATGATCTCAAGATAGCTCTCAACCTTGCGAGCGGTTTATAAATATGGGCCATATGGCCGAATACTCAACTTTGAGGGCCGCTAAAACATCATGCTGTCTTTGTTGTATCTTTAACAAACAGGACGAAGGCCTCTCAAAGTTGAGTGACGTTTGAGTATTCGGCCATTAGAGCCCTTAGAGGTAAGTAACACCTCGGTGGACCAGAATATGGGCAACAAATAACGTTTTCCGGCAAAACGGTCCAATACTGCGATCTCCAACTCCAAGCGTTGAGATAATGGCAACGAAGAACGTTGATAACGGAGAACGGTAGAGACCTGCTGCGTCCTGCAGGGTACTGAAATGGGATGTTATGATGATGATGACTAAACATCAGACTATTGCAATGATAAGACGGTGATGGTATGAGGGTACATAGGTACAGATAGAAAAAGTTCGTTTCTCCAGAGTTAACCGTTCCGAGAATCAACCAAAGACGGCGGCGACAAACATGTTAAATGATATGATGCACATTTTCTACTGCAAACATCATAATATTCCTTCTACAAACAACAAAATAATCTATGACAAGGCAAGAAGCTTGGGCTCACGACTTTACGAGCAACTATTCAAGGTGGAGCTTTTTCTCAATAGATTTAAGTTGAAGCTTTTTTCAATAGATTATACAAGTCAGAAAATAAATACATTGTTAATAAATAAGTTGAGTATTGCTTGCTACATAAAATGTCTATACAAGAGTCGATTGAGCAAAATGATGGCATACAATTAGATCTCAATTAGCTATTAATATTTGTTATCTAACTACTAACGATGCCGTCTCATCGGCGAACAATAAATTCTAAGCTAGATTTTTAAGCACCTGTTGAAACTCAATCAAGAGCAGAGATAATATAAGAAACAGTAAACAAAAGTAATCGATCACTGAACAATGTGCGGCACGCGGCCCCAGCTGGACCGGTTTCCCACTAACGGGATAGTTACTTACTAAACAGTCTCGGAAGGTTCACTTAAGTGTACTTGATTCTCTAGCAGAGTCTCACAGCATAAGGTTGATAATGCTATGGAGATTACTGATAGCAGTTGACGTAAACTTTGACGTTGCTGATACTTGATCACTGTCAGCAATAAAAAGGATTCGCGAAAATCTACAGATAAACATACATTCATAAGTATATGTTTGATATAATCGTGGACCTAAGATTCGACCTTGAGGAGTCCTTTAATGTTTACACTTTTAAGCTTCGGTGATTTATTTTATTGATTGGTTTTTTTTTATTGAACAAAATTACAACTATTTCATATTTTATCTCAAATTTAAAACATTGGTAACAAATCTCTTACGATTTGACGCGACGAATTCTAGTTACGGTCAAATGGACTTGAAATGTATACCAATTAAAATCAGGCTATAAAAAGAATAGGTTATGGCGTTTTGCGCCGACAAGGCATGTTTAAAATCATATTTCTTAAAATGTTACTGGTCAACTGCTAATATTTTTGATCTCCAAGTCATTTTACTTGTATTAGAATTGGAACTTAATAGTTAATTGCGATGCAATCGACAACCAATTTTTACTGAACATCATGATCACTTGGTAATAAAATAAACAAGTATGTATTAAAATAATCGGGATTTAGAAACATTGAGCTAACAAAGTTTTGGGATAGCACCAACGTCTAACAAAATGAAGACATTTAAATTGATATACTGCCTCATAGATCTCATGAAACTCTTAAGAATTCGATTTTTTGAACATGCAACCTTTGCCATCTATTAATGTTTGCCAAATTGACCGACGCCGATGCTTTTTCTTCCTGCACATTTCCTTTTAGTGCATGAACACCTTTCACCTTTGGGAACCACCGTTTTGCTTCTTCGTGTGCCATTGCGGTATTCATAGCTTGGGGCAATGAAAGCTTCAACATAAACACTGTTCTATTGCATGATTGTCGATAAAAAGTAAAGTAAAAAAAAGTAAAAAAAATGCTTTATTCAAATAAACTTAGTAATTAAGCGCTTTTGAATCGTCTATATTTTTCTACCACCCGTTCCAGACTTTTTTAACTGACAAGAAGAACAGGCGCAAGAAACTTATCAGCTTTAACAAAAATAAGCAACGATATTTACAAACTTAAATATATCGTTACAATACATATAACAGGTTTTTAACAACAAAGTACTTACTAGCAAGTTATTGTGTTACATCATATCCACGCATTTTGGTCTTTCAAATAATCATCTACTTTGTAATAACCTTTACCCATGAGCGTCTTTTTGACATGATTTTTAAATTCATGCAAAGGTAGATCAATTACTTGTTGTGGAACTTTATTAAACAAGGTTATGCGTTTCCCCATAAATGAACCTCTAGTTTTTGCAAGCCTAAATCTTGGAACGGCAAGTTTATCTTTATTCCTTGTATTAATATGGTGATTATCGCTGTTCTTAGCAAATGAAACATAGTGTTTCTTTACATATACTAAATTTTCATATATGTATTGGCCAGCCAAAGTTAGTATATTTATTTCTTTAAACAATTCTCTCAGGGAATCTCTCCGCCGAAGATTATATATGGCACGAACAGCTCTTTTTTGAAGTATAAAAATATTTTGAATATTGGCAGCCGAGCCCCACAATAGTAGCCCATAAGACATTACACTGTGAAAATAACTAAAATATACCAACCTTGCCGTTTCAATATCAGTTAAAAGCCTTATTTTCTTAACAGCGAAGGCCGCAGAACTAAGTCTACTTGACAAGGCTTCAATATGAGGGTCCCATTGCAGTCGTGAATCTAGTGTAATACCTAGAAATTTTGTACTCTCCGTAAACTCAACTTCAACGTCATTCAGATTAATATTAAATTCGACGTGCTCAACATTCGGTAATGAAAATTTAACACATTTAGTTTTTTTGGGGTTGAGTGCTAAATTATTACTATTAAACCAGTATGAAACTTTAGAGAGAGCGCTATTTACTTCGTCAGAACAGTTTTTACCTCTGTTGACTTTGAAAACTAAAGAAGTATCATCCGCAAATAGCACTGTCTCACATAAACTATTCGCGTAGTTAGGGAGGTCATTTATATAAACTAAAAAGAGCAAAGGGCCCAATATTGATCCCTGTGGCACGCCCATATTGATGGGGGCTCCAGTAGATTCAGTTCTATTAATCACTACTTTCTGGGTTCTATTGTACAAATAAGATTTCATAAGGCTAACTGATTTAGCAGAGACACCATAATGCTCTAGCTTCTTTAATAGTGTTTGGTGATCAACGCAATCGAATGCCTTAGAAAGGTCACAAAAAATACCAATCACATCTTGCTTTCCCTCCCAAGCATCAAGGATATGTTTGAGAAGAGAAATTCCAGCATCAGTAGTACTTTTACCTTTGGAAAATCCAAACTGATTTTTATGGAGTATATTATTTGATGTGAAGTAATTTAATAATTGAAAATATATAATTTTTTCAAATATTTTACTAAGTGCTGGCAGTATAGATATTGGCCTAAAGTTAGCTGGGTCAGTTTTATTACCAGATTTAAAAAGAGGAATCAATTTACTATTTTTCATTAAGTCAGGGAATACCCCTTCATCAATACATTTGTTAAAAATGAAAGCCAAGTAAGGGGCTAGTATATCAATTATTGATTTAATGATGCTTGTTGATAGTATAGATAATCGGTACCGTTTAGGATGAAACATGCGTCGTCTAACATCGCCGCTACTAAACTTTTTAAATTCACAGTACAAACCGTTCCATATAAGACAAACAAATTATAAATGATTGAAATTCAAACAGCCAAATAAATTCAATTTGACTTGTACAAGCAAAGAAAATTACTAATATAAGGCCACTGGCTTGTCTTGTCCAACATTTAATATATGCCCCTAATTCTATTTAAATTTCTCAAAATCTATCTAGTCAATATTTACAATCTTAACAATGCACATCAAAATATAAAAGAGAGAATAAAATGGCTTCTGCTATTATAATTTGTCTTCTATAATGTTTTTATGCTTCATTAAATTTGGTAGGTCGGTATGGGTATGGTTTGGTCCATAATCAACATCGTTATTGCCGCTGACTATGGTTTTGTAAAGAGGTTTATTACTAATTTGTTGTGATGAATCTGTGTCAGCCATTTATTGTCATTTTGTAAAAAAAATAAGTCATTAGGTATCTTTTTTTTTTCAATTTCAGCACAATCTAACAGTTCAACGACATCAAGATCATTTTATACTTATCCTCATTAATGATGTCATTATTATAAGTTATTTTGAGAAATGCTACTCTTTATTCTGTAGATGAGTTTAGATTCCTCTGCACACACCCATTTTAATACACCCATAAAAAGAAACAGTTAAAAAAATAACAAGGTACTCGAGTAGCGATTTATTTTAAGTGGGTGATTGGATGAAGTGAGAACTGGAACCTGGAACTATAAAAAATCAAACAGTAAGTATTTACTTAGTCCTTACAAGAGTTTAAACTTGGAATTTGCATTATTCAAGAGCTCATAAGAACACCAAAGCAGGTATAAGTCAAGGATTGCTAAAGTCATTATTTTAATAGAATAATACTGTTTGTACTCCTTGGAACTTTATGTTTTTATCATTGAACTGTTCTTCTAATAGTAAAATTCATAAAAAATGGTAATGTTAATTACACAGAGGCGCGTATCCTAGGAAGAAATACAAGAGCATCTGAATTCCGAGGATACCAAGCACTGTACTCGGAATTATTTTGTTTTTCATTGCCGTATTTGTTATTAACATATTTAATGTACACCAAAACAGCAGCCGTTAGTGGCCTATTGCTAAACTCTCAGTTTTTATTATTAAAGGTAATAACGACGTGGGAACTTTTCTCCTGCTTTTAACTTTCATAAGTGCAGTTACGTTCTCATGTGTGGAGAACCTTATTTAGTTATAGGTAAAGGTTATATTGCCAATGATGGGTGTTTAAAAAGAATTTATAAGAATATAGCTTACTTACTAGAAGGTAAAGCTGGTTAATATTGCTATGGCAAAAATTAAAAAGTGTGACATCTTTTACTAAAAAATAAGTTTTTGGGTTCTCGAAATCTGGACCTAACAAAATCTTTAATGAAATAGTTATTTCGATCGACATTTTAAACCAAATCAAAAGTTTGTTAAAGAGTAGGCGAGCAGTTGAGGAAAAATATGGATTCTGGATTTTACAAAATATCCAGCTGATGTGATGAGGACATTTTCACTGACCAATGACTAAAGATCGAATTCAGATATTTTTTTAACTTCGACCATTCTCACAAATTGGTAATTGCTAGAGTTCCTTAGCTTCTGTGTTTATATCACGATTTCTTGGCAATGAGCCATCGCGGTTTTTTACAATATTACTGAAAATCACATGATTTATTACTTACAATACTCATATTTTAATATTAGAACTTAGATGCAAAAGAAACAGAGGCATTTAACATTATTTCTTAAGTCGAAAATGTGAAGTTATTATTTCAAAAATATCTTTTTTAGTCTATTTATTTTATAGAAAATATATTTTGTGTATTTTAAAAGTTATTACAATTTTAAAAGTGTGGTATAATCCGCGCGCGATGAGAATGGGATGGAACCTTGTCAAAGTTAATCGAAAATTGACGAATTAGTTAATTTTTATTCAATCATTCAACTAATTATTTACTTGTTATCTTTTTTAAAGTGGCTGCAGCCAAATGTTCCCTCACCTAGGATGTTTTTGGACATCCCTGTGGCTGGCCGGCGAACATACGCCGTCTCAGTTTGACAGGGTTCCATCCCATTCTCATCGCACGCGTATTATACTAAATTTTGAAGGCCAGTGTATTTAATAATCTGTGATATCAGATACAAAACTTAGAACATTCAAAAGATAAATTAACGACCTCCGTTGTCGAGTGGCTTTGTACACCGGTTTTCAAGGTGTCGCCATCTCTGAGGTCCCGGGTTCGATCCCCGGTTGGGTCAATTTAGAAAACGAACTTTTCTATATTGGCTCAGGTGATACCACCGTTGTCTCTGATTTTCCATAACACAAGTGCTTTAGCTACTTACTTTGGAATCTGAGCAATGTATGTGATGTTGTCAAATATTTATTTATTTAAATTCACTGACAGCGATTGTTTTACTGTAGAAAGTAAAGAAATACCAAACAACATTATCAACACCATTCGTCCTTCATTGCGATATTATCAAGAGTATCAAAACTTATTGATAAATATGCATAATCGTATTACTGTAATCAAGTGTAGGAATAATCATAATCATCTGATAACGTATGGCTACTAAATATTGCATCAGAACATTTTAAAGTTTTTTTTTTTTTAAGTTTTGGTTAAATGCGTTATGAAAAATATTCGAAAAATCTGTCATTTGTGTCTGTTGTTTTCCTTATAACTTTTACATGTTATTTAAAAAAAACTCTTTGAAGTTTTACTGGGAAATCATAAATTTTAATACGAACAAAGAGTCAGTTAAAACAATTTATCCTCGAATTAAGTAGGTATAATGCATAATTTTGTCAAAAACGTGACGTTATCGGACAGATAAGTAAAAAGATACGTTGAACCGGTCTTGGTGATATCATTCGGAATGAATAAAACAACAAATATTAATGTTTACGTTAGAAAAAATGTTTACGTTTAAGTAGGTAACAAATAACAATTATTAGAATAAACTATGTCGGGATTTACACCACGCGCCTGTTTATTTTTGAGGCTCCGATATTCTTCTGTGACCATGGCGCATGCAACTGCGCCGAAATATCGGAGCCTCAAAAATAAACTGATACATGGTGTAAATCCCGACATAGTTTATTCTAATCTAATAACGTCAATTACCATGGAAATTTAAATTTAGGTAATAAAAAATCATAACGATATTCTTGAATTATAAGTAGGTAGTTAGGTATAGGTACTAATATGATATTGTTTAGTTCCAAATCTCTTTTTACAAATTTTAAAGGTTTCAAAGGTCATTTTTCCGTAATAAAATTGTTCATACATTTTGTAAAATAAAGCGTTTGCTTTGCAAAACATGCCTCATCAGTTTCAATAACAATTTATGAGTAACTTATTTATGAATCGTAAAATTGTAAACAAGAAACAAACAATAAATGGTGTTACAAATCTTTTGTTTTTATAACATTACGTTTGGCTTTTTATGACGTCACTAAATGATCACATAGTTTACTTAACTCATCAATATTGCTTAGTAATCCAGCTTACACTTTGTACTAGTCACTCATCACAAAAAAGTTTCTGTCTGAAAAAATTGCAGAAAAAGGGATTTTCTGGGTATGATCGCTCCGTATATAGATCCTGTCTTAGCCCTCAGGCTAGAGAGTGGGATCAAGAGAAAACCCATTTAGAATAAAAAAGAAGAAAAAACAAAGTTTTAATATGACGACTTCGCGTTGAAGTCTTTTGGCCAGCAACACTAACCTAATTCTTTGCCGTACGTTAACCGTAACCTACATTGATGATGAACCATTTTATAACGAGAACATTAATGAAAATAGTAATGTACCAACATTTCCTTGAGGACACATTAGCGATGCTGATATCCTATAATTATTAAGCGATTTACATCATCGACAGTGACGTTAGTCACAATGCTGCCGCGTCAAAAAACGTCTAGACGAACACCGCAAAACGTATTATAACCTCAAAAGAAACAACAAAACCGTTGGAAAATACCGAAATCTAAACTCTATGGTGGAAGTGTACAAACTTCTTCACATTCCGGATTTAAAAATCGAACCTCCAAAAGAACATTCACGCACTGATCACTGGCCACTTACGGTTTATTTTTAATAGCGCGATAGAACAAAAAAAAGCATTGGGAGCGTTCGTGCCGCTACGCCGTGCACCGGGCAACTGATTTGCCTCGACTAGCGAGAACTGTCAAACTGGCTTGTTTCGTCTGTGTGCGCGACGTGCTTGTGTGCGGTGAACGGAGGCAAGAGGCTTGAATGGATAAACGAACATGGTGGCTTAGCTGCCCACTGTGTGCATACGTGAGTCAGTGGTGAGTAGGCAGCAAAAAATTTGTGCTTATGCGCCCGCTCGACGAATTCTAATTTCAAATTTGATTGGCGCTTATCTCATTGAAGGTCACTTTCAAAGAATCAAAAGGAAACAAATGACAGAGACATTCTAAAATTAAAAGAAGTTTACAAAATCTTGGAAGTTAATAGGTAAATAAATAAAATATTAGTAATCAACAACACTATCTAATCACGATACAGAAAGTTAATCAGATTATGAAAGTAGTAAATCAATATAAGCGGCTGATAACAGTTTCCTCTATTATGAATCCAACAAAAAATAGATCTAATAAAAGTCCTATTATTAGCCAGGCCAAATCTGACCAATCCGTAAAAACAATGGATAATCCCACATCGAGATTTGAAACGTAAGACACTCGAAATGTAAGACATGACTTTACGATAGCTTATAGAAACAGCCAAGGACATCGGATATCAGCTGTTGATAACGGATATTGAACTTTATGTCTTGAAACATAGAGACGTCTTTAGAGACATTGTAGATGCAGCGCATGCACCGGAAGATCGAATTGATCATAGCAACAGGATCTGCAGTTTACCCTTTCCTTATTTATCTCTGATCCAAATCCGTACTGTTTATGAAATTCTGCACGGGCTTATCGCAAAGATACAAGGTTTGGTTTCTCTGTTAGTTATTTTTAATTATAGAGGCAGAGTTGATGAAAATATGCTTAAAACCATGCGAAATAACTAGACACATGAAGTAGGGAGGATATCAGGTAATTTCAACGACATCCGTGAAGAAAAAGAATCGCGATAATTGGACGTTGTTTTTCTTTAGATTTTCTAAATTTTAGACCTTGTAGCTGAAGCAGCCACCTTTACTGTAGCTGTACTTTTTGTAGTATATATTCCATTTGTGCTTAGATGCCACAAAATTTAGGCACAGGCTACGATGCTTATCATTAGCACAGATAAATAATATCATTCATTAGGCAGATTGTACTCTTGTTTACATTACCATTTATCATCATCTCCATGCCCTTGTCACAATTGATATGGGGTCGGCGAAGTATATCCTTCCATTTTTTCCTGTCGCCCGTCATCTTCTCATTCACTCCCTTCATATTCATATCATCCGCAGGCAATCCATTTATCTTTTCTACGGTCTTTCTCTTCCATTCCGTCCATCAATGTTCAACCCCGTAACTTCTAGCAACATGCCTTTTTATACCAAGCCAGTTCCCTTTCAACTTTTCTATCACTGGTGCCTCTTTCCAACTTCTCACTCGCATATACTCATTCCCAATTGTATCTATTTGCGTCCCAAGTGTATTGTGTTAAACATATCAAATTTATTTTTCTTTATTTCCTAAAAGTGAGACTACAATACAAAAATAAATTGAATCTAATCCATTAAGATTTATTGGAGAAGAATGTAAACTTAGCTAATTCCGATCTATCGGGAGATGGATTATGGAGCGGAGCGGAGCTATAAATGATCAAATTCCAGAATGGATTACAATCCAACTGAAGAATGGGGCATAACATAACATTTGAAAGAAGCCACGTCGTTGAACATCTATGTTAAAATGTAAAAAAAGTGGAAAAAATATATGAAATAAAGTAAGTATTATAGAACTGGCTTTATTTTAAATTATTTGTTGTAGGAAGGGAAGTTAAAGTTATTGAGAAATTAATTACTTACATGCATGGAAGGATCATTAATGTACTTAATAGTGTTGATGTCAACTTCATTTAATGTTATCTCGATAATAATTTGTTTCTATGAGGGAGATTACAAGATCAGTCTGGTATCAGTCCATTCCATCAGTCTTTGAATACTTTTTTCCAGGCTGATGATCCAAAATTTTTACCAGACTGATGGAATGGACTGATGCCAAACTGAACATGTAATCTCCCTCTAAGTCGGAAAGAACTTCTTTTTTCTCTTTCTTTTTTTATTTAGGAAGTTTGCTTTTTTTTAAACATGTCAGTTCCATCGAACCCAAATATAATTATTACAGTACAGAAGGAAATAACTTAAAAGAAGCCTAGCTGAATCGATTTCTTTGCTCTCAAATGTAGTTTAATTATACATTATACAGGGGGTGAATGGAATCGATTTTAAATATATGAAAATTAATTAGCTGAATGGTTGATATAATTCTGTACTGTACTTCTGCGCATTTACTTGCATCAAATGCTGAAACCAGCGAACGATGATCAGTCGAATGAAACTACGTTTACCTGTAACAAAAAAATATAGTACAGTATGCTTTAATAATAAAATGCCGATTAGCAATGCAAGCTTTTCTTCACTCCACAAAACTTAGATTATAAAATACAGCAATATCTCATTAACCTGTTTTCTTGCTTGATTACTGCAACTAACAACAGTTAATGTTATAATGAAGTTAATAAAAAATTATGTTAACAGTGATATAAGTAAAGGTACTAATATACTTTTATATACTACCTGCTCGTCAATGGCATATTATGTGTCATGCAAACTTTTCCTAAAGTAAGTCATTTTTCCCATGGGAAATAATGTGATTTGAATTTGGAATGCAACCCATGTAGTCGTGCTTGATCGAGGTTGATTTCAAAAATGTTTAGGTGCAATGAGATTTTATTCTGAATTAGGCTGTATGTTCCTTATTATTTTCTTTGCTCTAACTTTTTTGCTACAAATTAAAAAAATGTTTGTTTTAATGTTTCTAACATTACTTTTAATTTTCAATAAATATTCTTAATTTTTCATATTTTATTATTCTAACTTTAAATAAATACTTAAGTACTTTCTTCATAACAGTCATTGGTTTCAATTGCCTCGCAGAAAGTATAAAAAGTAGAGTATGCATCGCGGGCTTAAATGTGTATTTTGTCTTGGGCGATCTTGAACCCCTCGTACTCAGGATTCAATATAGCGCCCGAGACATAATACACTACTTTAAGCCCTTGTTGCATAATCTACTATTAGTTACTCATGTTTGTGGTTAGGTGTCCCATAACTAAAATTCTCAAAGCATCAAGGCCCGGAAAATGAGACAATATTCTATCGTTGTCCGGCCACACTCAGCCATTCGGGCGTTGATGAATAATTGGCGCTTATATGCACTTCGTTTATTTTCAACAAACAAATCAATACTGTGAATTATGACCGTTTTTCCTGCTAAAGTCTTGCAAAATAATAACCTAATAAATTGCAGGTCAAGTGCGATCTCCTTTTCCTTTTAAATAATATTTATACGGTTTAGTGATGTCACTAGTTCCGTGGAAGAGCAGATGTCATCGAAGATTTTATGTGACTTATAGCTTTATAAATAAAAACCGGCCAAGTGCGTGTCGGACTTCACACAATAGGGTTCCGTACCAAATAGGGCTAAGGGGCGGGGCTTATCTGAGCTTCGCGTTTGACCGCAAAATTAAGTTGGTTTGTAATAGGAAAATGAGGGAGTTTATAAGAAAAAATCAGATTTATTAATATCTATTTGACGATCTCTGTGGTCGAGTGGCTTTGTACACTGGTTTTCAAGGTGTCGCCATCTCTCCCGGGTTCGAACCCCGGTTGGGTCAATTTAGAAAAACGAACTTTTCTATATTGACTCAGGTCTGGGTGTTTGTGGTACCACCGTTGTCTCTGATTTCCATAACACAAGCTTTAGCTACTTAATTTGGAACCAGAGCAATGTATGTGATGTTGTCAAATATTTATTTTATTTATATTGGTATTTGTTGACGTAATAATAAACATTATCGTTGAAACTATAAATAAACTATCTTTTTCCTTATTTAATTCCGCAATGCGAAAGCTTTGTATGTATAACGTGACCATTTATTTTTTTGCTCAAAACGGGACATAGGTTTATTTACGTCAATTAAAAAAAAAGGTTTAGATTAGGTATAATAGTGAAAAAAATAACTTTCTTTTTAAGGTTTATTTTATTTATCAAAATAGTATTATTAATTAAATATTAGAAAAAGCGATTACACAAATGCTTAATTATTAGTATATTTTTCAGACGAACATGTTTTAATGCAGCTGGTGATGATTTTAAGTAAGAATAAAATTCTTGGCATGTTTTTTTAATGTTCACCTTAGTTATCAACATTGCCTTAAGAACGGGAACCTTTTTGAAAACGGGACAATTTTGCGTCCCGAAGCTTTTTTCGGGGACACCGGGACGAAGAACCGCAAAAAGGGACGGTCCCGTTCAAAACGGGACGTATGGTCACGTTATGTATGTAGGATGTAGGGCCTTCCATTGTATACAAACGAGATTTTATTGAAGGTTTTTTATGTTTTCTGCATTTCTTTAGATTTTGCATTTGGCGCAACGTTTCGGCACTTACGGCCCCTATATGTATACCTCAAGTGGCGCCCTCATTTTAATTAAATTTATTGCTCGCTAAGTACATAATGTATCGAAAATTCACATGTACAGATTAAAGCTAAGGTTCGTTGCGCTCGCACACATAGATAGACATTTCGACAGACAAATTCAGGCCAGACCAAGGCCTATATTCAGTACTGTAGCAGTTATAGTCGAGCTCATAAATAATATGTTAGCACTTTTGACAAATGTTGATTTTTATTACAAAGGCATGAGGTAGCATGAGGTTGATGAACTGTCAAAGGTGCGTACATATTGAACTCGACTATACAGTTACCAACTAGTGGCTCCGTGAGCTGTAGATCTCGCGTTAAAAAGTAGCTTAAATTGTATGTTGTTTAAAAACAAATAAATAATAAGTATACGCAGTCACAAGTTCTGTCACAACCTTTTTATTTTCAAATTTCGAATATTAGCCAGAAATGTTTTGATTGATTTTGAACTATAAACTTTTAAGTCTTCTAAAAATAAAAATATAAAACAAAATTTGCTTTGCACTGCGCTAAGAAAAAATGTTTGTTTTTTTTAACATTATCAAATTGGCTGAAATATGTTTTATTTACATTTCTTCGCCATTTTGACATAATAAAAAACTGAATCGACCTAAAAATTATATATAGGAGAACAAACGGACAGACGGACACCGAAAGGACATACGAAAGCATTTTGCCCAAGCTGAAGCAGAGACGCTCGCGCTCGCTCGGTCAATGAGTTTCTGTTCCGCAACAAAAAAAACAAATGAAAGTGATGTTGCAGAATACGGCCAGAGTGGCGCTTTTGCCCAGCTAGAACACATATAATTATTTTGTGATAATAGTCCAACTATTGACTGATGAATAGAACTAGTAGCATAAATGAAGTGATTATAATTTCCTTGCGGGCTGGATATGGCGCTAATACTCGACCTAGAATGCAATGCCCACGATGGTTATGGTAATCCCAACCTTACCCTCATATAGACGAGTGTCTGTCAGTCTGTCTGTGACAAGGCGATGTGTAGGCTTGTTTACGACTAAATAGATTTATTAGCGTTGATTATAGGTTTCAAAGGACATAAGTTAAATTGAGAGATGAGTCTTAGATCCATTTAAGGGTTTACACCGCGCACCAGTCTATTTTTACTCAGCTGACATATCCTTTTTAAACATAAAATAAAATTAAAAAGATTGAAAACCGAACTAATTTTGCTAAAAACCATTAATTTTAAAAGCACTGTTGACAATATTATCTTTTCTGTTGAACAAAAATAGGACTGTTGTAACTTTGTAATTAAACTTCGGTCATAGTTACTTAGTCACCCGCCGATCAGTCGCTCTTGTTAATATTCGATTGGTTTTAGTATTGTAACTTATTTTTAAAAATCATCTCTCAAAAAATCGGTTTTCATATACACTTCTAAGACTTCCACGCGTACAGTTGATTAGAAATAAAATACTTTTTACGGATTACAGCGCGTATATTATTAATTCAGGTGTAACAGATCTGGATAGGGATCAAACGGGAGGTCGACACAACCTCTCTGAGTTTTCTCCCGCCAGTTCTTTCTCTGAGAGGACTCCCAATGTGTGAACTGGTGGTAGATTCAGGAGCTAGATCTTGTTTTCTAATTTACTTTAAGAAATTTAATTCAATATTAATAATTAAAATCAGAACGCAGCTATAAAATAATTTGATAAACTTGAATGCATTTTTATAAAGTTAAGCGGATAATTTCATAAATATATGAGCAGCCTTTTCTTCCGTTCTAGTTCTAGCGTTATCGTTACAAGGTCTCCCGCTTAGGGTTTGCGAACCGATGGCGTAGCTTCTTTGACATTCAAAAGTGCTTGTAACAGTCTACATTGAATAAATAAGTTTTGAATTTTAATACGATCTAATATTTTTCTCTTTGTCCGACCACCACTTTTAACCCTGCGCATGCGCATGTTTAAATACAAAATGTTCTCTTTACAACTCTTTATACATGAGGTTTTACTACAAACATATTAAGACATACTGAACTGACGTCATCGTAATAATGACACAAGTGAAAACGAATGTTGTATTTACAGTATCAATTATTCAATGCTGCTTTCAAGCTAGGACGCGAGTGGGTGGACGGAGGCGATATGATACTGTGACTGTGACTAGTTAATCTGCAACTGGGAAATCACATCACTGTTCCGGTAACAGCCTACAAAAAAAACTAATTATACACTTTTTACGGCAGCGACAATTTTTTTATTAAGTACTTTAAGTGGGGGCGTAGAATATTTAAAAGAGTATTTTGTATTGATAATTAATTATTTATTTTTAATACTTATTTCTAATAGCTTTTTATAATGTATTGGTCAATTATATTGTTCTGATTTCTGAACTTAATTAAGTATAATTTAACGTAGCCGGTAATTAATAGCACATAAAATATCTCGTCGACATTTTTTAAGTTACACAGTTAAGAGCGCGTAGTCTGCCTGCACACTAGCACCGCCGCCATTGGAAAAAGCTAATTATCTCTCTGTAGTGCACTCCGAAGAAGCTTTGTGGTAATATCGCTTAAACAATATTTTCTAGCCTATCGTTTAGTTTTATGGAGTTTTTTTTGGGAAAAGTGCCACTTTCCGCGCCAAGACCACGCGCTCTTAAGTTAAATAATATAAATGTCGACTTTATAGATCATAGACATTTTTAGTTCTTCAATACATTTTTACCTCCATAGATCGTCAACATTTTTAAATGTTATAAATTAAACGAATATGCATCGTAAGCCAAGCCAGTAGTCAATACCCGACCTCATATATCGTCAACATTTTAAATTCAACCAGTCAAATGAATATGCATCGACGCCCACTGCCGCAGCTGCAGATCTGTTGCACTGGCTATAAATCCTGCTGATTTCCATTTGCATACTAAGCCGAACCTGTTGCTTCGCTTTCGCCTGCCTTTCGCAATAACTAGGTCCTAGGAGCTATTAGTCTCACTCAAACCCAAATTCAAGTACTAACTACCAGGTTTCATCAGGACAGTAACTTGCTTTAATAATGGAATGCAAGAGCCGGGGAATCTGTAGACATGAGAATCTGTTGAATTGGGAATCTGTAGACATGAGAATCTGTTGAATTGGGAATCTGTAGACATGGGCCTAAATGGGGGAAACTACACTCAACAAAACAAAGCTAAAATATTATCTTCAGCGTTACCCTATACAATACACCCCTGTAACATAAAGAACCTACGTGGCGATGGCGCTTCGCAGGAAAAAAATAATAAATTCAATATTTTGTGCCTGCCCCCCTAGCATGACCACCGAAACGCGATATGATATAGCGATCTGCGATTTATCACGTTTAACTGTCAAAAGACAATTGATTTTGACAGTTGAGTGTCGGTAAAACGCTATATCACGCGATATATATCGTGTTTCGGTGGTCATACTAGGGGCTGTGCTACTATACAATTTGGTTAATTTGTGGATAAGAAAAAAATGTTAGAATTGTGTCAAAAGTAATGGGCTATAGACATTTTACATGTCAAATTATACTCAATGACTTCAATTACAAAGACGAGCAAAATTAACACTGTGTCACAACCAACCTTCGCGGCGCATCAACTGTTTCTATCGGTCGCTCGCAATAAACTAAAGGAGTTGCGGCGCATGCACCGTAACTTAATGAGCAATTTTTTGGTACTGTACACTCTGTACAGCCTGTCTAGTGTAGTATTCTATACTCATTTATCATGAACAGAAAACAATAGAGGGGATATCGTTACACAAGGAGAAATAGTCACATCAATAGCAGTAACCATTGGTATTCTGTGCTATCAACCCAGCCAGATTAAGGTCAGCATTCCATATTCCTGCTACTCTGATGGTTTTAAACATACAATGCACACTTTATATGTCAATCAATTGTCAGATTACGTCTCTATAGATCGACTTATACGGGATAAATATCGGTACACAAGTTTTTACTGAAATCTTTATTAGGTTAGTGTAATAGACGAAGAAAAGGTAAGTTATTATAATTACATATTGCTTAGTTTCTTTTTAAAATAAAGGTACATTAAATATTATATTAAATTACCTACATAACAGTCATTTTTTTTCATGTGATATATTTTTTTATATCTCTGAGTTTCACGCACTCGGAATCTTTCATCGACATGTATTTTAATTACTCGAATCTTTATGTGTACTTTATGTAACTTTATTACATACAATATTTATACAATGCGCGAGCGTCTCGATGTTTCAAAAAAAAACGCCGTATATTTTATGCCAGTTATTAAGACTCCGGCGAACAGTGAGCTTATTCCCATACATGGTAATACCAAAATTATTTGCAATTTGGGCATAATTAACTCTTCTTGTGATGTTATTCGGATTAACACAGTATTTATCTAGGTTTCTATTAAATAAAAAATCTAAAATACTAAACCAAATAAAAATTAATGCGACTTACAGTTTCGGATGAAAAAATGTAATTGACATTTATTTTGAATTGGGTTAGTATTTTGGAATTTTTATTTAACAGAAACCTAGATAGATATTGTCTTAATCCAAACAACATCACAAGAAGAGTTGATTATACTCAAATTGCAAATCATTTTGGCATTACGTTTGTATGGGAAGCTCACTGTTCGCCGGACTCTTAACCACCAATCTGCTTTTTTTATTTGAGACATGAACTGGCGATGCGATTGGCATATTGCGTCCGCGAAGAAGCGTTCAATTCAAGCAGGTTTTAATCAACTTTTTTATATTTTATTTTACTGTTCCAAAATGTTGCACTAAATATTTCCAAGTGATCGACAAACTGTTCATGTGCTAACTAAAGAATGTCAATACACGAAAGTTCATTCACATTTCCTATTTGCAAATATTGTAACACACCTCAACATTTAACGACTTAACCGAACCGAACCCCATACTAAACGGAACCGCTAAACTCAGAACTGTACAGCATTGATTTTCAACTTTATTTTAATGTACATACGAACTAATTAGGTTCTCTATATATTTGATGTTTAATGTATTGGCTGGGGCAGGAAATGCAAAGTAATCAACTCGGAAATAGCAAGTTGTAGTTATCCTAGAGTTAGCTTATCCATAGTTCCGCTGTGTAGCCGTGAAACGAAGATTGCAATTTTTAAATTTTGATATTTAAGCATTCACAATGCTATTTTATACAAGGTGTTACAAAAATACCCCTAATGCCGAATATGGTATATAGGGACCATCAAACTGAACAACTTTTACTATGGGACCAACTCTGAAATCCCGAAAAAAAAATCAGCTGTTTCATACATTTTGATATTTTCGTAATTAATTTTTGTATGAAACAGCTGATTTTTTTTCGCGATTTCAAAGTTGGTCCCATAGTAAAAGTTGTTCAGTTTGATGGTCCCTATCTACCATATTCGGCATTAGGGGTACTTTTGTAACACCTTGTATAATACCAAATAATATACTAGAAAAAATACGACTCGCACCAGATCATGTTCTCGGACGGGAATCGAACCCGCGACCTTTGGATATCCGGTCCAATGCTCTGACCGCTGAGCTACTCGGTAGTGACTCGGTAGCTCAGCGGTCAGAGCATTGGACATTATTGGTACGAAGATTGCAAGTTTAAAACGACCTCCAGACAATTTAATACGGTAAAACCATATTTATTAATGTCTGGACTCTTGATTATTTCAAGATCAATCCTAATTCCTTTATTAGTTTAGCTTTACTTCTCAGCTCTCTGTACGAGTAGGTACTCTGAGTTCTCGACTGAGAATTAAACCGGAGTCCTTCTCAGGAAGGATTTTTTTTGCACTCTCAACAGTCTCAAATTATTGTAAACACCATCTGTGTGTTTCTGCTTTTTTGTATTAATCTCTTAACATGTCACCTCGTTGTCACCGACAAGAATTCGCGTAGGACTCCGTAGGCGGAAGTGATCTAACTCGACTAATATGGCCGGCTTTTCCTAATGAATTGTCGAAAACAATTCACAATTTGGCGATAGATATAGCATTAACTAAAAATGGAGATCGCTTTTAAGTTTGACAGTTATAGCACAAATTAACTATGTGTGTTTTAGAGTTTTAGTGGTTGTACTTTTTTGGTAAATGCTACTTTGAAGCATTAGGTGAACTTCTTTAAACGAAATACTTTGTGAGGTAGCCACATAACTAATTTTAAATGAACTCTATAAGAAATAGTCAATATGAAGTAATACAAATTATATCTAGAAAATTAGGTGAATTTCCTTAATCAAAATACTTCGATAGGTTGGAATTATAATTGATTACTATCGTCTATTGTGACAAACCCATAACTTATTTTACACAACTAAAAATGTACAAAACTTGAAGGTACTCGGTTATCGGCCTACAACATTTGGAATCTATGACCGTGCGTTTCCACTAGTCAATTAACAATGTTATAAACATTCGAAACAGGAGTATGACAAATTGTAAGAACACAACTCTGACAAAAAAAAATTGACAATGTTGGCTTATCAAGTGGAAACGCTCAGTAACGGTGAGAAATAATATTAATAAACCAACGCAGTCAAAAACAAATGAAGTCTAAAAAAACAAATGAAGATAAAATAGTACTTCTTAGTCGATTGTCTACTTACCCATTCGATCGAAATCGATCGATTGGCACAAGGTAGTCTGTGTCTAAAGCGTAGTTTATTTTAAAGCGAAATCAACTTTTCCCGTCAAATATTGCCATCAGCAGAATGTGCCAAAAATAAATATTTCATATTCTTGAACCGATATCAGCGTTACCAAATCGGTAGATTGTTATGATACCAATAGCTTTTAGTATACAACAATTGAATAATAATAAATCATACGAGATTTTATTGAAGAACATATTATATTTTTTGTAAAATATATCTTGTGTATAGATAATAGCAAATATGGGACTTTATTTATGTTGTTCCATAGCCACTATAATGAATGCATAATAATATACTATAAGCAGTTCCCCCGTTTGACAAACGGCCATTTTTGCATCGTCTATAAAAGCCGAAGACAGCGGCCGCGCGGACACTTTTGCTCGAGCGCTCGTCGTGTCAACATCACCTGAGGACTCTGATACGTATCGTTTATTTTAATTTTACGTTTAAGTTCTTAATTTTTGGATTGTGTTTTAGGTTATGTTTTCCTTTTAATTTTAAGTGTTTTCGTTAGAGATTTAAGCGATCATAGTTATTTGGTTTAGTGCGGAGTACGCTGTTCCTTTGTTTTGTTGTTTTAAATTTGAAATTATTAATTAAATAAGTGTTAGTGTTGAAATTGTTTTTTTAAATTAATACCACTGCTGAATCTAAGATCAGAAGTGGGATTCGTAACTTTTCGCCTGCACAAAGGAACAGTGTCTCGTAAAAGATTTTTAGTTTCTAACCATGCCTAACGAGTCTGCGCGTCGTCGGTCGCGTAGCAACTTACGTAGTTCTGAAGGGTCACGCCGTCGTCGGTCTCGAACGTCATCTGGCGATGTGACTCGTGAATCACGAAGTAAATCACGGACACCCGCATTGAATAGGCGATCGCGACGACGCGCGCGTGATCGTTCACGGAGTCGTTCATACATTGACTCGCAGCGTGACCGTTCGCGCCGACACCATTATTACGCAGATAAGTTGGAATCACGTAGTAGACATAATAGCCCAAATGTTTCGGTGAAAGATACACTTACTTCTATAATGACAAGGTTAAATGAAATTGAAAAGAGGCAGGTCATTGGACCCAATACTTCCATAACTCATCATGACACTTTAACGCGCTATGGACCCGTTGACGTCACTGTCGGTGGTAGTTCCCGCACAGTACAAATTGAATCCAACACAAACACGACTGTAGACTGTAATACTCCGTTACGTCCTCATCCCGATACATCCACTGATACTCAAACACAAACTTCCCACGACGACCCAACGAGTGCCCTTGTAGACGCTATACGATCGCTGCAACCAGGCAGGTCTTCTAGTAAATATTTCGTCTCAAATTTTGACCCCGCCATAAACGACATAGACTCTTGGTGCGATGAAGTTGATCGGGCAAAGACGGCCAATGGTTGGAGCGATAGTGAGTGTCTCTCGCGGGTTGGTTCATGTCTCAAGGGTGACGCTCGTGTTTGGTTGGGTGAATGGGTCACGAACGATCGCACGTGGTCTAACTTTAAACTTGAGTTTAAACCATTATGTCCTCGCAAGTTAGATTACGCAAACATTTTATTTGAGGCAATGAATACAACGTCTGACAAATATGCTACATATGCTGAATATGCACGGCGGACTTTATTGCGGTTAAGAATTGTTAAGGGACTCAGTGATGATCTCATGACACTCATAGTGATACGTGGAATCGATGACCCCCAAGTTAGAGCGGCCGCGGCTAATGCCAGTTTAAGCCCCGAAAATCTTGTCTCATTCTTGTCTATTTACGTTAAATCAAATGTCAGGAAACCAAGTCACCGCCCTCCACACCTAAAGAATCGCATTCCTCACCCGGTTAGCAATCGATCAGACGTTAAGTGCTTCTTATGTGGCCAACGAGGTCACGTGAGTCGGAATTGTTCAAAGAAAACCAATACTACTCTGGATACGAGGTCAAACCCGTCCAACTCAGACAAAAGAAATAGTGTGATTTGTCCGTTTTGCAAAAAACCGGGACACACTGAAGACAAGTGCTTTGCCAAGGAGCGCTCTCAACCACGAAGCGAGCGTAAGGTTAATCTTTGCACCGATCGCACCTCTAGCGATGGGGACAATCGTGACATTGTCGTCGGCGTGGTTGATGGCGTTCCAGTGGACGTTCTCATAGATAGCGGGGCTTTGAACATTTCTCTTATTTCCTCGGATGTTTTAAAATACCTGTCGTGTCAAACTAAATCTACTCATTGTGTTTTGAAAGGTATCAGCGAAAGTGAGATAGTGGCTTCTTCTTACGTGACTGTGACGATCGAGTTCGATCGAATTTCGATCGAAGCCGATCTCGTCGTAATACCCTCCTCCTGTATGAATGCACCTATTATTATAGGCACCGACATACTTAATCGGGACGGTATCGTGTATATTCGTACGAAAAACAAACAGTATTTGACCCGTTCTGATGATTTCTCTGTCCAAGTCAATTCAGTACAAAGTAAAGAAATAGCTGAGGTTAATACCCCTTTACAAGGTAAGGAGCGAGACGCTCTTTTACAAGTAGTAAACCAATTTGCTGATTTTTTTGTCTCTGGTACGGCCACCACAACTGTTAACACCGGTGAAATGGAAATCCAGTTGACCAGTTCTACCCCAGTAGCATACCGCCCTTATAAGCTTTCGTACGATGAAAAGCTTCGCGTTCGTAAAATTATTTCTGACTTATTGGACAAGGGTATCATCAGAGAGTCAAAGTCAGAGTACGCGAGCCCAATAATTCTTGTTAAAAAGAAAGACGGTACGGACCGCTTATGTGTAGACTTCAGAGCACTTAACCGAGTTACAGTCAAGGACCGCTACCCACTTCCACTGATTGACGACCACATTGATCGACTAGGGAACTACAAGTTTTTTTCAAGCCTGGACATGGCTACCGGCTTCCACCAGATACCGATAAAGGAACAGTCCATTCACCTCACGGGATTCGTAACACCGGAAGGCCACTACGAATATTTAAAAATGCCGTACGGTCTTTCCAATTCACCGATAGTTTATCAGCGCATCATCAACAGGACACTGCGTAGTCACATAGAGTCGGGCCAAGTCCTGGTTTACGTTGATGATGTGCTGGTCATGAGTAAGACGGTTGCCGAGGGTGTTTCACTTTTGGACAAAGTTTTACAGACGCTTACTGTGGCTGGCTTTTCAATTAATCTTAAGAAGTGCTCATTCATGGTAACAGAGGTGGAATACCTTGGGCGACTGGTGAGTCAGGGTCAGGTAAGGCCAAGCCCACGCAAGGTGGAAGCTTTAGTCAATGCTCCAGTTCCTCAGAATGTTAGACAGGTCCGACAATTTTTAGGCCTCGCCGGGTACTTTAGGCGGTACATCAAAAATTACGCTACCCGAACTGCCTGCATCACTTATCTCACAAAAAAAGGTGTTACATTCCGATGGGGTCCAGAACAGGAAGCAGTTAGACGAGAACTTATTGAATGCCTCACTAGTGAACCTGTTCTGACTGTTTTTGATCCCCAACTTCCTACGGAAGTTCATACTGATGCAAGCAGTGCGGGATACGGGGCAATTCTGTTACAAATAAGCGCGGAAGGAAGAAAACGCGTAGTGGCTTATTTCAGCAAAGTGACGCAAGGTGCAGAAAGTAAATACCATTCCTACGAGCTAGAGACGCTCGCTGTTGTTAAAGCGCTGCAACATTTCCGTCACTATCTCGTAGGAGTGCCGTTCAAAGTCGTCACGGACTGCAACGCTTTGAAGGCCACAGAGCGAAAAAAGGATTTACTCCCTCGCATAGCGCGTTGGTGGATTTACCTCCAAGACTTCAACTTTTCCATAGAATATCGTAAGGGGGTAATGATGCCGCACGCTGACTACTTAAGTCGTAACCCTTCAGTTGTTGCTGCAAGCCAAGTTTCTAGACCCAAAAACTGGGCGCAGATAGCACAAACTGCAGATGATGAAACACAAATCTTGTTGCAACAATTGAGGGATGGCCACATAGATTCGTCACGTTACATAAGCCAAAATGATATCCTTTACTATAAGTTTACACCGGTTGGAGAGGAAGCTAGACTCTTGTGCTATATACCAAAAGGTCATAGGTTAAGTTTGTTAAGAGTATTTCACGACGAACATGAGCACATTAACGCTGACAAAACACTCGATCTAATATTAAAACACTTTTGGTTCCCCGGTTTGCGACAGTTCGTTCAGAAATACATCTCACATTGTTTGGTTTGTATCTCAAAAAAACGAGTCCCTAGGTCCGTTCACCAAAATATTACTTCATGGGAGAAGCCTACTGACCCCTTTCATACAATTCACATGGACGTTTTAGGTCCACTCCCTATATCCAATGGTTATAAGTTTATTATTGTGATGGTAGACGCATCCACCAAGTTTTGTCTTTTAAGTCCCATTTATCGACAAGACGTAGGCGAGTTGAAACGCTCAGTTATGCAAGCCGTATCGCTATTTGGTGTTCCTAAACTAATAGTTACCGATCGAGGGCGTATGTTCGAGAGCAATGAGTTTGTGTCGTGGGTGGTGGATTTGGGCTCTGAAATGCACTATATCACCCCGGAAATGCACCACGCCAACGGTCAAGCCGAAAGGTACATACGCACTATACTTAACATGATACGTATTGAAGTCAACCACAACGGTAACTCGTGGTCAGAGACATTATGGAAGCTGCAGTTAGTACTAAATATTACTAAGCAGAAAACTACCCAGGCTTCTCCACTCAACCTGATGATTGGCACAGATGCCACCACACCAGTAATCAGATCCCTGATTCGCGACATAGCGGTTGACGGTACGAGACCTGACAGAGAAGCTAGGCGCGACATGTATCGAGCACGAGCCAGTGAACTGATGGAAAAGAACCGGCAGCAGCAAGACACCTATGCCAATCAACACAGGCAATCACCTCGTCAATACGAAATCGACGATTTCGTTTTTGTAATAAAATATTCCCAGTCCACAGGCAAGCTAGATCCAGGGATGCGAGGGCCATATAGAGTCGTCAAGATTCTGCCGAAAGGACGGTACGAGCTCAAACTACTGAGCGGCGGCTACGGGAAAACGACCCAGGCTGCTGCGCAGTACATGGTGCCCTGGCGAGGCGAGTGGTGCCCAGAGTCATGCGCCGCCTTCTTTGAGAGTAAGTGCAGGCGTATGGCGCCTTAGCGTTTGTCGCTTAAACCACAGGCGTATGTCGCCTTAGCGTTTGTCGCTTAAACCACAGGCGTGTGTCGCCTTAGCGTTTGTCGCTTAAACCAAAGGCGTGTGTCGCCTTAGCGCTTGTCGCTTAAACTACAGGCGTGTGTCGCCTTAGCGTGTGTCGCTTAAACCCCGGGCGTGTGTCGCCGTTTCTTATAATAAGAAACTGTATGCAACTTAGTAGTAGAACGATTGGGACGCCTTTTGTTCTATTATTACAGTTGGACCTATTTTTATTATCTTAAATAAAAATAAAAAAAAATGATGATGAAAATGTTTTTGCTATATTTCAGACAATGATGACAATAGTGGCGCTGATGATAGTTCCGTAGTTGGTTTATCCATGCCCCTCTTGGGCGCTGAAGACGAAACCATTACGGAGCCAATTGCTGGTCCCAGCGGCACCACTCACGCAGCTCCCGTCGAGGACGACTCGGTGTCAGGAGAGGCCGTATAAGCAGTTCCCCCGTTTGACAAACGGCCATTTTTGCATCGTCTATAAAAGCCGAAGACAGCGGCCGCGCGGACACTTTTGCTCGAGCGCTCGTCGTGTCAACATCACCTGAGGACTCTGATACGTATCGTTTATTTTAATTTTACGTTTAAGTTCTTAATTTTTGGATTGTGTTTTAGGTTATGTTTTCCTTTTAATTTTAAGTGTTTTCGTTAGAGATTTAAGCGATCATAGTTATTTGGTTTAGTGCGGAGTACGCTGTTCCTTTGTTTTGTTGTTTTAAATTTGAAATTATTAATTAAATAAGTGTTAGTGTTGAAATTGTTTTTTTAAATTAATACCACTGCTGAATCTAAGAATACTATAATTGTTTTAATCAAAGCTTAATTGTTATAGGTAGGTACTTAAAACTAGAAAATCCGCAGCAAATGTTTACTTGCTAGGATATTCTGGTGGGTGACTATTAAATAAAAAAATACTGTTCGTTACTATTTTATAAAAAGAAAGAAGTAAGGCAACTTTGAATTTGTGCCTAAGTAGGTATATTTCTCATTATTCAACATGTGGTCGGATCAGATAACTACTTAGTAGGATTTTAATGTATGAAATTAAATGTATAGTCGTGATTATATTGCACCACAGTATGACTACGCCCACAAGTCACCTAGTTCATAATGGCAACTAGTATTCTAAGGTATTAACAGCTACAACTGGCATAGCAAGTGAATTAGGTACATTTACCCCCAAAAATAGTTTAACTGTTTTAGTACTTCATCTCACCTTTAAGGGCCTGACAGTTCCACAATAACCTGCTCTTTTTAAATTTTTGAAGTCGGTTAAAAAAATGGGTTTAATTTGTATTAATATACAAATTAATACAAGAACCAAACCACAAACCAGAAGAATAGGTGCCACCTGGAATCTGGGAATCAGCAATTCGCCTGCAAGTCTTCATAAGCAACACTTTTATGAACGGAGATAATGCTTTTACGCATACTCTTTGCCTGATTAAGCAACAGGGGGAATCACCTTGAAAGTGACCATAGGCATCAACCCTATTCTATGCGCACATCAGAGGCTACCCTACCCTGCCTTTTTTATGCCGAAGGAAATGCATTTACGCATCCCTCTGCAGGTGAGCAGGAGGTTCGTATGTTGGACTCGCCAGACCGCAACTAACATTCAACGTTACGGCTCCCTCCACGACTGCCTCCCGTGATCTCACTCAGCTGAGCAGGAGGAAATACACACAAAAAATCCTTGTGATGCATTGGATTTTTAAAGATTTTCGAGTAATGACAATGACGCAGGAAGGAAACATAAGAAATAACGTAAATTCACTTGGGCCCGTTGTGGTAGTCACCCCAGCGACGTGGTGGCCTACCTTGCTCTCGCTTCCAGGCCTCATCCGACGGGAGATAGCCGGGTAAGTTTGGCCATCTTCCCAACCTGTCAGGGCTGTGCAAGGCAGACAGTGGTTCACCCCCGACCGCCCGCTTAGAGGCTACCCTGCCTGGACAAGCGGGATCTGGAGTGACCGCTCACGTTTGACCAGCCCCTGTAGCATGACTTGACAACCAAATGTCAAAAATTTCATCCCGGCAAACTTATTGTTTATCTGTCAAAAATTGCATTTAGATGTAGACATTTTTTGAATATTAGAACTTTATTTAAGAGCTTCTATATTATGTATCACTTACCTGTCACATAAGTATATTCTAATTATTCATGTAAATCTGATTTATCATTTTTTACTATTAAGTATGCACCCATCAGTACTATACCACAGAATAATGGAATTACGTGTAATCATTAAAATGACATGTGCATTCGCACACTAGGTGTTATTATGTGATTACATTTACATAACAATTACCTTCTACGAAACTGAATTGAATTGCATACAATTTAAGTACATCGTAAAACGTAAATGTAAAGGGCATCAATTGTTTTATTTAGAAGTCATAATATTTCTATAAACAAGTCATAAAGGAAAATAATGACAAGTGCGTGAACATAATTTATATATTTTTCGTTAACTGACATACCTAAAAACATACAAAACTATTGCATAAAAAAGGGAAGTGAGTATAGTTTTTATTTTACAGACATGGCATTCAAAAAAATCACCTAAGTTTAGATTTCGGAATTGCTTCTCTTCCTGCTCTCTGCCTACATTCATATCGGAATATTCAATCATCAAGAATTCAAGAAGTGACGTGTCTGTCTGTTTTTTATTGACCCACATGTACAGTTCCGACCGTGCCCAAACGGGGTATGAAAAAATGTGTACAAACAAAAACCTATTCACTGTAACGGTAATAATTATTGCTAATAAGTAATAAAGTATAAAGGTATTATAAGGATTATGGATACAGACGTTTTGGTATGACAACATTGACAACCTCTAATCAGACAGTCACGTGCAATTCGCTTAACCATGGTTTACTTTTGCTATTTACAATACTTATGTAGACACTAAAGGATTATAAGGATCACCATATTATCATGTCCTGATTACCATAACGCCTTCAAGTGTTGGGATGACGTGATCTGATTATGTATGGCAGGAACATACGGATGAAACTCGCTCGGAATGTGTGAATCTGTGAGTGGCGCTATCGGGCGCAATCTTGTATAGATGTCCGTTTTGCTTAAACACTGTCACAGATTACTAAATAGTTACTACTGTCTGAGATTTAATCCTTTTTAAGGGTTCTGTGTATCCGCTGTGTATTCTGGTATCCGCTAATCCATGATTATCACCTTATGGCAATTTATATTACAAGTGTCTAAAACAGATTCCCCCTTATTCTGAATGTATACTAGAGTTACACCCGCCTCCTGATTACGTAACTGTTGCAATCAAGAAACTGACAGAAATCGTAGTTACATTGCTGCTTTATGTAACATAGTTGTCACATTGATTCTTATTAAAGCAGCAATGTAACTGCGATTTCTGTCAGTTTCAATCAAAAGTTGTTAGAAACAGAGTTACATAATCAGGGGGCTGGTTAAAAACTGATGCGATCTCTGTTTTGTTTTCAGAAAATAAAATTGTCAGCAGCGTCAGTTTCACTTTGACACAGTGCAATTCGGGTTCCAAACACACTGGACCAAACGAGGTGTCTTCATATGATCGCTTTCCCGTTCCCTGTCACTTTTATCTGCATGGTAAATTATGCCTCAAGGCATTCAATAGCGTACGCTGACCGTACGCCATCGCTTGCTTCTTGCGCTTTCAACAGAGGCATGCCTCAGGGCATGCTATCTTCTAACTTCTAAAAAAACCTCAAAAAATTTGAGCGTGAATGCACACGGTAAGGGGGGAAATCAATATTGCATACGTTTGACCCAAGTTGACTTGAAAGTTGAAAGGGAAAGCGCACGGTTTGTAAGCAATATTGCATGCGCTTGACGCAAGTTGACTTGACAGTTGAAGCGACTCGGTGAAGACAGACCATAATAGAATCATCTATAAGATGAAGACCATACCAAAACCTCTTTCAACTTTTCAGTTTAATTCGTTTAAAACGTTTAATTATTTTTTACCAACTTAACTCTTAATCTCGAAGATAATTAACAGAGTCGATCGTCAGCACCACCACTTTTGCCCATATATCGCCCGCTTCCGAAGCCCTTACGTATGACGTCAGGTAGCGTAGGCGCAGCAGAGGCGATTGCCAAACGCAGCCTCCAAAACCTGATGTCATCGTTTCGTTACACATAGTATGACAAATATTGTATCACTCGTATATCCGACGATTACATAACAAGAAACATGTAGGCTTAAGTATAAGGATAGTAACTATGGCCATAAAGGGTAAAGTAAATAAAGTTGTGGTCCTAAAACAGATCCTTGAGGAATACAATTTGAGTGAATTTACTAACTTAAGAAGCATAAAGTCAGACGTAAGTTTCAGGATCTTCATAAGGAGTCGTTAGAAGAAACTCCATCGCGTGCGCACCTAGCGACACTTCATAACCTTGAACCGGATTTGAACTCAATATTGATATGGGTGCAAGCACGAATCCGGCTAGTGGCAAAGTCACGGTCAAGAATAATGAAATGAAACACATTTTCTTAACGGATGCTTGCGCATTTCGTGATCTTTTACTACGTAGACGTTCTAAGAAAACGGAATAATTTCTTATTCCCTAGGTTGAATTTCCGTTTTCAACCAAAGAATCAATAGAAATACATAACGTAGGTAGGTATTTAAGAGTTTTCTTTGACGAAAGATGCTTTCATTGCATTCATCAGTGACGGCAAAAGAAATTGAGGAAGTTTACCTTTTTACGATTGCAACAGGATTGGTCAAGGAAAAAAATCAGTGTTTGCAATTCAGCGAAGAAGACATTGTGACTACAGCTGAAAAGTAGTCGAAAGCTAAGTAATAGTCGAAAGCTAAAACAAATACTAACTCTAAAATTAATTGCTGATAAAAAAAAATTAAACACGATCAATAATCGTAGCTGTATTTCTAATTTCTCAACGAATTGTTATTTAGTATTCCCAAAAGTTTTAAAAATATATTGTCTATTTTACCTACCACCAAATATGTCAATTTTTAGAATGTTAAGAAGCCAGTGACCCCACCAACGCAGTCCTTAAGGGGATCACGTCAACATAATAAAATAATCAATGAATTTAGAGAAGGCTGTAAATTATGTAAAGCCTAAAAATAAATGCTAAGTAATATTAGTGGAGTTAATGACCACTGCCCAACCTATCAGGGTAAAACCATTCCCAAACAATATTCGGTGATCGGATTTATCAAAGATTTTGACAATGCTGAAACAAACACCATCCCAAAAATGTGAAATTTTGCCACACTTGTTCAATGACAACAGCTTCGTCAAGATTTTTTTCATCTTAGATTTCATTTCTTACAGATACTTATTTCAATTTGATTTGGATGATGGTTTCAATATCATTATCATTATACAATACTAAATAATATACTAGAATACTAATACAAAATATTCGAATCGCACCAGATCATATTCTCGGACGGGAATCGGGAGTAGGGGATGCAGTACCGGTTCCCTCTCAAGAACCAGTTCTGGATTTTCGTTACTGTACTTGTAACCGGAATATACCGGGAAATTCGGATCTTTCGGTACTTACTTAAAGGCCTGCTCAAACTGCTCCGGTATTCGTTACCGGCTCGGGTAGCGGTAAAATTCCGCTACGGTTTGAACAGGGTGTTGGGATATCGTTACCGGCACCGGTGGCGGATACTGGAGCGGTTTCAGCAGGCCTTAAATGTTGCTCGCTATTAATTTCAAAATCGGGACTCACTCCAACGGGAGTGACTTGGTAGCTCAGTGGTAAGAGCATTGAACCGGACTTCCAAAGGGTTCGACCGGGGTTCGATTCCTGTCCGAGAATAGATCTGGTGCTAGTCGAATCTTTTCTAGTATATTATTTAGTATTGTATAAAGGTAGCATTGTGAATGCTTAAATCTCCAAAAATCATTATCATTAATAAGCGTGTATCACAAAACCTTCCACCAAAACGTAGTGATTACTTGCTCAGTGCTTCCACCTACGATCAGGAACGAATAAACGGAAAAATCTGTTTTTTTTTGGTAAATGGTTTCCATGGTACCGTTTTGACGTTTACTCGATTCCAACTCGATCTCGATATTCTCGATTGTGACGGGAGTAACCCCTGTAAGTAGCTAAAGCACTTGTGTTATGGAAATCAAAAACAAAGGTGGAACTACAAACACCCAGACCTGCCCGCTGTTACGTAACTCTGTTCCTAACAATACTCGTTTGAAATTGATTGAAACTGTTTGAAATTAATTAAATTTGACAGTTTCTGCTGATAACATAGTGCTTTGATAATAAATGAAATGACTTTCAAACAGTTTCAATCGATTTCAATCGAGAATTGTTAGCAACAGAGTTACGTAAACAGGGGGCAGAGCCAATATAGAAAAGTTCGTTTTATAAATTGACCCAGTCGGGGATCGAACCCGAGACCTCAGAGATGGCGACACCTTGAAAACCGGTGTACAAACCACTCGACCACGGAGTTCATAAAGTCATAGGTCGGTAAAGAAATTAAAAAGTTTATTTTGGTATAATTATCCGAGAACTACTATAATTATCATTGTTTAAACTATACAGATGATGTAACAATTTTATGGATTCGAATTTAAAGAACTCCTTTGAACTAACTGAAGATTATTATTAACTTTGAAAGGATCCCATTGATAACTTATCTACCGACTATACAATATGTTATCACTTGATAAAACAAAACATCTCTTTGTATCTAGAATCTTATTCAACGAGCTTTGGTGGTCTCATCATTTAAGTAACCAGGTAAAATATTTAAGTACCATAAATTAAAATAAATAGAATATTTTTCACCATGCTTGGTTCGTTAACTGCTGACCATTCTTTGATTGAATCAGGCGTCACTTAGCGGAAGTCCCAAACCATTGTGAAAAGAGAAATATACATTCCTTCTGCATTGGTGAGATGGCGCTGGCTTGCAGCGTAAGAGTTGATATACTAGAAGAAATTCGACGTTCCCACTAGTGACTCGGTAGCTCAGCGGTCAGAGCATTGGACCGGATATCCAAAGGTCGCGGGTTCGATTCCCGTCCGAGAACATGATCTGGTGCGAGTCTTATTTTTCTAGTATATTATTTAGTATTATATAAAAATAGCATTGTGAATGCTTAAATCTCAAAATTTAAAAAAAAAAAATTACATCCGGTGTTGGTTTCCGCATGATCTAACTCCTGAGGATGCTCCGGGTTGGAGCGATACACGTGTAGAGTAGTCTAATTGGTGAAGGTGCAAGGTGTGTCGCTGTTATGCTAAATGCAGGTATTGTGCACTGATATTTTTGTGGTGTGCATGTGCATTTTTTGCGGGCGGGCGGGCGGTGCATCCTGCATATATTTTTTGCGTAAGTAAGCTACATATATTTCTCTTTTCACAAAGCTGATCATTCTACATAATTATTTTTTTATCATTATTTATTGGTCAATGAATTTTGGCAAATCTCATGTCTGTCAGTCAGTCTATAAATCAATATTATTATCTTTTTACTACTCATTTTCAAATATGAAATAAAATCACTTATACATTAAATACCATTGCAATTTGCAAATTAATTTGAACATTTGAACAATCGTTATAAATAAAATATCACAAATTATAATTGAACATAATGTAATTATTTATATAAAAACGGTTTAGAACTAAACGCTATAAAATAAAACTAAACAAGTACAAGTAATTTGTATAGTACTTAAACATCTATTATCTAGAGACGTAGACTGAGATATGATTAATGTAGATTATGAGTAACCTAAATACAGTGCAGTATGACAACTTTTAATTTACCAACAGAATAAATAGGTAATAGTACTTAACTTTTTTCTGCATGTTTAATTATAAAAGATCAATAAATTGATGTGCTTTCTTTCTCTCTCTCGCTCTCTCTTTCTCTCTCTCTCTCTCTCTTAAACTTACGAAGCTTATTATTAGTTAGTTAGTTTTAATTCTAGTTCCACCGTAAAGAGTCTCAATGGCCAATGCTATCAAAAAACCAGAGGTCCCGAGTTTAATGCCCATGCTCACTGCATTATTACAGTGTTTCATTTTATTTGGGATACCAAGGCGATACCATTCGCTGAGTGACAACCCTTCACGCTTAAGGATGTCGTAAAAGGCGATTAATGTACATCTAACACCTTTGTGGACGAGAAAATGGGCGACAGCGTTTTCCAAAACAGTCCCAGACTGCGTGCGATCTCCAATCCGCCTGCCAAGCGGGGAGATCATGGAAAGATCCTTCCACGGGAGAGGCCTTGCCTTTGTCTTATTGTGAACTATAACTTGGTGTCATGATGGGCGTGATAGGGTTGTTACATCAGAGGTCCCGAGTTTAATGCCCATGCTCACTGCATTGCTTCAGTGTTTCATTTTATTTGGGATACCAAGGCGATACCATTCACTGAGTGACAACCCTTCACGCTTAAGGATGTCGTAAAAGGCGATTAATGTACATCGAACACCTTTGTGGACGAGAAAATGGGCGACAGCGTTTTCCAAAACAGTCCAACACTGCGTGCGATCTCCAATCCGCCTGCCAAGCGGGAAGATCATGGAAAGATCCTTCCACGGGAGAGGCCTAGTCTTTGTCTTATTGTGGACTATATTTGGGTGTCATGATGGGCGTGATAGGGTTGTTACCATATTTTTTTATACCAATGAAAATGCATTTACGCATCCTCCCGTAGGTGAGCAGAAGGTTCGTTTGTGGGGCTCGCCAGGAGGGAGCCGCAACGTTTAACGTTCAACCCCCCCAACCGTCTCCCGTGATCCGTGATCGTGATCCGGAGGGGGGGAATATCCACTAAAAACACCGGCACTTCCCCTCTCGCCACCGGTTGGGGGTGCATTGTTGCAATCTGCCAAACTACCGCAAATTTAACCTTTAGTTATTCACTTTAACTATAAATGGTTAATAACAGTAAGTAAGTAGATAACAGTTGGTTGGAAAGAGATAAAATAAAATAACCTAAATTTTTCACGCTCCCGTTATTTTAATTCTACATAATTCTACGGCTCCCATAGATAATTAATAAAGAAATTATCATGTTTTAGCGTTTTAAAGTATAAGAAAGAGTTAAATAAAATAAAACAACTTAATTTTTTTTCATGCTCCAACACAGAATATTTAATGCTCCAGTCGTTTTAATTCAACATATCCTACTGCTTCCCAATATGCACTATGTCCCACCCACCGGTTAATCTGCAAGTCAATATTTATGTCATCTTCGCTCAAATTGTCATCTCGACTCTATGTACAGCGACAGTAACACAGTTATATTCATCACTTAATTAAATGGTTTCCAAAATGTAGGCTTAGCAAGCCAGAACAGTATTACTAGCTTGCTATCCTGGCTTCAAAAACTAGCTTCGTGTAATCCGGACGCTAATAGCAGTCTAAACAACTCTAAACTTGCGAAAAAACTATGATTTACAATACACTTAGAACCTGCGTAAATATAAATCTTGGAACTGTGATAAATGTGGTATCATACTTATTTATGGCCAATGAACAAATTTCGTTTAAGTTATTAATAGATTCGTTGAGTTTACGTATGAAGCATGTTTGTTTGGTTAAGTTGGCCGTTAAACTCAACTTGAATTAACCCATCAAGGCCCGGTAAATGAGACACAATAGATATTCTATTATTGTCCGGCCGTATTCAGCCGCTCAGGCGTTGATGAATCAAGTTCGTTTGAATACGGGGATTATCAATAAAACAAAAGCCATTTAGCACAGCATTGAAAAAAGAAAGCATTTGAAAAGAGAAATATATGAAGCATCCGCTCCCGCAAAAAAGAGCGGGAGTAAGCTACATAATATTTCTCTTTTCACAATGGTTTGGGACTTCCGCCAAGTGACGCCATCAAACATTTAGCACAGATTAACAAAATAATAGACATACAAAAAGAAAGAACATCGTTTTCAAAGAGTATGATAAAAACTACTACTACTGCTCTATGACAATATTATTTTACACGGCGTCAAAGTCAAAGTCAAAGAAAACGAAAATCAATATATATTAATTTTTACTATGAGCAATATTTAGCAACCCAACACGCAGCATTATCACATTAATAAACATCTAATTCAATACTAAAACGAGCAATGTCTTACGATAGGGCCATAACAGTATTCTCGCCAGATGGGCAGCTTCTTCAAGTACAGTACGCCCAGGAGGCTGTCAGAAAAGGTTCAGCAGCAGTTGGGGTAAGGAAACTGATGTAATATCATTGATTAGGGTGGGGTAAAGGAATGGTAAAAGCTATACTTCTTCGTCATGTCTTTCCTTGTCTCAATATATTTGAAGTCAGTGCAACACGCATACAGCATCTTTTTTCGTCCAATCTTCATCTCATTACTCACATCCTCTCCCATTACCATCAAATCATCCTTATAAAAATCTGTGGTAGATTTCCAGTACTGCCGCGACGCAGTAGTACCGCGCCACAGACGCTTCGACTGCAGTGCTTTTTCACGCCCAATTGAATAGTGTTCACGCATATTGAACTTAATTAGTATTAGACTCTCCAATACTCCCCATTTATAGTATAAAAACAACCTGGGGCCGTACCGGCTATCTTTTCGAACGTCGGCGGGTCTGCCGAGCTTCAACTTAAAACATATAAATCGAAGTAAGGAGTTTCGTATTGTACTATTCGCCGAAGTTACTTAGAAGGTATCGATGTTCGTGTGACATCATGAATTGGGGTCTGCCATTTTGGCCCGATTGGGGCTTGATTTATCTGTTTTAATTTGAAACCCGGTAGACTTTCCGAAGTTCGATGCGTTAGCCGGTACGGCCCCTGTCCGCTAGGTGCGAGGATCAAATGTGATAGCGCTAGGCGTGGAAAGACGAGCGGTGGAGAAGCTACAAGATGTGAGGACTGAGAACAAAATTGTTGCTTTGGATGAGCATGTTGTGCTAGCTTTTGCTGGACTAAGGGCCGACGCCAGGGTGCTGATATCGAGGTAAAGACAGCCATACAACGAGACAATAAACTTTCTACCAATTTTGCGTAAACATGCAAGAATATCGTTACATTGCTGCATTGCATGTATGGTATTATAAGATTGATGATAATTATAATTAGAACCATGTTTATTGCTTAACTAGGTTCTTTCCACACGCTTTCTACTGTATTTTTTTGACATAACAACAACACACGTGGAAAATTAGAAATGGCGTGTCGATTCAGTTGGCAACGACTGAACTAAATTGGCACGACTAAAATAAATTTAAATTCTAAATTCCATCCTTTTCTTTCTGTATCGAATAGACAAGAACAGGATGCTAAAATTAGTTTTAATCCTGTCAATTTAGTTAAGCCAGGGGTTTTCAAAGTTGTGGGCGCTTCCTATGGGGGGCGCAGAGACTCCAAGGGGGGCGCGCGCAGACCACCTGTGTAGTTAAGGCCCTTATGTAAAGATAACCAAGAAATCTGCTACTAACTTAAAATTGTCTGGGTAGAGGAGGGCGCGGAATTTTTATTTATTAGAAAGGGGGCGCGTCCCAAATAAATTAGGGAACCTCTGAGTTAAGTCGTGCCAACCGAATCGTCACCAATATCGAGCTACAGATTGAATACAAGAATGTATTGAGCAGGATTACGACATTCCGTTGCAAATCCTATTATAAGATAACTTATTTTAACTATAAAAACAACGATAAAAATACAAAAAAACGCCATAAAATTTTTATGATAGTAGAGATGTAGAGATAGAATGCTATGCTATATTAATATGGCAAGCAGATTATTGTCCCACAACATTTAGGTTTAAGTAAAATTTAAAACAAATTTAAGTGCAAAAACTTAATAACTGACAAATTATATGTAACTAAGAAAACCGTGTATGATCATGTTGCCTAAGGCATGCAAAACTATTGCGAAGTTCGTGACCAATAAAATCTTTTCAGAGCCCAGATAGAATGCCAATCGCATCGACTGACAGTCGAGGATCCGGTATCCTTACAGTACATATCCAGGTAACCTTCCCTATACGAACTGTCTTTCCCTATTGCACCCCTTCAATGTTCATCATCACGACAAATTAAAACCTATGTCTTTCCCCATTTTCTAATCTATGTCTTCATCAAAATTCATCAAAATGGTTCAGTTCAATTCCGCTTTCCGTAGGAATTTAAAAAAAAACTTAAATTATAAAACTATTTCTTGTGCAAAATAACAAGTTCCTCGTCCCAATTGTTTAGGCTGTGCCTATGCATTGATAATATGTGAGTATCATATTGATTTCTTTTAGATTAGTATGGATAAGTATATATGGATCATCTTTAATAACAGCCAGTTTTATACGTACGATCTTTGACACGAGAAAGAGTGCGTGTACAAAGACATTGGGATGGGGAGACGTAGGAAGGCTCCTCGGCACGCATTCCTGTTCGCTCCTGCGAATCGCGCGAATGATTGTGTAAATCCGGCTAAGTCCTAATTCAGGTACATAGCTGAGCTGAAGCAGCGGTACACCCAGAGCAACGGTCGCCGGCCGTTCGGGATCTCGTGCCTCGTCGCTGGGTTCGACGACGACGATGGCACCCCCCATCTGTTTCAGACGGAACCTTCAGGAATATACATTGAGTGGAAGGTATGAAAATACTACGGTAAGAAAACGAACTTTTCTATACTGGCTCAGGTCTGGGTGATTGTAGTTCCATCACTGTCTCTGATTTCCATAACACAAGTGCTTTAGCTACATACTTTGGAATCAGAGCAATGTTTGTGTTGTCTAATATTTAAAAAAAAACTTTAACGTGCTGCACTCTAGAGGCAACCAAAACACGTCAGTTATCAAAAATTCGAAACGCTACGACAAGAAAACTAGAGATTGGATAATCGGATTGTGTTCTAACATTATATTATATTAATGTAATATGCTATTATGACATATAAGCGGCTTCTTTTTTTTATTATATGTATATATATTTCCATGAGGTTTAATAGGCCTTGTTACAACGTAATAAGATTGTGTTTGTTTCTTCAAAAATCACTGACAATAAAAGTAGGGAAAAGCTATCAAATACGTTTGTAACAGGCCAACTGGAATTCGTATTGAATCCGGTTTATTTATTGCATCTCACGGAGTTATACACTAAAATAGATTAATCCCGGAAAACTTGGATTTTTTTCACTTCCTCGGATTTTTTTGATAAAATAGTGCTTTACGTAATACCCAACATCTTGCATCCAAATATCCGATTTCTAATGACTCACAGAATGTAGTGGTTAAAGAAGACATTTTCATTGTCTTCAATGATAAAGTTATGAGTTGTCCGGATGTGTTAATTTAACTTTATTAAGAATCAAGTACTTCGAAACAATCATTAATTTATCTATGTTATCAGGCGGCATCTATTGGGCGTTACGACAAAGCAGTGAGGGAGTACTTGGAAAAAAACTACCGTCCGGAGGTGGTAGCTACTGATGAAGGCACTGTCAAGCTGGTCGTTAAAGCGTTAAGGGAGGTGCAGTCAGGAAACAGGAATCTGGATGTGAGTTGATTATCAGCCTCTACTAAGGGACCTGTTACGAACTGGCCAAAAGGCCGGGTTTGTAAATATCTTATTGTTTATAGTTTGTGTTTTGATCTTTGCTCTTTTTCGATCTGTCATCTATCTGTCTTTTCTTCGGTTTTCTGTTTGCTGTTTTGATTTGTATATTTTATTATTACTAATATAATTTCTTTACTTCCTTACTTTCCTTTCTTCTTTCCCCCTCTCTTTAACAAGGCCGTACAACGTCAAATACACATTTTTGAGCAACGATTTCACATAGTATTACTTGATTTATCAGTACCAAAAAAATATGTAGAAAGTAGATTATAGTAGTTACTCAGTTTTGTGACAAAAACTTGATAGCTAAAACTTTTCTTGATAGAAAAAAATCGTAAAGTGACCTCCAATTTAGTATCTTGTTACTATAATAAAAAACCCTTAGCTTGCTCCTTTAGTTTTGTAATTGACAGTTTTCCAAAATAAGAAATAGTTTATTAGTTATTAGGAAATAACGATTGTTGTCAATAATTTCGATAATTTTTACAATTTCTTCTGGCATTGTATTTACCCCCTTTTAATGACCCCATTGCCGAGGCACACCCTTCCTTAGAGGGAGATTACATGATCAGTCTAGCAGTCCATTCCATCAGTCTGGAAAAACATCAAAGTCTATACAGACTGATGGAATGGACTGGCATCAGACTGATCATGTAATCTATCTCTTACAGATGGATAGGTATAGATGATGGGCCATAACATAACCCACAACGCGATCCCGATAAATTGTGGCAGGTGTTCGACAATCGAATGTCCCGGCTGCATTTGCAGTCGGGGACCAACGGCTTAACGTGCGTGCGAGGAGCTCGAAATTATAAATTTTATTATTGGTCACCCGTCCAGTCCAATAAAAAAAAATCTGACTGACAATGCTTTTTACAGATAGCAGTATTAAAAAATAAAAAACCAGTCATGATGTTGACCGACTATGAAATAAGTGCAATCATCAAAGAAGTAGAGAAAGAAAAAGAACAATTCAAAAAAAGAAAATAGCCTCCTGTTTTTTTTTCGACTTCAAATGGAGGGAGGTACTCAATTCGACCCGTATTTTTTTTATAATCACTATTATTTTATTGTTGGTTGGTACTTATCTATTTTATTTTAAGGTTTTTATTTTTAGTATGTTTTAGAATCCCATTTCGATTTATAGTTTATAATTATTTTGCTAGATGTTTTCGGTTCTTGAACAACCACATATTATTTAATTTAAGATTTTGAAATACAACTTTTACCATTGCTATTATATTATTTTTATTTTGCTAATTTATAATCAGTGAATCATCTGAATGCAAGCTTATAAATAAATTATATAATTATAAGAAATTATATTTTATCAGGTACCTACCAATTTGTTTTAAAAAACTGTTTGTCTACGAGACCTGATTGGCAGACTATTCAATAGAAAACGATTTATACAAGGTGTTACAAAAATACCCCTAATGCCGAATATGGTATATAGGGACCATCAAACTGAACAACTTTTACTATGGGGCCAACTCTGAAATCGCGAAAAAAAATCAACTGTTTCATACATTTTGATATTTTCGATTTTAATTTTTGTATAAACAGCTGATTTTTTTTAAATGTTGTATAGAAAGTACCTATAAATATTGAAGGTGGGAAATTTTACTGAGAGAAGACTTCATTTTGTTTCATCCTATCTTCAATATTTAAAGTACTTCCCTTCGTGTGGCAAAGTTTTGGGACATTCTGTATATAAAAAATAATCGCTGTTCGTTAGTCTGGCCATGGACCGGCTAAAACTCAAAAACTGCATGCCCGATTGGAATAATTATTTATTTGTTTTGTTGCTATAGTACGGGGGTGGTTTAAAAAAATATATACTTACAGGAAAAAGCCAAAGGAATATAAAATAGCCTAAATAATCGAAAATTCAACATTAGCTATTTTGTATAGGGAATCGCCATTTCGGATTACTTTTGACAGTTAACTTTTGATTAAAAGGCTGTCAAATAATATAAGTTTTAGTAGATATTTTAAAATTCTCAAAGTAAAATTGATAATCATATAAATAGTACTCGTAGGTGTAAGTTCACAGGATCCACTAGTAAGATATAAAAATGGAATACCTATGAATAATACTTTGTTTATAATCTTATCCCGAATATCACTAGCACATACTTAATACTAATGACCTGCTTTTATTATTAATTATTTTTGCATTTCATGTTCATTAAGACTTTTATTTTTCTTTTATGTGCCCAATATTCAAGCGTGGCTGTTGTTGATTGCAATACCTGAAACAAGAAAAGTAAAAATAAATATTTAAGAAATACAAGCAGCGCCATCTTACAGCTACAATAGAAATTACGTTCACAAATGGTGTGCGGTTGCCGCGCTTCGCCGCACTTTGCGGTGTGCCAGTCGTATGCTTTCGGATCGGCAAAATGTGGAATACTTCATCACGCACCCACAGAGAGCGCTACCTGTTTAGTTTCCACATGTGAGTGTACTGTCAAAAACATTTTGTAAACAAAAGATTTGTGTGTCAATAAAACGCTTGTTTGGATTTTTATTCTTCATTTCTTGCCTAATGATCACTAATGTCCAGCCCTGAAATTGGAATGTCAATTTTGTCATTTTTCTTTGATTATTATTCTTTTAGTTTATTTTCAGCATAGAATCAACGTTTGGAATCAAATAATGTTAAAAACTGAAATTAGTATCATTGTAAAGATCAACTAACGGCCGATTTCAATAACCTATCCTCCTAAAGATTTGTTGCCTAGATATTTCTGTTAAATGATGGGAAATAACAACAGTTGCCCCATAACAAATCCATAAACTTTTAAGACGATTAGTGCCCTTACAGTGGCGCCCTCATCATAATTTTTATTGCTCGCTAAGAACATAATGTATCAAAATTCACACGTACAGATTTAAGTTTCTATAGTTTATTTACAAACAAACCCCTCAGTAAAATATAGTTTGTTGTAATAGTAGTAGGCAAAAGAGCAATAAGTGGCCACTTTTGGCACATTTGCCTACTACTACTACAACGAACTACGCACTAATTGCCTTAAGTAGGTACTTAACTAACTCATAAAAACTTAAAATAAAACTCATGTAAGCCCCATAAAGACTATAAATTTATCACAATTACATATGAAGTGTACATACATCGTAAGCACTGACTATGTAATAAAAGAAAAATTCTATAGATTATTGAAATCGGCCGTAAAGGGCTATAAAATGATACCAATATCATTTATTTAGGTACTTACTTAAATTGATTTTGTGCTAAAAATAGGCTAAAACTAGGGTTGCCAGGTCCAAAAACAAAAGCCGGACTCGGCGCTTAATTGGGCCGGACATTTTACCCTAAAATCCGGATAATATACCTTTTTTAATAGCTATAATAATCATAGTTATAGCTATTAAAAAAGTTATTTTAAGGCCGGACTTTTTTTTATATGTTCTAAGAGCCGTAAAATATTTATTACCGCCTTGCGAACAGCGGTCGGACTGACTCGGAGCCATTACTTGCACTCGACTTCGACTCGCGCCGCAGCCACACAAAAAGCCTAACAAAAGCCGGACAGGCCGGACGCAGTCAAATTTGGCCGGACAAGAGGTCAAAAAGCCAAACATGGCTAACCTGGCAACCTCAGTTAAAACAAAAGAAAAATAATCCATATTATTGATGATGATTCCATAATCTTGGAAAAATGGCAGTTAACGGTATTCCTTTCAACTTTATATTTACTTTTCGCGCCAAAAGGTCGCATTCCCATTGCCCGCAATAGCACGTCAATAAATCCTTATCAAAACACGTACAAAACTTGGCAAATGTTTTAACATGTAACCTAGTGAGTTAATAAGGCAATCTATATGCAGTCTGCGGCACCCGTGTGGTAGCAGGATATATTTTTTTAGGACTTTCACGTTTTACAACAGTTTTTATAACATAATAAAAAAGACAGAAGAAAACTGTTGCGTCTGTAATTTCAAGTACTTTAGCAGAAGAATATTTTTCTCTACATTTAAGAAAAAAAAACAAATCTTTCCTGAAAGATGTTTTTTTATTTTATTTATCAATTATTAATCAAAATTGTTATGAATAATCTGGGGTGAATAGCAACCCAACATTTTCGAAATGAATAACTTAGGCCTATTTATAGAACCTCTATAAAAATAAAAAGGTCATTTTGATATTTTTGTTATATTTTCTCTCAAAAATGTTGTTGTTGAGATTCACCCCGCAGTTGCTATTCACCAGATTACCGTATGTAGGTAGTTAAATAGCGACAAACGCTCTATAAACTGACCTTCCATAAAGTTAAGAGGATAAAGTCAAGAGCTTATGCAGTGTTTCTGGACTGGAAAATAGGGTAAAGTCGTTGTAGCCAGTAGCCACAGATTGTGTGTGAGATTATCAACCATAGACAGGACATCATCCCTTATAAAGTTACTGCAATAAACCATATAAAGTTATTGCAATAAACCTTCAAGGTGAATGCGTATAAACATAAAAGGGAGAATACACCAGCATTCATTGAATGAATGAATGAATGTTTGAATGATATATTTATTTGCATTAATTTTGAGTACAAAATATGATGTTTTTAGTTAATAGAGTCCGTCATAATCTACTTTCAATTAAGCATGCAAAAATTTTAACTCACATTCACATTAGCATTCGTTTTACGCTTAACGCGAACGGACGACAAAACCGTGAAAAAGCTTAATTATCTATGCTTAATTAATGTATAAATACTGTAGGTACTTACCTTATGACCATGATAAGGCCACAAAGGTTTAGCTTTAAACCAGAGGCCCTACCGGCTAACTTTTCGAACCTCGGCGGGTCTGCCGAGCTTCAACTTAAAACAGATAAATCGAAGTAAGGAGTTTCGTATTGTACTATTCGCCGAAGTTATTTAGAAAATATCGATGTTCGTGTGACATCATGAATGTGGTTCGCCATTTTGGACCGATTGGGGCTCGATTTATCTGTTTTAATTTGAAGCCCGGCAGACTTTCCGAAGTTCGATGCATTTGCAATTACGCAATTTTATTTGTGTTTAGTGTTCTTAATTTTCTGCTGAATCACAGAATAATAATGCTGATAATTAGCTGTATTGTGTTCTCCTGAAATATTGACCGAGCGAGCGCGAAACGCGAGCGCAGCGTCTCCGTTTCAGCTTAGGCAAAAATGCTTTCATATACATAGTCCATCCGGCTGTCCGTCTGTTCTCCCCTACAGGTCGCATTTCTCAACCGATTCTTGTGAATTTTGTGAGCGTTCGATAAAAAAATAGAAAATTATTGTCGAATCAGTTTTTCGAAATTTTTGAAATGGCGGAGATATGTGGAATAGTAATATTTCAACCATTTCAAAAAATGTCACATGTCGACTAATGTAAATTGAAATAGGTAACTAAATTCGTAACAATCAACATGCAATTTAATTAATTGAATACCTAGCTAATGTTTAATTAAATGCAATTTTTTGCTTATTTTACTCGTGCGATAGTTTTCAATGAGCTTTTTATCCACGGCATCAACGGTGATGTGATTTCTGCGTCATGCATGCACTCAAGTGACGCGGCGAATGGATAACGATAAATCATAGATTGGCTACGTGCGTATGAGTGCATTTCTTATCAATAGCACATAATAAATTATTAGTAAGTACCTACTGGCAGCAGCACGAAAGCACGGTATGACGAAAGATCGATCGAAAAATCGATTTTGAATGATCACATTTCGCGACAAGGTATTAATAAAATTAATTGGAGATAATTTTATCGTAAGTTTTGAGAAACCTATATGCTGTGTTCTGCTCACATAATAAAATGTCACCTATTTGATGCAAAACAAATCGCATCGGAATCGGTTGAATAGTTTCTGAGATGCTCTCAAGCGCCAACCATCCTGGCTGCTGCAGGGCCACCTGGTGATCTGCAGTTGTCCAGCAAAACCTCCTTTTAAAACCTAGTCTGTCATGATACCTGTTGAATGCAAAAAACCGCATCCAAATCGGTTTAGTAGTTTTTGAGAACTCTTCAAGTGCCGACTTATCTGGTTCCACCATGAAATATGTCTAGGAACTTGCTCTGAAATGAAACCCTTTTGAATGCAAAAAACCGTATCGAAATCAGTCCAGTAGTTTCCGAGGAAAATGGTAACAGACATACATACAAACAAACAAACAACCTCTAAGCTCAAACGCAATACCGCCTCCATTCCGTCCGTCGTGGGTAAAATAGTGTGTGTTCTATACTATAGAAGCGCCGCTCTAGCTGTATTCGAAAACGATTCAGTCTTTTGTTTTAACTACTTGTTTTGCTAGGCTAAGAGCCCCTTGTGGGCAGTAGTTCGGTTTTAGTTGCAGTACAGACAGCCTGGGTTGGTCTGAGATTGCCTATGCTGTGCGTAATGTCTGCGTGCACGGAAAACTGCAATTTGTTCCAACCGGCTCTTCTGCCTACTTTATATTTTGAAAGTGTCAAAAAGTTTACGTCCTAACGAGGATGATATCAATTTGTTCTAGAGACAAGGTGGGGAAACTAAAATTGGCCATAACTATTCTAGAACGACTGCTTCCTTCATAATTATTATGATTGTGAAGGATGATGACGTTTTTAACCAGTGGGTCTACCGCGCAAGTGTCGTCGGGATCGCTATCGGCGTCATTTGACAGATGGATGTGACACATTGCTGCTTTCCTTGGTAAGTTTTTATTTGTGCCAAAAATAATCTGTCGCATTCATCTGTCAAATGAAGTCGATAGTAAAGCTGACGACACTTGCGCGGTAGGGAGGGCCCCCTGTAGAAACCCAGTAGATCTTTTTAACCGTTTTACCGTTAAGCTGAAGCTAAACTAATCTTTTAATGTAGCTGTACTAAGTAGGTACTTACAAGTTCTTGAAAACGTAAAAGATTATTTTTCGTTTTCTTTGGCTTGGCTTTACTTTCTATATCGTTCTCAAACTACTGTTATTAAAGTGCAATTAATTGCTGTGCGTCGATCAGGCGTCGCGATAAAACTTTTACAACTAGCTAGTGGCTCAGTGAGCTGAAATAGTATGTTGTTTAAAATTAATCAAATAGGTGTCGCCACGAGGTTGACACTTCGTTTGGTAGGTTATATATTCTTTTATTATATGTATTGGAAGCTAGATGGCGCTTCTAATTTTAATAATTTTTCGAATGGGTAAATTCTTAATTCGAAATATTTCGAAAAACTGGCTAGACAAAAAATTCTTTGTAAATCTCAAACCTGCACACAAAATTTCACGAGAATCAGTTGAGAAATGCGACCTGTAGAGGAGAACAGCCGGACAGCCAGAAAGACAGACATACGTAATATATTTTTGCCCAAGCTGCATGAAGCAGAGACGGTCCTATTAAATAATAAAATAATTATATTCTGAATTATTTTATTACATTTACCACACAAAATAAAAACCTTACGACATTAATTAAAAAGTATATAAGTAGTATATCAGTTGTCTAGCACCCATATTACAAGCTTTGCTTAGTTTGGGGCTAGATGGCGCTGTGTGAAATTGTCCAAGCATTTATTATTATTTATTATTTATTTATTATTATTAACAATGTTACTTACCTAGATAATGGTTTTTTACTGTACTACGATATGTAATGTAATTATGGCATTGAATCGTAATTTTTATTTAACTTACAAGTAACCACATCAGTCTCTTGTTATTTCAACAACCTATTCTTTAGAGAAATTCTGCAGGTACCGTTTCCTTTATCGCCAAGTTCGCACCTGCATCGCTATGCACTATCGCTGTTATTTATAAAATTCACTAACGAGCTAGCTCAGTTTATTTATTGAATACTGCAAAATTTAAAGCGGCGTTATTTGAATTTATTCGAGACTGTTTCTCGATAAACGCTAGCTTATTTATCTACAATGAATTTTATTTGTGCTTTGAATCCTGTGGGCTTTTAGTCATAGTTTGGATTGTAAAACTGTGATTTAACTGAAGATACCTACTACCTATCTATAGTTACTACCACCATATATAATATAATACCCACCTTGTTTATGATCAAGTTTATAACTTTATTTATAGATACCAAACACTCAAAGGGCAAGCTTAACGTTCGAAGTCATAAAATATTTACTTTTTAAAACATGTTTTATTACTCACAGCAAGGTGGTAGTTACTACTTTTAGGTGCCTTTAGCAACAGTAGTAGTAGTGGGTGGTGGCGTTAAATCCGAGTTTTGTTCTAGAATGAGACACAGGGAAATAATGTAAGTAATATAGTGGTGCGACAGTTTTTATGGTAAGTAAATAAATAAATAAACAAAACGAAACGCAACGGCACGAAATAAAGTCAAACGGTAAATGCAGTAACGAAACGCAATGAGACTAACATAACAAGACAAGAAAGATGGCCGGGATCAAAATAGCGCTTCCCGGTTTGATGAACTTGACACACACGAGTTACGCGGTGTGGAATTAAAATTTATCGCCCACAACATACGGTAAACTTTGTAGTACGCCAGGAACTTTCTTTTATGTGGTTCTATTCCGATGCTTTTCTTCAATGAATTCTGTTTTCAAACAAAGGTGGCAGTTAAATGTGTGATTCTTTCTTTTGTCTTGAAAGACAAGAATTTAAATTACAAGGGCAGATGATAAGTTTCCGAAACGACTAGTTTCTTGATACATCGATGCATTTAGTCCAGCGTTTCTCCAATGCCGTGCCGATACACCGGTTTGATAAATCCAACTCATCGAAATACTCATGGCTCACCTACGACAACAATGAATTCATCATTTGATTAATATCTTTGGTCACCTTATCATCTCTTTGACGACCCGACCTCCGTGGTCGAGTGGCTTTGTACACCGGTTTTCAAGGTGTCGCTATCTCTAAGGTCCCGGGTTCGGTACCCGGTTGGGTCAATTTAGAAAACGAACTTTTCTATATTGGCTCAGGTCTGGGTGTTTGTGATACCACCGTTGTATCTGATTTCCATAACACAAGTGCTTTAGCTACTTACTTTGGAAACGGAGCAATGTATGTGATGTTGTCAAATATTTATTTATTTATTTCTTTAGATATGGAAGTAATTAGGTATTTATTTTGTGGTTTTTAAATGTCAGTATGATTTTATATTTAACTTAGGTGTTATTATTAAATACTTATCGACATTTCTGACATCATCTAATTCTCTTGTAAACTATTAGATACCTACCTAACCTACTGAGTGAGGTCACTTAGGTAATAGGAAACGATAATAATGATGGCATCATTAAAAAGTACTATATTTTGTGGTTGATTTTTCCTCACAGGTTGAATGTTAGTGAACTTAGCAGAACATTGTCCAGCAGATCAAAAATAAATGTGAGTTCTTTTCATGCAGCTGAGTTCTACAGTTCCTGATAATTTTTAAAAATAGTTCTGGCGTTATTACCTGAAAAAGTCGATTGACAAAATGATCTGCTAACTTCCCGTAGCAGATCGTTTTGCAGCTTAACGATTAAAGTTTTTATGGAACGATTAAATAATAAAATATCATAATATACACTTTTAAAACTTTCAGTATAATGATAAAATTAATATTAATTAAAATAAGAACGCAGCTTTAGAATAATTTAATAAACTTGAATACATTTTTATAAAGTTTCGAGCGGGTAATTTCATATAAATATGAGCAGCCTTTTTGCTTTAGTCCTCCCGTGACCACGGCCCCTGGAAAGGTATCGAAACGTCGGGAATTTAAAAAACCAATAAATACAAACTAAATAATTTTAAAACAACACCTGAATTAATAATATACGCGCTGTAATCCGTAAAAAAGTGTTTTATTTCTAATAAAATATAGCATAATTGGTCAGTGCATTGGGCCGGAATTCCAAGGGTGCGGTATTCGAGTCCCGTCTGAGGTGCTACGGGTTAGTCGATTTTTTCTAATATTATTTATGTTAATATAAAAATATCATAATTTGAGCAGTCTAAGGCCCGCCACATACAGTCAGACTGATTCGGAATATCGATGTTTGAAAATTCCAAACGGAAAAATACCGCGTGTATGTGGTAGTTTCATAGATTTGTTTGGATTAGCTGCATTCGGAATGATTGCGTTTCGGAATTCCGAATCAAAATTCCGTCTGTATGTAGCCAGTCTAACAAGACAAGAATCTAGCTACTAGCTACAAGACAAGAAAACAGAAAAAGAAACTTCGATTTTTCTTACTTAAATTGATAAGTAATTATTTAGTTTAACCCAAAGGACAAAAAGCGTTATAATAATATATTTAAAAATCTTTCATCATGTTAAATCAAATTGTCTTCGACAAATTCATCAAATTTTCGTTAATATAAGTAAGTGTGATTTAAAGATATATTTTCATTAAAATAAAAGTTAAGTTCGGTGAAATTTGTTCACCAAATTAGTCGACATATAAGTAAAAATAAACAGTACCCCTAGCACGAACATCTATCGACAAAAGTAACGCACGTAAAATTACTCCATAGAATATTCGTCTATGAGAAATTTAATTTCAATTTTCGTCGGTAGATGGTGCTGTACAAAATTTTCGCATACAAAATTATACTTTTGAATTCTTTTACGCGCGTTTTTTTTTCTCGATAGCTGTTCGTGCTAAGGGTAGGTACAGATGAGGTATTTCGTAATCGTGAATCTTTTATTTTTTTTTATTTATTTATTTAAGGACAACCAACAAGTACATTCACCTTACACAAGTTAACATTTACATAATTATGGGTTACAATCTTAAGTGAAGACTTAATTAAAGGCTGCCATGGCATGCGTTATATGCAAAGAATTATAAAAAAGAGAATTTATGATTCACAAGGCGTTAACCATGATGAATGATAAATTTATAAACTACTTATATTATACTTATTTAATTAACAATGATTTTATATTCCTACCTTCGTAGGAGCTATAGATTTAATAAAAAATCCATATCTCTTATTAATCTTGCAGCTAACTATTTGGAGATTCATTTGTATGCCCCCTACTAAGAACTAAAGAAATAAGAAGGTGTGGTTTAGTGATTTGTCAAGCTTAGGCACAAAGTATGTAAGCGTAGGATTCGAGTTAATGTTTGTAGCAAAGTGTAAATAAATGAGTAATGATAGGCACAGTGAACTATGTAGTAATAGACAATACAACTAGTGCCGGCAACATCAAACGTTAATCTTTACGACTCTATTGGCAATCTAATCTTATTTGTACATTATGTGTGTCACACTTTCTCTATTTGTGACAAAAAATTTATATTCTAGTAAAAATGATAACATTTAGATAGTACTTACAATGAATGGACGTAATAAAAATTGGATCTATTCCTTTCTAATACCAAAAACTAATACCAAATGGTATTTGTTTATTACCGTTATAAAAATATTCCCAACGAATCCCAAATATTAAAATTTTTAATTAATTCGGTATTCGTTGGGAATATAAATTTTATAACGGCAATAAACAAATACCATTGGTATTAGTTTTTGGTATTCGAAAGGAATAGATCGAAAATTGGTAGTATAGTATTTTAGATAACTAGGTACACCGACATAAAAGATGTAGTTGATATGACAAAGTACAACAGAACCAACTTCAAAGCGCTTGCGATACAAAACGACGTAGGTAGGTATTTAAATCTGTAAAATTTACTCTTTGTCTTTGCCATTACAACACATTATCGAGTCTTAAGGAATATTATGAATGTAGAACTTAAAAATGCATTTGACATCACGTAAATTATTGATTATTAGTTATATTTATTATTTTATATTGTGACATTAAAATCCCTTTTGACATTAGGCACTTAATAAATTATTATTTAGAATTAGACTTTTGAAATGATTAATATAAATGTAAATGGATTTAATGATAATTTAGTTTTTAAGAGACCTCATATCTCCATACATATTCTGTTCGCCTGACACTGGTGTAACGTGTAGCGGATATTACCTATCTTAAGATCTTGATGTATGTGTACCATGTTACTTGCAGAATAAATATTTCTTATTCTTATTCTTATTCTGAAGTTGCTGCGGATCACTGTCAATAGCATAGTAAGTAATTATTTAATTTCGACCATATTGGTCAAGTTTCGTTACGTTCTTTACTGCTGATATATTTTTATTGTTTCTTTTATGATGAAAAATCTGTTTCCTGTCACTAAACGAAACACAAATAAAAATCATGAAACCGTATTCATACATTCAATTTTATCAATTCATTCTACAGTTAAAGAAAAACATTTCATTTCAAAATACCTGGTAAGAAAACTACCTAATCTTTAGTTCGAACATTTCTCACATAATAACTGGTATTACGATTTTACTTTTCAGCCGACGTAACAACGCATGGACAATAGCGATGTGCCGAGTACGGCTTGACTCGAGTCAAACTCGATTCCTACTCGAATACCAATTTATTTTGGTACGTTGGACTCGAGTCCGATAATCGAGTCAGGAAGAATCTCGCTGACCACGGCGGTATACCTGTCCCGTCTGCACCACACCGTCACCGCGTAGTATCAAAGTAGCAATGTATCAGATCCATTTGTCAAATCAGAACGATTACGATAGCAATGTAAGTTAGCCGATGGAGCCCCGGGACGTGACAGAGTACATCAAGAAGAAGGCCAACTTCTGCTTCATAGCTCAGCGGCTGAACTAGACTAGACTAGACTCGAGTCAACTCAAATACTGGACTCGAATCGCGGAATCGAGTCAGGATTCGAATACCGTATAAACCGACTCGAGTCGACTCGATCCACCAAAACAGCGACTCGGCACATCACTAATGGACAACACGTGAAAGTCAGTGTGCGGAAAATTGGTTATGAATTATGAATATGCGAGCAGTTGAAAACGACAGCCACAGCTATAGTTAGGTACAGTCACGTCTATAAATATGTATATTGTTAAGAACTCTGTCACTCTAAGAGCTATTACTTTTTTAAACGAAAATTAATCACGTAATGGCAACTACAACACAGTGACAAAGTTCTATACTGTATACATATTTTTAGACGTGATTGTACTTGTAAGCGTACATGTCATGTAACAGCTAAGTATACGATGTTAATAATAATTAAATTGAATACTTAAGTTCCAACAATAATAATTAAAATTGTTTTCTTATTCATTCAATATGTTCCGCAGCACAGCAGTGTAGACATAAAAATGCTGACGATGTTGATTATCAAAATAATAAGCTAAAAAAACGGTCAAGAGCGAGTCGGACTCGCGCACCGAGGTTTCCGTACCATCATTCTAAAAAAGTTTACTATTTAGAGACATCGTTTATTTTTCCTGTAATCTTTACATAAACTTCTATTAAAATAAAATAATTTCGATTTTTCTCTATGCAAACTTCGTAGATAAGGGGGGTACGGTTTTTTTTAAATTTTCACCAAAAGTCGAAAACTATGCGAACTAAAATAAATAAATAAAATGTTTGAGAATGTGCTTTCATATGATACCCCATATTCCCTAGTAGCCTCACTTCGAATTTTTAAGAACCCCTTCAGTTGCAAAAAAAAATATTTCTCTGTTATTGCAAAATAGTTGGACAAACGTCATCTAAAAGTATTCCACGGTACGGAACTCTAAAAATGAAAAATAAGATAGGTTCTCAAATACACAATACTGAACTTGTGAATAATTAAACGACCTAGAACACTTGAAACAGTTTTTCTGTAACAACGGCCTCTGGAAACGTCAGGAAATGATAATAAAAAGTTAATAACCATCTAAGAACCTCAAAAACTAGTTTGGTGCGTAAATCATAAAAAAGTGCTGCTGCCACCGTGTTGCGAGCTTGCGAGTTCGTAATAGCACGGTAATATAGTAATAAGTAGTGTTTTATTTCATTTAGGCCCATGTCTACAGATTCCCAACTCTACAGATTCTCATGTCTACAGATTCCCAATTCTACAGATTCTCATGTCTACAGATTTCCAATTCTAAAGATTGTCATGTCTACAGATTCTCATGTCTACAGATTCCCAATTCAACAGATTCTCATGTCTACAGATTCCCAATTCTACAGATTCTCATGTCTACAGATTCCCAATTCTACAGATTCTCATTTTAATGAGCAGGTACGGAACTTGCGGAAGGATAAGAAAGAAGTTAATAGGTATGTACTTAGATACTTAGGTATGACTAATAACGATTTCCGATGATTTCGCTAGATATTCATTATTTAAATTCATCAAAATATTTCTCATTCATCCATTTTATTTACACACTAAATGCACCGCCAAAGCTTTTACAAAAATGACACCGAGTTCAATGACACCCGAATATGAAATGCAAATTGGTTCTTGTATTGTCTTCGCATGAGATCAGATGAAGCAATTTTGCATAAGTCTACATCGTAAGCTTTGAGCGTTTTTTTAGAATCCGCTTTTTTCTCATCCTCCGTTTCCCGATTGCCGATTACATAAATGAAACTACCGGGGCTATAATAGCACTAACAAGCTTCAAATGATTAGAAAGAGAAAAGATTTTCTAAACTCAATTTCATAAAACTTTTATATTTTGTAAATCTGGCAACACGTCAAATCTAAATAAAATAATAATTATCTCCTATTATTATAATAATTATCACTAGGTCCGATTTTCACATTTCCAACCAAAGTAAGTTAATGATATGATACCATTTTATTTACCGTGGCCAAACTAAACAAAACCGCTTGTCACAAAGTACATACGTAGCGGCGGCGGCGGTCCGCAGTCAGAGCCCACTACAAACAAAGCGCCATTTTGCACGCACGCATATTACTGGTCACAGAATAGATATTATAAGTACTCCAGTGTACAAACTACACTCGTTCGTGTTCTGTGAGTGTACGCCCACCACCAAAGTTATTATAATAATATAATATTCGACAACATCACATACATTGCTCCGATTCCAAAGTAAGTAGCTAAATAAAGCACTTGTGGTATGGAAATCAGAGACAATGGTGGTATCACTAACACCCAGACTGAGCCAATATAGAAAAGTTCGTTTTCTAAATTGACCCAACCGGGGATCGAACCCGGGACCTCAGAGATGGCGACACCTTGAAAACAGGTGTACAAAGCCACTCGACCACGGAGCTCGTCATGTAATAATATTATAACTTATTTATTATTATTATTAAATAAATAAATAAATAATAAAGACAAGTTTAAAGCAGGCAGCCGCTCATAACTTGCACCACCGCCAGTAACTCGCGTGGGCGGGCCAGTTATTGGCAATTTGCAACTTTATTGATACTGCACATTTGCACACATCCACGATTCAGATGGCTTGTTTGAATAAGAAACTTTATCCTTCCCTGAGTTGCGATTCGAAGAATATATTTAAAGTGTTGTTTTTATTAAATGAAGATATTGCGGAACACATTTCGATAAGATCTTACACATTTCGTTTTTTGGTAGGTACCTTTCATGTCATCCAACGTGAATTTTATTGTCTTTCAACGAAAAAGACATTCTGATAGAGGTCATAATAAGAATAAGAGTAAAAGAATAAAAAAAGTTTATTGCATCAAAAATTATCATCATATTTACATTCTTAATAAACTTATAGAAAATGAGCCACGGAGGCAAAAGATAGTGGAGTTGGTCAGCTTATGCTGAAAAGGATCAAGCACCTGTTCCGCGCTGATTTTCAGCCACCCCTCTTTCTCGAAAGGTCAAGTCAAGAGTGGATAATGAAGTGTAAAAGGAGTAGCAGTCAATTCAAGGAATATTTATTTACTTGCATAAAGTGAAACAACTTTTTGAAAATCTTAGATATTTTAATTACTTGCTTAAGTTAAGATACCGGTATATGCCTTTTCACTAACATAGAATAGACATTTATTTTCTCAACGTTATTTGACTTACACATTAAAGGTGATTATAACAAGAAAAGATTCAACAACACACATACACATGTTTTCATACAATTTCAGTGAAAACAATGTCCGAAATTATTTTGTCCGAAACGTCGTCAGTAACTCTTTATTTCAGGTGTCTCCGTTATAGTGTTATCTAGACGAAAATCTTGATCCTTCTCCCGACCACCACTACAGCAGGCGTTAAGGCACAAAGTGGCAAATTTTAGCACTTTTGTGAATTACTACTACAACGAACAAAATTTTACTGAGGTTATTGTTTGTAAATAAACTATAACCTTAGCTTCAATCTGTACATGTGAATTTTCGATACATTATGTACTTAGCGAGCAATAAATTTAGTTAAAATGAGGGCGCCACTTGAGGTATATAGGGGCCTTAATCATTTGACGATCTATTTTGTACAACAATATACGAACTAACCAGGACATAACTAATGTTATCGCAAGATTAATCTCCACGCACAAGATAAACACGAGATGTGACATCACTGTTTACTCAAGTACCCTTTTATAACTTAGACCTTATCTACCAAGGTTTTAATTTTAAATAGTTCTGGTCGTGTTGACGGATTTATTATGTCATTCCACAAAACTGTAGGTCACCTTGATCTTAATACATAAGCACCTAACGTTATAAAATAATACGGACATTAGTTTTAAATAAAAGATTCCATTCATGCGAATGGATTTTCAAATTAAATGTCATGGCTAAAAATAAAAGTGTGAATGTAAACAAAATTAATCAAACAACCTGCAATAGTAGGGGTATTAGCTAGCCCAGACACTTATAAATACTTGACAACATCACATACATTGTTCCGATTCCAAAGTAAGTAGCTAATACACTTGTGTTATGGAAATCAGAGCCAACAGTGGTATCACAAACACCTAGACCTGAGCTAATATAGAAAAGTTCTTTTTCTAAATTGACCCAACCGGGAATCGAACCCGGGACCTCAGAGATGGCGACACCTTGTACAAAGCCAATCGACCTCGGAGATCGTCGTGACTTTTAGAATGAAACTATATTAACTTTTATAATTTTTAGAATGAAGCCGGGCAAAGCGTTACTTTAACCCGCCGCCAATTGTTTGCAAGGATAGTTTGGCCCAGCTTAATATTAGTTAAGAGCAGCCTACAGCCCCCTGATTATGTAACTTTGTTGCAATCAACTCTGACAGAAATCGCAGTTACATTGCTGCTTTAGTAAGAACCAATGTGACAACTATCTTACTTAAAGCAGTAAAGTAACTGAGGTTTCAATCGATTTCAATCGAGATTTGTTAGCAACAGAGTTACGTAATCAGCCCCCGTATCAGTTTCCATCATGCGGCCAAACTGACTCCTTGATACTTGTCCCAAGATTTTTTGTCATATGTCATACTTAGTTAGCATGGCCGAGTCTTACGAGGTTTTGATCGATTTCGGGTAAGTATGTATTACATTAAGAATATGTTCAGGAAGTATTGTAACAATTTTGATTTTCGATTTGACAATTGTCGTTCTTTATTGTTGTGTCTTCACACAGTAACTTTGTAGTTCCTATTGAGTTTTCATCAGAGACACGCCTCAGAGAAATCAATAGCGCATGCCCTTTATCAAAAAAATTCAAAATTTGTATGGCATGCGTTTGACTCAAGACGATTGAGGGAAAGGAAACTGGAAAGTGACTCGGTGAAGACAAACAACTTCTTTTTAAATGTCAAGTAAAAGGAATCAACGATTTGCAGAGACAATCCTGAATTTCTACAGAGCACCTGCCTTGTCAGCTAAGATTGTAATTCAGATACCGTATTTATTACTACTGAGTAAGCCCTCATCAAATCATATAAAAACCCAATGCTTAATTACCCAACACTCGACCTTAACGGAAAGATACAAAACTCACTTTGCCTTTACAAAGAACAGGCAAAAACTTGTAATGCTCCCTAGAAGTGGACAGTATAAGAAAATTGCAATACCGATCTTATAAAAATGCAATTAAATACAATTCTGATTGACATTCAGCGCGCAAAGCTGGAAGTTACCATACAAACTTAGATGTTTAAAAAGTAACTGTATAATTTAGGTCATAAAGACCATTTTAGCTTTGTTGAGAAGTTCAACATAAATAGATATAAACCGTCAAGCGCTCGTAAATACTTGAAATTAGTGTTCGATCAGTTCGATGTGGCGACGCAGAAAAAGTGATTCAAGACTTACTTTAGTTTGGCACGCGAGGGCTGGTTATCTGACTTTTTGTTCGATAGACTTGACATAGAAAACGTGCTCAATAGTCAATGACTTCTATGTGTACTTATTGGCTCTAGTGAATATTGATGAATTGGAACTTGGAATCGATTGTATGGTATGGACCTCATGCCCGTATTTATAAACCGCTCACAACCTTCAAAGCTATCTTAAGATAATACTTGAGATGCTCTTCTTAAAGGAACAGCATCTCAAGTACGATCTCAAGATAGCTCTCAACGTTAATAGCGGTTTATAAATACGGGTATTAGATTTTTCTAGGACTCGTTTACCTTTGGCATAATGTTGAGGAGCTCGATGGCGGAGTGGTTTAGCGCCTGGCCCTGCGATTGCGGAGCTTAAGGAACTTACGCAAGGGTCAGTTATGAGATGGGTGACCAAAAATTAAATATCTCGAGTTCCTCCGTGCTTCGGAAGGCACGTTAAGCCGTTGGTCCCGGCTGCATTTGCAGTCGTTAACACCCACCAGTCCGCATTGGGCCCGCGTGGTGGGTTATGGCCCATCCTCCTTATCCACCTCTAAGGAAGGCCTGTGCCCCAGCAGTGGGTACATTAATAATGGCTGATGTCAATTGTCAGAATAACTTTTTCTCGTAGACTAGGTAATCCTTGGAATGAAAAGATTTTACGAAGTGTGTAAGTAAGTACTTGAGCTCAGTTGCATACTACTAAAATATTCTGTGTCAGTGGTCGCATTCAGTTCCGAAAGATTATTCAATACGCAACAGAAATAATATAATACCTAGTTCTAGATCTAAAATCAATTAAAATATATTTGTATCTCACTCAATGTTGAGATACAAACACGCAATACTAATCGGAATACGAAACACACAAATAACTTGAGTGAAAATGAAAGCAAATATCATAAATGATGTTTGATTGATCGCAACAAACAACATTTAGACGTGATCGCGTTAAGATTTAATTGACCATTAGCATAAGACAAGATCTTGAAGAAACTGTTAGATTTTGTAGTCCAAGTGATGAACAGAGTGATGATTTTTACAAAATCTTAACTTAATATTATAAATTCGAAAGTGAGTTTGTTTGTTACATTTACACGTCTTATTTAAATTACCGAATACCATAGAAGTAACCGAGAGTAGGATGTGATGTGACTAAATAAATATTAGACAACATCACAAACATTGCTCTGATTCCAAAGTAAGTAACTAAAGCACTTGTGTTATGAAAATCAAGAGACAACGGTGGAACTACAAACACCCAGACCTGAGCCTATGTAGAAAAGTTCTTTTTCTAAATTGACCCAGCCGGGGATCGAACCCGGGAACTCAGAGATGGCGACACCTTGAAAACCGGCGTGCAAACCACTCTACCACGGAGGTCGTCAAATTATTATTATATGTAATTATTATTATAAGTAGTATTATGAAATTTTGCATAAGTACACGTTGTCAGGGGTACAGAAAAGGGTATAGGGTACCATTGATCAGTAAAAGAAGTACTATGTTCCCGAGGGATAGAAAAAGACTTCACACCCTGCATTGTTTTGTTTTGAGTACACAAAGTTATTTTGAATATCGGAAAAATAGTTCCTCAAGTAGTAAGCCCAAAACACAATGTTCAAGTTATTATAAAAACCTATTTCTTATGTAACTAAAGCATTGAATTTTACAGATACCTGCACAATTTTATGAAGTAACAGTTAAAGCCTTGATTGTTATATTGTTTACTTTTTATTATATAGCTATTTATTTTACATTTCAATCTACAAAATCAAAATAAGAGAGTTATAACAACACTTTTCTCTCACTTTTATGTATGATCTTCTTATCAATTTTCACGTCATTAAACAAGTGTAGGTACTGTGTGTAAAGTCACGTCTAAAAATATGTTTACAGTTTAGAACTTTGTCACTTTATTGTAGTTGTCATTTGTCATTGATGTCTGTTCAAAAAAGTAATAGATTTTAAAGTGACAAAGTTCTAAACTGTATAAATATTAATAGACGTGACTGTACATGTAATCTAGCAAAAATAAAGTTTCAGACACTATAAATAATAGCTTGATTAGTAAAGTTAAACAAACCAACATAACATTCTGTTAATTATTGTTTCAGAGGTAATTAAATAACATTCTTGCATTATGTTATGTTTGAGCCAAACTCTTAGCGAGATATTGCGTAAAAAACGATGCGTTGGCAACTGTACCGTGACGAGCACTTTCCAGGCTATGTTAATGATGCGCATGCGGCCGTGTAATAGTAAATTACGTGTAATGCAGCTTTAGCGCCAGCCAGCTACGTCGGTCGCCATAAAAAAGCAAAAAAGAAAATATTTTCAACAAAAAATACGTTAAAAGATGATTTCAAGAATGGAAAAAAATGAGTTATTGAATTTTACTTTTCAAGTGCCAAACAAAAATGCGACGATGTTTGTCTACTGACTGAGCAAAGAATGGAAAACCATTTTGTATTGTCGGTAATTAATATTAAAAAAAACTGAAACTGAAACATTCAGTACCTACACTACCTATCTATGTAACAAATACTTTACTTACACGGAAAACTTATTTAGGACCATATTAAGTCTACATGAAGTCCAAATCTCATCAATACGAGATTGATATCAGAAAACACTTCCAATAACATTGCTTTAATGGCTCTTTCAATTAATATGCAACAGACTCCATCCATCGCATCAACTTAATTGAAAAAAAAAACAGATAAGCAACAAAACAGGTTTGGTAAGTTGCAATGCCTACTTTTTCAATTTCTCGCAGAGGCAAATGTATGTACTTATGAGTTATTACTCATCCACTTGACGGAGCAGACAAGTCGTGAGTAGCTCACAACAAATCATAAGTGACAGGTGAATGCATAAAATTAACGGACCGTATCAATCAGGGGACTATATTTAACTCCGACCTACGACAACGCCATGTAGGATCATAGACTAAATAATAGCAGATAGATGATTCGTTATTTTTTAGCTATTGTTAAGTAGATATTGCGCGTTAGTACTATTATATATTCTGTGATATTGCTGACAAAACTATATTTTTTGTTCGTTTGAACTAACAAAACCTTTTCGACATTGATTATGCTGAAGAAAAACAACGTTATAATGCGATTAATTTAACTTTTTACAATATTAGCGACCAACTTACCCTTATCACGAACATCTATCGAGAAAAAAAAACGCACGTAAAAGTACTCGACAGAGTAATTATCTATGGAAAGTAGATGGCGCTGTTTACATTTTCTATACAAAATGACAATCTAATGTTTGTTTTTACGCACGTTATTTTTTTCGATAGCTGTTCGTGCTAAGGGTACAGAGCGCTTGCGGTACAAACTCTTTGCCATACATTCTCGAGTGAAGTTGCCGCAGATCATTGTCTATTGTGAATTTAATCGCATTTTACTGTTGAAACCTATTAGAGAGAAAGATTAACTTTGATTAGCAATATATTACATACGATGCGATGACACTAGGAGACATCAGCGGCAACTACTACTTTATTTTTCCTTAACGTATTGTTACATTAGTCACATCAACAATACTTCTACTTTGCAGGCAGAAAAAAGCATAAACAAAAAAGGATTTTATCTACGTAGGCACAAAACTAATCAAAAGCTGACTCGTCTGAACGTTACATAATCGCATTGCGCTAGGTCAGTCACACGCGGACATGTGGGTGTTTTTTTTTGCTCGCGATGCTTAATTTATACAGCATGTTCACGTGACCGATAAGCGGTCAGTAAACGGTCGTGATACTTCTATAGCTTAGTTCTGACGACCTCCGTGGTCGAGTGGCTTTGTACACCGGTTTTCAAGGTGTCGCCATCTCTGAGGTCCCGGGTTCGATCCCCGGTTGGGTCAATTTAGAAAACGAATTTTTCTTTATTGGCTCAGGTCTGGGTGTTTGTGATGCCACCGTTGTCTTTGATTTCCATAACACAAGTGCTTTAGTTACTTACTTTGGAATCGGAGCAATGTATGTGATGTTGTCCAATATTTATTTATTTATTATTATTATAGTTTGTTGGCAAACGGTTGAGATAAGGCTTAACATTTATCTGTTGGATTTAGATGTGTCAGAATCGAATCATACGGGTAAAATATTCGCAGTTATTTAAAAACATCCGAACTTTGGTTCACATACAATACAACGTGGGTTTATAATTAATGAGATAATCAATTGTAATTATTATAATAATTGCATTTTTTTAATAATTGATGTTAACTTGTGTGTCAAGTGACTTCCAGTTAATGTTGCCTCGTCGTAGACTTAATTCACCGGGGCTAATTCTTCATATCATACAATATTATTTTCTTAGCTATGCGTTATCGAGTGGTAGACAGCGATTTCTCAACTAGTTGAAATTTATTTAACCAACTCATTGAATGTAAACTTTGTTAATTATTGTAATGGAAAATGACGTCACTTAAATGCTGACCTCATTTTTCAAATTTTGACGACTCTGTATGAAATAAACAGGGAGAAAAAAGCAGCCCTTGAGGAGTTTCTTGCCGGTTCTTCTCGTTACAAGGTCTCCCGCTTAGGGCTTGCAAACCAATGGTGTAGCTTCTTTGACATTCACAAGTGCTTGTAACAGCCTAGACTGAATAAATGTGTTTTGAATTTTGAATTTTTGAATCTTTGTACTACTGTTATAATGTTTTTAAGAATACTTTTTCGCAACAATGTGTCAAAGAATAATCTTTGATAAATAAAAAAAGTAACACTCAACTCATCATTTCAAGTTATCAAGAGACCTCAGAAATAGAGACAATTTGCAGGCATATTAAATTTCCAAGAAAGGTCTGTATACTGGAACTTACTTTTACTTATCAAGTTACATAGCACACTTAACGCTTACAACAAGAAAGTTACAGTTTATTTATTGTCATGTCAATCATTTCAAAATTCAAATAGAGCCGACCATCAGCCATTTTTAATGTCCCCATTGCTGAAGCACAGGCCTTCCTTATGAATGGATAAGGAGGATGGGCCATAACCCAGCACGCAGGCCCAATGCGGATTGATAGGTGTTAACGACTGCAAAATGCAGCCGGGACTAACGAATACGAATAATTATTTCTCGTAAGTGGGTACAGTCAACGGCACACTGGGCTTCGGGGTAATCATATTCAATCAATTTTATACTTAAGTGAAAAGATGTTAAGGTTAAAAATAAATTGCAGATTTTTTACAGTTTTGTATAACCTGACGTGTTGCTGACTGTACCTAACCTAAAGTTTTAAAATATCTGTTTTGATTATTTAAGTAAAATTAAAATACCAATAAAATTCGAAATCAAAAATTAAACAGTGCCATATTTTTTATTCTGTGGTATCTCGGTGGATCAGTTACAGTGGATCGGATGGGAATAACTCGTAGATATTGATTGATACATAAAATGCTCTTGTGCTGAAAATAGTCGTTATTGTTGAAGTCACAACACGACAGACATAAACCCTTTTATGACGATAAAGTTGAGTCTTAGTTAATTAAATTCATGGGCGCCGCGCCGTCAGGATTTTTTTCAGGGAGGTGCATTTGCGTCTACTGTTCTACACATTATACTACTAATTTAGTTAATAGAGGAGGATATTGTATTTATTGACAAGGTGATAAACAAATTTGGACAGCAACCTTCTAGGTTTCAGTTTTTATTCAAACAGTAACTTAATAAAAAAAATTTTGGGCGCAAAGGGGTTGCGCCCTGCTGCCGGCGCCTATGATTAAATACCGATACCTACCTATCAATATCTACATACCACAGAATAAACAATATGGCACTTTAATATTTGGTTTGGAATTTTATTGGTAAGACAACTACAATAAAGTTAAATTATAATTTCTTACTTAAAAGGCGAGGATACGCGATAGCTGTAAGCGTTAGTATAAGATTAAATTTCATTTGAGCTTATTTTAAATTAACAGCTGCTCTGCAAGACGCGTGCTTGCTTCGAAAACATCGACTGTTTATGGACTTCTAATTAGAGTTTGAAAACAAAACAACTCCTAGTGACTCGAGTTCCAAGTAATGGATGATTAATTAAAGAAAATTACAACGAACAAAATTAAAAGAGTTTGTTCAGTTTGAACGTCTAAAAGTACTTGTAATGAATTATCATGATCAGACGACCTCCGTGGTAGTGGCTTTGTGCACCGGTTTCTAAGGTGTCTCCGAGGTCCCGGGTTCGATCCCCGGTTGGGTCGACTTAGAAAACGAACTTTTCTATATTGGCTCAGGTCTGGGTGTTTGTGATATCACCGTGGTCTCTTTCCATAACTCAAGTGCTTTAGCTACTTACTTTGGAATCAGAGCAATGTGTGATGTGATGTTGTCAGATATTTATTTATTATTGTATTACAAGTAGTACAATAATAAAGGAGTTGTAAATGCGTATACAGATGGATACCCATAATAATATACGCGATATCTTCAAAAACTTGTTTAGGGTGCTTAGGGTGCGAAGTGTGATGTTAAGATGCTAAAAAACCTCTCGTCTAGAAGGTGAATAGGGGAGGGGTTTTAAGGTTTAGTTTTTGTGTTTTACGCTGATATCTCTAAAACATACAATACTTTTTATTTTGATAAAAGGTTCCCTGATGTCCGTCCACGTGGACGAAGTCACGGATCGACGAGGTCGATGGCGTATAGTGGGTTAGCGTTTTCGGCCGACGAATTGACATGGTTTCATTTTAAACTAGGTACCCTTAAATCGAAAATATTTAGAGATTTACAATTACTAACACATTTTCAATCAATTGTCTAACGAAATTTGTGGAAATTGAGACATAATAGATATTCCATTGTTATCCGGCTGCCTGCGTCCGCTCCGGCGTTGATGAATTAAGCAATTTTCGCAAGTCTGGAGTCGGTCATGGGATGTGTGACTAAACAATTATTCCGGAATTTTATCCGGAAGGCAAGCCGTTGGTCTCAGTTGCGCTGGCATATCAGTCATTAAAATAAAAGACTACCGAGCAGGTTAGGAAGTCATAAGTATACACTTCTAAGACTTTAGCGCGTACCGATCATCAATATGAATCAATAACGATTCATAAATATGAATTTAAAGTTCTTGCCCATAACATTATTATAGTTATATATATTTACCTTAATGCCGCAATACATCACAATTATTTCGAAATAGGTCCGGAGCTGCCCGGAGCAGACGAGCGACTTTATCTCTACCTACTCTACTTTTAATATTTATTTATTAAGATGTCAGCGTTCAAAACAGATAACAAGATTGTTGCTTATCTGGTGTTTTATTGTGTCCTGGTTTTATTTGAAGTTGATTACAGTTTATAAAAAGGTATTTAAGTATTTATGTTAATTAGCACTTTGAGAAGTATTGTATTATTCTTAATAATTAACACGTGTTTAAGCGCTTTCACTGCAATCAATTTTATAGGATATTTATTATTTTATTCAATAGTTACTATAAAAGCTACAGAAAGTACCTACGTTTTATGATATGATGAACATGCTTCAAAAGTTGTAATTGGTTTAACGTTGCATAAAAATTCACTAAAACCACCAAAACGAAATTTATAAAATTGTTGACTCTCGCATTTGCATAATGACAAGTTTAATTAATTGCACGTTGACAGTTTTTTTTTACTAAAAATATGTCCACTTGTTGATTACATAAATCGCATGCAGGGAGACTCAGTCGTAGACTATTAAATCGTACCTAACACAAAACGGACGGACGAGACATCGTTCGGTTCTCATATTATTGAGACTGAAACTTGATGAATATTTTTTTAGATAATCGATGGAACATCAAACTGTGATCGTTAATTTTATTTGTCGTTGGTAGTAGGTGTTAAATTAAAATACATATTACCTACTGAATTACTTATTAACAATTGAAAACATTTCGTAAATATCTATCTACCAATTTACTTTCAGTGATAATTATACACAATCTATGCGTGCGGTGCAACCAAATAAAATGCCTTACAAAATATCCATGCTTCTTTTCCCTTAAGAACTGTGACAGTAGCTTAATCTAAACTAGTAGTACCACTAAGGCACTTACCCAGTCTCATTCACCTGTTTAATCAGACAGGTCGCTCGTCTGTATTCCTCAACCAAGCCTAATAAAAGACAGGTGTTTAACAAATGAACCGCGCCTGGTGACATCACTATAGCGCGAGTGACACTACGTGTGACAAACGGGACCACGGCCCGATACCCACAATGGGACTTTAAATGAAGAGGTTAGCCGCAAAGGTTCATTGTGAGCTTCTCATGTTTTGGAATGAAGTATAACCACAGGATAAATAAAAATAATGGTATTTGTAAATATAACAAAAAATATGAAGATGTATTTTAGCAATAGGGGAGGGTTTAGGGGGGAAGGGCCGGTATTATATAGTTCTTGAGATATCCAGCTGTGACAGACGGACACACAGACAGACTGAGTCGCACCATAAGGGTTCTTTTTCACTATTTTGTTACGGAACCCTAAAAACCGGATGAGGATGAGGAAAGCCGTAAGCTTGTTAGACACTCTTACTTAATGAAGTCGGTAAAAAACACTTGTTATTAACATTACACAGGATATCGCTAGAGATCAAACCACGCTTTCAGATAGATATCAATCAAATGGCATTTAGAACTTATCATAAGCGTCAGAATTAAATCTAATTGAAGCCATCAAGATAACATTCTTGATAATCTAGTCATCAGAACAACGTCAACTGTCAGAGCCTTTCATTAATATCACTTCGCTGGACATAATGATATCATACTCGAGCCTAAATGCCATCATCAATGTTCTACTTCTAGTGAAAAAGATTGAGGCAAAGAAATAAAAAGCGTGCGTCTACTTTGAAGCTAAGCTATATTGAGAAGAGAACAAATAATCCAATTGACATTGACAGTTGACAGCTCCCAATGAGCTTAGATTAAACTAATTGATCGAGCGAGCGCGAATGTCCTTCCGGTGTTCGGATTTGTTCTTCTTTACAGGGGCCCTACCGGCTAACTTTTCGAACTTCGGCGGGTCTGCCGAGCTTCAGCTTAAAACAGATAAAACGAAGTAAGGAATTTTGTATTGTACTATTCGCCGGAGTTATTTAGAAGATATTCGATGTTCGTGTGACATCATGAATAGGGATTCGCCATTTTGGCCCGATTGGGGCTCGATTTATCTGTTTTAATATGAAGCCCAGCAGACTTTCCGAAGTTTGATGCGTTAGCCGGTACGGCCCCAGGTCGCATTTCTCAACCGATTCTCGTGAGAGGTTCGATAGTTATAATTTTTTTGTCGATACAGTTTTTCAATTTTTTTCAAAATGGCGGAGATATGTCAAATAAGCAATATATTGAAGCCGTTTGGAACAATGTTCAAAAATAACACAAACCTTTTTTGTTAGCGGTGCAAAGCAATTTTTTTTTATTTTTTATTTTTAGAAGACCCAAATTGCATACATAGTTCAAAATCAGTCAAAACATTTCTGACCAATATTAGAAATTTGAAAATAATAAGGTTGTGACATAACTTATGACTGCGTATGTTATTTGGATTTGAATGACTTCTTCGTTGCTTACTTGTTGGAGTATTAATATTTATAATGTTTTAAATTTCCATGGTTTTTGACGTTATTAGAATAAACTATATCGGGAACAGGTACATGTGTGTAAATCCCGATATAGTTTATTCTAGTATTAATATTATTCTGGGAACAGAGGTAAACGTTATGGGACCGATAAATCAAGTAAAACTGTGTGAAATTGTTGCTCAAAAATGTATATTTGACGTTGTACGGCCCCTTAAGGGGTGAACAGAACATTGACTCGCGAGGTCTACAGCTCACAGAGCCACAGTTTTTAACCGACTTCAAAAAAAGGGGGAGGTTCTATGTTCGGCTGTTTATTTGTTTTTTTTTTATGTATGTTCACCGGTTACTCGAAAACGGCTGAACCGATTGACTTGATTCAAACGCCACTTTATCAGGTTTGTTCCCATTTTTTGAAAATTTGAAATCGGTTCAGTAGTTTTCGAGTAATCCTGAAAATACTGTAATTTTTTTTAATGTTTCCAACAACTATGTAAAAAACGGTAAAAAATGGTTTAGCAGCTTCAGTTCTTGTAATTTTGATGTTAAAGATGTTCCTCGCTGTGGTATCTTTATTTTATACTACGAAAAGGTCGCGAACTTTTCCGACTACCTAATATAAATATTACTTAATAGTAAAAAACGAGTTCACATGGTGAAAATAGTTTTATTTTTATACATTAAATTACTTTTTTAAAATTCAAACCAAAATGGCGCAAATATTTTTTTTTATTAGCTGCCAAGAAGACAAAGTAAGCAAAGTTCCGCAATTAACTGTCACGACGGAATTCAAATTCCAAATGCGTTTCCATGGATGATTCAGCGCACGCGCGTAATCCACCAATCTTATAGCGTAATCGCGAGTCAACGACCTGCCCAGGCCAACTGACCAATGTCCGGTCAGGGTCCCGGACTGACATTGCGTGTTCCTTTTGTGAAATGTCAAACGGGTTGTTTTTTTCTACGATCGATGTAATTGATGCAAAGGGAAAAGCTCATAGTACGGCGCGTGGCGTGATGCAAATGTTTTGCATTTTTTTTATTGTTCGGTTTTTACAGCTTTTTGTAGTTGTGTGACAAAACAAGCTATTTATTTCGATGAATGAGCAAATAATTACCTAAGTTAAAAGAACGTTTTTGAGAAATATAAGTATACGACATACTTATTGGATTGGACACTTACCCCTGGTACTTACCTTGGTTTCTGAGGTAAGTACTTTATTGGAGGTTTAACTTAAGCAGAGGAGCCCACATTGTCTGGTTTAAAGTAATAAAATTAACTTTAACCACAAAATTTGGACCCTTCCGATGAAGTTGAAACTCCGATAAACCACCGATAGTACCTCAGAAACCAGACATTTAGAAGAGGACATTACGTACGAAGTCTCTGTAATGCGTTTCGATCAGCTCTAGGCAGTTAGGCAGTCACATTTTGCAAATCATCACTAATTGAATTACCTACTTATTGCTTCGCTTTCGTAAGAATAGATGTAGGTAGATATCTTTAAAACATCACACCATCGATAAAAACCGGCCGAGTGCGAGTCGGACTCGCTCACGAAGGGTTCTGTACCATTATTATAAAAATGGCAAAAAAATCATGTCTGTTGTATGGGAGCCCCCCTTATACATATTTATTATTTTAATTTAATTATTTGTTTAATACTAAATAATGTTTTTATAATGAATATATAACTAAATATTCTGTGAATATTTCAAGCGTCTACCTGTTGCCGTTATCAAAATCGAGCAAAAAAATCACGTTTGTTCTATGGCAGCCTCTTTAAATATTTATTTTATTCTGTTATTTACTATTTATTGTTATAGCAGCAACAGAAATACATCATCTGTGCAACTATCTAACTATCACAGTTCATAAGATACAGCTTGGTGACAGACAGACATCGGAGTCTTAGTAATAGGGTTCCCGTTTTACCCTTTGGGTACGGAACCCTAAAAAATTATATTTTATGAGATGACTGTATTGCAGCAATTCCATCAGTATTAAACAATATTTCAATAGGTTAATATATTAATAAATATAACGTCTCATACTCCTCATCTCATGTCTCGTTACAAATTGTAACGAATTTTAGTCGTACGCGAAATCAGTTTGGAATCTTTATTCCAATCACAAAGTAATGAAAGCATCGTTTTCTCTTGCCGAAGTAAAATAACAATAATTTGTAACTCCGATTACGAATATCACGAATCGATCTACACGTAAAGATAAGTATTTATTTATTACTTTGAACGATAACACACATTACTATCTATGTGCTATAGCTTATTATAGAATGTGGACAATAACATGTTAAAATTAGTAATATTGAAAGTAATAAAATTGAGAAAATTAGAAGTAAAAGACAGCTCGAGCGGTGACAACTGAAATTTATTGACATTAGAAAAAGAACCAAAAAGAGTAAAAAATACAGACAAAAAGAAACATTGTGTAAATCCTCCTTTGTCGGTAACACAGCGCCCCCCGTGTGGCAACACTGTTATCAGTACCGACAAAGGAGAATGGCACAGACAAATTTAGAACAGAAATATAAAAAGTAAATACCTACATAAATGAAAATTATGTACCTACAATGAAAACTACTTATGAGTCGCAACGGGTAGCTTGACAACTTTTCTTGTCGGTCTCTTAAATGTGCCAGCCTTCGTCTTAATTTCAATAACTCGCACAGTCCCGTCCTTGCCTGGATGAATAGATGTGACTTTCCCAATGGGCCACAAGCCACGTGGCAAATTTTCGTCAACAATTAGAACAACGTCATCTATTTGTAACTGCTGATGAACTTGTGCCATGTTCGTCTGACGTCTAGGTACTAAGGTGGGTAGATATTCTTTTACCCAGCGGGCCCAAAAATGATCGGTGAGGCGAATTGCCTTTTTCCAGTGCGCTCTCCCAAAAAGCTCTCTATCCGAAAAACTCAAAGATGACGGCAATTGTTGGGTGGATGGAGTGCCCAGCAAAAAGTGGAAGGGCGTAAGGGCAATTGGGTCTTCCGGATCAACAGGAACATGTACCAGAGGGCGACAATTTATTAGAGCCTCCGCTTCAGCAAAGACCGTCTGCAGGGTTTCTTCCGATGGGGCTCTCTGCTTGAGGGTAACTTTTAGTGCGGTTTTAACACTACGCACAAGACGTTCCCAACAGCCTCCCATGAACGGAGACGCGGGCGGAATAAATTCCCAAATTATCTTATTATTTGCCGCATATTCTTCGACTTTTTCACCAAAGAAGACCTTGAGTTCTCTATTAGCGCCAACAAAACAGGTCCCGTTGTCACTAACAATTTTTATAGAACAACCACGCCGAGCAATGAAACGTCTGAGAGACAAGATTGCAGAGTCTGATGTTAATGATGCAACAATTTCGAGATGTATCGCCCTCGACGTCAAACAGGTGTAAAGAGCACCATACCTCTTCTCACGGCGTCGCCCGATAGCAACATCCAAAGGGCCGAAATAATCAAGGCCGACAAATGAAAAAGGACGGCTGTGGTGTGCCAGACTAACCGATGGGAGGTCGCCTAACCTAGGGATTTCAGTCTTTGCTCTCTGATTCTTACAAGCTTGGCAGGCTCTGGAGATTTTGCGAACAACACCTCGACAGCTTAAAATCCAGAACTGCTCTCTCAGTTGATTGACTACAGTTTCGTTATTAGCATGTGCAGCCTTGACATGAAAATTATGAACTAGAAGATGGGTGATACGATTTCTACCATCAAGGATAATAGGACGATTACTGATCTGATTGGCATTTTGCACTTCCTCTATTCTTCCGAAGACCGTCATGGTAAATTACAGTGAGACGGAACAGCTTACTGTGCTTCGGAATTGGCTTAGACGACAAAAGGCAAGCGATTTCCTCTTCGAATGATTCAACTTGCGATCTTTGCAGAAGCATTTCTTCAGCTTTAATGAGGTGTGATACTGATAATGAAGGAGGATGATGAACGGGGGCGCGAGATAATTTGGAATTTGGACTAGAATTATTAGCCAACAAAGATCGAAACTTTTCACACGCGAGGAATACCATAGCGGTTGAACGAACTAACCGCAACCAAGAATTATGACTGGTTGGATCCGTAGTAATTGGAGAAGGTACCGAATGTAAAGTAGCACCTACAAATTCGTTAATATTTTTAAAATTAGCTCTTACTTCTTCGAGACCTTTCGAAGCAGTTTTTGGAGGCTCTGATGGCCACTCGCTCGGGTCAAGAAGAAGAAAGGGTGGCCCAGCTAGCCACTGGTCTAGACAATTACCGGGGCGAGTGGCAGCATCCGCAGGGTTAAGATTACCTGGTACATATTTCCAACAAGACACCTCTGTTGACTCAGTAATCTCAGTCACTCTGTGCATTACAAAGGGTTTAAACAGACGGCTGTCATTTCTGAGCCAACTTAGAATAGTGGTAGAATCAGTCCAGAAAGTTAAACGCGTAGGACTATTTCGATGAGCTTCGCAAAGAGTTTTAGCAAACCGTGCAGCAATCAAAGCACCCTGTAGTTCTAGTCGTGGTATGGTTACAGGCTTGACCGGAGCAACACGAGCCTTGCCACCAACTAGTGAAAGCTTAACGTAGCCATCGGCATAAACGTAACGCCAATAAACTACACACGCGTAAGCTAATTCACTAGCGTCGCAAAAAACATGTAACTCGCGTTCCACCGGTGTATCAGACCTATCACCATACCAACGTTGTATTTTTGTATTGCTAGTTTTAGCCAATTTGGAAATCCAAAGTACCCAGTCAGCAGACAGGGCTGTAGGAAGGTCAGTATCCCAGTCTAAGCCTAATTTCCAAGTTGACTGAAACAAAATCCTTCCCTCAACTGTATAGGGAAGCAAGAAACCAAGTGGATCATATACTTGCATTAAATAAGACAACACTTTTCTTTTTGTGAGTGGCGGTTCAATTTTCAAAGTACTCAGCCTAAAACCAAAGACGTCACTTTGAGGATGCCAGGTCATACCTAGGGTCCGAATAAAAGGTTCAGGCCCTAGACCGACATCTGTCAACTGAGGAGCGCCGCGTAAGTCTTCACTAATGGATGATAATACGGAAGGACGATTAGACACCCAGCCTCTCATTTCGAATCCACCAGCTTTGTGAATGGCCACTATGTCAGCAGTAAGCTTAGATGCCTCCTCCTCAGAATCTACACTTCCGATATAGTCATCCATGTAATGATCTTTAATTATCTTTTCGACAGCTACTGGAAACTTATTTTCAAATTCAAGAGCATTTTTATTTTTTATATAAAGAGCCGTACAAGGGCTGCATGCGGCTCCAAAGATGACAGAAGTCATTCTCAGCTCTTTGACAGGAGAGTTAGGGTCATCCCGCCAATCCGGCTCGAAGGACCAAAATAATACTGAAAGTAATAAAATTGAGAAAATTAGAAGTAAAAGACAGCTCGAGCGGTGACAACTGAAATTTATTGACATTAGAAAAAGAACCAAAAAGAGTAAAAAATACAGACAAAAAGAAACATTGTGTAAATCCTCCTTTGTCGGTAACAATTAGTACATTTTGTGTGTTTAAAAGGCTACGAAGCAATAAGTAATCAATATGGCAAGTAATCCATGGCAACTTCATTCGAGAATGTATGGTCACCGCGCCTTGTGGATCAAAGAGGAAAAGGTTGTATTCTTCGATCCACCGGTGGATGGTGAACGGAGGACGCCGTACGAACTCAAAATCGAAGGAAAACCGCAAATTGATGCACGGATAGCCTAGCCGTTTGGCACACGTTGAGGTCAAAACAATTTCATTGAGCCGCAGTTTTGGCGTCGTTTTTTTTGTAAGAGAAAAAAATTACATTGAAAATGTTTATCGCATCGTTTTCGTGGGGGAGTTTTATTCGGCTATATTTCCGAAAGTTATAAAGATAAACGAAAGGCAGTGGTGTCAAAGTATGCAGAAGGTCGCGGGGCATCGTATGGTACCAAGTTTTTGAAAATCGGTCTGTAACTTTTTTGGAAAATTTAAAATGGTGTAGAGAAATGTCATAATTTCCCATTTTTTCGGACAAAAATTAAATTATTCGAAAAAAATTATAAAAGCTCTCGAGTCACCTAGATTGTCTACCGTTTGGAAAAATAAAATTTGAAATAAACTCACTTTACGAGCAAGTGTGTTGAAAAGAACTTTATAACAACTGGTTTTTCAACGCATTATTAATAGTACTTAGAGGTATATCAAATCAAATTTCATTATTTGCGAAGTATGGGTACAAAAATGTAGGTCTTAACCTGAGAATGTAACCCTGATCCGTCCAGAGTCCTGACGCCACTCACTTACTGACAAACTTACGCGGCGCAGGCAATTGTATACAATCTGTGTGATTCAATGTTTACTACCATTTTTTCTTGGAAGGCGAGCACAAAAGAAAGTGCTCCAGTTTGCATTGTGGTCATGGCTCAGTCGTTCACACGTGAACTACTGTTTTCTACATGCATTGCTTCGTTTGTAAACTGTGGTAGCTTATGCATGAATGCACAAGGTGCACAATAGGCACAAGGTCTGTTCACCCTAATCTGCTTATTAGAAAGTTATTAGGATTATAATGGTAGTGTGGTAATTAATCACGCATTATACATGTTTATGATCACGCGATGTCACTTACGTCTTACGTTACAAGTTAATTACCTAATATCAAAGACTTCTATGTATCCTAATATCAATAAATTAACATTGTTCAAAGAAAGGCTGGTCAGCTTTTGTGATTAAATACTTTTATAAAAAAAAGTGTCAAGTTGCTAAGGGCTATTTTTATAATTTTAAACAAACAAAACTTTGGGGTCTACGGGCCTGCACAGCAGCCAAGATGTTTCATCACCTTTAGTATTGATAGGTTATGCGATTAATTCAATACAACAGAAGTGACCAACTTCAGAGTGCTTGCGGTATAAAAACGACGTATTATTTTCTCTTTTTCATATACATTCTCGAGTGAAGTTGCAGCGGGTCACTTGTCTATTGACAATATAATCGCATTGTAGTTCTGTCAATTTGTACGTTTTTTTAACTCGTTGATAACAAGCTATTAAATACTCGCCTTTCAACACCGATTAAGTAACTTTAAGTTTGTCGACCTGTTAATCTGATCAGGTTATCTTATGCAGTGCTGTGTAGGTAGGTACTAGCATGACGTTATCCAGGCTAGGTCGGCCGGCGCCAGCCACCCAGACGCCTCTAAATATGGGCCATGTTAGTCGCAGTCGTTATATTTCATCGTCTCACTTTGGCGGACAACCAAAACCTGCTTCGATATTGATTTTTATGAGCAAAGACTTCTTTGTTTATGAGCTATATTTTTCCCTCCCGACCCGTCCCCGAGCATTTTGGGTAGTATTAATATCTATTTTGTGCTTTTGGTTAGTTAGATAACATAATCGTCGTTGGGTAAGGAAATTTCATTGCTGAGGCTTTGTTCCCTACTGACAGATAGCGCTTATGCGTGACAGAAAAACATTTGTTTAGTTCCACTAAACTATGTGTTATCCAATAAGTCCCGAGTCCTGTCCCTAATCCATTAATATTAATTTTCACACTTTGATGACCTCCGTGGTCAAGTGGCTTTGTACACCGGTTTCCAAGGTGTCTTCACCTTCTCTGAGGTCCCGGGTTCGATCCCCGGTTGGGTCAATTTAGAAAACGAACTTTTCTATATTGGCTCAGGCCTGGGTGTTTGTGATGCCACCGTTGTCTCTGATTTCCATAACACAAGTGCTTTAGCTACTTACTTTGGAATCGGAACAGTGTGTGATGTTGTCAATATTTATTTATTTTTTGAAAGTGATCGAGCACGTTCAGCACCAAGCTAAAAAGCCATTTCCGTTTTCAGGGGCCAAGCTTGTTTCTTTATTGTATTATTCATGACATATTCATGACTCTTTTATAATTATTTTTGTGAGTTGCATATGCTTTGAAGAACATCATATTATCTGTACCTAAACTTCCATTGTAATGAAATAAATGACATACTAGTGGTCATACTAGTTTGTCATACCAGTATGGCCACGAGGATATACATGTCCTCATGGTCATACTGTAACGCCATATTATACGAAAAGGTTTTTTCTTCCTCCTGTAGATATAAATACTTTTTTGCGGTAGGTACTACGTTTGTCGATACAGTTTTTCGAAATTTTTCAAAATGGTGTAGATATTTAAAGCAGGGTTTCACAGAGCTACTAGTGAATAAATATAAAACAATACGAATCCGGTGACAGGGCCAAATGAGATTTCTATTTAGAGTGACAAGTGACAAGTATCCGATACCCCGCGACTATCAAGTTACTAAGAAGCTCAACCTCAAAACAAATGTATAATTGTTAAACCGCCGTAGTAATTGGACTGATTGGAATCTATAAATCATTACAGTATGTATGTAAACCTTATACTTAAACCTAATTCATTAATACCAAATAATATACTAGAAAAAATACGACTCGCACCAGATCATGTTCTCGGACGGGAATCGAACCCGCGACCTTTGGATATCCGATCCGGTCCAATGCTCTGACCGCTGAGCTACCGAGTCTCTAGTGGGAACGCCGAATTTCTCCTAGTATATCAACTCTTACGCTGCAAGCCAGCGCCATCTCACCAATGTACAAGGAATTACCTCGACATCAATTGAATACCTTTCCAGATATATATCTGGAAAGCTAATTAATTAAATTATAAAGTTAGTACTTATTTTGTTGCGCATTGAAGGCACGATCTTGCACAGACAAAACAATGTAAATTGTAATAATATGAACTTTTGGAAATGATAGTCCTGAAAGTATCGCTGTAACACGTCAGAGTTGGCAACTGTTGTCAAGTCTATTTGAATGACAAAAGCGATGCGACAGCGACAAAGGACTCGCTGAAGGCCATTCTACAATAGTTTTCTAGCGATTTCGTGAGCTACCGGCCTTCACGGGAACTACTTCATTATGTAAGTATGTTTCCCCACGAGTTTGTTATTTTCTGTTTAAATGCAACTGCATATCAATTTCAATAAATTCCAATAATAATAAATAAATATTTGACAACATCACATTGCTCCGATTCCAAAGCAAGTAGCTAAAGCACTTGTGTCATGGAAATCAGAGACAACGGTGGTATCACAAACACCCAGACCTGAGCCAATATAGAAAAGTTAGTTTTCTATATTGACCCAACCGAGGATCGAACCAGGGAACTCAGAGATGGCGACACCTTGGAAACCGGTGTACAAAGCCACTGGACCACGGAGGTCGTCTAGATAATAATATTTTGAATTCATATATTTACTCACATAAAAATTGTATTTAAAACAGTAGCACCGTCGTGCCTTGCTTGCGAAACTTCCTCAGGCTAACCTTGAACCCTCGACCCCGCGTTTGTTGACTCAGCCACTCTGGCTCCGTATACTTACAGTGCCTACTTCTTAACATTTATAACATTAAGAAAGAAAGAGTTACTGATGATTCGGACAAAATAAATTTTGGACACTTTGACTGAATTTACGTTTTTGAGTTTATGATTTTTTTACTGACGATTCGGACACCATATAAAATAGTAAGTAGGTATAGGTACCTAAAGTTTATGTGACGCTCTTTTTTTTAGGAACTTATAACTTATTGTATGACTGTACAAACGCTTTAACTATGGTGTCCGAATCGTCAGTGTAAAAATAATTCAATTCGGACAAAATGTCCGAAACTTTAGTAACTCGAAAAAAATACTAACAATTTTACGCTTTTGAATGTCGCTGTAGTTGGATTAATCAGGGTAATAAAATATCAAAATTACGTTATTTTAACACAATTAGTTACTTACATAACTTTGCTATTACATTTGCTCTATAATTTCTATTAGCGAGTATTTGCCTAGTTTCATAAGATCGAATTCGTCATGCAAGCGGAGTCAACGCAAATTATATCCATCTAATAAAATGAAGTTATTTACTTAACGCTTCAAGACTGTTTTTTAATCTACACTCTGGTGTAAATAGCTTAGCAATGTTAACATCATCAATCTTAAGTTATCAGACCTTCAAAGTTGATAAACACATTGATAAATTATTACGAGGCTACTACAGCTCCGCGCATGCCTATTGCGAGGAAGCCGCTAGTTTAATTCAACTGGTTATTTAAGTATTTGACATACTGTAGTTAGGTACTACCGGCAAAACTTCCGCTTTACCATTTTTAAAGTTAAAATCGCTATCACGCCGCGCCGTCATTGTCACTAACATTAGTTCGAGCAGGGGCGATACGCACGCACACGAATTTTTCTGTAAAGGTGGGTCCACACTTGTAACATTTTGGCGTGTCAGAACACCGTGACTTTATTGTACATTGTCTCTTTGATACAGTATTACCACAGCGCACGTCCAACCAAACTAGCGATGTATGATAAAGACACGGTGTTCTGACACGCCAAAATGTTACAAGTGTGGACCCACCCTAAAGTGGTAAAGCACGTGAGTTGCCAATCGTACATCGGAACGCTAACTAACTTTTGTTTACTATTATTCTTTCGTTCCCATAGAAATCTAAAACAGTTTTTGAAGGTATTACCTAGATTCACACGACAGCATATCAATTTGAACTGCGAAATCAGGTAATAAATAATTAAAAACGGTCAACAGCTAGTCGGACTCGCGTAGGAGTGGACGATATACATCGATGTTTTAAAAACACTCGATGTATTGTATCGATACATCGAATCAAACCGATGTATTGTTAATTCTTAAACATCGAGTATACATCGATGTTTTTTTGTTCGATGCATCAAACAGGCAAACCTACTAAAAACATTAATATTTTTTTTATCTTACATCACTCCGAAGTCCCAAGCTAGCCAACATAAAAACAAACCGTGTTTACACAGGTTTTAAGTGCGTCCCGACCAATATTTCTGTAAGTTAATATTACTTAAATCTATTTTATCATCTTTTAATACCTTACCAATCTGTGTTACTAATGGTAAAAATACGAAAGGTTTTTTTTTCACAAAAAAAGGTGGAAAAAATACGAAAGGTTTTTTTCATTCATATCAAACTTACAGAAAAACAATCGATGTATGGAATACATCGATGTATTTTTTGATATATCGATATAACATCGATTCAACTAACCGATGTATTGCATCGAAAAAAACATCGATATTTTTTTTCAGTGTCCATCACTAGACTCGCGCACCGAGGTTTCCGTACCATCATTCTGAAAAAGTTTACTATTTAGAGACATCGTTTTATTTTTCCTGTAATCTTTACATAAACATAATATAATTTCAGATTATTCTCTATGCAAACTTCGGAGACATAACTTAAGAGCGCTGCTTGCACATTCTCAAAAAAAATATTTTTCTGACGTCTGATGAAAAATGTAAAAAAATACCGTTCCCCCTTATCTCCGAATCCGAAGTTTGCATAAAGAAAAATCTGAAATTATTTTACTTGATAGAAGTTTATGTAAAGATTACAGAAATAAAAATAAAACGATGTCTCTAAATAGTAAACTTTTTCAAAATGGTACGGAACCCTCGGTGCGCGAGCCCGACTCGCTTTGAGCGTTTTTTTCTGGTACATAACCCTTAAAAATAGCCATGAATATTAGTAAGTTTTCATGCGTTGCTCAGTGCAGGTACGCACGACAGCATGGTAAGTTAAACAGTTTAGTATGAAAACACACGACAGCATGGTAAGTTAAACAGTTTAGTATGAAAACAGCTCTTATTACGTATGGCATAAAGTAGGTCTCAAGGTCAACATGTATAGTCTGACGTACCGTTGACTGTACCTCTTTGTTTTCTTTGAAATGACTCAAATGTGTAAATACCGAACAATGGTAGCTGCTTGCTCATTTGTTAGCAAGGTCTGTTTTCTTCGGTCATATTCGAGTTCCAAGTTTCGTTCACCTTTTTTTTTACGTAGTTACACTATCTCGTCATTCCAAACAGTAGCCAATGTTTGTACTGTAGGCACAGAATGCAATACTAAACGTCCGTGGGCAGATAAACTATACTACTATGTACACACGACCACACGTCAGGTTATACAGTTGAACTGCGAAAACAGCTTTTATTACGTAGGGCATAAAGGCGGTCTCAAGGTCAACATGTATAGTCTGAGGTGCCGTCGTGTGTACACTGAAGGAAACTGAAAGTCTATTTTCAAACTGCATTTGTTCAAAATTAAGATTGGGTTAGCCTATGCCCAGCAGTGGGTGTCATGCGGCTAATGATTTTTATTACAATGAGTATTCGTACTTTAATAAGTATCATGGTGTAGCTTACAATAAAATATTAAAATGAATAGGAATTTAGGAAGGGATAGTAATATTTATTAATAAAACAATGATTGAGGGTTAATCCGAAGAAGGGATGGGAGGGACGGGATTCAGGAACTAGGACGGGAATATCTGGAACAAGAATTTAAGATTAGAGGTAACAATAAAAGAAAACGCTTAATAATGTAGCAAATAAATATAGAAAAATATTAAAACTGATGAGATTTATCGTATTTTGTTGTTGAAATTTCTAAACAGCTGCCCACCTACCCTCTTCTCTACCTAACTAAGCTAAAGTATAAAAGGGTATGGGACGTTAGTACTATTATATATATATATATATTTTGTTGTATGGGATTGACATAAATTTTCGCTAAACAAATGTCTAATGTCAAATCCATACCTACATCTTTCGAAGTTCAATAAATATCGAATTTACAAAAACTATGCTAATCGTCAAGATTTTATCTCACAAATAAAATGTGTTGCTTGCATTTTGGATTTTAAATTTTAAAATCACGTAATTCTACAGTATTTTCCTTAACTTAAGCTACAAAACGAAGTGAGAAAACAACAACACTAAATTCAAATTAAGTTGTGCGAATATTCTTTTGTTTTGAAGTCAGTTCTGTAGTTAGAGGATTTTACTAAGTACTTTTAACGTACTTAAAAACTTACTTACTTATTTAAAACGTAAGTACTTATTATTTTAAATTTCTTCCTAAAAGAATAGAACCCATAGCACGAAAAACTTGAGTTGATTGAGTTCAAATCATATTCGTATCGAGTATACACAATATCAAATGTTTGTATTGGAAGTCTGCAGTTGCCCTTACGGAGGTAGGTGACGCTGTAATTTTTAGGGTTCCGTACCCAAAGGGTAAAACGTGAACCATATTACTAAGACTCCGCTGTCACCAGGCTGTATCTCATGAACCGTTATAGTTAGACAGTATAGTTAGACAAGACAGCACTTGGCCGGTTTTTTTATAGAAAAAACTAACATTTATACAGTACTCGATACGAAATCTATAAGTTTTCGTGCTAAGGACAGTTAACCTCCTTGATTTGATTTAAGTGTTTGTTCATTGGTACGAAGTTGTAATAATGTTAGTTGGTGTAAGCCCGCGTACGCACTGTCGGTTGACCGCGGGGCGCGCTTGCCCGCTTTTTCCATTTTCATAATATGCAACCGCTCGTGATCGTACTCACTTGCGGTTGAGTGACCTCCACAAAATTTCATATTCAAAATAAAACCGCGCGGCTAGCCGCCCCCCGCGGTCAACCGCCAGTGCGTACGAGGGCTTAGAGTCAATGTACGGCCAATTAGAAGCATCCTGGTCGTAAAAACGCCGTAAACTCATCATTGTATATGCGACAGTTGTCTATGAATTAAAACTTTAACGGCCGATTTCAATAACCTATCCTCAGTAAGAGAAAGGCTTACTAAAAAATTGTTGCCTAGATATTTCTGTTTTATGACGGGAAATAACAACAGTTACCTAATAACAGATCCATAGTAGGCCTATCTCTTACTGAAGATAGATTATTGAAATCGGCCATAAATCACTGAACACTTGAAGCTGGCAAAAGTATTCTCTGAATAGGAGTGAGTTGCCAAAACAATAGACTAGCAAAACTTTCTGAAATCCGTATGAGCAAAGGCAAGCCGTTTTTCGGTAGCGTCAAAGCTTTTTTTACGCAGATGTTCTCTTTTATAGACTTCCAGGCCTGGCGGGGCCAGCCCGGCGAGTTCAGGACTCCTCCGCACAGGTCCGATAAGTCAAAATGCTCATCGGATCCACATGGAGGTATACCTGCTAACCCATCTGCGGTGTATCTTTACATTGGTCGGGGGTAACGGAACGATCATAGGTAAGTACCTAACGTAACAAAGTAAGTACTTATTATAATTAAATTGTCAATAATAAGAAAATAATTGAATAAATATTTACAAGAAATAGGTACTTTATAAAAAAAAATCCGCAGCACGACACTATTTTTTTTAAAACATGGTTAACTAAGGATATTATTTAAACCAGTAGTAGGTAATACAAATCAACACTAAAACTGATAACAAAATGATTTAATTAACAGTCTAATGTACACCACATCTAAGTAGGGGTGTCAACACATAGATGTTTTTTAATTAATCAGTTTGAGACTAAATAACAACATCCAAGAATAAAGTTAGAATAATAAGTTTGTATAGTATAATTTAACTTGTACTTGGATAAAAACCGAATGCTATAATTCATTTTGATTCGTAAACAATAATAATCATAAGTTATTATAGATGAAATACTATGTTTTTTTTTCTAATATCCAATATCTCCATCCACCTCCCATTCTAAAAGCGAATCCAAAGATTATATGAAGAAAGGAATAAAAATTGTAATATTAAGAAAATAATGGGGGCATACAACGCTAGAAGAAATTTTCATAGTAAAAACAATCGAAATTATTCACAACATTATCGCTTTTAATAATAACTAATGAACTAGATATCTAATTATTGAAAACTTTTAATCACAAAACTAGAAAGCTAGCTACGGTTTTTTATTTTTGTAATTATAAACTATTGGTTGGTATACAACATTGAAAAACTACAAAATTGGAGGTTGGACGATTTTTTTCTAGCGAGAAAAGTTTTAGCTATCATGTTTCTGTCAATCACATAACTAACTGAGTACTGAATCTACATTTTACGTTATTTTTTGCGACCGATAAATCAAGTAATTTATGTTTCTTTCGCTCAAAAATGTGTATTTTTCGTTTCACGGCCCCTTATTAAGAAAAATTGCTTTAAAAATGAGGCGTAGTAGTAACCCTAGTTTTAACACTTAAGAACACGTCTAACCAGTATTATCGTATTCGTTATTTTGCGCAAATTAACTGCTTTCTCACAATAATTCAGAAACCTGTTTTAAGTTAGCTAATGTTACGAAAACACGTAAACTAGATCTACGATAAGATCCACTATTTGCTTTAATTTACTATCCCGCTGCGAAAGAATGAACTTCGCAAATCAATCACGAGTTTTATTCGTTTTATTTATTTTCTGATTCGACAAATAACCGAAAAAAGTCCTATTTAAAAAAAAAATGTTAATATCTGTAACGATAAAAAGATATTAAATCGAGAGGCAAAACGGTATCTATTTAGTAATCTGTGGTTTTAACATTTAAAGCTCTAGTGGCGCCCTCATTTTAATTAAATTTATTGCTCGCTAAGTACATAATGTATCGAAAATTCACATGTACAGATTGAAGCTAAGGTTCCATAGTTTATTTACAAACAATAACCTCAGTAAAATTTTGTTCGTTGTAGTAGTAGTTCGCAAAAGTGCTAAAAGTGGCCACTTTTAGCACTTTTGGGATATACATTATGTACACACGACAGCACATCAGGTTATACAGTTATACTGCGAAAACAGTTTTTATTACGTAGGGCATAAAGGCGGTCTCAAGGTCAACATGTATAGTCTGAGATGCCGTATGTACTTAGCGAGCAATAAATTTAATTAAAATGAAATTAATATACAACGTGTTACAAAAGTACCCCTAATGCCGAATATGGTGGATAGGGACCATCAAACTGAACAACTTTTAATGGGACCAACTCTGAAATCACGAAAAAAAATTCAGCTGTTTCATACAATTTGATATTTTCGAATTAATTTTTGTATGAAACAGCTGATTTTTTTTTTCGCGATTTCAAAGTTGGTCCCATAGTAAAAGTTGTTCAGTTTGATGGTCCCTATACACCATATTCGGCATTAGGGGTACTTTTGTAACACGTTGTATAGGGGCCTTAAATATGACGTTGTAAATTGTGGCTAGTAAAATTAACACATCGCCTAGCTACGCAGTTAACTCATTATCCCAATAAACCGATTCCTTTGACGAAGTAAGATTAAATCCTATGCTCAGCAGTGAGCGTTGTTGTGCGGCTGACTATGATGATGATGATGAAGTAGAAATTTAAGATTTGAGCTTAAGAATCTATCCCATTCCTTAGCTCAACTCTTAAATAATAAAAATAATCTATATATATATAAAAGGGAAAATCACTCACTCACTCACTGATCACGAAATCTCAGAAACTACAAGTGCTAGGAGTCTCAAATTTTGCATGGGGGCTCCTTTTAGGGCGTAGGTGCTCACTAAGACGGGATTTTGCGAAATTCAACCCCTAAAGGGGTGAAACAGGGTGGCAAAGTTTGTATGGGAGGACGCGATTCCTTGGCCCAATTGCCTTGAAATTTGGCATAGACATTCTTTCACAAAATTAATTGAACACGTGTTTCGTATTTTTTTAATATTTATCATCTAACAGGGTTAAAAAGTGATATAAAGCTAATTTTGCTGTGATTGACTTCGACGTTGGAATTGAAACTTTTTTTGTGCATTTGATTGATTAATTAAGAAAAATAAATATCATTTGTCATCTCAACGTAGTATTACATTCTCTTTGGTCATTTCCCCTGAGAGTAGGTAGAATGCATTTCATTGAATAGTACCTATGGCGTTATGTGGGCAGTGCTGTCATTTTTTCCTTCCCTGCGTTGTAATAAGGTGCAAAATTATTCCATCTAATTATCAGTTTAATTTTAAAAGAATACAATATTCGGTCAAGTCGCCTATGTTATGACAATTAATAAAGCACAGGGACAAAGTTTAAGAGCGGCTGGTGTAGATCTGCAGTGATTGTTTCTCCCATGGCCTGCTCTAATGTCGCCTGCTCGAGAGTCAGCTCGCCGAATAGCCTTTTTATTTTGCAACCGGATAACATGACAAGAAATGTGGTAGGTATAGAACATGTTACAAAAATACCCCTAATGCCGAATATGGTATATCGGGACCATCAAACTGAACAACTTTTACTATTGGGACCAACTCTCAAATCGCGAAAAAATAATCAGCAAAAATTCAAATCGAAAATATCAAAACGTATGAAACACATAATGATATTTTCGATTTGAATTTTTGTATGAAACAGCTGATTTTTATTATAGAGAAGTGTTGGATGATCGAGATCGACAGGATTCTCACCTGTTAATGCACAACATATTTTTATTTAGAACTAGCTGCACCTGGCATGCGTATATTGCAATGCTCCGTTTTTTTAGCCAGGGACTTTCTCGGTCGTAAGCAGAACAACTTGCCAAAGTTTCATCATAATCGGATCAATGGTTTAGGAGTCCCGGCGTCTGTACACTTAGATCTTTTAAACTATACATAAAAAACCGCATCAAAATCGGTCCATAAGTTTGGGACCTAGGTTGCCTCAGACAGACAGACACACACAAGACAAACTTATAACACCCCTTGCGTATGTTGTGTACGTCGTATATACATATAGTGGTGGCCACATAATTAAGGACACAAGTCGATTTTCATACAAACGAGGTAATTTTGAAGTCTTGGTTTTCCGCCAGGGATTGAACTAGCTGTGATCTGATGATGGCCATCCAGGGAGTGAATGGAGAAGATTCAGATAGCAATACACACCCAACTGACCTGGTCAGCATTCTAAGAGATGTAAGCATCAGTATTTTAAACATATCCTTACATCTCCTAAAATGCTGGTCAGATCACTTGGGTGTAAATAGAAATCTGGATCTCCTCCATTCACTCCCTGGATGGCCATCACCAGATCACCGCTCGGTCAATCCCTGTCGGAGAAGCAATGCTTAAAAGTTACTTCCTTTGTATGAAAATAGACTGGCGTCCTTAATTTTGTGGCCACTACTATACCTATATAGACAGTCTAATAACTTCACACTTACCACATTAGTAACTACATTGTACCCGTGCGAAGCCGGGGCGGGCCACTAGTACTAAATAATATACTAGAAAAAATACGACTCGCACCAGATCTTCTTAAATTTTACTTCATCATAATTTTGTGGTCTTGTGGTCTTGTCTCGAAACGAAGTGATGATCAAATTTTCTCTACAAACAAGCAATCTAAAATATTGTAGCACGTGGATTGGTGCATGTGTACATAGCGATCTACTCGAGTCGAAACTTAGAATTATTGAAAAACATCAAACATATATTGCTCTAATCTCAGGATAAGCCTAAAGTAAACACCAAGGGCCTGTTTCACATGTTGCGGATAACACCTATCTTCTAGTTTAATTAAAATATAATTCAATTGAAAATGGAACAGACTACAGACTTTGTATGAAATCATCAGTCAGGATCAGGATCAGGGTTCTAACATTTGAAACATATCCGTAACCTGTGACACTGGCCCTAATCCTCCCAACCAAAGCTATTATTAGAAAATGACGATTTTCCACGTAGTCGTCCCTCGCGCTCGCGACGCGAACCAAACCTGAAGTATCGACCAGTGATGAACTCAATCACAGTCAGAAATGGCGTCGCCAGAGTATCGAAGATCGCATAATTAACAATGATAAATGTGACGTTAACAAAATAATGTTAAACTATTCCAAACTTGATCTGTTTATTTGTAAGCCGGTAAGAGTTGCGTGGCTGCGTCACGGTTGTGATTTTACGAGACTGTTCACTGAGTTTCGTCATCATTCAGGCTATCTTACCGAAAGTGAGTGTCGGTCGATTCATTCGTGGACACAGGTGAAATAGTAACGGGAGAACTCAATATGTTGTGGCACTTTACTCATAGAACCGTTCACACGTCACGTATGTGTCCCCTATTGCTTGCGCTTTGGATGTTGCAACATACGCGCGCACGAGCAACCGATGAAAACCTTGCAAAGTGGCAGAGCGCCGACTTCTCTGGCCGCCTACTACATACAGGTCGAATAGACGGATAGGTACGGCAAAAAATGAAAGATAACCTCGTGACATGAGAACGAATTTTGGCCGAACTGACGAGCGAGACAACTGAACGTCAAAGAATCAGAATAAATGATAGTATCGAGTCGAAGATGGAATAATACGGGATTTACCTGCTTGCTATGCGACTACTTATTCAAGCTCATTTGAAAGAGATCATTTTGATAAACATCGCAGGCCTCAACCTCAAGCCTCAACGCGTACAATAGCCGCGTAAATTTCACTGCTCAAGATCCGTGCCGATGACTAATGCCTATACCTATAGGCGCATCAATTTGACTTCATTTTTGATCCAGTCCAGACAATGCCGTGTTCGAAATGAAGGGACGGAGGCGGCTAACAAAGACAATGACTTTCTTATTTTATTATTGATTATACCTGGAAGTTTTTTTTACTTTATCACTTAATTGATAAGGTACTTATCTTTTGCATTTCCGACACATCATCCATGCAAACCAGCGTTAGGAACCGTTTCACTCGTTGGACCTTGGTGGAATTGATTGTCCCCATTCTAATGAAACGGACAATGGTGAAAGCAAGACGCGGATAGCTTGGTAAAGAAAAAAAACGCAGCCGGTAAACAAACCATTGTCGATGTCGACGCACTGGCTAATGAACTTTTTGATTAAACTCCTCTGCCTACTTCGGAAGCATCATGGCGCGCGCCGCCGCCGATGTCTTTTTTGGAGGCAAAAACGCTGGCAACTTCCAAGCCTCTGCCTCGGTTATAAAAAAACAAAGAAGTAGGTAGGTTTTTTTTCTTATAGGTGAGTAAGTACCATTTTATTTTTTATGTTTAGGTCTAGCGTGTTAGCACAAAGTAGGGATTTAAGAGTCCGGCGAACAGTGAGCTGCCCATACAAACGTAATACCAAAATATTTTGCAATTTGAGCATAATTAACTCTTCTTGTGATGTTATTCTGATTAAGACAGTATTTGTCTAGGGTACAAATAAAAACTAATGTGATTTACAGTTTTTTATGAAAAATGTAATTGACATTTATTTTGAATTGGAACCCTAGACAAATACTGTCTTAATCCAAATTACATCACAAGAAGAGTTAATTCTGCTCAAATTGCAAATCATTTCGGTATTACGTTTGTATCGAAAGCTCACTTAGCTTACTGTTCGCCGGACTCTTAATACTTAGTACTTGTGTTAGCATAGCGACTTAGTACTTGTGGATGCACAGGTTAAGTAATTACTTAATACGAACACATTGTTTGTTGGCTTTGTTTCCGACACGCTCGGAAGTCCTGGCTAGGGAAATCACTGACGACTTTTGGTATAAAAATAAAAAGCACATCACGCACATATTCGCCTTATTCGCTCAAATTTATACGACGTTGTGATAGGGCACTATTCGCCTATTATCATGAACAAGGACAAGGACTAAAATTAACAAGGACAAGGACTAAAATTAACAAGGACAAGGACTAAAATTAACAAGGACAAGGACTAAAATTAACAAGGACAAGGACTAAAATTATCAAGGACAAGGACTAAAATTACCAAGGACTAGCTACCTATCTACAAAAAGGTGTACTTACATCTATAATTATCTTCTTAGTCAGGCCAATGTAGTGTAATATTAAATGAACATACCTACCTACTTACCTACTTGTTTTTAACAGTCAGATTCTGTAAATAAATCTGAAATTGACTTTAAGTCTTAATTCTACCATGGTCCAATCCAAGTTACCTCGGCACCTGCTATAATTCATGTTATGACTAGAGATTGGATATTTGGATGTATATTTATGCAAGTACCTAACGTTCAGGTGTTGGGTATTATGAAAATCCACGGATTTTTTAGAGTATATACAAATTTTAGAGTATACCTAACTACTCCGTGAGATGTAATAAATAAAGCCGATTTGACACAAATTCCAGATGGCCTGTTACAAACCTAATTGGTTGCTTTCCCCTACTTTTATTGTCAGTGATTTTTGAAGAAGCAAACAGTCTTATTATGTTGTAATAAGGTCTATTAAACCTCATGGGAATATCCACATTTTAAGAATTTTAAATATTTTAAGAAGCCGCTTCCATAATATGTTAGTAAACTATTGACATTAGGCAAATACTAAATATGCATCCGATTATGCTATCTCTAGGTTTGACACATCACTAGGATTAAACTTACCTTATTGGGTGCTAAGGCAGGCCAGCCATCACCTAAATTATGGAACCCGGACAAAAATTTCAAAAACCCCGGACATTTTAGTGCAGTTAAGAATTTTACCCAGACGCACTTGAAAAAAAATTTACAACAAAATGAAACCTGACACCCTTCCCCGTAACACAAATAGTTTCCCCGGTTTTACCCAGACACTATTTAAGAACCCCACCCGGACGCACTACAAACTAGGACTAATCGCTGTAGGAGGTAACTTGGATTGGACCATGGTGGAATCCGAATTACATAAAGTCAATTTCCGATTTCTTACAAACTAACACATATAAGTAAGTAAGGGTAGATTCGTAGGTAGGTATTAAAGTAGGTATCTACTTACTTACGTACCTTTTTTTAATTCGCTTTTTATAGGTACCTACACTCTGATCGAAAGCCAGTTTTTTTTTACAGGACAGGACGTTATAAATCCACGTGTCAAAACTAGGTAAAAGATGGAATCTATTTCTGAAGCTTTTGGAAATATTTATTTTGCTGTCCTTAGGCAGCCCAATTATTAATATTCTCAGGGTAAACCCGTGCACGCAAACGAAACGCTAGCGTTATTACTATTAAATAGACACCAAGGTAGCCAAGGTAGGTAGGTATTCACGTTTTTCTCCTTTGTTTCGCATAGAAAAACGTAAAAACATTGCTAAATTTTCATATTTCTTAACTCATTACGCGAAAGTGAAATCTAAGCAAGGCCATCATCACACGAAAAAGAAAAAAGATCATTCTCGCGATTCGGTAAATTTTATGTTGATAAATTACTGTTTATCACTGTTTGCAGTATAAAACATTCATGTTGTACGTAGGTATACAACATTATCGTAACGACGACATAATGCCAACGCGAAAAAGCCAAGGCACGGTAACCGTGGCCAAGGATAGGGGAACCCGTCAGCCATGCATCATACATGCCGGAATGACTTGAAATTTTGTTCTTGGAGAACTAACCTGCTATCCTGAGAACTGCACGGTCTGCCGGGTCCAGTTGTAGAATGGACAAAGGCTTGTCCTTCGCCCATTCTTTCAAGCTGAAATCGTTCTCAAATTCCATGTTTCTGTCATCCAAAATGCGTAGTCTCGCGCGAACTCTCGCACATAATTGAATCAAACTCACTGCACAACACCAAATTGAATACGGGCCACGGAAAACATATTTTACAATTAGACTTTATTAAAAAGTAAACAAATCATTAGGTACACTCGTTGTAGAATGAAAATCGATAAACTACAACGGATAACACGGCAGCAGTGATTCTCCACAGAAGTTACACCAACACCACCGTAATATTCTTTCACAGTTTACGTTAAATAATCACCAAAAAGTTAGGTTATCTTATCAGGCACTAAATTAACAGAAATCAAACTCAAATTCAATAGGACGGAGTGACAACAAAGTGTTTTAGGTTATTTTATTTGCCGAGCGTCATACACCTTACCGGCGGGCAGACATGATGCGACTGCGACTGTCTAGCTAGTTCGCAAAGAAGCCGCAACAAACAGAAAGGCAAAATGTCGCTTTAAACGCTCAGCTGTTTCAGCGCATGCTCAATTGCTCAAGGCTCATAGCTCTTATCGATGCTAACCGATTAAATTAGGAAGTCTGTTGTTTTCGTTGATGTTTCGACTAAATAACGACGTTCGTTTTTAGTCGGTTAAACATATGTGTTGAGTTTTTAGTGCCATCTATGAAATAAATTACGAATTAAATGAAAATATAATAACAACTTGAGACGACAGGTGACCCGTGACCGACCGACCGGCGACCGGTCACCGTCCCCGGTGCAGTGTGGTGTGGTGGGTGAATTTTGTTTTGCTCATAAAAAAAATACTGATCGGTTACGAAATAGTATGTCACTGTACGTTGTTATCGGGTACCGTATACTACCTAGCTGTAGCGAGTAGATGTTTATGCGAAATGCTTTATGCTTTAACTTTACAGTATATTTCTGAACAACATATTTTTTTCAATTATGTAGTAAAATCTTTACTAATATTATAAATGCGAAATATGTTTGTTTGTTTGTAACGCTGCGCCGCCTTCTCGTCTTATCTATTCAATCGATCATCATGAAATGCATCCTACTACCTACCTTCATTCACATTGTCAAGGGTACGAGGTAATTACCGTGCCGTGGTACGCACGACAGCACGTCAGGTTATACAGGTAAACTGCGAAAACAGTTTTTATTACGTAGGGCATAAAGGCGGTCTCAAGGTCAACATGTTTAGTCTGAGGTGCCGTCGTGTGTACGTATGTACAACATAGGGTTACTTACTACCTTCTACCTCATCCCGAATAAAAGTACATGGACAGAGCCTGACCACGTAGACCGAGACGCGGGTGGTTCTTAGTAATGTATAAAAAGTAAATGACTTATACAAGAGCATTTGAATGGGGAATAGAAGAAAGTAGAAGTGAGAAATATTAAAATAGGTACCTACCCTCTTAGGCTGGCCCCAGACCTACCGGTTTCATTTATTTGCTTCAGCAAATAAATGGCCCCCTGGCCATACCGGCTGACGCATCGAACTTCGGAAAGTCTGCAGGGCTTCAACTTAAAACAGATAAATCGAAGTAAGAAGTTTCGTATTGTAGTTATTTAGAAGATATCGATGTTCGTGTGACATCATAAATTAGGGTTCGCCATTTTGGCCCGATTGGGGCTCGATTTATCTGTTTTTAATTTGAAGCCCGGCAGATTTTCCGAAGTTCGATGTGTTACCTGGTAGTCCCTGTTGAACTAAAACAGCAAAGCAATGAAATGAATAAATGAATGTACCAGGTTCACCCCGCAGTTGATACAGCCCCATTTTTTTCGATAGAAAAAATAAAAAAAATAAAATGAACCGGTCTTGTGATTTTTTCCAATGTTGCTGTTGTTATTCACCCGGCAGTTGCTATTAACCCCAGACTAAGACCCCAGATTTCTGTCCAACAACTACTTTTTATTTTGTGTAGGTATGTACTCTGTGGTGTGGTGAAGCGGTTAGCATAGTCTGCTTCTTCTGAGGCTGGAATGAACCCATTGCTCTGAACTTAGAGCATTAAGAACGGGAGATGGCAAAAACACGTTCCCCTTTCACCAAAGTACATGACCAATTTGATCGTGACAGTTTATAAAAACTAGTTGGTCTCAAACACCCGTCATTTTGTAAGAACACATGTCACCGATCGCAGCTCCGCAAAAATGGTGAATTGTGCAGTGTTTTCGTGCAAAAGACGATCTGAAAATTCAAATTTTACTAAGAACGGGATTTTCTATCACACGTAAGTATAATTTTATTACCAAACTATAATATAATTACGAAGAAAACGCACTTTGTTTGTGTAAGATAATGACGACATTGCGATAGCAAAACGATACCAAACACATGTCGAATACCATAATAAAAGTCGTAGTGCTGCGACAAAGAGAACGAATGCTTATGCTCTAAGAACGAATGAATGATCAAGGGAATGAGTTTTAACTATTATTTTGATGTGATCAGACCAGCACATAAATTGTCAAATATTATTTTTTATATTTAATATGTAATAGGTAGGTATTGACTTTTTTGCAAAATCTATACATAGTATTAATTGGAGACACTGTTTTACGGGTGTGATGTTCTCCTTTTTTAATCTTCTCTTTCTTTTAGGTCATCCCGGGATAATAACTAGTCCTCGGCTGTCTGTCGGTTATGTAGAAGTGGAGAGAATCTTATGAATCAGTCCTGTCAAAGCCCGAGCATAGGACACAAAAATCATTAACCAAAATAAAGGAAACTGATGCCGAGATCCTCAAGTCAAATTGTTCCGATAGTGCAGCTTCTGCAGGTAAGAAATTTCAAAACTTTTGTTTACTTAAACTTTCCTTGCAAAAAATAACTAACTACCAAAAAGGAGGTTTTCAATTCATCCAATACATTTTTATTTGTAGATAGGTATTAACATATTAATCATACCAACTTTTTCATTTTAAGGTGGCTGCAAGCATTCACTACTGCTTATATTTTGGCTTGAAAAGCGGAGCTGCGAGCCTTCCAGCACATCTACACAAGGCTTCTGGATAAAGCCTACCTTGGCATCGGAACGAACTAATCATGTTTTGGCAGAACATGTATACAAAAATTTAATAATACCTAATAAAAATGAAACACAAATCACTTGTTTTCCAAGCATTTATTATTTTATTTCACTTTTTTGTACTATTATGTTTTATTAACAACTTATATTGTAGAGACCACAACGTTTCAATAGTAATACACAATCACGATTGTATACACAATAAAGTATCATCTTGCCAATGCAAACCAATAGAAACGGTGCAACAGCAAAAATATTTAGGCCTATCAATTGACAACCGCCACAACTGGGGTCCTCATATCGAAACTGTGTGCCAAAACTTCGTGCTCTGTTAGCTAAATTTGTCATAATCAAAAATAAAATACTGTTCCAAGTTCTATTAATCCTGTACAAATCCTTGGTAGATCCTATGATTTCATATGGAAATTCAAGCTATGGACGCACATTTCAACTTACTTAGAGAAAATGTATAATCTACAATTACGAATATTAAAGCTTATAGTTAGTAAGAAAGTAAATCGTATCTATAAAGATAAGTATGACGAACTCTTTAGGTAATACAAGGTCATGTCGGTTCATGACAAAGTGAGTTACGCAATTATAACTGAACAACTCGATAACGTTGCTTCTTTGCCGAGGATTAATCATAAAATACAAACAAGACAGATTAAGCAGAAGAAACTTCTCAAGGGCCGCTCAAATAACTTTTACGAAAAGAGACAATTTACTTGTCATTGTATAATTAACAATCTACCTAAAGAATTATAGGTTATTCTGGATGACCTCAAACACAAAAGTGTGAAGCAAACACTCAAAATTTAATTTTCTACCAAAAATTTGCCTTAGAATTTCTCGTATTTAAACAATAGTCAGCTTTTTCTTAACATCATCCTGTGCACACGCATTTACGATCAAATATTGTGTTTATTAAGTATTTTTTAAGACCTTAAAATAATATTTACAAATACAGTACTCAATTCGCGATTTCAGAGTTGGCCCCGTAGTAAAAGTTTTGTAAGTTTTGTAACATGTTGTTTACATAATTTTTTTAATTTTATTTTTTTTTAATTCATAAGAATGAAGCAATGTGTTTTTTCTTTTCAATACTGCTTAGTTGTATACCGACTATCTATTTTGACGAACACGTAGTGACTGGACAAACCTAATCGGGTTTTACGTTTTAGTCGCTGGGTTTTTCTATAAATTGTATGTTTTACTTTGTTTAATAAGTAAATAAAAAATAAGAATTATGTTGAACATTTAATTATAAGCGCATTTTAGTGATTGTTGGTGTAGATCACAAAATCAAATGAAAACCATATTAACATAATCTTGTTCGTAATCAATCACTCATCTTCCAATCATTCAATTTCATCGGTCTCTTGACGGCACATCACTAGCTTTGTGTTGTTAAGTTTGGCGCTGCCGTAGCGTGATCTGTCAGAATTTGTACTAAGATTGTTAGTTCCAAATTTGACCACCCACAAATATAACTTTGTGGGATTTTGTTTTTGTTTGCGTGTGTAACAACAAGCCTTTTTTCTACAAGAGTGTGCGTGAATATGAAGTTGTGTGCTGTGCGTGTGTACCTCGTCCCCCTCCAAAATCGGTGAACAAAATCTAGTGTAGAAGAGTGCTGTTGGCATCTCCCGTTCTTAATGCTCTAAGGCTCTGAATAACGAAACTAATGGAAGTGCCCTTAACTGCAATACCTACAAAACAAAGCATTCGTGAAGTCAAGCGCTACCGTGTCCGCCAATTGTGTCGCTGTTTACATGTTATAATTTCTACTCCATGCTGTTTACATTAGGTATCCGTACACTAAGTTAAATGCAATGTTTAGCTGCGTTTGTATGGAGAAGTATAAAATAGGTATCTTTTTTGTATGCAGGTTTTTCGTAGCACTTCCATTAGTTTCCTAATTCAGATCTCAGAGACCCAGGCATTGAAGCCCATTGACAATATGTGAGATAATTGAAATAGGCGCGATCTTGGTTGTGTGAAGCTGAGACTTTTATTGAAGTGGTGGCTTCCTCGGCAGAACTAACCGAGTAAACTGTCTTGATATACTTGGTGCCAAATGCTCCAAGCAGCATTGAAATGCGATGCACCCGCATTCTAATGAAAAACTAAACAATATCTACCACTGAACTATTTAACACTTGACACTGGCAAAAATTACTTCCAAGAGGAAAGTAGATTGCCATAACAAAAAAAGAAGAAGAAGAAGAAGCCCATTGACTTGACATCCCTAGTTGCTATAGCAACGCAACTGTCAAAACAAAACTTTTGTTTACATTTTTCGGTTGTCTTTTGACTTCGTGATCGTGAAAGAATTTCAATTCAAATATAATATGAGCTATTTCTAGCAGTACATAACTAAAATAATTATAAAAAAATAGTGTTGTGTTGTGTTTTGTCATATCACAGAGTGCGAGTTGAAAGTCTTGTTATATAATAAGTTTGTTTGGCCCAAAGTTTTATCAATACTTCTTTGTGTAAAGCTCGAGTGATAATGTTATGTGTTGTATGGTACAAATTATTTCCTGACCTAGTTAGAAATTCGCCCTGTGACCCAGAACACGCTTCTGCTTTGTCACGAAGGTATCACAATCGTTTAAGAATCTTTTTGGCTGTTTCTTTTGTACAAAAATGATAATTAAAAAATTTTTGTATTGCGAAGCTGACGATGGATAATGAAGAACTATACTCTTTTAATTCCAAGGTAAATGTTAATTGTAAAATATCAAATGATAATAAATAATTGTTGATAAGGTCAATCTCAGGGGATTAAAATGGAAAAGTTGAGTGCTTAACACAGTACTTATTATAAGATTCCATAATATTAGAAAAAGACTGAGTTTGACAAAAATATTTGATAATATTCATAAAAAAATTAAGCAAAATTATTCCAATGCATAATATTTTTAACTATCCAAATGATAGCCTCATTAAAAACCGAACAGTATTAAGTAATACCAACCTACCTGTGTATGCACACATTGGCAGAATCGTCACATAAAATAAGAGTTGAAGTTGATCATCAATATATTTAGGTAGGTATCAAAACTTCTTTCTATAAAATAGGTAACTAAATTATTACCCTAAAAAGACTATATAAAAATTCAATCATGAGTTAGCAAGTAAGTTAATAAAGAACAAAATACAATAATTAGTTTTAACTTCTTAACTTTCAATTGTTTATCTTAAATTTTCAGAGGTATAGTTATGACAAAGTACCTAAAGCAAGCCCTGTGAAATCAAGCCCAAATAAGTTGTTGTTTTCTGGAAACTTCACTAGAGGTCTCAAGTTATTTGATATAAACTCCCCAGAGAGACGAGCTAGTATGAAAAGAGATATTTTGGACACTGTCTTGAAGAGAACAGAGTCAAAGATCATGTCCTTGAAAGGGGAAGAGCGAGGTCAGGAGGAGGAATTACGGGATGATAATCCACTGTATGAAGATCCAAGAGATGTTATTGGTATTTTTTTATTTGGAATACTAACTTACCGTCTTCTTATTCATAAAAATCTGAACTTCATTTAAATACTTTTTAGCTAATCAATGTGTTCTGTCACTTTCTTTCAAATAATGAATTGATTTTGAATGTAAAAGTTGTCTTTTAACATTTCTTTTTACAACACTCTTAGTTAAACAATTATTTAAATGACATTTGTTTTCTTTTCTGATAAGGGTTTGTAGGTACTTAGAGTATTAGAGTATTAGCCCTCTTATGCACTGGTGGTAGACCATTGGGTGCACTGGGTGCTTTTTCCATTTTAATATGCAGCCGCTTCTGACTGTACGCACCGGCGGTTAGGCAACCGCCACGAAATTTCATATTAAAATTGAACCGCGTGGTTGGCCGCCCTCGCGGTTGACCGCTAGTGCCTAACAGGGCTAAGTGCTCTGTTGTTTATAAGTCACAGACCATACAACAAATACTAGAGGTTATAATATAGTAAAATCTGTATTGTCCATTAATTTTTGCCTTCTGGTTTCAAGAAACATTCCATATTTGAATTTTTTTTTTAAATGAATCCACCATTAAGTATAAATAAAACTTTATAATTACCCCCTTACTAATAAAGATTGTATCTATAGCAGATGTATAGTTACACAATGGCTACTCTCTGCCAAACTATTTAAGTTTGACATTAAAAAGAAAGGGACAAAACACTGTGTAACTATACATCTGTTATGCAATCTTTATTAGTAAGGGGGTCATATTATAACTTTATAAAAACTTTATATTTATAATAAAACTTTATTTTTAAATGTGACTTATTCTGGGGGCTGACTTTCCTAACCTCTTCACATTTTTTAGGACAGAAACCAGCAAAGCCACCAAGAAAACGAAACCTGCAAGGCGTGGCGGTCACTTCACCTCGTCTGAGCAAGGAAGGAAAGTCGCTTCTGAAAGAACAGAAAAGAAAACTGACTCAGAAATACGAGAGCCTCATCACCACACTTATGGATCGGTGCGAGGAGAACGTCATCATGGTAACTGATATAAGTCATCCATCAAAGATGGAGATTTTGGTCTTTTGGTTAACTCTTTAGCTGACCGCATCGCCGATGCTGCCGCGAGCGATAGCACTTACGCTATCTTTCTCGCTCTAGCAAATGATGATCCTCAGAGCCAAGAGGATAGAAAAAATTCTATATCGAGCTGACGAAACAAACACTGGGTTCCAACTTCAACCCTAAAACTTCCCAACAAGTTCGAATTTTCTTCGTGCTTTGAAAAGCACGTAAAGCCGTTGGTCCCTGGCTGCACTTGCAGTCGTTAACACCTACCAATCCGCATTCGGGCCGCGTGATGGGTACACTATAACCCATCACGCAGGCCAAATGCGGAGGATAGACATCCTCCGTATCTAATCCTCTCCGTATCTATCTATCTCCGTATCTAATGGCTGATGAGATGACTATAGACAAAGGTTTTCTTATTGGTAATTTTTAGATATCCGAAAAAGATGCAACTATAGTGAAACTAAAAGAAAAGCTAAAAACAGTTTTGGAGTACAACAAACTGTTTGCTGAAGAGAACGACCAGCTCAAGACACAATATACCACCTTGGTGAAGTACGTAGAAGAATGCAAGCAGGTGATTAGAGAGGAGAGGAATAGGATTAAGGAGTTGGAGGATAAGGTGAAACAGTATGAACTGCCTGATAGAGGTAAGTTTTTTTATTGAAGCAACTTGAAATAATTTTAGCATCTCGCGACGATGTGCAATCATAATTTTAGTGGCCATGCGTTAAGTTATGGTCTACTGTTATGTAAATTTGATTGTGTAGGTATTCGTAATTCTTCAAAATAGGTAGGTGTTTTCCTTCTTTCTATTTCGAGTTCGAGATATGAAGTAGGATAGGTGCAGATAGAAGGAGCTCGGTGGCGCAGTGGTATGGCGCCTGGCCCGTCGATTGCGGAGGTTAAGCAACTTTCGCAAGGGTCGGTCATGGTGACCAAAAAATTATTATCTCGAATTCCTCCGTGCTTCGGGATGCAAGTTAAGCCGTTGGTCCCGGCTACATTTGCAGTCGTTAACACTGCGTGGTGGGTTATGGTCCATCCTCCTTATCCACCCATAAGGAAGGCCTGTGCCCCAGCAGTGGGGCTTCGAATTTATATGAAATTACTTGTCAAATATATCAATTTGAACTTTGTGAAACATGCCCTTAAACTAAGACTAGATTTAAAAAAAAACTGATAATTTGCATTAAACATGAGGCATAATTAACAGACCACCCGGTACCTACCACAGCAATACCTTTAGTAGAAGTATGCATGAGCTGCAGCAGTCGCCAAATAATACTGAACCAGGCGCGGGAGCAGAACTTGCGATTACAGAAAGATATGCAGGCTCTCAAGGACGTCTTGTATAGGTAAGCTGTTGGGATACTTAGGACAATATCCTTAGCACAAACATATATCGAAAAAAAACACACGTAGAAAATCGTGATAGAGTAATTTTGTATGGTAATCATTAAGTGGGATAGTTCCTATAACTTAAACAATTTTTCACAATATTCTTAACTTATCTACTTAACAATATAACGATTTTTGTTTAGTGGCTTATCAGAGCTTATGCCAAAACATGATTAACTGTGAAGAAATTTTCACGATGTCTCATAAACCTGAGAAGTTATACGAGCTAGAACACTGTTATTTTGGGGGTCCTTATGACGTCATCCGTGACGTACGCGAACCTTACGTCGTACGTGATAAAGCACATATTGCATTAAGCTTGGAATTTCCTTTAAACCCTTATAACTCAACCATATCTAAACGGGTTTCAAAAAATCTTTTACTAGACAGTACTATTATATATTCTGTGACTAGGGTTCATAGCTATAAATATGTTTTTATATCATATCAATAAAACTTTAGGATTCAAACCTGTTACTGATCCTCATTATATAATCTATCCTCAGTAAGTGATAGGACTACTGAGGATTTCTTGCCTATGCCTAGGTATTTTTGTTAGTTTAATGATGGGAAATAACAACAGATGCCTAGTGACAGATTCAAAGAAACCCTATCCCTTATAGGAGATAGGTTATTAGGAAGGGACATTTTTGAAAAAATACTTTTTTTATATGCAGTCACACCCCGGACACTCCATACAAAAAGTGCGTTTTAACTACAACATAAACAGATTACGTTTGTACACGCTGCGAATGTGTGCGTGAATCTTCTAGGGTTGACTCTTGACATCTGTGGCCCTACCATGAGTTGATGCAAACTGTTTACGTTACCGTTAACTATCGGATATACTGCTCACAGCAAATGCGAGTGAAAGAGAGAAGACGATAGTTTACGGTAACGTAAATAGTTTGCATCAATTCATGGTAGGACCACTGTTGAGCTCGTATGTTACTCGTAGTACAAACAACTCGGTGGGAGGTGGAGTGTGGCCGTTCTATACGTTAGTACTATACTCATTCTGTGATGCAGTAAAAAGGCCACTACTTTTTTTTTTTTAAACTAGTAGATAGTATAGAGTATAGTCTTTACTCTCCGGTGTTAAAATCCATAATCGCTCGCCAGGCTTAACGTCCAACTTTCCCGCTACCAAGAGAAGTTGCGCAGTGGCATACATAACATATCAGACAAAGGAGATTTAGTACACAAGCCTACTGAAAAATATGACGCTCTTGACTCTTTGCTTACAACTAGCTTTGGGTATAAAGGAACAGGTAAGCTAATCTTATCCTTATTTGTACAACAGATAGATACTAAAACTGATTTCATTTATATTTGCTGTAGAATAACTTTTTAGAAGTATTATTGAAGTGACAAAGTTCTATGACTTTCAATACAGGTGGCGCCATCTTGTATGAAGTAGCAAAAACCGCGTCATCTAGCATGGAATAGCAAAAGCTAAGGCTTCTAGGAAGAAACGTTTTTTCTGGTCATTTTCATTTTTAAACCTTTTGTCTCTTTTTATGTAAAAGAGAACTAAAAAAGACCTGTTGATTTAAATTCCTAGGCATGTATCATAAAACGCGTCGCCATCTAAAATAAATAACATAATTTAATTTCATGTGTATAGTATACGGAAATATAGCATTTTGTTTAAAAAGTTTAACTTTATTTTATAGATGCTGGAAACAACGATGAAACCTATACGAAAAGCAACGTCGATGACCACGCTCAAACTGGAAGGTTGGTAGACTTGTCCGGGCTGCTCAGTGCTCAAGCGCTAGGTAAGCAATTGTTAAGCAAGCACCCACTGAGTAAGCACTTTTATTAGAAAGTTATTCTGGAGTAACATGAATTCTCATGCAATGTTGTTTCAAAATGAGACTGCTGTATGTAGATTTAAGTGGGTATTACACTATCAACTTTTTAGGATATCTTATGGCTGAATACTCAAAGGCTTCTTAGCTAAAATCTTTAAGACAGCTACCTTAAAGTAAGGTCTCCTTATAAGGTCTCCTTAACTAACGGAAGCTGTTAGTTTCATAGAGTTTCTGTCAAACTCGACAACTTTTTTGAATTTAAGAGGGCCTTATCTTTAATTTATTTAGTTAGTTAGATTAGTTTGAGTATTTGACTGTTAGAGCCTCTTCTATGCTATGAAAGAGGTAAAATCGTTTACAAAAGCAACATTTGAGTACTTTATTTTCAAAAAAGGTTTGCCATAATAAGGCTTAAAATGTCACCTTTAATCGTAAATGAATTTTCCATAGCACCACTCTTTGACGCTTACCAAGAAAACTTACAAGAAAAGGACAGCCTTATATCGGACTATGAGAAACAATTCGAAACCATGAACAAGAAATCTAAACGATTCGTAGATGAAAACAAAGCTTTGACAGAAAAAGTCGCCATTTTGGAGGAGGAATTGATGATAGTGAGACAGAGTCAGAAGAAGTTGTTCGTGGAGAAAGAGACGACTGATATTGAGAAAGCTACGTTGGTTGAAAGAGCGCAGAAAGCGGAGACTAAGTTGAAGGAGGTGTATGAAATGTATGAAGATAAAAGTAAGTTGGATTCGTTTCAATAGAAATAAGTTGAAATCCTTACTTAATATTATAATTACGAAAGTCCGTTTGTTTGTTTGGTACGCCTTCACGTCTTAACTACTGAACCGATCATCATGAAATTTTGCATACACGTTGTCAGGGGTACAGAGAAGGACATAGGGTACCTTTAATCCCGAAAAAAATAATTGTTCCCGAGGGATAGCAAAAAACTTTCCACGCAGACGAAGTCGCGGGCGGTCGCTAGTGTTAAATAATGTCAAATAGTTATTCTTACGTGTATGTGTTAACATAACAGGTTCTTATCTTTTGAATTATTTTGATCTGTTGATTAATACAAAACATATTTTTACCCTACCTACTTCAGCCCAAACTGGGTTTAAGTTTGAACTTCGAGCTATGTCTAAACCGCACGAGTTTTTGCATTTGATTTTAAACGAATACAACTTAATACAGCAGAACTAAAATTTTCAATAAAAATAATATATGCAATGGGTATAAACATAGTTTGGACGAAAGTTATCATTAGTACCCGTTCACACAGCGTTCCGTTTTACAGGGGCTGTACCGGCTAACGCATCGAACTTCGGAAAGTCTACCGGGCTTCAAATTAAAACAGATAAATCGAGCCCCAACCGGCCAAAATGGCGAACCCCAATTCATGATGTCACACGAACATCGATATCTTCTAAATAACTTCAGTGAATAGTGCGATACTAAACTCCTTACTTCGATTTATCTGTTTTAAGTTGAAGCTCGGCAGACCCGCCGAAGTTCGAAAAGTTTGCCGGTAGGGCCCCGGGTCTGTTTTATTGAATACGTTATTATTCGGCGATGGCGTATGTAGTTGGCATAACTAGAATCTCGGTAACATTTTTTTTTTCATTTTAATATCCTTACATCGCAGTGGCAGCAATGATGCGAGACTACGAAACGGTGCACCGTGAATATTTCGCCACCAGGAGCGCCTTAGAAGCGACAGAGGGCAAACTGGCCCAGTTGGATGTGTTCCGGTCCAGGACTGTCCCCGCAGACTTGCACGAACGACGGCTGGACCACTGCAAGAGGTAGGATCATCACCATAACAATGGGCTCATTGTAGTTCACATTATCATTACACAATGGTTACTCTCTGTCATACTATTTAGGTTTGACATTAAAAAGAAAGGGACAAAACACTGTGTAACTATACATCTGTTATACAATCTTTATTAGTAAGGGGGCAAATCATTAGTTTCCCTTTTACGACACCTCAGGCTGGTAGTACACTTCCGCCGCGAACAATACCAGCGAAACCACAGTAGTTCCGCCATGACTTGTCCGTTGTACGGCAAGCGCAACAGCAGGGACGTAGCCTATTCTAATGCATAGATTTAACTATGATGATGCTGTCTCTTTCACGCGCATTTCATTTCACTGGACCGTTTTGATAAACCTCCGCCGCCGCGAAAATAATGACATGAAACCGCTACGTACTTCTCTAGAATCTAGATTATTCTAGATAGTTTATCGCGGATTTTTCGACAGAAAGCTATAGTGGCCAAACTGTCCAGGGCTGTCCTCGCAGACATGCACGAGCGACGGCTTGACCACTGCAAGCTATTTTGCTAGCTTAGCAAAACAAGAAGTCAGCTGAGCAGTATAAAAAAAATTGAAAAAAATAAAATATGGCTTTGAGTAATTAAGATCATGTCATTATGACACCTGTAATTTTGTGAATGATTGTTTTGTATTTTTGTATAGACAGCAGTACATCAGGTAAATTAGACAGGACTGTCAAAAATTTCCAATGAATTTTGAACCTTAAAGTGTATTTAAATTTAAACTTGACATGTTGTTGTAACTCAGAGTGTTGTTCTTGTACCATAGAGACACCTGACGACCACGACGCTAATGTGAATTTAGCTGCTGAACTAACAGTTGAAATAATAAGTTATACATAATATATTCACTCCCATTGTTACAAGCGTATATGTGTACTCCATTATAACCAACATCAAACATATAAACCTTATTATTCTTTCCACTGTTTGGTTCAATTGAAATTAATATGACTGTTTGCTTAAATTGAAGTAATTTAGATGCAAATTATTCACTGAAGTTCAAAATAAAATATATGGTTGAATTAATTATCTCTTTCTACCAGATTACTAGAAGAACTAAAACATCAATACTCGATGGAGAACGAACGCAAAACCGAACAAGTGGCGAAATTGCAAGAACGTTTGAAGCTAATCGAGGAGAAGTACAGCAAGATATGCCAAGAGCACGAGACTGCCAAGGAGGAGTTGAGTGCGGCGCTCAAGAATGTCAGGTATGCAGGACACTTGCGCGAAATACACTTTCGCGTCTTTTTGAAAAAACTTCGCGGATTCTAGCGAATGTACCAGACTGAACTCATTTGAAACCTTTTCACTAATTTTGGATTTTATGTTGCATGCCTGATATGGTAACTGTTGATACTTACTAATAGTTATTGTTATTACCAACTTGTAACACAGTATCTAGCAATAAATGATTCTGATTCTGATTCTGATTCTGTCTTCTCTATCTACGTAATAAGTTTCTCCTCGTAACGGTAGGCTTCACATGTATGGTTCATTTACCAATGCTGAAACTGAAAAGAGATACACGCTTTAAAAAAAAAAGGGTAACATCACCCTGCTATATTGTTTTATTATTACGTTCACCTATAGGTTGTACCGCAAAGCAGCAGTAATTTTCCGTCAACGCGTAAAAGCCGCGACGGCGCGAATGACGCGCGCTCGACGCAGCGTCAAACGTGCGAAGAGCAACGCAGAACCTTTGAAACAGGCGTTAGATGCTGTTGACAGGATCAAGAAAGAGATCAAGGTATTGGAATAGTTATATTGGAATATGATTAGTACTTTAATTCCAAGGAACCTTAAAAAATAAACTATCACTATGTGGTAATCCACATCATGTAATTCAACATACTATAGCTATAATTTTAAAAATAAAAGACTGGAGTAATCTGCAGTCTTTTATTTTAAAATTATAGCTATAGTATGTTGAATTACAAGCATCTACAGTTGGGCCCAGCCGCTGTAGCATGACGTACGGGAAAGGGATTTTATCGATATCAAAACGCTGAATCATTAATAGTTTTCTATGACACACTTGTCACGTTACGGACGACGAAGTGAGGTGGGCAGAGGGCGTACCGCTACCGGTACCTTGCAGGCAAGCTGTACCCGACTCTTTAGAACTAATGGTGCCTAGGCATGAGTCGTGCTTGCAAAATCGAGTACCAGGTCGACCTGGTACGTAAAGGAATAAAAACCAGGGCGAAAAACCAGAGTGCAAATACTTGCAAGTATTTTTCCTACGTCATGGAAAAATAGACCTTATGTGTATTCAAACAAAGAACAGAATCGCGTGCAAGCCTGACCAAGCCTGCCCCACTCGGCCGAACTAATCTGAGTAAAATACTTTCAAATTCTTTTGTTAAAAATTCATCACTAAAGTCTTACTAATAATGATCAAAATGTTTTCGGCATATAAATATATTTTGAAGGTTTTAAAATACCAAATAAGTACGTTCAAGTAATGTACCTTGAAGGTCTTGCATGTGTTTCGGGGCTCGAGTAAAATACTTTCAAAGTATTTTGTGGAAGTTTAGCCACTACAGTCATATAAATATGCATCAAAATGGTTTTGGCAAAAAAGTACTTTGAAGGTTTGCAAGTCTTTATTCACTTTAGGCGATTAGTACATTACTTATTCCTAACAAGGTAAATCATAATTTTTCACTCATATTTTGAAGGGTTCAAGTAATATAGTTTTTGCCTTTGCAAGTGCGGTGAGTGCGTCCGAGTAAAATACCTTCGTCTTGCAAGTATTTGGGGCTGGCACCTGGTTTTCGTACTTGGAAGCATAAACCTGGTCGTAAAAACTGGTCTCGTAAATACGCATCATCCCTATCCCATACGTTAGCACTAATCGTCATTGATCGCCGTGATAAAAGAGTTACCTCATAATATGAAAAGATATTATTACACTATTCCATAAAGTTTGGAGCGCAGTGTACTGGATTTCACATATTTGTGCCAATTCTCCTTTCATTGGTTGTTTATCATGCAGGTAGTAAAGGCCCGTGCTTACACCTCCCTAGAAGAGCTGGAGCGCCGAATAGTAGAGCAGGAACGTCGCGCGGCTCTAGCTCAAAACGAGTACAGGCGGGAGCTTGAGAGAGCATCCCTAGCGCTGGAGCACAAAGAGGACATTATACGAAGTCTCATCGACAAGGTGGCCGATGTGGAAGAAGTCAGGTGAGAATGGAGCGTCTTATAATAAAGTTTAACGATATGTAGTGCGGTTCTCGTTCAAGCCGAGTACAGGCGGGAGCTTGAGAGAGCATCCCTAGCGCTGGAGCACAAGGAGGGCATCATACGAAGCCTCATCGACAAGGTGGCCGATGTAGAGGAAGTCAGGTGAGAATGAAGCGTCTTATAATATAGTTTAACGATATGTAGTGGGGCTGGAGCATCTAATAATACAGTTTAACGGTATGTAGTGGGGCTCTGGTTCAACAAGACTAAACACTTTTTTTTATTTACAGCGGGTTAGCCTTCACCTCACCTGATGTTAAGTGACGAGGCCGAAGGTGGAAGCGCACTAGATCCGGAATCCTCACCACTGAGGAACTGGCTATCTTACATCTAAATGCCGGAACACAACGATTTTTAAATTGTATTATTATTATGAATAATACGTTTTGTCTTCAACAGGCTAAGCCAGATCAACACCCAACGTCTCCAAGGTATAGTGACGGACTCCGACCCCCCCTCCCCGCAGGAGAGAAGGGAGAAACCGATCAAACTGATCCCAGGACACGGCGGGTACTTCCAGGAGAAGGAAGGCAAGAAAAGGACCAAGTGAGCTACCCGTCTCTTTCACACGATGAAAGATTTGAGATAGCACGCGCTTGATGTTTTCGCGTTGCTTGTTAGTTTTGTAGCAATTGTTAATAATGTTTTTGATATAGATTAGAAGATTATGTAGAGTGCTATTTTGTTCAAAATGTGAGATCAATGCCAATTAGGGTTACCATAATGTAATGTAGGTTGCCTGTCTAGGATGCAAAAATGCCTGATTTTGAAAAAAAACGGCCGCGCAGCACGAATTTTAGTCAGTTATCTTACTAATACTTATCTTGTAATCTGTGGTTTCATCCGGGCGGGCGGGCAACCCGCCGCGGGCTTGCGTGACCGGAGCATATGTATGTATGCGAGCTTTCAAATTTCAGGGAGACCCGGGAAATTCAAAAATGCTTGTATCCCTTTAGCGCCAGCCGCACACAAAATGCCTGGCAAATGCGGCAAATGCCTGTCAGATAATAACCCTAGTCTCAAACGAGCAATCTAAGTATAAGTAGCAAATCTCTTACGAGTTACCTATTACTTGTCTACCTTCTCTTTATTTCAAAATTAATAAAAAATTATACCCAGGTATATTATTTTTATTGCTGTTTAAAAGCCTTCTATACAAGGTGTTACAAAAGTAGCCCTAATGCCGAATATGGTATATAGGGACCATCAAACTGAACAACTTTTACTATGGGACCAACGCTGAAATCGAGAAAAAAAAAGCTGTTTCATACAAAAATTAAAATCGAAAATATCAAAATGTATGGAACAGTTGATATTTTTTTCGCGATTTCAGAGTTGGCCCCATAGTAAAAGTTGTTCATTTTGATGGTCCCTATATACCATATTCGGCATTAGGGGTACTTTTGTAACATGTTGTATAGTATCTTTTTGAGAAATAAAAGTAGCAAATTTTTGACTGTATGTATTTTAGTACCTATTGTTATTCTACCTAGTCATAATGTTAAATAATTATAAGTATTAGGGGCTTAAGTATGAAACTGCCGTTTTGAAAGGAGAATTTGAAAAAAAAATATTTTCCATACTAACATTTTCTTAATTTATTTAACAACCATGAACGTTAATGTTTTAAAACTTTTATGCACTAATGTTTAAACACTAAGATAACGTATGCGACTTAGGTTACGCGAGTTAAGTATCGGCTAAGTTACAACGAAATAAGAGGTCATTTCTGCTAACAAAAGAGGAGTTACTAATAAAAAGTACTTTTTTTAAAGTTAAGGAAAGAAATATTTTTATTGCTGACACAACCGAAGCATCTTTATTATTATAGACGATATGAGAGTCTCTGTGTGTGAGAAAAATGTAAATTTCATACTTTAACCCCTATTATAATGGAAAATTATATTAGTTTAGAAGATAGTAGGTAGTTTTTAAAATAATATAAATTATAGAAAAGATAATTCTAATGAAATGATTATTCTTACTTCAAAAGTAAAGTCAAAAGGGATATTTTAAAATACTCAGAAAAAGCAACTGGGTATAATCCGCGCGCGATGAGAATGGGATGCTACCTTTTGGAACTGAGACGCTCACGGTCCGTCGGCCAGCCGTAGCGTCGGCAAACTCGCGTAGATGCTGGAATGAGTGGAAAAAGGGGAAAAACTTTTACTTTTTTTTAATTCTTTTTTATTTAAATAGATTCAGAACTTTTTGCTAGCGCTACTGTCGCGCTTATCTGTCATTTTTTATTTACATTGACATGGTCCCATCCCAATTTAATCGCGCACGGATTATAACACTGTACTTCGATAAGTAACAAAAATGTAGTTAAGTAGGTAGTTTTTTTTCCGAGGTTTGAAAAAGTTGCCCTTACGAATGTAGTAGGTGTTTTAGGTACTTACAATTCAAATTCCAGTTTAATATTATTTTGCATATGGCGCCTACTGTTACTAATTACTACTTGTTTATTATTAATTACTACTACTACCACCTGGAGCCTATTAAAACATTCCAATTGTAATTTACTAGAGTAATTCGCATACATTACGGTATCTGTTAATAATTTGTTTTCTAGTTTCCAATTGGCGACGCAATGAACACCAAACGATCGTTATAATTTACTGCGGTAATGTTTATGAAACAGGGCAATGCTGTCTGGTTTTATTAAAAAAAATAACAATGTTGTCGATTCAGTGTTTGCAACGACTTAACGAAATTGACAGGACTGAATGAATTAATGAAATTCTTTTTTCAAATAATGAAAACAGACTCCCATATATTACCTGTGGTTCTACCATGAGTTGATGCAAACGGTTTACGTTACCGTAAACTATCGTTTTCTCTCTTTCATTCGCATTGACTGTGAGCAGTTTATCCGATAGTTTACGGTAGCGTGAACAGTTTGCATCAACTCATGGTAGGGACACTGTTGTGTTCTATTCATCCGAAATACTGTTTTCTTGGATCATGGTATTGTGTAAATGATATTGTATAGGTACTTCCGAATATTCACTGCCAACTAAAACAAATAATTACCTGGTAACTATCTAAGATTTGTTTTATACCTTTTGAAGGTTAAAACATACTTGTTTGATAAAATCGTTGCCCTATGATAATAGTAGGTAATGTAAATAAAGTAATTTAAAACCACTTTATTATTTTATTTTTTCCCTTCCTTAGATAAACAAAATTTGTTATTTCCAACAGGAAGTTTTTCGCACACAGCTGGCTAGAACGACATTTTTAATTGTTGGGGTGCAATTTTGCTAGGTACCCTATTCTAAATGTTGCGGTCCCCCCTGGCGAGTCCCACATACCCCCCTCTCGCTCACCTGCGGGGGGGAAGCGCGTTAATGCATTTTCTTCGGCATAAAAAAGAAAAGAAAAAGAAAAATGGTACCCTATCCTCGTACAGATCTAGATCCGTGCGATTTTTCAATGTAGGTACCTAGGGCCATCGCAGATTTAAGAGTTTAGTTTACTATATAATTAATTAAATTATTTGCAAGGGAAGCTTCAACTTAACACAGATAAATTGAAGTAAGGAATTTCGTATTGTACTATTCGAAGTTAAGTTATTTAGAAGATATCGAGGTTCGCCATTTTGGCCCGATTGGGGCTCGATTTATCTGTTTTAATTTGAAGCCCGGCAGGCTTCCGGAAGTTCGAAGGGGATTATTATTTGGAAAGCTGTAAACAAATATTTTTCGTCTTATGATTGTCCATTGTGTGGAAGCATTTTTAAACATTAGCTTTGCCTTAGGTACCCCACAGAACAGCAAATGTAAATTACACCATTTCGCACCCATAGTTAGGGTTGCCAACTATACTGTTAAAAACAGTATTATACTGTTTTTCACTACATTATACTTTTTACTGTTGAACAAAAAAAGTATACAAAAGTACTGTTTTCAGCAAGCATCACTGGTATCCATAGATCTGTTTAAAAAAAAGTAAACGCCCAACATTACGTTTTAGGCGCGCGGGCAGCGCACCTCGTTTCTCGTTTGAATTAATTGTAATGAGGCTTACGAAGCTTTCAAAAATGACACAAAATTGATAAGTTGTGCGAGAAGCACTTAGAAATATGTAAGTAATCAAAACATGAAAAAAATTAAATACTGTTCATTTATCTAAAATACTGTTTATTTTTCTTTTCCGACCTTAATAGACTTTTTATTTTGTAAAAAAAGTTGGCAACCCTACCCATAGAACACATCGAGTTACTTAATTTAAGAATAGGAAATTAATTTAAAAATGTAGAGTAAACACAATAAAAAGTTAAAAACAGTAAACAATCATCTCATGGCCGTCCTAAACGAGAAGGTCGCTTACCTTTATATCTGGAGATACGTTTCCAGCGTCACATCGTATGCACCCACATATTCAAATTCCAGTTAAGCTTATCTCTGACGCCTCTTTGGAATACGCTCTTAATACACAGAATGTAATAAATCTGTAAAATATTACAACCTACGAAGATTATAGACACAAATATGTAGCCACAAATATTTTGTGCAAATAGCTAAATCCCTCTGCATAATTATTTCATTCGAATATAAGTCGTTACTGTGTTGGTCGGTCGGTCCCATTTAGAACCAAAACCGCGTTTTTTTCTGCTAGGTACCTATGGCTGGTTTAAATTATCTTAGCTGTTAGTAGAGAGTAGAGATACCTCGCCTTTTTTGTTTTTTTTATGCCGAAGAAAACGCATTTACGCGCTTCCCCTCCCGCAGGTGAGCGAGAAGGGGGTATGTGGGGATCACCAGGAGGGCACCGCAACATTTAACGTTGCGGCTCCCTCCACGACTCCCTCCCGTGATCCCACCCAGCTGAGTGGCTCGGTGGGATCCCGGGAGGAAGGAGAGATAAGTGGCCCTACCATGAGTTGATGCAAATTTCTCTCTTTCACTCGCATTGACTGTGAGCAGTATATCCGATAGTTTACGGTAGCGTAAGCAGTTTGCATCAACTCATAGTAGGGCCAAAGGTATCTCTGCTTCCTCCCGGGATCCCACCTGGCATATGTTCGTTGATTTTAAAATAACGTCAAACACAGCAGGCAATATACGTCTACTCTCTACAGCTACTGTGCTCTAGGAAAGAGCATTAGTAGAAACTTGTAACCGACGTATTAGTGAATAAAGCGAGTTACGTTCTAGATGCCTTTCAACTTAAATCAAAATGATTTTGGTTTCGAGTAGGCCCCCTGCGCGCCCGCAGACGCCCTGCGCGCCCGCTCACGCCCCGAGCGACTCCTCGCTACCTACTGGAAGCATGTAAATCGACAGTTACTACCTAGGCTACTAGGGCATATGGGGTATCATATGAAAGAGTGCAGCTTGCACATTCTCAAACATTTTTTTTTTTTTTTTTAGGCCGCATATTTTTCTACTTTTGATAAAAAATCTCCGAAGTTTGCATAGAGAAAATCTGAAATTATTTTATGTGATAGAAGTTTATGTAAAGATTACAGGAAAAATTAAACGATGTCTCTAAATAGTAAAGTTTTTTAGAATGATGTTATGGAACCCTCGGTGCGCGAGTCCGACTCGCTCTTGACCGTATTGAATGAATAGAATGTCGGCCATTTGAACTTTTTCAGGGGGGCTATTCTTCATAGTGCCTACTACTGAGTTTTGGATCTACATTTCTGATAGAACTTTAAGAAAAGGTACACAAAGATACCCTGAAAGATTCGCTTGACAGATGTACGCACGACAGCACGTCAGGTTATACAGTTAAACTGCAAAAACAGCTTTTATTACGTAGGGCATAAAGGCGGTCTCAAGGTCAACATGTATAGTCTGAGGTGCCGCCGTGTGTACTGAAAAGCCTGAAGCGTTATCACTGAAACCTTTATAAATGAACGATCGCATCGCAGCGCAGTTGTTATCAGTGGTCCGTCGTAACATACTTACAGACATGTTAATTGTTGCATTAGTTTGTGTGGTTTCGGATTAAAGCCATCTTCTGAGTGTCAGGAAGTGTCAAGATCAAGATAATATTCAAAACATAAGTAAGTATCTACGTGAAATTGTTAACAAGTCTTAAAAAAAAAAAAAAAAAGCAATTTTAAACAACTCTCTATTTTCCGTAATAACAATTTGACTTATCATTTTTATTACCGTCATTACTCAGTTGTTTTAGTAATAAAAATACCTAAGTACCTATGACTTAGTTAAATGTTGTATCATTCCTACATAGGTAGGTATAAGTATCTAAATAGTTACTTATCAGATTTTTAGTAGGTTCCTATCTTCCGCAAATTGCCAATTTTATTAAACTTCTTATATGTATAAGTACCTACCTACGGCCTACGGGTACTTGCTAGTAATTATCAGGTAAATGCAAGCTAAACCGCGAGCAACAGCAAACGATAATACATTTTTGTCAAATTTTAATGTGCTATTATTAAGCCCTTTCATTTGATAGATACCCAACACGGCATCATTATGAACTTTTTTTTTCATTTCTCATATTCGGAAAGTGATGTATATTTAAACTGAGCTACGGGTCAAAAACTCTGCGATCCACCCTAGGGTGTAATTTTTTTTTTAAATAGAACTGAATTTGGTTACATTGTCGACCATAGAGTTGGTATCACAGCCAGTGCAAATTAAAAACATTGGGGAGCGGCGACGCGGGCTGTTCCAGATTTGAAATAAGAAATAAATAAATATAGTTTACCTATGTAGGTAGTTACTACATGTTTTTTATTAATAAATATTTTGGAAAAACTACGATTTTTTTTAAATTTCCTTATATTCGAAATGAAAAGTAGAGTGTTTAACACGGGTAAAAGTCACCATACTCGAGGGAATTGCTACCTTTTGACCCTTGTCTAACAATCTACTATTTTTGTTCCTGTATTTCCACTCCGACCAACTAAACCAACCAACTGAAACGGATCAGCTCTTTCTCAACCGTACAATTTTTTGGTTGGTCATGACGTTCTGAATGCTCTTAGTTCATGACTTTATTTATGTCCTCTAGAGTGCGCCATATTCAATGTGACGTCACACCTTTTTTATAGGATTGGATAGTTGTAAAAAAATGTTTTTTAATTTTTATCTAAATTATTAAAGTTTTTCATGCGGCTTCAAAAATGGCTTCGGTACTATCTGTTTTGATTATATTATTGGATTATTTTTGATATCAACTTTTATAGAAAGTAAAGATAACTTTCGATTAATCAATTGATAACAATCAACAATCATTGATTACTTTATTGGGTTTTTACGATGCATTTGATAAATGTTTACGAACTAATTGAATCAATAAAAATAGGTACCTAAGGTAGTGTTTCGATTCTTACGAGTTTTGTAACTAGGGTTGCCAACTCTTTTTGCATCAAACATAGTATTTTCAAGATTATTACATGTAAAAATAAAGTAGATGGCAAAAAAGTTCACATAAATATAGTAGGTTTAAAATAATTTGTATTAAGCTGTTATTTCTACTAATATAAAAAGTCTCTTAAAAGTGTGCTGCTTTGGTATGCCTTAATTTGTTTAATTTTTTCACCTGAAAAATATAATTGTTTTGCCTACTGTATATTTTTTCAAAAAATATAGTCGAGCCTTCGATGTAGTAGGATACTATATTATATAGTAGGGTTGGCAACCCTATTGTAACATATATTAGGCCTACCTACTATATGATACTACTATATAACACTCTTTGGTTATTATAGCTCGGATATGCGTGATCGTTACTTCATTTTCTTTTGAAAAACGCTACTTATATTGTGTAGGGTTAAAATGAGCATTTTCATTTTCTGATGTTCGCAAAATCGCCTCAAAATATTTGTTTTGTTTGTTTCACCGTCTGTACTTACACTACTTAGTGTATTAGGTATCTACTTAAGAATATACTTTGTTATCTAGGTAGTAATAATCACACATCCAAAAATCTCCTTCCTTTGTTGTTAATATCAGATTCTTACTTATATATCTATGTCGTGGGCCAATCGTTGAACTGGGCCGATCGAGATCTGCCTGGGCAGATCACGATACGCCGGCATTTCTTGATTTGCCTTTTCAAAATCCGCCATATCATTCAAAGCATAACGTTTGATGATTTGCCCGGTCATGCTTGGGCAAATCGATTCTGTAGGGTGACCAAAGTACGACTGCATGTTATTATGTTGCCTTTTATATTTGATGTTGTTTCCATCTTTTCAGTTGACTTGTCTTTTGATGCAGGCGGGTTTTTTAATTTATTTATTTTTTCTTCAATTAACTCACTGTTATTGTTTTTATTATCACAATTTTCGATTTTTTGTGACGCCGCCATCTTGGCCGTACGTAAACACACAGCTGACAGAGCGCAAACAGCGTTACAGCGCTACAAGCGTCGTGAAACGGAAGTATATTACGATGCGCCCAGCCATATCTCGATGTGGCTAAGTACTAGAGAGCAAATCGACGAATAGGTTGCTTTTATCGATCTGCCTGATTTTTGTTTGGGCACATCATGAAATTATTGGCCAGATCATGAAATGTCGGCACATCGTGATCTGACCCGGCAGATCTCGATCGGCCCAGTTCAACGATTGGCCCACGACATCTATAATAATTAATAAATTTGAAATAATTTGAAAGCGGCATCGATAGTCAAAATTATGTTATTTTTCTTTGTTTTTTAATACCTACTCATTTTAATATCCGATGCCACAAACATTTATGATTTTATTGTTTCAAAATTACAATACAAGTGTTCGTGATAGAATATAACATGGTCGTAGCGTTATTATTATGTTAATTTCTGCGCAAACAGTCATCCATACAAAACTGACTGTTTGCGAGAAGGTAACTGATCTACATTTACCGTTACACCATCTGAGTTAATAAAATATATTAAATATTAATTATTTAGATAGATGTCAGACATAAAAAATATTGAGCGAAAATTTCATATTACCTATCATATACAATATCGCCAGGGTCCATAAGGGTCTATTCACTAGACCCATAACTCTAGACTCGATTCTATAGCGCTTTTTCAAAAGGCCATCATCATAAATCATAACAGCCCATTAAAATTCACTGCAGGATGTACACACGACGGCACCTCAGACTATACATGTTGACCTTGATACCGCCTTTATGCCCTTTTTTATTTTTTTTTATGCCGAAGAAAAACGCATTTACGCGCTTCCCCTCCCACAGGTGAGCGAGAGGGGGGTATGTGGGGCTCGCCAGGAGGAGACCGCAACATCAGCGTTGCGGCTTCCTCCACGACTGCCTCCCGTGATCCCACCCAACCGCCTTTATGCCCTACGTAATAAAAGCTGTTTTCGTAGTTTAACTGTATAACCTGACGTGCTGTCGTATGTACTTAGGCCTTCACCGGGAGGATGTTTTCATATTTTTTCAGTCCATGGAGGGGTTAGAGTACATGCATGACATTGTTATTCTCCATTACGAGCTATTCGAATTAAATAAAAAACGATCTTTTTAAACTTATTTTTCTATGTTACATTCTACCACCAATTTGCATGAAACAAAAAAAACTAGGTGAGTAAGTAGGTACCTATGTGAAATTCGACATCGAAAAGAACGCCCTCGAATTTTATATTTATCACTAACGCCACAGTTTTTACACACCTATCGTAGTGTTAGCAAAAGAAATGGGTTAATTTCGCTTGTCTATGAAAGATTAAGTAAAACTATTAACATTGGTAATTAAAAGATAAACTTACTTAGCGCATATACACTTTTTATTTTGGTCACAAAATATATTATTTTCTATTCTATTCTAGTATCTGTATATGGCCTTCTGCCTAATGCCGAATATGGTAGATAGTGACCATCAAACTGAACAACTTTTACTATGGGACCAATTCTGAAATGGCGAAAAAAAAATCAGCTGTTTTATACAAAAATTAAAATCGAAAATATCAAAATGTATGAAACAGCTGATTTTTTTTCACGATTTCAGAGTTGGTCCCATAGTAAAAGTTGATCAGTTTGATGGTCCTTATATACCATATTCGGCATTAGGGGTATTTTTGTAACACCTTGTATAGTTACTTGTACTTAATAAATAATTTATTTGTTGGTAAAGCACCCTCTTCGTCACTAACAACTTTTATTCAGAGAAATCTAACTAGATTCGAGTAAACAACGTGTTTCTTTTGTTGTTTTAATTTTCAAAAAGAGTTGTCTCCTTTGTACCATAATATTTTCAATCGTTAATTTACCTAATTAATGCATTTTTTCAGATATGCACTTATCATATTTGCCGGTATATCTTCTCCTGATATTAAGTTGCGCCCTAGCCCAGGATGCTAACTGCGACTTTTATCAAGCTGTAAGTATATTATACAAGGTGTTACAAAAGTACCCCTAATGCCGAATATGGTAGATAGGGACCATCAAACTGTACAACTTTTACTATGGGACCAACTTTGAAATCGCGAAAAAAAATCAGCTGTTTCATACAAAAATAAGTTACGAAAATATGAAAATGTATGAAACAGCTGTTTTTTTTTCGCGCTTTCAAAGTTGGTCCCATAGTAAAAGTTGTTCAGTTTGATGGTCCCTATCTACCATATTCGGCATTAGGGGTACTTTTGTAACACCTTGTATAAATAGCATAAACAGAATGTAGCTTAGAATTATTTTTGATGAAAGTATTCTTACAACCTAATTTCGAATAGAAAAAGGTAAACAACTATACCTACAATTGAAATATGTTTTAGGGCCCTTTAGATCATAGGAAAAAACTGCAGCTATAAGATGACTTGGTCGTTTTTTCAGTGATTAGGTATCAATGCCTAAGCAAAAGTGTTACGCCTCGCCTCGGCCACGACATTATCGCGGGCGCGTCCTGCGTCTTGGGTCACGACAACCACTGCGTACTGTCCTGTCTCGATGTCGGCCTCTCTCGTCGTCGCGACCGTGCATTGGTTACAGAGACGCAAGAGGCAGGACGCGCGCGCGGTGATGTCGTGGCCGAGCGGTTAGACAGCTAGTGCAGATGCTATGAAATGTTAGTCTTAGCCATTAATATTCTTATTACAGTTGGCAGTAGGTACCAAGTACAACATCAAAAGTCCCGGGTATCCGTACTCGTACACATTGGGTGCACAGTGTCGATGGATCGCCGACAGCCCCTCTGGGTACAACGTTCGTCTAGACTGCACTGAAGTCAACCTACCCCTGGTGAGAAGAGAACGAACTAGCAGTTGGTTTTTAGTATCCCATGCGCTAGCTAATCGTTACTAATATTATAAATGCGAAAGTCCGTTCGTTTGTTTGTTTGTTACGCCTTCACATTTTAACTAATGAACCGATCATCATGTTGCATACACGTTGTCAGGGGTATAGAGAAGGACATAGGGTACCTTTCATCCCGAAAAGTAATTGTTCGAGAGGGATAACAAAAAACCTTTCCACGCAGACGAAGTCGCGGGCGATCGCTAGTCAACGATAAAACTGTCAGTTAGAAGCGTTTTGATTTTTCACTCTACTATACAAGGTGTTATAAAAGTACCCCTAATGCCGAATATGGTATATAGGGACCATCAAACTGAACAACTTTTACTATGGGGCCAACTCTGAAATCGCGAAAAAAAAATCAGCTGTTTCATACAAAAAATAAAATCGAAAATATCAAAATGTATGAAACAGCTGATTTTTTTTTCGCGATTTCAGAGTTGGCCCCATAGTAAAAGTTGTTCAGTTTGATGATCCCTATATACCTTTAGGGGTATTTTTGTAACACCTTGTATAGCGATTCTAGTTACGTCCTTGTCGGCACTGTTGCGCAGGCACACCTTCGATCCACCGGTGGAGCCTGGCGGTGGATCCAAGTGAACGGAGAGGAAATTGTCACTATAGCACAGAATATACCACGTGTTACAAAAAACCCTTTATGCCGAATATGGTAGATAGGGACCAACTGAACAACTTTTACTATGGGACCGACTCTGAAATCACGGAAAAAAAACAGCTGTTTCATACATTTTCATATTGTCATTATTAATTTTTGTTGTATAATACTACTATACCTGTAAGTTATAGTCATGTTTCGGATATATTTCGCTACCGTAATGGCTTCGCAGAACTGCCGCTAATTCTATTCGCATTCGCACGCTTGCATGCGAATGCGAAAGAATTTGTATCGAGCACATTTTTTTGTAAGTATTGAAAATATGCGTAGGCGTATTATACAAGGTGTTACAAAAATACCCCTAATGCCGAATATGGTATATAGGGACCATCAAACTGATCAACTTTTACTATGGGACCAACTTTGAAATCGCGAAAAAAAATCAGCTGTTTCATACAAAAATTAAAATCGAAAATATTAAAATGTATGAAACAGTTGATTTTTTTTTCGCGATTTCTGAGTTGGCCCCATAGTAAAAGTTGTTCAGTTTGATGGTCCCTATATACCATATTCGGCATTAGGGGTATTTATGTAACATGGTGTATAATGTAGCGTTTGAACTTTGAAACTTATCTTTTCAGTCAAGCATGTGCAGCATGGATAGGCTGATGGTGTCCAGGAGTGGCGACACGCAGCTGAATAACGCGGAATACTACTGTGGCCAGACACAGTTTTCGTCGGTTTCTACTGGCACCAGGTTGACCATGGGTAAGACTTGTTGAATAACTCAAATATTTTTAAGCCAATTTAATTTTTTTTTTGTAAACAGTGATGCGACACTGCGCACCGGTGTAAACACGGACAATTTTATTTAACGTTCAGACAGTTCTATTTTCTCTAAATTTTAACACTTTTCGGGACTTTTATATTTTCCCGGGATCTTCATTGTGACCGTGACTTCACAACGCCATATGCGCTGGATTTTCTCCTTCCTGGAAGCAACATAATTACAACCTATCAGTGCCGGCGTTAGGGGGGGGCGCGATGGGGCGACGGCCCAGGGCGCCAAATTTGGGGGGGCGATTAGTGGAGGTGGGATACTTCCCCCACCAAACTAGAACGCGTGGTGGATTTCTTTAAGTGGGCGCCAAAATATTCTTGCCCAGGGTGTCAGTCCCTCTAACGCCGGCACTGCAACCTATATTGCCTTAGATTTATTTTTCAATTCTATCTTAGGGCTCAAAACATCTAGAACAAGCTCGGGAGGTCGTTTCAACTGCACTATCTACACCCAAAAACTAACAGACCCTAATCCTACATGTGATTGTGGCTACAGAAAGCAGGTAAGTAAGTTACTTATTTTATTTCTTACTAGTGGACCCTGTGAACTTCGTATCACTTACAATTTAATGATTATCAATTTCACCTTGAGAACCAGCGCTATTTTTTAAATTATAATTAGTAAGTTAATAACAAAGCAGCCGAATACTAAAACGAAAGCAACACTACGGCCCTTTTATCATTATTCAGACTAAAACCTCTTTATCAAAAGTTAGCTGTCAAAAGTAACTCGAAATGGCGATTCACAAACAAAGTAGCCAATGTTCATAGGTTCGTTTCATTGAATATTCGCTGTTCAAAGAAACGCATTCTACCTACTCTCAGGGGAAATGACCAAAGAGAATGTAATACTACACTGAGATGAAAAATTATATTTATTTTTCTTAATTAATCAATCAAATGCATTAAGAATTCCGATGTCGAAGTCAATCACCCCAAAAGTAGCTTTTTACCACTTTTTAACCCTGTTAGGGGATAAATATAAAAACAAATACGAAACACGTGTTCAATTAATTCTGTGAAAGAATGTCTATGGCAAATTTCAAGTCAATCGGGCCAAGGAATCGCGTTCTCCCATGCAAACTTTGCCAGCCTGTTTCACCCCTTTAGGTGTTGAATTTCGCAAAATCCCGTCTTATTGAGCACCTACGTCCTAAAAGAAGGCCCCATGCAAAAGAGACTCCTAGCACAAACTTGTAGTTTCTGAGATTTCGTGATCAGTGAGTGAGTGAGTGACTGATTTTCCCATCTATGAATATAGATTGCACTAAGCTACTTTCACACAGCAAGTATTTTCCAACGTATAACAACTTGTGGTTAAAGATTTTTAGAAACTTACAAAATAAAATTGATAATATGAGAAAAGGATAGATCAAATTTTTGTGCTGTCTCGTGCTTTTAAATTACTCATTGTGCTCGTACTTCGCTAGTTCATGGTGAACTCTATATGATGAAACCATACAACCCCATCGTGTTTGGGCTCGTTAGAATTGACTTGACAAGTACTCTGGCGGGAGACGAGGTCCAGGGTCTGATGATGAAGCCAGCTACGCCATAGGAACTAAATATTGAAACCATGCAACCCCATCGAGTTTGACTCGATTGAAATAGTGCCCATGGTCTGATGATGGAGCCGGAAGAGGGCAACTGGAACTCTATAATAAAACCATGCAACCCCATAGAGTTTGGGCTCGTTTGAATCGTCTTGACGAGTACTCTGTTGGGAAATAGTTTCCAGGGTCTTAAGGTTCATAAGTTTTAAACCTAAAAACGAGGGGTGCATGCAAATGACATTTGATGAAAATTTGAGATTGAGATTAAGAAAAATAATTATCCACGCAGGGGAAGTCGCGGGCGGCCGCTGGTTGACTATAAAAACTAAAAATCGCGTGTTAGGGGGGGAAGAAAGGGGGCGCTAGGGACTAGGGATTTGCCTAAAAAAAATGGTAACCGAGTGGAGTAAGCGGCGCTCGCGTTGAGGGGCTCGGCTCGCTGACTGCATGTCATCATAAAGTAACGTTACGTAACAGCAACATTCTCTTGGTCTGCCTCTTCCATTATTTGCCACAATGTGATTTTCAGACTCGCATCGTGGGAGGTGTTGAGACTGGAGTCAACGAGTATCCCATGATGGTGGGGTTAGGCGACGCGAATATCTTGGAGATCAAGTGCGGTGCAACCATCATCAACAAGCGTTACGTGTTAACTGCCGCCCACTGCTTGAATGGGTACACGACTGCCAACCTCGCTGTCATCGTTGGAGAACACGATACCGCCACCGGAAGTAAGAGCCCGTTCACACAGCGGTCCGTTTGCGTTTAATCGCCGACAGTTAGCGATTGCGTTATGTAGTTGTTCCATAAATACACAAACCGATGCGATTAGTAGCGACGGATCTGTTGAAATGTTCATGTAAAACAGACAAAACAAAAATGATTTGAAATCTTAGTGCCCTACAGCCCTAGTCGACAGCGATCCTAAAATTATTGATTTCATCCTTCTCTTTTCGTGACTCAATAACAGTACCTTGATATAAAAAAGCATGACGTTTTACATAAGACAATAAAAAAAATACTTAGTTATATGGAAATCAATTTCGAGGTGTGTTACAGACTATATAAATTTAAATTAAATGATAATTTTCGATTTTAGAATGAATATTTTACCTTTATTTTTTATATATTATAGCGATTTTTTTTTAGCGAAATTTTTCAAAGTAACTTTAAAATGTAATGTAAAATTCATGTAAATGTTGACTTACCTAGGTTGCGTTATGTCACAAAGGGTGAATAAATAAATAAAATAAAATAAAACTCCAACATAGCAACCCTAGATGCAGATAGACTATTGTTTTTGACAATTCATTCCAAATGTGTTTTTCCTAAGGTTTTCCGGGCTAGCGTGGTAGGCTAGGTCCTATGTCACAGAATACATAATAGTAATGTTCGGGAATCCTCAGTCGTGTTATAACTATGCTCTGAGTTCTTTGTTTTGAGTACACATCACTGACCTGAAAAAATGTTTTGGAGGTCAGTGGTACATATACTACTTTCCTCAATTACTGACAATCACTAATTATTTTCAGGTGACACGTCAGCGGCAGCGGGATACAGAATTCAAAATTTTATTATTCATCCGCAATACACAAGGTCAGATTTCTCCAGATTTTTAACAATCGTGTCATATTTGATCAATTCAATTTACTTACAATAGCTAAGAAAGTAGGTAATCTTCTCTCCAGGGGCCGTACCGGCTAATGCATCGAACTTCGGAAAGTCTGCCGGGCTTCAAATTAGAACAGATAAATCGAGCCCCAATCGGGCCAAAATGGCGAACCCCAATTCATGATGTCACACGAACATCGATATCTTCTAAATAACTTCGAATAGTACAATACGATACTCCTACTTCGATTTATCTGTTTTAATTTGAAGCTCGGCAGACCCGCCGAAGTTCGAAAAGTTAGCCGGTAGGGCCCCAGCTCAAGCTACACTATCGGCGATCTTAGTCAATTGCAATATTAAGCAATTATCAGCAATATGCGGCAATTTTCGGCAACCGCAACATGCAGCAATTTGTTGCGGCAGCGCAGTTATATGGAGCGATATGGATCAACTCTAAGAAACAAGGCTATTGCCTAGTTGAATTAAGCAATTTAGTTAAAAACTTTTGCTCGCCATGGACGATGTTTTTCTTGCAGCCGAGGCTAGTAGTGATTTTATTATCATGAATCAAAAGCAAAAAAGGTATATCTATAAAGGTATATTTCAATTTCAACACGATACCTTCACGCTTCACGCATTCCCGAAATAAATGGTCTTGACAGACAGACAGACGGACAACAAAGTGATCCTAAAAAGGTCCTATAAAGATCCTATTAAGGTTTCATTTTTCCTTTTGGGGTATGGCACCCTAAAAATTGCCTATTTCCAAACCCACAGGATATTCGGCAATTATATTCGTGTCGGTGACATTAAGCAATACCTATCGAAGGATATATGGTGGGCAATTTAAATCAATATTGCCACAACTATTGCCAGCAATGCAAAAAATTGTACTATGTCGCTCTATATCGCAAATCGCTCCATTCGTGTTGACCGGCAATTATTGCACAAAAAAATTCCCGTGTTAGCGCTCCTTAAGAAGCGCTTATAATACTTAAGTAACATTAAATAATAATAAATAAAAAAATATTTGACAACATCACATACATTGCTCCGATTCCAAAGTAAGTAGCTAAAGCACTAGTGTTATGAAAATCAGAGACAACGGTGGTATCACAAACACCCAGACCAGAGCCAATATAGAAAAGTTTGTTTTCTAAATTGACCCAACCGGGGATCAAACCCGGGACCTCAGAGATGGCGACACTTTGAAAACCGGTGTACAAAGCCACTCAACCACGGAGGTCGTCAACATTAATTACCTAAAGTCTGTTTATCCTTACTTATCCTATTTAGTAAACAGCGTTTGACAGTTATCATAATCACGTCTTTTAAATTTAAATGGTAATTAAAAAAAAAAGCTTTTAAAAATAAAAAATAAAAACCTCCTTCAAAAAACCTTAAAAAATTGCTATAAAAACAGCTTCAAAAAAAGCAAGAAATAATATTCAAATCTGCATAAGTAATTACTATTCAAGTACGCATATCTGCTATTAAAAAAACGTCTTTTGAAGTCGGGTGGGGCTAAAATATATTTTCCTTTTTTAATTTATATAAACATTTATCGTGGTTTCTCTTTCTCAATTTGATTTTTTAATTCTTAAAGATGGACATACATAAAAAAAAAACAAATAAGCAGACGAACATAGAACCTCCTCCTTTTTTTGAAGTCGGTTAAAAATATGTTGTCTTAATAAATCAAATTCTCACTAATAATTAGTAATTTGATTCGTAATCATGTATGGAATACCATTTGTTGTATTTTATAATTGCTTGTTTCAATAAAGAGTTGGTGAAGATTGTTTGCCAAATAAGGCAAGTAAGGATGAACAGAACCTCCTTATATCATCCATCACGGTATTATATAAAAATTGCATTGTGAATGTTAAAATTTTAAAATTATACATACTATAGCTAACTCATCTTTATCAATTGTTTAAATATCAGGAAAGATGTTACAATTGAATGTCGAGGTAATTCCTTGTACATAGGTGAGATGGCACTGGCTTGCGGCGTAAGAGTTGATATACTAGAAGAAATTCGACGTTCCCACTAGTGACTCGGTAGCTCAGCGGTCAGAGCATTGGACCGGATATCCAAAAGTTCGATTCCCGTCCGAGAACATGATCTGGTGCGAGTCGTATTTTTTCTAGTATATTATTTAGTATCCATTACGGACTTAATTTTTTTTTTAATAGCTCAAACTACGACTATGACATAGCCATTATAAGGCTGGAAAAAGATATTGTATTCAGTAATGCAGTGGGCCCTGTCTGTTTACCATTCAAATATGAAAACGTGGACTTCACTGGCCAAAAGCTCACTATCCTTGGTAAGTCTATCTTTTAATGCCGGTTGCAAACCAAGCTCAGCTAAGGCGCTGTCTCCACGGGCGAGAGAATCGCGACGAGTAAGCGCTTTTTCTATCGTCGCATCGCCGCGATAACATCGCCCCGTGTGGAGACGCATTCATAGAGAGTATACAAGGTGTTACAAAAGTACCCCTAATGCCGAATATGGTAGATAAGGACCTGATAGTAAAAGTTGTTCAGTTTGATGGTCCCTATCTACCACATTCGGCATTAGGGGTACTTTTGTAACACGTTGTATAGAAATACGTGGCACGACGATGATATCGCCGCGATTCTCTCGCTCGTGGAGATGGCGCCTTAGCTTACATAGCTGAAGTAATTTAATCGTTCACATTCAATGACCTAGACTTGGCCGTAATAACTCATGCTCCATACAAAAAAAACATTTTTTTTTCGGCCATACTATTCGTTTGAGACAAAAATGGCTTAAGACATTTCTTCATTAGAATAAAGAGCTCTATCAATTAGTATTTTAAAAAGAACAATATGAACAAAAACAATGTAGTCGCAAGAAATGCAAACACTGAAAGCCGGCACCGCATAGTTTCAGCTGCGGAGACGCTATACTTTGAATATGTACTATACAAGGTGTTACAAAAATACCCCTAATGCCGAATATGGTATATAGGGACCATCAAACTGAACAACTTTAACTATGGGACCAACTCTGAAATCGCGAAAAAAAAATCAGCTGTTTCATACATATCGATATTTTATTTTTTGTATTTCATGATTTCAGAGTTGGTCCCTTAGTAAAAGTTGTTCGGTTTGATGGTCCCTATATACCATATTCGGCATTAGGGGTATTTTTGTAACACCTTGTATAATGACCATTTCTATGATTGTTTTTTTTTCGCAACAATGAACCCATTTGTAAAAGCTATACTCGAAGTTGCACCCACTGACAGCAGGCAGACCGACATCATTCACGTTAGGGGACCACTCTACCACAGTATAACTAATAGTACCAAGTACTCTACAACCCATAAAAAATAATTTGACCGTTTCCTTGCGTTTAAAGCAGTACAAAGTTTGCATAAGGGGCTGCCTTGTGGCTGCTTAATTTGGTATGCTTTGATTGTTATGAATGCGTACTGAATTATTTAATATGCTTTGATTGTTATGAATGTACTGAATTATTTAATATGCTTTGATTGTTATGAATGTACTGAATTATTTAATATGCTTTGATTGTTATAAATGTACTGAATTATTTAATATGCTTTGATTGTTATGAATGTACTTAATTATTTAATATGCTTTGATTGTTATGAATGTACTGAATTATTTAATATGCTTCGATTGTTATGAATGTACTGAATTATTTAATATGCTTTGATTGTTATGAATGTACTGAATTATTTAATATGTTTTGATTGTTATGAATGTACTGAATCATTTGGTATGCTTTGATTGTTATGAATTGAACAGAATTATTTAATTCGTTTATAAAATTTTTTTCCAACACAGATCCCATGTTCCTATTCTTTCTAAGATTGCCGAAACCAACGAATATTCGAAACACACACAACCCTTAAAAAATCACGAATCTTGATTTTACCTGAAGAACGTTTTATTTCTGCTTTGACTTGACATCATTTTATTTTATCATGTTATAGGATGGGGTACCCAATATCCTGGTGGTCCTAAGTCCAATGTGTTGAGAAAGGTGGATGTTGATGTCATCAGTCAAACCTCGTGCCGATCTGTGGTCTCCTCGCTAACAAGTCAGCAGTTCTGCACGTATACTCCAGGAAAAGACGCTTGCCAGGTAAGTCGCCCCTGCCTGTGGCGACAACAATTTTACTTAAAAACCCAGTTGCCACGCCTAGATATATGTTGGCGTTCATTCATTTATCTTAGTAAGAACTTAAGTATACAATACTAATGTCTATATGAAACTCACGACGCCATTATTTATTTACCAATACCAAATAAGAATATCTTAATACCTTATGTATAAGTATAGGTACTTACTTTAATTTTGTTAACTAATAATCTTGAGTAAATAAAGTTCTTAGCTATGTGTCGCATCGCATCCTCCAATGTCGTCCCCGCCGCCCGCCGCCCGCCGCCGCCTGTGGCGACTGGGATAATCATAGAAAGATTTTTTTGAAAATTTTCGCCACCCTATGATGACATACGACTACGAGAACATAAATATCCTCATCGTACTATAGTTTATTCATTCTAGATTTCAATGTATGGGAAAGACAGCAAAATTAATTATTACTAAATTATCTACAAATAATACATCCATTCATTTGATACGAGTTATAGTTTCCAAGTTATGGTGCGTCAAAGTTAACTGAAAAGGAGATCATTTTTTAGGGCTTTTTCTGAATGTGCCGGCTGACAAATAAATGGTAGCTAGTTCTAAGCATATGTAGGTACCATTTTTTTTTGGCTGGCACTTTCAGCAAAAGACCTAAAAATGATCTCCTTTTTTGACAACTTTGACGCACCATCTTGGAAACTGTAACTCGTATCAAAATAATAGCATTGCTATTATTTATAGGTAATTTAATAATAATTAATTTACTTCTTGACTATTTAGCTTGCATCGTTTTCCTGAAAATTGAGAAAACGAGGCACTTTTCAAGGGGGAAGGGGTGACGTGTTGCGGGAGGGGGCGGGAGTTTTATAATGTACTTACTTGTAGGTATAACACAACAGCATTAAAACATAACTATTAATTTTGCCGTTCATAAATCTAGAATGATTATATTACTGGTATGACAAACTAGTATGATCACAAGAAAACGGGGAGAAAATGTTATTAATTCGCAACTATCTTTCAGGATGATTCAGGCGGTCCACTACTGTTCCAAGAAAATTTAACCGGCCGATTGTTCCACATGGGCATCGTGAGTTATGGCCAGTTCTGCGCTACAAAGGGCCAGCCGGGTGTCAACACGAAAGTGTCGGCGCTGCTTAACTGGATAAAAGCCAACACGCCCGACGCTTATTACTGTATTAAATGATTTGCTTCAGTTCAATAATGTATTTAATTTACACTTCCATCACCAGGAATGTCCAATTAGTCTCACCCTTTGAAGCAAATAGATGTGTCGCAGCCAACTAGCTTAACTATTAACTAACCAGTCGTTCAATTAACGGCCTAGCCTTTTCATTTAACGGCGACGTTCAATTAGCGGCCTAAATAATATCTAGCCATCTAATTAGATGGCTAGGCAAATGACTTGGTTCAATGACGTTTAATAACTTGCCTAGGCTAGACATTAAAAAATTGTTACATTTTCTGTCACCTGGAGCGCTGGAAGCAGAACTGGCAATATGGCGTGGCGTCCAACTGTGATAACTTATGGTGTCTCACGATTTAACGAGATAAAATACGTTTTTACGAGAATATAGTTCAATAGAAGGTGTGGTTATAAAAAGTGTAAATTTTATCTGTTATCGAACGTTTTAAAGAAAATTTTTTGAGCACTATTTCATTGGATATAGCATGTTAGCACCAACAGCATGTTATGTGGTTAGGTGAAGGTGTCTTTGTGTAATTTCGCAGTTTATTTTTAGTTGGGCGATACGTGGGTATACAATGATACCATTTCATGTTTAAATATGAATATGATTTGTGTTATTTACGGCCGAAGCATCAGCCAGCATGTTAATTTAATGTTGTATTAGAATTAGACGCATTAGCTTAATGTTATACAGGCTGGTGATTATCGGCGCTGTTCAATTAAATGACTAGGCCGTTAATTTAGTGGCTCATTAAACCACCATCACGATGACCTAAAGTATGTTCACTTAGTATGGTAAAGTTGCCCAAATGAATAATCTACAAGATGAGACTCCCATCAACCTATACCAAGTAAATAATGTGAATAAGTTTCATAATTAAGTACTTACCATGCGATTTACACCATAGAAAATTTTTCTACGTCTATGATTTACACAAATTGTGACGTCATCCTGTCAAACATAATAATATACTGTCTGTTGGTTTGGCACGATTTCATCACACATTTCCCTATCAAAGGTAGGATAAGTGGAAACTTTGAGTTCACTTATCCCTACTATAAATAAAAATAAAATACACTTTGTTATCAATCAATATGTTACCTTCTTTTATTTATAACATATGTTAATTAAAATTAAATTCTTAGTCACTAGAAGTACTAGGACTACATAGTTACAAAGGAGGTACTTTTAGGTCCGTACCTAAATATGTAGAAGTTAGCTTCCTCAATATTTATGCGACCCTTGTACTCAGAGCTTCCTTTTCCCTACGCGGACCAGTTTTTGACATTTGGTACGAGCGTTGGTGGCAGATTATGCTCAAGGGGCAAAGAACTCCTAAAATTATTCCTTTCAAATAGTTATTTGAGACGCTTCAATTAGCTACGATATGGCTACGATACACTTAGGTCTTTGTTCTCAAATACGCGCCTATATGGTCAGTACAATGCCTCACATTGATCTATAGAAATCCTAAGAAAGTATTTATTGCGAACCTCACTCATACTTACTTAGCTATTTACTTTTGATCTTGATAGAAGTTTGTAGTGTTGTTGGTAAGTTAAATCTATTTAATTATAAAAAAATCCTTCACTCTGTCCAGATCCCGGAAGAGCATGTTACTGTCTTGGTCTTATTCTGCTATATGCTATGTACAAAAATTAGAAACACTTTTTAATTATTCCAACAGAAAATGCAAGTTTATATGAAGATTTTGATCGTTCTGGCGAGCGTATATTTTGTGTTCGTCGAAGGAGCTATAAGATGCGAATTCAGAAAATATGTAAGTAAAAAAACAACTTCATTTAATCGTAGACTAGAGACACTAGAGTTCCTAAAATATGCTGTGATTTTTCCGACGTTTGCACTAAACTTAAGAGTCCGGCGTACAGTGAGCTTCTCATACAAACGTAATACCAAAATGATTAGCAATTTGAGCATAATTTACTCCTCTTGTGATGTTATTCGGATTAAGAGAGTATTTGTCTAGGGTTCTATTAAATAAAAAAATAAAAAATACCAAACCAAATAAAAATTAATGCCATTTACAGTTTTGTATGAATAAATGTAATTGGTTTTTATGACTCTTACGGCCGAATACTCAAAGACTTTAGTTAGGGTCTCCTTAACTTTAAGCTGTATGTTTTTATTTTATTTATTCAAAAGGCTTACCGACTCAATACATAAAGGTAAGTTATATATAAGAGTACAGTAATTATAGAAAATGTATTTAATGTAAATTAAGGGATGCACAACATTGTTAAATAACAGTTTCATAGAGTTTCTGTCAAATCTGACAACTTTTTGAATTTAAGGTGGCTTTAACTTTAAGAATCGTGAGTATTTAGTCGTCATTCGGTTCTAATTAAAACAAAACACAAGCGTGATACGAGTAGGACGGGCGGCCAAATTTCAGAGCGACAGTTATCTATGTACGTACATAAGCTTCATGCCACGAAATCTGTATATCTACATATAGATTACGTAGCGTGTATTTGCAGGCTACTAGCGTATTTGCACACTACTAGCGTAGTTGCACATTACTAGCGTAGTTGCACGCCACTAGTGTAGTTACTCGCTAAGTGTAGTTGCACGCTACAAGTTTAGTTGCACGCAACTAGCGTAGTTGCACGCCACTAGTGTAGTTACACGCCAATAGTGTAGTTGCACGCTACGCTGCTAGTGTGCAACTCGTACCTGTTTCGAAACGAATTCGGGTTTTGAGCGGGCTACTATTTATGAAGAAGAGCACAAACTAGTCCATACACGCTAATGTAAACATTTATTTAATACTTTTAATTACCGCTTTTAGGCAGATATTTAATTCTACTTTGGAATACTAAAATAGTAATTTAATAACAATTGAATGGAAAATCAGATTAAAACTCTCATAGTTGTACCCGATTTGCCCCCTGCTTTTAGCTGGTGCCAGGCAACTTATACTACATATACAGTCCTGGTTTCCCACGAGACTTCTCCACTGGCGTGAACTGCAGGTGGATCGTGACTACTGCTCCTGGGTTTGTGTGCCGTCTGGAGTGCCCGCAGTTTGTTCTGGACGAGGTGAGAGTCTATTAAGAAGTGAAGTGACTAAAAATATGAGATTTTGATTTTGAATTGTCACTTAGCAATCTAACCTAGAAAGGAAGCGAGTAAACGTTTTTTTTTTCGAAAATTATATTTATTTATTTACGACCTCCGTGGGCGAGTGGCTTTGTACGCCGGTTTTCAAAGTGTCGCCATCTCTGAGGTCCCGGGTATATTGGCTCAGGTCTGGGTGTTTGTGATACCAACGTTGTCTCTGATTTCCATAACACAAGTGCTTTAGCTACTTACTTTGGGATCGGAGCAATGTAATGTGATGTTGTCAAATATTATATTATTATTACTTTATTTGGTTTCATATTTTTCTCAAAATTAGCACGTTCAGTTGGTTTTTACTTTCAAGTTACGGCAATCACGATTATTATTTTAATTTAATAAAAAGTCTTATATACTTTTTATTATGTATATCGGAGCGCCGGCTCTCGGAGGGTAACATAAGGGGTGACCATTATTTCTTATTAACTTGGATTTCTGGGCAATATTTAGGGAAACGCTTGCGAATGCTTAACAATAACACCCAGTTGTGTCTACTGTTCTATTTGAAATTAACACTGACTTTAACTTACGATGTAAGTAGATTCCTATAGAAAACAGTTATAGGAACGGATAACGAATTCGTGGGCCACGCTCGAACTGATCAAAGTCTCCCGCTCCAGGGTTGATATCGGATGTTCGAATATTCTTGGTTATAAATAATGTCACTGATTATAATTTGGTCCCAAGAGTGGACCCATCACGATTTTAATTTTTTTTGTCGTCAACTCGCGCGCTCATTTATTTATGTACAGTCAGCTACAAAAGCCTTAAGATAAATTTATATATGGGTACTTGTTTTACTCACTTTATACGACTTCAGTTTAAAATAAAACAAGATATTGTTTTGGAGATAGATTTATCTCATTTCGCTCATATAATCGCTGAAATTTCGATTTAGATATTTAAATGTATCGCATCGAATTAGATCGAAATGTTAGTAGATAGTTGATACTTCACAGAATCATTCAGTACGGGCGAAACTGCGGGCAATAGCTAGTTATTTATCGTTATTGTTCCAATCCGTTTTTACTTGACTGTACTTTATACGCGCGGGTTGACGACAAAAAAAAATGTTAAAATCGGAAGGTGCCAACGCGCCATCAACACGCGCGCGCACGCGAGATTCACACGCGCGTGTTGACGAATAAGTCTTTTCAATTGTAATTTTCAGAGCATCCTTTGTTCTACGGATCGCTTTCTGGTATCAAAAAATGGCGATCCCCTACTTTTGAATCCAAATACTTACTGCGGGAAGCGCACCATCACTGAAGTTTCTGTGGGCCAAAGAATAAGCATGAGTAAGTTAGAATAGTTTGAATATCAGCATTTTTTTTATGTTCCCACTGCTGGGGTTCAAGCATAGGACTTTCCTAGTGGCAGGATAAGGAAGATGGGCCGTGAACCCTCTAAAGGCCCAGAACGCGGGCCCGATAATTAGTTAGAATATTCTAGACTAGAATCTAGACAAAAATAATGCGTTCGCTCAGCCGCTAATAGATAGGGAACCGCCTCTGTGGTCTATTGGTTCGCCCACACGTGGACGCAGGGAACTCGGGTTCGATTCCCAGGAGGGGGGTACATTTGTACTCGATTTGGTTGGTGGTAGGGCTTATTTCAAGTCCGCCTGGCTAGCTACTACCATCTTACCTAAGTCTGACGCCATAACAGCAATTTAAAAATTGTTGTGTTCCGGCAGTTAGGCGCTGGCTCCACGAGCGAGAGAATCGCGACGAGTCCGCCCTTATATCGTCGGATAATCTCCATGAACGAGCGATAATTCCGCCGCGTATCGTCGCGAGTCGTAACGGAATCGCAGCGTTTCCGCGGCGACTCGTAACGGTATCGCCGCGTTTCCGTATATATGCCGTTGTGGATAAAAAATATATGTACGTTAATTAACTAATTAGTGACAGCACGAAGTAACAAACACTGCAAAAAAAGCTTAACACACTCAGCGCCGCCCAACCATACACCATGGCACCCCCACTCCCAGGCCGGTGTACCCTCAATGACACACCCGACACGATCATATTCAAAAGGCCGGTGTACAGAAAACTATACACCCCCTCATACATTCTATAAGGCGATTCTTCGGCCTCCGAATATGATCGCGCCGGGCGCATCATTAAAAATACACCGGCCCGGGAGTAGAGGTACCACGGTGTATAGTTTAGTATACACCGGCGCTGAGTGTGTTAACGGAGCACATAACCCATGGTATACGTCACTTAAAAATATAAATTCCAATTTTTAAACTTCTCAACCCGCAATATTTTATAATTAAGAAATACACTTTAATATTTAATTTGCTTATAATTTACTTCCAGGTTTACAGGCTGCTAGAAATACAACAGGGGGAAAAATTCTCTGCCAGGTTTCAACTGAGAGGGAAGCCGTGATTGGTACGTTCATATTGTAAAATTTCTATAATTGCAAAAAATTACCTAAGTAGGTCTAATAGATTTACAAAAAAGTTTATGTTTGTGTGGTGAGCTTCTAGTGTGTTATTTATTTTGTTCGTTATTTATTCTCCGAAATAATAATTTTCTTAATCTGAGTCTGATTTGTACAGAATATTTTTTTACACTATCTGCTCGTCAATGGCATATTATGTGTCATGCAAACCTTTCCTAAAGTAAGTCATTTTTCCCATGGGAAATAATGTGATTAGAATTGATTGAGGTTGGTTTCAAAAATGTTGAAGTGCAATGAGATTTTATTTTGAGTTGCATGTTATCATTTTCTTTGCACTGCCTATACAAATTAAAAAAAGAAAAACATGAAAACTTTTTACGAAATTTATTTTCACCCGCGCATCAAGAAGGATTTATTCGAATGTCGAACTGACCACTACAGAATAGACGACAAAACAAAATTAAATAAATACTTAAGTACTTTCTTTATTAAAAAATCAATAAATACTTAAGTAATTTCAATTGCCTCGTAGGAAGTATAAAAAGTAGAGTATGCATCGCGGGCTTAAATGTGTATTTGTCTTGGGCGATCTTGAACACCAATATAGCGCCCGGGTCATAATACACTACTTTAAGCCCTTATTGTATAATCTACTATTATTCCACACAAAGATGTAGGTAGCGGGCTGAAGTTATGAGTACCTACTCAAAATTCTAAATTCAAAACCCATTTATTCAGTCTAGGCTTATACAAGCACTTGTGAATGTCAAAGAAGCTACGCCATCGGTTCGCAAACCCTAAGCGGGAAACCTTGTAACGAGACGAACCGGCAAGAAACTCGTCAAGGGCGGCTTTTTTCTCCCTGAATATTTTATACAGTCATCAAAAATTGAAAAATGACCTCAGCATTTAAAGTGAGGTCATTTTCCATCACACTGTACTATAATATAATGACTTAACTACATTAATTTTCCCTGTTTAAATAGACATTTTGTATATCTTATTTCAGAAACATCCTCGCCAGCCGCTTTTTCTGGATCCAGTCCAAAGTTACAGCAGCCTTGGTTCAAAGCGTGGGTGGACTCCGTCAAGGAAATCACATCGCAACTGAACTTTAATGGCTATGAAAGAAAATAAAAGTAAACGACATTAATTGGTCTAACCTTGGATGTTTTATTTAAAGCTTTTGACACAATTCAAGAAATATAAACTTCTACTTAATTTGGATAACATATATCACATACATTACGCCGATTCCAAATTAAATTAAAATTTAAAATAGCAGCAGAGATGGCGAGGCCATAAAAACGGGCGTACAAACTCGACTACCGGGGAGGTCGTAATTAGACAATTAAGATATAAATTCAGTTATTTTTGCCATATCTTTATTGTTTAATTTGTTTTTTATGACAAGTTTTATTGCCCCATATTTTTGTTATGTTAAAATCATAAGTACGGTTTTATTTTGAATCCTATAGATTTTCGTGACAAACATGAATAATGAAATAGGCGTCTTTTCATGATTAGCTTACAATCTTTTCAATATAAATAACTCACGCATGATCTTCTTCTATGAAAAAAGAAACGAACAAAAAAGGAGAGTTTCCAGTGTAGTTTACTATTGCCGTAACAGATGGCGCTATTATACAAAGAAAAAGCCAGTATGACGTGTACCATGGGAAAATCAAATGTGAAGATGGCCGCCAGTCTATTGATTTTCCGCGCGGTTTTCTTTTCGCGCTAACTTCACCCTTCTCTGTTCCGGCTCTTATTATACAATCTACAATTATTTATTTAGAAAGACTATCTATTAGATTAGAATCTATAATGATTTTACAAATACTGAACGTAGTTTTTTCATTCTTATCTGTTTGAAGGCTTGGAAAATGTGCGGGCTGTTTTTGGTTGTTTTAAATGTGTAGTGAGTAGTAGTAATTTAAATAAGTGATGGCAGTGAAACTGATTATGAAGGTGAAGAGGTAGTGATGAAATACAGAAATGCCGAAACGTATACCTTTCCACATCGTTTATGCGACAAGTAAGTATTAAGTACTCACCTATACTTAATATACGAGATTTTCTAAAATTTTGCGCACTAGATTTTGTATTGTTTTATGTTTTATATGCATTGCATTGAGTAATGTTTTATGATGTTTAACCCACGTATTATTTTTAAAGTCAGAAATTAAAAAACGCGTTTAAAAGTAATTAATGGTGACGAGCTACTTTTGTGAAAGAAAAGTACCTACTTATTGGCTACCTGTATGATTCAATAGTTTTGCATTGTGCTCTCAATCGCTTTACTTTCCCCGTTTCTTTGTATTTATAAAGGTATATTCAGTGATTATTTGGATGCATTATCCATATGCAATTTCTCTTTATGCAAATGGATGCATAAAATAACTTTATGCATCCATATGCATGGACCGGACCGCTCCAAGAGCATTGGAGGACCGGACTTCTAAAGGTCGCGGGTTCGTTTCCCGTCCGAGAATATGATCTGGTGCGAGTCGAATTTTTTCTAGTAAATTATTTAGAATTGTATAAAAATAGCATTGTGAATGCTTAAATGTCAAATTATTTTTTTTTTGGTAAAATATACCTACACTTGCAGTTGTTTAGTAAAGCAAGTTGATCTAGGTATATTAGGATTTTTGATAAGGCTTTTACAACGTTCCCAAGGCGAAGACAGCTCGTACCCAGCATGCGAGCTGAACTCCCAAGGTCCTGCGGCGCGCGGGTGGCGCAGTGCCGGCGCTCCACCACACGAGCTCCTCCTGCGACTGACGTGCGTCACCAGCGTGCACAAACTGCAACTACTAGCACACCATCAGCTCATACGTGAGTGCTGTACATACAGCTCGTAGCAGCATGCGAGCTGAACGCCCAAGGTTCTCACGAACTCCTTCTGCGTCTGTCGTGCGTCACCAGCGTGCACAAACTGCAACTACTAGCACTCTATCAGCTCATACGTGAGTGCTGTACATACAGCTCGTAGCAGCATGCGAGCTGAACGCCCAAGGTTCTCACGAGCTCCTCCTGCGACTGACGTGCGTCACCAGCGTGCACAAACTGCAACTACTAGCACACCATCAGCTCATACGTGAGTGCTGTACATACAGCTCGTAGCAGCATGCGAGCTGAACGCCCAAGGTTCTCACGAGCTCCTCCTGCGACTGACGTGTGTCACCAGCGTGCACAAACTGCAACTACTAGCACACCATCAGCTCATACGTCAGTGCTGTACATACAGTTCGTACCAGAAGGCGAGCTGAAATCTCAAGGTCAAAATTTACATTTAAAAACGCAATAGTCTAGATTAGAATTTATTATTTAACGATGATTTCTGTAACACGCTGTTTATTCATTTCTCAGCGGCCTGCGTAGAGGTGCTCGTGTCGGGGGGGCTGATATCCGAAGGGGCGGCGACTCCATGCGGGGCTACGTACACCAGCGTGGGCCGCGTTGCGCTGGCCCAGCCCACGTCCCAGGCCCGAACCAGGGAGCTCAGGTAAGGCAAGACTTTAAAAGTCAAATTTAAATAAACTTTTACCTACAAACAGTTTTCGGTAAACGTTACCGAAACTAAGTACGATCGGTATTTACTAATTTAATAATTGTTTGAAATTTTGAGATTTAAGCATTCACAATGCTATTTTTATATAATACTAAATAATATACTAGAAAGAATAGTAAGATTCCCGTCCGAGAACATGATCTGGTGCGAGTCCTATTTTTTCTAGTATATTATTTAGTATAATAATTGTTTATTTTACAAATTATATGGCTGTGAAATGGGTGAATATACCTAAGTGTTTTGTATTTCTAGATCTGCTGCGCTACCCGAACCAACCATCGCCCGCTTCGTAAAACTAAGGCTTTCTGGACCGCATCCACCCGCAAACGAAGGTGATCAGGTAGGTATTCAAGATACTAAATGGAGCTCATTGTTTTGCGCAAAATGTACGCACGCCGCCAACGCCGCCTAAATTTTTCTCAGTCGCGTTTTAAATATCAAGCAGCATGACTGCTTTTTAACTGACTTCAAAAAAAGGAGGAGGTTCTCAATTCGATTGTATATATGTATATATATTTTTTATCGTTGTTTGCGCGTAACTTATTACATTTACGGACCGATTTTGATGGTGATTTTTTTGTTTGATGGAGTTTTCTTGCAAGATGGTCAATTTCGGTAGTAACTACATTGATGATTTGGTCGTATGACTTCTTTATTTAATGAATTTGGAAATTGTGTTATGGGCATTGTACACCATTGAAAATATATAAAATTAAACAATATTTACACGCTTACATACCACAAAAAGAGAGAATTGAGGAGCTCGGTGGCGCAGTGATTCAGCGCCTGGCCTTGCGATTGCGGAGGTTAATCAACTTTTGCAAGGGTCGGTCATGGGATGACTTGCCTTCTAAAAATGACTGATATCATACCACAAAAAAGTTGAAAATAAAAAAGCTGTTCAATCAATCGGATGGTTTTTTAATAGAAATTGTCTTCCAGGTAGCACTAATGGCAGTAAACGTCCTGGGCGAAGAGATAGAGGATACAGAGAAGGTGCCACCAGCATCGCCAAAGTCGGAACCGAGTTACTCGCCGTACGATGACCTGGCATTCGTCATGTACGTGGACACCGAGATAGCTGACTTGGTGAGGAGCCTCGATGAGAAGAAGAAGGCTGCTGTGGCTGGTAAGACGATAAAATTTAGGGTTGGATAAAGTTTAGGGTTTTTAAGGGTTGCGGTCGCTCTGAATATTTTCTACCAAAAGGACAAAGGAAAATGTGAAACTGGAATTTATTTTTGAGGTGATACTTCAGACGGAGACGCGTCAGGTCTAGGGTGGTATTTTAAACAGAAACATGGCCATGTATTCTGAAGAATAACCCATATAACTAAAGTTGTTTGATATTAATTATAATAAAATGCATAGCTGATAAACCTGTCATCAACCCACAAGAAGAGTAATTCTTTTCTTAGTTTGTTTTGCTTGGCTTCTGGACTTTTATTTTCAACTATGGGTTCCAGAACATTCAGGTCCAGTTTTACAGGTTCTGAATTTGTTAGATCTGACAGATGTACACCTATAGTTTCGTACAAATTCTGTTCCATTTTCAAATTAAACTAGACAATAAGTGCTGCCCGGGAACTGTGAAACCGTAATAAAATATCGTTGTATCGTGGCCGTAAATATCGTTGTTTATTCCAGAGGAACGGTTCGAATACGCGCGTCGGTTGAAATCAGCCGGGTCAGCGCTGGCGGCGGCCGGCATCCGCATCGGCCGCTGGAGGCTGCGCAAGCGGACGGCCGCCGCCAGGGACGACTTCGAACTGGCCAGGAGAATGAGGGATAGGATCGCTGATGCCTTGATGGGGGTGAAGGAAGATCCACAGCTCTGTAGACTGTTTGAAGAAGATGGGGTGAGTTAAATTATAGGACTTTGAATACTTAAGGTACATTTGCTTCGAAGACGACGAGGCTTTGCGATTGGACGGCAGCGGCTAGGTGCGACTTCAAACTGGCTAGGAAAAAGAGGAAAAGGATCGCTGATGCCCTGAATGAAGATTCCCAGCTAAGTAGACTGTTTGAAGAAGATGGGATGAGTGTTACTTGCAGGATTTTGAATTACTTTATGAATAGCTCGTTTGAAGATTTAGCTTTCAGATGGTGGCGGCGGAAGACAGTGACCTTGAATGTTACTAAGCTGTAAAGTTTTATTCCAACTCAGACCTTCTTATACTTACTTACACCATCTTAACGAAATATAAATATATTTTTCCCTCACATTTTAAAAGAAAAACCTCCTATTCTAGCCGGACTCCCGCAACGACTCGTCAATGCCCCAAGAGTACGACTTCTCCCACCACCTATCTCCGTCCGTCGTGGCGGGCTCTTTAAGCCTCGACATCCCATCGCCAGTACCTCCCATTGAGGACCCAGAGCCTGAACAGGAGTTTGTCAACGGAGATGAGAAAGTCCATCGGGAGGTGGAGGTATGTTTTTACCAACACAAACACAAGTTATTAACGCAATTGTTTTTGTGTGGGTTATATTGCTTAACTGTATTTACTTTATTGTAACACTAAACCACAGAATTAATAATAGTACTGAAGACGAGAGTTAATGAAAGAAAACCAAAATTTGCTAACTTTATCTATGCGCCATCGAGCTCCTCAACAACTTAACTTTATAAGTAACCGACCAAGCAAATGAAGCTAAAGTTTTGTTTGAAATGAGAATTATTGAATTTCAAACATCGCTTCTCTTAAGGTTTTTCAAAATTTTTGGTTAAAACCAATATCGTTGTCCAATAGTCACCGATTGAGCCCGTTATTGAAGATGTCCGGCCAGTAAAAGAGATCCGGCCAGTTACACCCGAGCCACCGCTACAAGAAGATAAAGTAGATTTTAAGGAAATTAAGAAGGAGGAAGAAGAACTGAGAAGAGAGACTGACAGCCCTAGGAGGAGCATCACGCCAAACGCTGCCAATGGTAGGATAAGTTTAATTTTATATGTGCAGAGAAAAGAAGTTAATCACTGAAAGAAAGCACTATATTTCAGGTTAGTGATTTTCATTGAATTTAAATTCAAGAATCAGAATTAGGTATGGATGTTACGTTTAAGCTTTATTTAGGGTATTATCTGCTGTTCACTAACTATAAACTCATTTCTATTTTCCTACTAGAGCAGTTTAAAAACAAAAACTGAAAAAACCTCATTTTCTATATTAAAAAAAAATCAGATAGTAGTTACACAAAGTGAACAGTAAGTTGGCGCTGGTGGTGTCAATTTTGTTAGGTCAAGAATACTGTGCAATTTAGTAGATAGGTACTTAATCAAAAACACATTGATTTTATTATTGCAGGAACTTTAGTTAGACGTAGGAATAAAAGCGCCGGCCCACGATCCACATTCGAAGCTTACGAGGAACGACTGCTACCAGCTTTGAGGCAGTAAGTACATTTATTTTGATTAACAATTTTCTCAAGTACAAGCAGACAGACTGACAAACAAAGTAATTTAATAAACTTTGGAAGTATTTAAGATCAGTAAGGAGACAAAATATTCTACATTGGTGAGATGGCGCTGGCTTGCAGCGTAAGAGTTGATATACTAGAAGAAATTCGACGTTCCCACTAGTGACTCGGTAGCTCAGCGGTCAGAGCATTGGACCGGATATCCAAAGGTCGCGGGTTCGATTCCCGTCCGAGAACATGATCTGGTGCGAGTCCTAGTTTTTCTAGTATATTATTTAGTATTGACACAAAATATTTTCGATTTAGATATGAATAATCAGGAAAGAGAATTCATGGTTTGATGCTGAGGGCCTTTACCAAAAAGGAATCACGATAGTCGGACGATGTTCGTTGATCGATTTGCTTGATTTTGAACCTTATACGTGGCTCAATAATGTATAAACGCGTATTGCGATGCTTTTTTGTAATAGGCCCTCTGTTTAGATCACTTTTGAGTTTCATTAAAAATAATAAGTGAAATTTGAAAAATCGACGGCATTGTACAAAAATTAAATGAAAGCTTTCGGCTTTTTTTATATTTTTAAATTATCAAACTGTGTTGATTACTTAAGGGGTTTTAACTTGAGTTAATAAAAGTTAATTTATTTAATTTAGACTTCGTAAGGTCGAGAGTTTAGATAAGAGGTAAATATCGTTCAGAATAATCTTAGCTAGAAGTTAGGTGTGCTAGGCTAGCTTGTGCTCAATGTGTTTTTTTGAATTATGTTTAAAAAATATTTAGCAATGTGTATACTTAAGCATCCAGGCCCGAAGCCAGGGTTTGTTTTCGGGAGGGATAGAAACTTTAAGAAATATAATACCCACCCATATATGGGGGGGAATTTGACACCCACCCATAATCCTCCCATCCCCTGCCTACGGGCCTATAAGCATCTTTAGCGTTTCACACTTTGATTGTAAAATAGTTTCTTCTACAAACCATGTGATATTCAATCTACATTCTACTATTAAGAATAGATCTAATTAATATTTCGTTGTTAGGTTTTTATATTTATTACTTAGATAGCCTAAAATATTTCCATAATATTTTCTTTTACATTTTTATTTCAAATAAAACACAAATTATACTGAGTCGATACATTTGAAATAACAACATTCATCTTAACTGATCAAACCTTAGTAACTGTTTAGAATAATTATACCTCTTCGTAGGAACATTTTCAAGTACTTATTTGTAGAATGTAATTTTTGTAGCTTTTAAACTTGCTAGGTCATAGGACAGCCTATTGAATGTTGCATGTAAATAAACTGGGATTTTTCCAATCGTGTTCTATTAAAATGTATATTTTCTGCAACGTTATTATCTTCAATGTCTTTATCAAGCTTTTTCTTCCTTACTCAAGTGTTTGTCACTTCCACATGGCAAGAATGCTACAAAACCAAATAAGATACTCTCCTTCAGTTTCAAGGCACAAGTATTAATCAAAATTATTATCTGTTTCTTTATCCCTGGAAAATGCAAAAAAACGATTTATTCTACGCCATTTGTGATGATGATGATGATGATATCCATAGCTCTCATACCAACGAATACTTACGGGAAGCCCGCGAAGAAGAGTGCAGCGGAGGAAGCGCGGCGTCTCACCCGCGGCCTCTACAGCCGCATAAACTGAACGAGCGGGAGAGGAAGCAGGCTGCATTGCCTATACTCATCTTTGGGTACCCGCTGGTAAGTATTTAAAAGTATCCCGTACCAGCAGGCCTATTACACAAAAGAGGGAGTTCTATGGGTATGGCCTCTTCTAGTCCAGCCCACCATGAGGCTGAGATGAAAAGGAGAGGTGTGCGGAAAGAGTCACTATTAAGACGTGGAGCACTCTGGGCGATTGTCACAGCCACAGCATTCTCCCTTCTATAACATTAATTCATTCATTCAATACCATCTACTTTTGAGTATTTTCGGGCAGTTCTTTGGAATTAACATGATGATGTCCTTTTTTTCCGTCCATGTTTACTACTTTTACTAGTTATTGTAACAAAAATTTTATCGAAGGTCGAGAAATTCTACTCCAAAAACTTCCTCGACAAAGAGGAAGGTCTCGCCCGTCTCCGAGCGGAACTCACAGCCCCCACCAACGGCAGCAGCAAGACCTCTCCTAACAAGACCGCGCGCGCCGCCGCCATACTGCTGCAGAGGACGTTACGAGACAAAGTGTTCTCCGTCTACAGCCAGACCAATGAGGTGGTCAGGGTGCTGTTCCAGGATTTCGTGCCTGATAGGTGAGTTCTATTTATACCAGCAGCATGAGTAATTATTTATTTCGATTGTTTGAAAATTATCAGTATAGGTTTGTAATAAACTAATTTAAAAGAATAGCTATCCAATCATGTGAAGTTAAGAACATATAACCATCTCCCTGCTGATTTTCTTACCAAATAATCATATTGAGAGTCCGGCGAACAGTGAGTTTCCCATACAAATGTTATACCACGATTGCAATGGGAGCATAATAAACTGTTCTTGTGATGTTATTCGGATTAAGACAGTAAATACAAATTATTTTTAGGAAACAACTGAAACTTAGAACTTCCCATTCACTTTCTAACATTATACTTTCGAAGTACGAGTAACCACGGCCGAATACTCAAAGGCTTCTGAGTTAAAATTCACAACACTTCTCAATATCGTACCGTATTGTGTATGCGCAGGGTGTGCGCGGCAGAAGTAGGGAGATGCTTAGAGAAGTTGCTGCCCGAACTACTGCGCGCGTGCGGCGATCCTGCACCGCGCGTGCACTCCACTGCACAGCACACCGTGCTCACCGTTGCCGACTGCCCGCCAGTCAGGTATTATACATACATAATAAAACTGTTGCTCCAGTTCTGTCATTCAATCACCGTCAAGCTCATGGAAGCGTCAAGTCGGAATAAGTTTATGTTTATAAAATCATCATATTGTCACTATTTCGTGAATTGGCTGATTATTAGTTACTCCCAATAAAAACATTTGACCGAAAATCGGGATGAAGTTGGGGAAACGTAAAATTGATGAATTTTAAACCCCTAACAAAATTAGTGTAAGCAACCACGTCGGATGATTTTGTAGCCATAGATTTGTAAGTAGCTTTGTAAACGTTAGTTTAATGTTCTATCTATACATGAGTATCTATTTATCAATCCCACAGGAGTCTTCACATAATTCCGCAGCAGTTGGTGCGGCCGGTGCCCGCGTCTATGCACCCTCGGCTGGCTCTCTCTAGGCTCCAAATTCTGGAACAACTGGTCCTTAACCACGGCATATCCACTGATAAGAACAGGTCAATATTAACACGTTTTACTTACTTACTTCGATCATCAGCCATTTTTGATGTCCCTAATGCATAGGTCTTATTTATGGGTGGATAAGAAGGATGTTCCACAACCCACCACGCGGGCCCAATGCGGATTGGTGGGTGTTAACGACTACAAATGCAGCCGGGACCAACGGCTTAACGTGCCTTCCGAAGCACGGAGGAACTCGATATAATAAATGTTTGGGCACCCATCCCATGACCGACCCTTGCGAAAGTTGCTTAACCTCCGCAATCATTCCAGGCGCTAAACCACTGCGCCACTGAGCTCCTTACTTACTTACTATTATACAAAACATGAATTTAAAAATGTGAAATACCTAATATTTCAAAGTAATTAAACGTCAAAATTATATATTACGTATCTTGTTTATCTATTCTATTAATGAAGGTGCAGTTTACAACAAATTATCAAGCAAGAATAACACTTGTATTGTCAAATAACACAAAATGAACAGTGAAATTAGTGAATCAGCTGAGTGAACGTACAAAGAAGCCGTCATTGACCCCAACCTGGCGCACAACCGTGCACAGTGGAAGTGAAGGACAGAGAAGGCCGACCCCAAGTAAATGAAAAAGACCCAGCAAGATGATGATGATAAATTGTGAATTCAACCAAATGCAAAGTGTTACACTAGATATGCTGATTGATACACGCTTTGCTTTTAATAAAATTATGTTATCCTATTTTTAAACTATTTTTATTATAAAGAGACACCTCAAGATTGTTTACATTAATTCTCTCGAAAGAATACTGTACCTACATTACAAAATTAACTCCCCTAATGAAATTAGTATACTACTACGAAAGCTACGAAGTTCGTAGCAAGGGTTCGTCTCGTAGCAGATTCGTAGCAGGAGTATATCGTAGTCATAGCGTTGATTTAAACACGCAAGTTTTACTTTGAAAGCTGGGGCCACACTATAGTTCAACACCAATACCATGAGTAAACTATGGGGCTAATAGAACTCGAGCTTAGGTGTCTTGAGGCCTAGGCATTATTTATAAAAAATATTATGGACTAGGAATCAAATTATTCAAACACAAACAATACTATTAATGTTTTTTACGGGATTACAAAAAGTAGTATTCTAGGGGACACCCGGATTTGAACCGGGGACCTATCGATCTGCAGTCGATTGCTCTGCCACTGAGCTATATCCCCTGTTGAAGTTACTTGCGAAATTTCATTTCACATTAAAATATGAAAATAAAATATTTCGTTGACGTTTGAGCAAGCGCGAAGAAGCAAATTATTGTTTCTTCGTGTTATAGCGACTATCTTGTAGGCTCTTTTGAGACAGTATACATTTTATAATTTCGCAAGGAAATTAAAAAAGTCACACACGGATAATTATGAGTCATGTCTGCAAACGCAAATCCTAATGGAATTCGTTGTACTACGAAATTAGGGAACTACGACGTTCGTAGCAAGAGATAGTCTCGTAGCTGGTTCGTAGCAAGAGTTTGTCACGTAGCTGGTTCGTAGCAGGAGTCTAGCCGTAATCATAGTGTTGATATGAATGCAAGTCTTGCATTAAACAGCCAGGACTGGAGCTACAATAAGGCTCAACGCCGAACCTATGGCTCTAGTTGATTTTAGATTCAGCTTACTTGAAGTCCCATATACCTACATTACAAGTGAAACAGCGCAGCGTGTTCAGTAGGTACTTTTTTTGATTAATTGTGGACTCCAAAATAGGTAATCATGTCTATGGGGAACATAAAAAAACAATCAGTAGGGACTGCGAAACAAAATATTGACCAAAACAAAAATAAATAGTATAATTTGTAATGAGGATTACAAAAAAAGATATGGTAGGGGACACCCGGATTTGAACCAGGGACCTATCGATCTGCAGTCGATTGCTCTGCCACTGAGCTATATCCCCTATTGAAGTTACTTGCGAAATTTGATTACATATGAATATTTCAAATTCATTTATTTCTTGACACTTTATATTAGAGAGTGGAATTCCTTGCCCGAGTCTCTTTCCTTAGGTACAATATAGGGCCTTCAAGTCGCGAGTAAATAAGTATCTTCCAAGCAAGCGCGTCTCATCGTAGATCGCATCATCGCTTACCATCAGGCGTAATAGCAGTCAAGCGCTTACCTATTTGACATAAAACAAAGTTTTTTCCTACCTAATTTTTATACCTAGTGAAATACAAAATGGGTTTACTTTACAGTGGTCTCACAGTCCGTCGCTTAGCGGAATGTGGGGCGGCAGGCGCCCAGCACGCTGCTGGCTCTGTGAGAGCTGCAGCAGAGAGAATATTGCTAGCCGCCTATGCCAGGTCTCCGAGGGTAGTGAGAGCTCAACTACCGCCGGACGACGCGGTCACTAGAAGAAACTTGATATACAGGCACCTATTCCAGCAGTTCGACAGAATTGATATGCAGGTTAGTAAATCTATCGATATTATAGGTAGTTTATGTCAAAGTCCTGAAAATGGAAAAGGCTCTGTTAGAGCAGCGGCAAAGAGAATAATTCTAGCGGCTTATGCCAGATCTCCGAGGGTAGTGAGAGCGCAACTACCACCCGACAACGCGGTTACAGAACCTTGATATACGTACAGGCATCTGTTCCAGCAATTCGACAGAATTGTAAACCTGTCGAATTGCAGGTTAGTAAACCTATCGATATTTTAGGTGGCTTACACCATAATTCTTGAAAATCTTCAAAAGTAGTGAGAGCACAACTACCTACGATTGCGCAATGTGGGGCAGCAGGTGGCGTTTTAACTTAATACATACACACACACACAATAAACTTATAAACATCTATTTTAAGCATTTCGATAAAAAATATTCGAAATGGTTTTTAGGTTACAACTTTTATAAACAATCAAAAACACGTCCTATAAGATACATTTACACCTTCTATTACTTAGAGCATCTATTTTTACAGAAAATCCTGAACCAAGCTCCGACAGAGGAACAGTTAACAGAGTCAACAGTGGACAATTTAGACGCAGCGAGCGTGGCACATTCGTCGCGCACCGCCGCTAGCGGGACCACCTCGTTCAGTATGACGTCATCGTTGGGTGCTACGTCATCGTACAGTTTAAAATCGATGGCATCACATACTTCAGGTGAGTTTGGATCCGGCAATTCTTCGAAGATGTCACAATGTTTCTAATAAGACGCGGTTTTGTCTACGTTCTTTGAGCTAGATTCGACAGGTAAGTAGGTACCTCAGATTAAGACTCCTCAATACAACGTGTTACAAAATAACCCCTAATGCCGAATATGGTAGATAGAAAAAAAAAATATTTCGGTAAAAACATATTCTAACACAATATAATAGGGACCATCAAACTGAATAACTTTTACTATGGGACAAACTCTGAAATCGTGAAACAATAATCAGCTGTTTCATACAATTTGATATTTTTGTAATTAATCTTTTGTATTAAACAGCTGATTTTTTTTCGCGATTTCAAAGTTGGTCCCATAGTATAAGTTGTTCATTTTGATAGTCCCTATCTAGCATATTCGGCATTAGGGGTATTTTTGTAACACGTTGTAAACTCGTATCTAAAGCCCCAAGTAGGTAGTTCTAACTACATGGTATAGTCACAGTCTTTATGATCCTGTGGTATAATAGCATGCACATCACGACTATTTGTGGACTTCATCATCAGTGATGTGCGGTGCGGATCTATTACATAAGTGAGTAGTTAGATCCTTTAAGAGGCATACTCGCCAGAAATGAGTAGCGATTATAATTACATACGAATTCGACACATAAACTTAATTAATATAACAGGAATTAAACGCGTACGTTACTAATGATTGGCAACCGTAACACCTGCACCTAAACTTGAAATTAACATTGCTACGTTTCAAATATTTTTCCATGTTTTTGTTAACTGCGCCTTCAAAACTTATATATGCAAAGAATTTTATGTTTTTTCCATCAACAGATTCAACATTAGCTCCCTCCAGTCTCAGCGGAAGTTACACGACCAGAACAAAAAGCAGCTTAAAAAAGTCCACTACAAAGCGGTACACCCCTGCTAGGACCACCAAGGATTCCAACTACCCGGGCTACAATAAGCTAAGGCTAGACAGCGCTGTAAGCCCTAAACATTCGCCTAGGTCATCTGCTAATGCTGCTGAAAAGGTAACTTCACAGTATGAATTCATTTAGTATTCATTTATTATCTTCTTTATTGCACTGTATGTTTTTTCTGTCACAATTACTATCTTATCAACTACTGCCATTTCACTTTCTCCTTACTTTCTTACCTACATTTATATCATAATTGTTCAGATACGATTCAAACCTACCATTTTGCAATCGTTTAGTGCAGGAGTAATCCCGTAGGCTGAGTCATGGCTGTTTATACACCGTCATTTTGTAGTGTTCAACCAATAAAACTAAACATTTTTGCCAAAAAACATGGGTCGAAAAACGACAATAAATATTTTCCCATACTAAAACAATGTTTTAGCTATCTAGTTAGTATGAAAGAACCTTTTTTGTCGTATTTCAACTCATGTTTGTTTGTCAACAATGTTCAGTTTCATTGGTAGAACACACCCTTAACCCTTTAACTACAAATGAGACACAATTGTCACTTAACCCTTTAACTCCAGGAAAATGAGACACAATTGTTGTCCGGCTACCGGTTACAAAATAACGGTGTATTATGTATTCTATAAGTTATTCACTCACCACAGTACGAAACTCTGCTTAATTAGAAACTTATGATTGGTGTGTCTCGAAAAAAGACCGTCTTTCTCCAGGTCCACTTCGAAGACAACGAGCAAGTAGTCCTACGCCGGGCGAACCGCAATACAGAAAACCGACACTCCATGATCCACTACGACCACGAAACCTCTAAACCTCAACTAAAAGAACGACCAGTCACCGTCTACGAACCACTGCATATAGACTATAGAGATTCCCCAACCTTAGGATCTCCGAAAACCTCCAAAAACGACTTGAGAAGTATGGATTCCTTGCAAATGGACTCGCCTATATCGCGAAGTGATTTGCGATGTGACTCGAATTGTAGGAGCTTGGATTCGCCGAAGGTTAAAGCGGAATATTTTAGGGAGAGTGTTCTGGAGTCCCCGAAGTTAGTTGCAGGGTTGAGGAACTTGCATTTGGATGACCACAGTCAGATGGATGAGAGCGGCTACTATAGTCCGGGTAAGTTGGAAATGGTTCTAGGATCTTATAGAAGTCAAAGAAAAGAACTACCTACCCTTGAGATATTGCCGCGAGAATTTCTGGATATTCAAATTCAATGCAAATTATTGGATTGTTATAGTTTGAAGTAGTGACGCTTTTGGATTGGACAAGATTGACTATCATGGCCTTGATAAAGTAGGTACTTTTTACAGTTTTAGGATTGCATATGGGCTACACTAGACTGGTTAAACCTAATTTCAATATGCAACTTCACTCGAGAATGTACGGCAAATAATAAAAAAATACAGATTAAAATACATCGTTTTGTACCGCAAGTGTTCAGAAGTTAGTCACTTCAATTGTACATTGTTAAATTAATAAAAAAATACATAAGTGCCTTTTTCTCCAGTTTCGCAAATATCATATTTTAGCAATTAAACAAACTTGGAGGAGTTTGGTCAACAAATATGTTTACAGGACGTAACAGCTAACTTTCTTTTGTATGTATTGTACACAGGCAGAAGGCAGCTAGCGGCAAATAACGAGCAATATGAAAGCTATGAAGCAAACGCAGGGGACGTTCATAGCGACAACACGCCTGAGCCGGTTTGTCAGTAAGTTCGATTACTAAAAAATTTAATAAATAAGATTGTGGCATGATTGACGACCTTCGTGTTCGAGTGGCTTCGTACACCGGTTTCAAAGTGTCGCCATCTCTGAGGTCTCGGGTTCGATCCTCGGTTGGGTCAATTTAGAAAACGAACTTTTCTATATTGGCTCAGGTCTGGGTGTTTGTGATACCATCGTTGTCTCTGATTTCCATAATACAAGTGCTTTAGCTACTTACTTTGGAATCGGAGCAATGTATGTGATGTTGTCAAATATTTATAAATGCTCAATTAATAAAATTAGGCAGTCGGCTGTTGTGTAGTAGGTAAGTAGTTTACTTATATAAAAAATACGCCAGTGTATGGATCTGAAAGTTTACAATTCTATTAAATCAGAATTAAAAAGGGACTTGACTCGTCCCTTGTTAGACAGATTATAAGTTGGCGGTGCGTTTGTTAGGCTATGTCCACATAATATGTCCTAATAATATAATCTCAGTTTCCTCCAAAACGACTTCTAGCAATCTTAATGATAGACGGCACATTAAATTAAATCAGAATTAAAAAAGGGAATTTCACTCGTCCGTTGTTAAACATATTATAAGTTGGCGGAGCGTTTAATAGGCTATGTCCACATAATATGTCCTAATAATATAATCTTAATGATAGACGGCACATTTAAGTATATACCAAGTCGAAACGCACTAGCAGCCATTCGAGTGAGACTAATGTACACACGACGGCACCTCAGACTATACATGTCGACCTCGAAACCGCCTTTATGCCTTACGTAATACTGTTTTCGCAGTTTAACTGTTTAACCTGACGTGGTGTCGTGTGTACTTTCAATAGTACAACATGCAATACTAAATAATATACTAGAAAAAATAGTACTCGTAAGAGTCGATATATTAGAAGAAATTCGACGTTCTCACTAGTGACCCGGTAGCTCAGCGGTCAGAGCATCGGACCGTATATCCAAAGGTCGCGGGTTCGATTCCCATCCGAGAACATGATCTGGTGCGAGTCCTATTTTTTAGTATTATATATAATTGCATTGTGAATGCTTAAATCTCAAAATGTCAAACAGTACAACGTGCAGTTGGTGCGGGCGGCGCGTGCGCGCGGCCGCGCTGGAGGCGCACTACTGGCGGCGCTGCGTGCTGCTGGCGCGCTGCCCGCACTGCCGCGTCGCGCTCGAGGCCCGGGCGCTGCATGCGCACTTGTTGGGTAACACATTATACAAAATGCAAAAATACTTAATGCTTTATTTCGTTAACAAACCCAGGTGATTACAAAATTGAGATGACATTCCTAGTAAGTATAAAAATGCCTGTATCAGGACGCCATCGCTCTTCCATTTTCATTATCTGTCAGATAATTATAATACAAAACAATGGAAAAAAGTAAATAGGTAGGATAGCAATATAAAAGAAAAATATTTAAATATTTTTTGCATGCTTAAGTGTATGCGTGTGTGTATGTGCGTGTGTGTGTGCGTGTGTTTTTTTTTTTTTTTTTTATTTTTTTTTTTATTTTTTTTTATTAATAAATGTTTGTTTGTGTTTGTGTGTGTATAATAATTCAATAACACTTATCGAGTAACACATACGAATTTCAACAACAATAGCGAAACAAATTAAAGGTTTATTATAATATTATTCGATTTATAGATGAGCCTCCTGGTCGAGTGGTTTGTTTGTAAACCCAGTTTTCATGATGTCGCCATTTCTGAGGTTCCGGCTTCCGGTTCACGATTGTGATGATCAATATTATTTTTATGTTGGATCCGGCTCGAAGGACTTTGTTGAAGTATGATGATGCACTTTTTACGGATTAATAACTAAGTTAACTAATACTAATGAACTGTACGCGCGAAAGTGTATACTATGATGCAAATAATTTAACGGTAAAACGTCTAACCGCGTCCTGTAAGAGTGTTATTTTATATTTGCAGAAGAGTGCTCGCTAAGCGAAGGCTGTTGGAAAGCGTGCCAGAAGTGCGGGGCTGCATTGAGGGCCGAAGAGAGTGATTACCATGTCAACTGTATACGTAAGTGATGAATTTAATATACCAGGGGGGTATTACAACCTCTTAAAACTTTTAAATTTTGAGATTTTAGCATTCATAATGCTATTTTTATATAATACCAAATAATACAACATGTTACAAAAATACTCCTAATGCCGAATATGGTATATAGGGACCATGAAACTGAACAACTTTTACTATGGGACCAACTCTGAAATCGCGAAAAAAAAATCAGCTGTTTCATACAAAAGTTAAAATCGAAAATATCAAAATGGATGGAACAGCTGTTTTTTTTTCGCGATTTCAGAGTTGGTCCCATAGTAAAAGTTGTTCAGTTTGATGGTCCCTATATGCCATATTCGGCCTTAGGGGTACTTTTGTAACACCTTGTATACTAGAAAAAATAGTCGTATTTTTCTAGTAGGTATATTATTTGCTCTTAAAACTTGTCAGTTTTCTTAATGGCTATCAATGCGTCTCTTTTATTCGCTATACAACGAAAAAGAGACGCATTAGAAAACTGATAAGTTTTAAAGAGGTTGTAATACTCCGCCTGGGCCCTATTTCATAAACATTTCAATTTGTAATTTACTACAGTAATTCTCTTACATTGCGGTGTCTGTAAATAGTTTATTTTCTAGTTTCAAATTGGCAACGCAATGAACACTAAACGATCGTTGCAATTTACTACGGTAATGTTTATGAAACTAGTTTCAACATGTTTGCAAACAATTTATATTACAGTTAGGACAGTTCTTTAGGAAAACAAATTCAAAAGGGAGTTAATATAACTGAAGACGGTGAGATGTTATGAACTACCTATAACATCTTACCAAAACTCAACCTTACCTAAAATTATTAGAGAAAACGGATTGATTCTTCGAACAAAAGTCCACGTGACTCCGGCTCGTAGGACCAAATGTTCTTACGTCACGTCAGATTAAAATTATTCATTATAGTGGTTACCAATATTTGAATTAAAACTCAAAATAATCCTTATATTTGGTTTAAAGCTCTTGGAATGGACGAATGGAAGTGTCCATACTGCTTCACCAACGTGTTGGCGAGGGACCTGCCTTGGCAACGGCATCTGATGCAATGTCCACGGAACCCACGGCTCGGACAAACATAACAACAATTCTTTGTAGTCACAATGAGGCCTATGCTTGCCATTTCTCTCACAAGCAGCGCTAGTGTCCGGAGATCTATCAACTTTTGATTATTTTCGATATGTACCTAATATGTTTACTTATGAGGTGTTTATTAAAAAAATAATCATAAAAATTGTTCATGGAAAGTGGCGAAGTTGAAATTAGCAAAAAAGTCTACGGTAACAAGAAAGCTTTTTAAAATGTTTGTCCTTTGAAATTCGATGTCCCGACGATTTTGATAAACATGGTATCAAACAATAATAATGAATACAAAAATTCCATAGTAAAAAACACGCGTTTGAAAGGTCTCTAGACACACTGGCGCTCTCCAATCGGATATTTTGCGACCCCCAATCTGTAGCTACTTAATAAGTATTCTTGAGCAGTTTAAAAAGATGCGACTAGTTTCCTTGGGAATACTTCTAAACAAACTGCTTAGGTCAGGAGCTAATGTATGATAAATTACAGGCCAACTTATAACAACCGACCAGAGGCCCTACCATGAGTTGATGCAAATTGTTTTCGCTACCGTAAACTATAATTTTCTCTCTTTCACTCGCATTGACTGTGAGCAGTATATCCTTAGCAATAACAGTTTGCATCATGGTAGAGCTACATGTGTCATTAGAAAGCTGAATAGAAACTATAGCCATTCAATAATTTGTACCAGACAGAGATATAACTTATTCAAATAAAAATAATAGAGATGTCTACATTTCATTGTCTTTATAAAAAAATACAGTCAATAACACTAGTCAGTATTCGGCTTTTAAAGCTTAGTGCGATGATAAAAATTATTTGTTTTCGCGTGGTAGACAGATAGTCCCTTTAATATTAGGTCCTTACCTATGAAATTGACGTTTTGTATGGAGAATTAAAAAAAATACATTTTCCATATTAGTATTGTCATAATTTATTTAACAACCGTGAACGCTATTGTAACAAAACTTTTATGTACAAATGTTTGAACATTAAGCTAACTTAAGCAACATAACTTTAGTAAAATAATTAGTTTCAGCTAAGTTACAACAGATAAAGTGGTCATTTTCGCTAACAAAAAAAGGGGACACATTCAAGGTATTTTTTAATGCTAAGTAAACAAAATAAATAGACTTGACGGCTATGGTCATAATTTGATGATATATCCAGCAACTAATAAATAATTTAAATCACAGGAGTTATGAGGTACTCTGTGTGAGAAAAAAAACACCCATTTCATAGGTAAGGACCTAATAATAATCTACTACGTATACATAAATATTAATTGAACAATGTGCAACATTTTACATTGATTGCTATATTTGCTGTTTCACTGTTAAACTAATATCACAACCGAATATTATTCATTTATGTTCGTAGTAAATACAGCATAATTTAAGAATAGTTTAGGCAGTTTGAAAATTACATTATTTATTTGTAATCTTCGCCAAAATACGAGGTATTCAATTCAGGGTTGGGTATTAAGGGGCTGACATGAGCCAACTAGCGCCGCCAGTCGATTTCATTTTATTTATTTTAAATAAGCCCAATTTCTTAAAAAAGGAATCAGTCAAGGTTTTGTTAATAACGTCTTATATTTATTGAATAACTTTACACAGTTTGAAAAGGCATTCAAACAGTTTAAAACGCGTCTTGTTAAAAGTGGCTACTGTTGGTTCAAACTCGTTTTTAAACTAATGCACGCATTTTGTAATGTTGTAACGTTATTCAATAAATATTAGACGTCCTTCACAAGACCTTGACTGATGCCTTTTTTAAGAAATTGGGCTTATTCAGATTAAATAAAATAAAATCGACTGGCAGCGCTAGTTGTCTCATGTCAGCCCCTGAACTCACCCACCATTTTTCTTTTTTTGCTGGTCGCGGATCTAACATTTTACAATTCCAAATATTTTGATCATTATTGTGGCGAAGCTTTGGCTACGATTTTAAAGATTGTTATTACACTGTTACTTTCAGGTAACATAAGTCAATTTAATAAATTCTATAATTATTAATCTAAAGTAAAGCACAGCTTCTAGTCCATTTTCTACCGTCCACGTTTGAATTCCGTCTGAGACGATGCTCATTTTGACCTTGTGTTAATATTCAAGTTAACTTACTTAAAAAAAACAGCATATTTTTGAGCTTTACTGATATTTTATTTCTACGCAATGTACAAACAATCACAAAATTGTAACTACACAATATATTTAAGTAAGCCAACAAGCGAAGGCTTTTTTGCCTGCAAAAATACGTCAGAAGTGTATTTTATGTTTATTATTACGATGTGACAGTGACATGGTTTTAAACCAAATTGTGTGAAAAGCACTCGATAACACTAACACTATTTATTTGCGGTTTTACAGAACACTATGCAAAACATTTGTCATTATCGCTAAAATGGTTTTGTAGCTTCGATTGACTATGTATGTTTTTTTTTAAATTAAAGTCAAATAGATTAGTGTAAATAAGATTTGATTTATTAGTTCACATGCATGATATTATTATATAACATTAATGAATTAATAGGCATTAGATTATGTAAGTAAGAGTTTTTCATAGAATAGCAAATAATAATTAGAAAGACATAAATTATTACGGTTAAAAATTATTTATAGATATTTTATTTTCATGGCCAGTTTGAAACAGGGCTTGACATTTTATAGTCTGTTTCGACTGTCTATTAACAAAAACTAGATATCGCAGTAATTTAAGGTTTTGGTGTCTCTAATTTTCTCGAACGTAGATATAATATAATATTTATTTGAAAACGTAGCACGCACATCCGTGTCTACTAATAATAGTTTAGTAAAACTCCAGTGACATTTGATACCATTTTAGCCCTTAATAACATGCTATAGAACTCATATTCTTTGTACAGTCTCTAATTTAACCAATTTTGTTACTTTTTAGAGAACTTTAGAGGTTCTGGTTTAGATAGTATATTTCGGAACCTCGCGAAACTATTTATAAATAGGTTCCGAAACATATATTAACACTGTGATATAAGCAACTTCGCACATTTAGAGTTCCGTACCAAATAGGGCTTAGAGGCGGGGCGGGGCTTATCTGTGTTAAGCGTTTGACCGTAAAATTAAGTCGGTTTGTAATAGGAAAATGAGGGAATTTAAAACAAAAAATTAGATTCATCAATATATTTGTTAGTAAAATATACGTAATAATCAGCAAATACACGAATACAATAATAAACAAATATATGTAATAATAAACATTATCTATCACCAAATTTCAAGTTTCATAGGTCACTGGGAAGTTAAAAAATACTTCGTAACAAAATTTTGGAAAAAAACTGACTTTGGCGGTTTTTAATGCCTCTGCTTTATAATATTTCTTGAAATAAAAAAGAAAGTCTAGAGCTTTGTGACAGACGACCAGACGGACCGGACGGACAGACGGACACATGAGTGACAGCAATAGGGCTCCGCTTGGCTCCTTCGGGTACGGAACCCTAAAAATATAGCAATGTAACGATAACTAAAATATTATAGATGATTTACGGGCTACTAAGGTATCAACACTGTTACATCGGGTTAGGGTCAAGCTAAATTAGCCCGCTCGGTACCGCATATTACGTTCTATCTCCGTGTCACTTACGTGAGTGAAAAAACCAATTGCCGATGCTTTCGCTTTTTTGCGCATCGGCCTACCGGTCGTCACCGAGCGGTATTCTCGCTCTAACAAACGAAATTTCTAAGCAGCGGAAAGAGATAGAGCTATGAAAAACTACGGCGCCTAGTGGATCAATATAGCTTGAACCTTATAGTTTATAATTACTAGCTTAGCTTCGAGTATCGAGCCACATCGCTCCTGTGATATCGGGTCGAGTCTCATTGAACTGGTTTGTCGCGTGGATCTTCTGTTGACGGTTTAGATTGTAGCTAGAATGTAAGTATTTAAGGTAGTTACTTAGTAAACTTTCTTCTACATTTCTAGTCCAGTTAATAAAGGGGTTGTAGAGTACCCGAGCAGGTAACTAAGCGATTCCTTCAGAAACTTGTTTAGGGTGCTTAGGGAGTGATCATACTAAAACTCTCCTCGTCTAGGGGGGGAGCCGGAGTGGAGGAGGGGTTTGAAATTTAAGGTTTAAATATTCTACCGAAGACACCCCATTTTGAGCCATTCGTTGACTGGACTATTCAGCTTTAAACGATAATAGTGGCTATAAAAGAGATTCATAGAAAACTAACAAGATATATTGAAGATTTCAATCGCAGTAATTAAAAGGTTAACTAGTCTTTCACAAGTTACACTAAAACTTTATTTTAAAACAAAAAAAAATACTGTTCCCTAGCTCATTCGTGAGAGTGCAGGTCAGCACAAGTCCAGAGCCAATTTCAGTTAGAAAAATTTACATAATACATTACTATGTATTATGTAAATTCTTCTTCTTCATCTGAACAATGTAATGTACAGATTGAAGCAAAGGTTCTATAGTTTATTTACAAACAATAACCTCAGTAAAATTTTGTTCGTTGTACAATTTGTACACTTGAGGTATATAGGAGCCTTAAAGAGTCCGGCGAACAGTTAGCTTCCCATACAAACGTAATACTAAAATGTTAAGATCAAGGTTAGTATTTTAGATTTATTACTCAATAGAAACCTAGACAAGTACTGTCTTAATCCGATTAACATCACCAGAGTTAATTATACTCAAATTGAAAATTATTTTGGTATTACGTTTGTATAAGGTGCTCACTGTTCGCCGGAGTCTTAATCTTTTAGATCAGCTATTTCACTTCCTTTCTACGGTATAAACAATATTAATAGCATTAAAATAATAATAGGTGATATAATGTTAGACTTAAGATGCCATTAATCAATCATAAATTAGTTCAAAGATTAATACAGGGAGTACCAATTACCTATACATAAATAAGTTAATACTATGCTGAGAAATAAACAGGGAAGGATACCTAACATACCTATTTGCACTGATCTATTTGACTGATTTTCAGAATTTAATATTTCAGAAGGTTTTTAATAAACTTAAAAAAAGGAGGAGGTTCTCAATTCGATTGTATATTTTTATAGTTATTACTTGTTTTATGAATACAATATCAACAATACTCAGATTTTATATTTAGTTTTCATGAATGCTTACATATTATAAATGCATAAGCACTGCTTAAAAAAGCAAATTCTTAAAAATAATTCAAGATGATATTATTAATTTGATGTGAAAAATTAAACACTTGTGTAAAACTCTCTCGAGGGATATTAGCGTTAAGCCTGCCGATCACATTATTGCTATCACTCCAAAATCTATATATTTTGCACAAATATTCTTGTCATTTTGCAATATTCAAAATAAATGGAAATTAAGTATTATCGTAACTAATTGGACTGATAGTAAAAATTAAAGGAACGAATTTTAATGTTACTCGAAATTTCTAAGCTATATATATTAAAGTATACCGCGTTTTACTGATTGGTTCACTAAATGCTCAAAAATACTTTACTACATAAAATTATTTATTAACAGGCTTTTTCATATCATTCAAATAATTATTTTAGTAAAATAATTTATTAATTGTATAGTAACTACCTATTACTGTATCTATGTTATACATAGTTGATCATCTTGAAACGTGTGCAATATTTACATTAGTCCTTTGAAAGTTATTAACGTTTTGTTATTGTGTTGTTTCTAATTTAATTCCATATCGTAATGTATGTATCAATTATAGTTTTTAACATAGTAGTCATTATTAAGTGTATTCTTGTTATTTGAAGGTTCCTTACTATATTTATATTTTAGCGATTTATTGGTTAAGTGATCTATACCAACCCCCTTATTAATAAAGATTGTATAGCAGATGTATAGTGACAGTGTTTTGTCCCTTTCCTTTTTAATGTCAAACTTAAATAGTAGGACAGAGAGTTACCATTGTGTAATACATCTGCTATACAATCTTTATTAGTAAGGAGGGTAAAAATGTACTTAAATCTGTTGGTAAAATAAGTATCAAGCGTGAAAGAAACAGATTAGAATTCGGAGCTAGACAAAGTCAGCTCGCGACTCCACACGATTGTCCAGATTTCAAAATTCTTATTCAAAAGTTTTATGGACTTATATAAAGCCATTGTAAGATCAAAGTACTTTTAACAGCCTCTTGAATAGAATATAAACTTCTGCTGTAGGCTTCAAATTGGAGACGTTCGGTCGACCGACCTGATGTAAAAGCGCCATAAGATTTTACACTTGAAATAACAAAAATTAAGTGATTCATCTCTTTACAATGAGTTTGTGGTACTTCGAAGGCTGATAGTTCACGATTTCTTTACTGGGCAATTGCGCCGAGTCAAATGAGTTTTTTGCAAACTACAGTGAGTTTTTTTAGGTAACAGATCATCAGAATGAGTAAAGGACATTCTGGTAAATGGAGTGAGTATATACAACGTGTTACAAAAATACTAATGAATATGGTAGATAGGGACCATCAAACTTAACAACTTTTACTATGGGACCAACTTTGAAATCGCGAAAAAAAATCATACAAATGTTATGTTTCATACAAAAATTAATTACGAAAGTATAGAATTGTATGAAACAGCTGATTTTTTTTCGCGATTTCAGAGTTGGTCCAATAGTGAAAGTTGTTCAGTTTGATGGTCCCTATCTACCATATTCGGCATTAGGGGTATTTTTGTAACACCTTGTATAGTTTGCAAAAACTTATATTATTTACCTTCGACGATATATAAACCCTAGATACACAATCCCATACTAAATGCGTTTGAAATAGTGCTATACAGTTGTAATTATAATTCGCTTCCGAATACTGCCGCTGCCATATTTGATATTCGACCTTACGTCACAGAAACTGGTTTTAAATTCGAACGGCAGAGGTGGTACTTACGAACTTATTATGATATTTCATGTTTTTTTTTTCACTTTTTTCAAGTTGTTTTTATACAACTTCACAGCACATTTAGGCATCGTTACGCCCGGGCGGTCAAATGACTACCGAGATCGATCTAATGCTCACTTTCTATTGGAGCATTCGTTCGCAGCGTCACTTTTAGTGCGCTTACGCTACATCTAGGGTTTATTATGATCGAAGATTATTACCTAATTTAGTGAATAACTTGCACTGATTTGTTGGTGTGGCACCATGAGGTAAAGTTAAGGCGAAAGATTGTTATCGCTGGTATTGCGAATGGCGTGGGAGGTGAATAAAGGGTTTCTAAACATGTAATGTAGTTTAATTTTAACGTCCCAAATAACTTTTAACTTTTAATTTAGTATGTTAGAATATTATTCCGTCTTAATCCATCAAGGCCCGGATCCGTCCAGTCATTCGGGCATCGACATGAATTAATAGAATTAGGTATGGTTTGTTCTTACGCAAAGGCGTTTTTGATTAATAAAACAAATTATTAATAATCTTAACATATATTAGGTCATATAATAATAAACATAAACAAAACATATATACTTAGTAAGAGTAAATAATTATTATGGTGTTTTTAACTAGAACCTGTTTTAGACCATAAATAAATTAATCATTTCAAATAGCTAACATGTCTGTCAATACTTCACTGAGTGCTACTCTACTTGGGACCGATAAATCAAGTAACACTGTGTAAAATCGTTGCTCAAAAATGTGTATTTGACGTTGTACGGCCCCTTAAGTAACAGGAGTACAGTAGCGTGTACTGTCATATGAATTAAGCAAATTACGTCAAAATACATAGGTATGTTACTTATATAAAAATCGCATCTATACGCAACGATCACATTTTCTTTTATACTGTTCAATGTCGATCAAATATCTACACAGCCAAAGTTGCAGATTATTTTAATTTATTTACCATATAAAAGTGTACTAGCTACTTGTAGTCGGCGGTCCGCTTTCCACAGTCGCACCATTCTCTTCAATAGGTTCTGGTACCTCTGTAACTTCTGCCTCTGCCTCAGTATCAGGTAAGTCTGAAGCTTTCTTGAATTTGTTTACGTCTGAAAAAAAAACAAAATAACGTTATTTTTTGTAAGTTGAAGTAGCAATATCCAGCGCTGTTGGGTGACATAAAAGTCATAGATTGGGCATTCCCAAAAAGGACCAATTTTTGAAAGGTTCTATGTAGGTACAATGCGATTAATCTGGGGCCCTACTGGCTAACTTTTCGAACTTCGGCGGGTCTGCCGAGTTTCAACTTTAAACAGATAAATCGAAGTAAGGAGTTTCGTATTGTACTATTCGCCGAAGTTATTTAGAATATATCGATGTACGTGTGACATCATGAATTAGGGTTCGCCATTTTGGCCCGATTGGGGCTCGATTTATCTGTTTTAATTTGAAGCCCGGCAGACTTTACGAAGTTCGATGAATTAGTTGGTACGGCCCATGACAATGAGCACGATATCCAACTTCAGAGCGCTTGTGGTGGTACACACGACGGCACCTCAGTCTATACATGTTGACCTCGAGACCGCCGTTATGCCGTACGTAATAAAAGCTGTTTTCGCAGTTTAACTGTATAACCTGACGTGTTGTCGTGTGTACAACACGGTGTATTCAAATCTGTGCGCATCATACATTTTATAGTGAACTTGCCGAGGACCATCATCATTGTCAGATTAATAGCATTGTACTATACTGAATTCTCACATACATCAATAAAAACGAGTATTCCTTATGTCAACAGTATAAAATTTATTTTCGGTTATCTTATTTGGTGGTAAATAGAAGTTCAGTTGACATAAGGAACTAGACAAGTGTATCAAATGTGCTTTATTTCAGCGGCCGCACTTTAAAAGGGGGTACAAAGCAAAATAAGGAGCTGTGACGTGCATCGTTGGAATATCGGACTTAACGCATTAGACTAAGATTCAAATCAATGCGCGCTCTAACGCGGCGGTTACGTCGAACTTAGCGGTTGTAATATGATTTTTGACGGTTTTAATTTAACAACTCGTTAAACATACATTATTTTCTAAAATCGCTAATAGGGTCGCTTGGTAATATAATTTTATATTATGGATTAAAATATTGGCTCCATAATATGCATCATATTGAAAATAAATTGATAATAGTTTAAAATTAGACGTAACTTTGTGATTTTTTTTTATCGATAAAATTTTATTATTTTACGTTTTCACTTAGCTCAGTCCCTTTGAAGTATGCTTTAATATGTATGATTTTTTTTTGGGGAATTCGGAGTTTATTTTCTAGGGTTAAAATATGAATAACGACTGGCAATTTGCTTTGTACATACCGTATTTGCTAAAGTCAGCCCCTAGCAGCCTCAAGTAGTGCACCGTGTCGGGCGTGGCGGTGTACGCGCGCAGCGAGTGCACGCCGCGCCACCCCACCAGGGTGAGCTGCAGGCTCGAGTCCGCGTCGTGGTACTCGAGCACGCAACTACCGGTCGCTGTAGAGTGGAGTCTTATAATAAAAGGATCATAGCAAATGTCACAGATAATATAAAACTACTAGCTTCCGCGACTTCGTCCGTGGACATTTGGAAAATCCCTAGGGAACCATTGACCGGAATAGAAAGTATTCTATGTTTTGATAAAAGTTATCAACTATCTGTGTGGCAAATTTCATCCAAATCTGTTCAATCGTTTTTGCGTGATTGAGTAACAAACATCTAAACATCCAAACTTTCACATTTATAATATTAGCAGGATACCAAATGGAAAGAAGTGATTTCTGCCTGTCCCTATGGCAGAAAAGCGTGACCCCATATGTATGATGTAGGTTCATTTTTTATTATTGTAGATACCTAACCTATAATTACTAGACGACCTCCGTGGTCGAGTGACTTTGTACACCGGTTTTCAAGGTGTACAAAGTCACTCGCTATCTAAGGTGTCGCTATCTCTGAGGTCCCGGGTTCGATCCCCGGTTGGGTCAATTTAGAAAACGAACTTTTCTATATTGTGTGTGTTTGTGATACCACCGTTGTCTGTGATTTCCATAACACAAGTGCTTTAGCTACTTACTTTGGAATCGAAGCAATGTATGTGATTTTGTCAAATAAAAAAAATATAAAAATTAAATGTTTGGATGTAGGTAATTTTCGAATTCTCCAACTGATATTAAGAATTCTCTCACCAATAGAAAGCTGCACTATACACTATTCCTATATGACATATTCTATACCATTATCTCTGAAATTCCCACGGGAAGTGTAACTTGACGCTGAAGAAGGAGTGAGCAAAAGCTAGTATACTATAACTTACCAAGATCTTTAACAAGGTTCTGCGTGTGTTCAGAGAACAGCTTCAAATCAGGAGGGTTGTTCGGGTTATCGTTCTGAAGTACCGTAATGAGGTCTTCTTTCAATATGCGCACGCGCCGCTTGGGGCCTATACACCGCGATATACTTTGTAAACCTTCCTGGGATAATCTGTGAAAATATATCGGGTTTGGTAAAACACCAACAACCTCGCAGGAGTATAATACTTACATTATAAACAACATTTTGTTCTATTTCTCCGGAAACGGACAAAAAACGACTTTACATACAAACGTTATACAAACGAACAACTGATCGAATTTTGTATGAAAAGTCGTTTTTTCCCTGTCTGTTTTCGGTATAAATGTCGTTAGAATAAAGCTGTTACAATTCGACCTCCGTGGTCGAGTGGCTTTGTACACCGGTTTTCAAGGTGTCGCCATCTCTGAGGTCCCGGGTTCGATTCCCGGTTAGGTCAATTTAGAAAATTGGCTCAGGTCTGGGTGTTTGTGATACCACCGTTGTCTCTGATTTCCATAACACTAGTGCTTTAGCAACTTACTTTGGAATCGGAACAATGTATGTGATGTTGTGAAAAATATTTATATTTATATTTAAAAAAAATACTGGTTAGATTTGAGTGTCATTGTCATTTAACACAATTGATATAACTCTTCATAGTTTATTCCGTTTAACTTTCAATTCTGGATAATTTATTCTTATGCCAAAAGAAGATACTTTTCTTTTATTATTTCTTGCTTTATCATAACTTTGTGTTAGTACTAAAACATACAAATTAAAATTACATATTTTCTAAAAGGGCTATTTTAATTCTGTCCATGATTTGATTATAATACTTCATAAAGGTATGTGCAGTCAGCAGAACGTCAGGTTATACAAAACTGGCAAAAATCTGCAATTTAATTTGTACCTTAATTTCTTCGCATTTAGGTATAAAATTGATTGAATATAATTACCCTGTCGTGGAAGCCCAGCGTGCCGTTGACTGTACACTTGTTTTGCCGATGTTTAAATCAAAAACAAGAACCTTGTGATAACTACAAAAATATAAATGTTTCTACTCACCTAAACGGACAAGTCATATTCTTATTATCACACCTAACGAAAGTCTTCACGCCAGTATTTATAATCTTAATACTAGACTCGTTCTTCTGAACAATGTCCTTCACTACCGGCGAGACCAAATAAATATTCTTCTTCTTTCCAACATGACAGCGAGTGAGAAGGCAATTCGAATCAAACTCCGGATTTAAATCATAATACTCTTTTATAGAAGGAAACACATCTTCTGTGTCTCCCGAGAAGAATACGAAAGGATCTTCTTTGTACCCGCCCAATCTTCTTTTCTTTTTGGGTGGTTCTTTTTTTTCTTCCGTGTTGTTCTCTGCTCCTTCTTGTTGCTTCTCTTTCTCCTCTTTCTCCCATGGTAGTGGAGCGACTTTTTCGAATACCGCTACGAAGAATCCACCAGTGTCTTGGTGGTGAGGTAATATTCTTATACTAGAAAAAACATACAGTTTCCATTGACATACAAGAAAATCCCATGGTTTACGGCAAATACAACGTGTTACAAAAGTAGCCCTAATGATGAATATGGTGTATAGGGACCATCAAACTGAACAGCTTTTACTATAGAACCAACTTTGAAATCGCGAAAAAAAAACAGCTGTTTCATACAAAAATTAATTACGAAAATATCAAATTGTATGAAACAGCTGATTTTTTTCGCGATTTCAGAGTTGGTCCCATAGTAAAAGTTGTTCAGTTTGATGGTCCCTATCCACCATATTCGGCATTAGGGGTACTTTTGTAACACGTTGTATACAGCGTTATGATTTATAACGCTAATAAGATCAGTCAAAATAACTTTGTCCTAAACTTCGAAAGGCATTGAAATTCCCTTCATGTCTACACCAATTGTTTTTGTACTTCGATAATTATCAACGAGCATGCGGCGCTGTTTAACTAGTTCATGCGTGGGACCCTACACCTAACTGTAATAAATAAATAAATTTCAAGTCAATGTTGAATTGCCTTCGCAAAAAAAAAGAATACTTCGAAGAGAATACTAACAGCGGGTCTACTGCGTAACTATATGGGTTTGGTTGGTTGAGTATAATGGATTTTTATTTAATAGAACCCTAGACAAACACTGCCTTAATCCGAATAACATCACAAGAAGAGTTTTTAAATTGACATTTTAGCATTCACAATGCTATTTTTTATATAATACCAAATAATATACTAGAAAAATAGAGAACATGATCTGGTGCGAGTCGTATTTTTTCTAGTATATTATTTGGTATTATATAAAAAAATAGCATTGTGAATGTTAAAATCTCAAAATTTAAAAATTATGTAGCTTTCTCATCTTTATCAATTGTTTAAAAATATCTGGAAAGGTATTCAGTTGATGTCGAGGTAATTCCTTGTTCATTGGTGAGATGGCGCTGGCTTGCAGCGTAAGAGTTGATATACTAGGAGAAATTCGGCGTTCCCACTAGTGACTCGGTAGCTCAGCGGTCAGAGCATTGGACCGGATATCCAAAGGTCGCGGGTTCGATTCCCGTCCGAGAACATGATCTGGTGCGAGTCGTATTTTTTCTAGTATATTATTTGGTATTATATCACAAGAAGAGCTCAAATTGCAAATCATTTTGGTATTACGTTTGTATGGGAAGCTCACTGTTCCTTACACGATATAGACAATTATCTCACCACTTGTCTAAGTTGTACTTGTGCAAGTCTTCCTGTTTCGGCGGGAACATTTGCGGACGCACCACTGTCTGCCATTTCTCTGGTACGTCTTCATACTTCTCGTAGAACACCATATCTTTGGAGGCGGGCCGCCAGTAAGTCATACCTGGGAGAAATAATTATATACGGCTCAGAAAATAGGGGCCACCATGTTTTCCATACATACTAGTGGTTCGGTCACCCGAGTATGAAGGGGTACCGGGTTTTATTCCTAAAATTTTGAAACGCTTTTTGCTTTCTCAGTCGGTTGCGTGTTGTTTTAGTTCGTGAAACGTTATCTAGGGTATTTTTAACCGAAGGTCTGACTTTACAACGAAAATTCAACAATGTGCTCTGGCAATTAGAGCACAGAATACATAATAGTACAGAAGGGACACTCCGCAGGATCACTTAAATAAATAGCGACTCTTGCTCCAAATTGACTCTGACTACTTGTATTAAGGACGTCGCATACATATATATATATATAAATGTTTAATATTATCTATATGTATGGCACTTCTTACCCAAAAGATAAAATTCATAACTACTACCTTGTTTTGGAATTTTTTTTATTCCAATCTTTCACTTTCTATAGGCCTATGAAAAGCTTTTGGATATTAGTTTTCAATTCGATGCCTTAACACGGGTAGCCTTAGTATGTCATGCTCTCTTTAATCATTTCTATGGTGGTGTCGTGTGAGGCGGGTCGTTACGTTCCCTCAAATATGGTTGAGCGAAGCGATGGCTGGTTCATGCGTCATGCTCGTGAACGGGTGCTGCCAGTGGGAATGGGTCTGCTTCTGCCTACTTGTCTTAACGATTATTGAATTGTATGAATAGATATATATATAATTTTTTTGTAATAGCCTAGGCTGAGCCTTAAATTTTGAATTAAGCTTGACACCTGTAACTTGATTCAGTAGAAATGAGCTAATTAAATAATGTTATTTATTTATGAATCTATGTTAATGGTCACATGTATGAATACTTTGAATGTAATGTCTGGAAACGATATACATATTTGTAAATATCGTTCCTTCTAATAAAGCTGATAAGTTTTTTGCGCCCATTTTTCTTGTCAGCTAAAAGACGTCATAATGGGTGGTAGGATAAAAGAATTGACGATTTAAAAATGCTTGTTATGTGAGCTTATTTGAATAAAGAATTTTTCAATTTCAATTTCAATTTCAATTTCAAAATACAATAAAGCGCAATTCAAATCGCACAGCGCTCCCTTCCCCACAGTTATATTCTTGCCTTTCTTCAAGTTGCCTCTTTCTATCGCGTACTCTCATCTCTTTTGGCGACGTTAGGGTTGTCTTGCTTTAAATGATATCATAAAAGGAAAGCGATTTACTTATTTCAGAAGTCAGGGCTATATTTATCTGCAAATTGTCATTGTTGCAATAAATATTTTTAAAAATTTTCAATTGTATGTACAGTACCCGGCACCTAACTTGGCAAGATTTTAACGGAGTGAACATTCCCCATGTTTGCGCATGTACACTGGCGTGCAATAAAAAAGGTTACTGATAATATTAATAATATTGTTCAAACATCATTTTTGCATAATATTTTTGGGTGAAAGTTAGAAAGATGAAAATTATTTATGAAAAACCAGCTTTCCGCCCGTGACTTCCTTTTTCATAAAACGGTAGACATTGTACACCATTTTCCTGGCTTGTCTACGTAAAAATATATTTGACCAAACCAAGTCCAAACAAAACAGTAAACCACAATAACAAAAACACAAATCGGCGAAAACGAGTGGTTCAATTTCAGTGCACTCAAGTGTACGCGGGAGCGGATGGAACGTGGCACGGCGCGGGAGGAGACGGTCGACTTTGTACCTCAACCCCGCGTCCCGCGCTCTACCTAAACACATCTAAAAAACGACTTCTGCGCATCTGACCACTCTCGCCAACTTAGGTGCCGGGTACTGTACTATGGTATAAGAAAAGAATACAAAAATATTGTGATAAATATCTTTAGGCAGCAAACGTACTTGGCACACTTGAATACGCGACGCGGCGGGCGCGTACTTATAGCTTCATACCTAAAGCGCGGAGTGTCACTGGCCTGGTTGGAGGTAAGATAGTCGGTTCTTCAGTGGTTAAAGATCCGGGTGCAATGCGCTTCCACCTTCGCCTTGTCACCATAAATAAATAAATAAATAAAAAAAAAAAAAAAAGGCCGAGCGATGACCCGTCGTGGATAAGCCGATATTTCTCACCTTTATGGTACTTCAATCCTGGCAGCATGGGTGAAGCGTCCACTAATTTGACCGCGTCTCCCGTCTCTTGCAGTAGTCTATGAACCACCGCTTCGTTCTCCACTGGGTTGAATGAACACGTGGAGTATACCAGTCGACCGCCTATGGCGAGTAACTCACAGCCTCGGCGGAGCACGCGATATTGGATCCTATTGCACAGAAAATAAAGTTCACTTTTACTATTGGGGACTTGATAAGGTGCCTAGGACGTGTGGACGGACGCTATGAAATATGATATGATAGACGGAACTATAATAATATGAAACTAAAATGTCTACGCAGCCAAAGATTGCTATATTTTTTTGTGTTGGGCGCTATCGTCGGAATATGGACGCTCGCTATATCAAGTCCCTTTGAGAAAATGTGGCAGTCAACATTTATTTAAAAAAAGGGTTGATCTTCTATTCATCTTACTATGGTTTTACCCGTGTAGATTGAAAGTGTGGTCACCTGAGTAAGGCACAACGCACAGAATGAGGTCGAACTTCAATTCACTATCAATTTATTTAATTAAGAATTTAATTAATACCCTTGTAGATTTTTCCCATTGCCGGTAGACCATTTGAGCCAAATGTCCGGGTTTTTGCGTAAAGTGGCGTCACCCGAGCAAAGGCACGTCGCACAGAATGCAGTCGAACTTCAATTTACTATCAATTTATTTAAATAAGAAGTTAATAAATACCCTTGTAGATTTTTCCCATTGCCGGTAGACCATTTGAGCCAAATGTCCGGGTTTTTGCGTAAAGTGTGGTCACCTGAGTAAGGCACAACGCACAGAATGGGGTCGAACTTCAATTTACTATCAATTTATTTAAATAAGAATTTAATTAATACCCGTGTAGATTGTTCCCATTGCCGGTAGACCATTTGAGCCAAATGTCCGGATTTTTGCGTAAAGTGGCGTCACCCGAGCAAAGGCACGTCGCACAGAATGCAGTCGAACTTCAATTTACTATCAATTTATTTAAATAATAAGTTAATAAATACCCGTGTAGATTGTTCCCATTGCCGGTCGACCATTTGAGCCAAATGTCCGGGTTTTTGCGTAAAGTGGCGTCACCCGAGCAAGGCACGTCGCACAGAATTCGGTCGAACTTCAACTGTTTCGTGCTGCCTGGATTCTGGGAAGTAATATATAAGAATAAAGTACTAACTCAAAACACGGCTCGCTAATGCGGCGTTCTCACGGGGCGATTTTGATTGATAAATAGCTACACTTAATTAGAAATGAAACACTTTTTACGGATTACAGCGCGTATATTATTAATTCAGGTGTTGTTCTAGAATTATTTAGGTTGTATTTATTGTTTTTTTGAATTCCCGTCGTTTCGACACCTTTCCAGGGGCGTGGTCACGGGAGGACTAAAGCAAAAAGGCTGCTCATATTTTTATGACTCGTTTTTAGTCCTTTTTATTAAAAATTAACAGTGTATGCGTTCAATATCAGAGTCGAGGTTGATGATCAGTATGCAGGGGGAGTTGAGCCGCTTGGCCTGATGATGATGAAAGTGTAAACCACATAATAACTACCTGTTCGTCGGATGCTACCAGCGCGGGCATGACGGCAGAGTCGTGGTTGGTGATCAGTATGCAGGGGGAGTTGAGCCGCTTGGCCTGATGCACCAGCATGTAGCAGCGGCTGTTGTCCACGTCGTTGGCCATCACGAACCCTGGGGCACATTATCAGATCCCTTCATATTTTGATTTAATATAAACATTACAAATGTTATCGTGTTTATGGGTCCAATACAAGTTCAACTGAAGACAAATGCACACATTAGCATACCTGTTCAAATTGAAATACCATTCATAACATAATATGTTGATAAACATTTTTACTATAGGTAATCACCATTTGTTCAAGTTTTTCTATTAATTAGTAAGATTATCTCGAAGTAAATTACTTATTCACGAACTTTAAGTATAAAAAGAATTCTCCCGTAAAGTCGACTTTTGAATTTTAGCTTAGTAAGTAATTATTATTATTTGACCAGTGACCATTGATATTATTGGCAGAATAACCACAATCATGGTTGGTAATATTTACCTGTAGGAGTTTTCTCTTCATCAGCATGCAAGAATTCAATCAGTTGTGCTGTTTTTGAACCGGGAGCTGCACACATATCCAATACCTAAAAATATAAATATTTTTATTTCTCTCTTATTCGCAAAATAGTTGGGCAAACGTCATTCTAAAACTATTCGGTATTTTTTTTACATTTTTCATCAAAAGTCGAAAACTATGCGGCCTAAAAAAATGTTTGAAAATGTGCACGCAGCGCTCTTTCATATGATACCCTATATGCCCTAGTAGCCTCACTTCGAATTTTTAATACCCTTTTTCAGTCCCTGTTGATAAAAAATATATAAATATTTTTATTTCTCTCTTATTTGCATAATTGCTGGGCAAACGTCATCTAAAACTATTCAAAATTTCAAGTTGATAGCATTAGTAGTTCTCGAGATATCCAGCTGTGACAGACAGACAGACAGAGTCGCACCATAAGGGTTCCTTTTTACCATTTTGTTACGGAACCCTAAAAAAGGTCAAACGTTTCAATCCATAATAATACAGTTACTAGTTAGTTATATTTTGTTTCTACTAAGACATTACCTATAGCTTGGTCCATGCCGATAGTAACCAGATTTTTAAAAGATCTTACTTATTTTATTATTATTATTATTATTAACAGGCGAGCAGTTGTTGCAACTGGTAGTGCCTGTATCCTGCAATCTTTCTTCTTCTTCTTTTTTGTTATGGCAATCTACTTTCCTCTTGGAAGTAATTTTTGCCAGTGTCAAGTGTTAAATAGTTCAGTGGTAGATATTGTTTAATTTTTCATTAGAATGCGGGTGCATCGCATTCCAATGCTGCTTGGAGCATTTGGCACCAAGTATATCAAGACAGTTTACTCGGTTAGTTCTGCCGAGGAAGCCACCACTTCAATAAAAGTCTCAGCTTCACACAACCAAGATCGCGCCTATTTCAATTATCCCACATATTGTTCAGTTGCGTAGACACTTGTACCATATAACTGCACCAATTTTAAGACACAATATCCACTATGAATCAATTTGAAAATAATTAAAATAGACACCGAACCGAACTCGACAAAATGGCGCCAAAAACTCCCCTGCAATCTTTGCTTTGTACTTTTTATTTAGTAGGTAGGTATTTGTCTATTTTGTTTACCTTATGATGGGGCTGCACATCGAGTACCACGGGTGGGATCATAGACACGGCTTCCTGTCTCGACACACCTCCTGCAGCAGTCTCTGCTACCAAGAAGTTGTGAAGTCGGTACAGGGGCTCGCTGCGACGGATATCTGTGCGGGACAGACGGAGCTGCCATGCGAAACCACCTGGGTACCTGTGGTGGAAGCAAGGTTAAGGGACTGTTCCACAAGTTGCGGTTTAGTACCAATTAACTTGACAGAGAATCATATCAAACCATAACCAAATTTAACACTGAAACAGGCAATAAATGGATGAAATCCGTCTGACAAAACTGTTTGGGACTACACTACAACTCTCTAACGAGGTAAAGTACCTAGGCATAATCCTAGACGGCAAACTAAACTGGAACAGCCACATGGAGTACAAAACGCAATCCGCCAGTGATATTCTATGGCAGTGCAGGAAGATGACTGGTAAACGCCGAGGTCTAGCACCCAACCTACTACATTGGCTATACAACATGATCATAAAACCCCTGGTAACTTATGGATGTGTAGCAGTGCCGAGGGGTGAAATTATGGCGAAAGTAATCTATTCTACAAAAATGTTATGATCTGTATAGTGTATCGTTTTAACAAATTTCTAATAAAATTGCTAGAAAAAATTTATAAGTGTCAGTTTATAATTTAACAACACAAATTAGCACAAATAAAAACATACCAAAAAGTAGCAATCTATCACATTCATCTGTAAAATGAAGCCGATAGCGATGCCAATGACACTAGTGTGGTAGGTTGGTGGAAAAAGAGAAAAACTCATCCTAGACAGCTTACACTCATCCTATAAAGTGAACTAAGTCACTTGTTAATATTGAGAAATCATATAATTTTTTTTGTACCATGGAAGATTAATTGGCTTGATTTCTTGTTCTTCTTCCTGCCCATCTACTTGCAACTTAACATTTAGCAACTCTGAGAAGTATTCACTCTTCACAATGTTCATAAGAGCGGCCGCTTCACACTTGGACCCGGTTATGCGGAACGCTGTTGGCAAATTCTCTTTGAGAGCTTTCATGAACACAGGCCATTCTTCTTCTGGACATACTTTTTGTTCCTGAAATCAATATAATATGATAAATGAGAGTTTTACTTTTTTAAAACATGACAAAACAATAAGATTATTGACTGTACACATTTGTCTATGCTCGGTTTCGGGGGTACTTATCAGAGGTCTTATTATCGGTGAGGGGTCCACTCTATCTGGTTTAAAGTTAATTTTATAACTTGAAAATGTGGACCCCTCCGATTAAGTTAACCTCTAATGAAGTACTTCAGAAACCAGGGGTAAGTCAGTTCAAATCTAATATAAGTAGGTACTTTTCCTCTCCTTCGTTTTATGTTTTGGTGGTTACCTTGTGGATTTCTATGTCATTTCTTTCTATGTCGAGTGTTTTGCTTAGTGGTTTTTTCCTCTTTGATCCTTCGAATGACAGATCAAAGGATTTTTTTCTTATTCGATCCACTGGTGAATTTTTTTCTTCATTGAGCCCACAAACGATCTTACTGGATTATGAGAAGTTTCTATACTTCATAACCCCCAAGTATTATTAAGGTGAGCAAGGATTTAAACTCATCTCATCACTTGAGATACTATAATGGGAAGTATTTCTTTTGATCTACAATTAATCTAAATGGTTGGCAATAGAATCTGCAGTTCAATTATTTGGCTAGAAAACAAATATTAGGTCAGCAAACCTTGATTGTTTGCAGATCAAGGTTAACTAAATAAGATTTATATTTAAACTAGGGACTGCCCACGACTTCATCTGCTTGGATAGATAGTATTTTGATCCCTTTTCGGGATGATGAGTACCTTATGTCCTTTTTTACACCCCTAAAAAGTGTATGCTAAATTTCAACATGATCTGTTGAGTTGTTAAGACGTGAAGGTGTTACAAACAAACTGACTTTCTCATTTATAATATTAGTAAAAATATACGTAGTACTTTTATATTTTGTAAATATATAGCTAAAAGTAACGTGGTAGAAATGATCCTAACCAAAAACTATCATAGCAGAAATGGTCCTAAATCTTGCAAATGTGTACGAAAAATACATTCTGCACATGCGCGAAGCAACTTGAGATCGAGCAAAGTTTGGCACGAGTTATACTATACACCTACTTACATTTTAGTGGTGGATTGAAGTGGAATAAGAAATTATGATTAAGTCTATTTAATTCCACTTTTTCCCTAAAACAGTGGATCAAAGTGGAATAAGAAATGTATGATCATATTAAAAAAACACTTTATGCCGTAAACCAGTGAATCGAAGAAAAAATATATATCATTTGTTCTGCCAGTGGAGCCTCGTCGGTGGATCGTAGAGGATTAAGAGGGTATAAGAATTTTTATAATATTTAGTTCTTTAATAATTATTAAAAGAATTGAATTAAACATACCTAGATAAGTACTTACTTTATAATATTGCTCAAAAGCTGCATTTTCTCTGACAATTTCTACATAGTGCTTACGAGTATCGCTAGCAGGCTTTTCTTGAGGATTCTTCTCCTGCAATTTAAAAATAAATATTGAATAAAAGACCGAAGACGAAACACGACAGGATCATCAAAGGAACACGGAGAATGTTTACATTTACCTGTTCTCGACGCTCACGTTTACGTTGAGCGAACTTATTTACGTTGCGGTTTTTGCGTCCCATTCTTCTCAAATAAGCGCCGAGTGTAACTTGTCGTACTTGATTGAAAATATAGAAACAAAACATAAACTTCGCAATGCAAGCGGTGCGCGTTGAGAATAAAGGACAGAAAAAACAAAAAAAATGAGGTTAGGTTTTTTTTTACTGACGCGTTCATTCCGTTCAATTCAAACTTCAAATAGGACTTAGCTCTCAACCTAAACTTACGCTTTAAATTGCTAGACAGTTACTAGTAAAGCCGCTAGCTAATTAAGATAAAGAGAAAATTGAGAAGTAGGTATGTTATCGAGGCGAGGCATGCTGCTCATCCATACTATCCATATTAATAATTTTAATATAAATGTAAAAATAAGTAACTATGTCTGTCTGTTTCACGTCTAAACACCAGAACCAATTTTGATGAAATTTGTTACCGAGATCGAGTAGAGCTTGTGAAAGGACAGGCTACCTTTTATCGCGAAAAAAAGACTTGAAGGAAGTGAAATAGATGAAAAATTGTATGAAATTCCTTCAGTTTTAAAGCTAGGATCTCTTTTTGTGTTTAGGCTGAGGATTGAAAATTTTGGATTGACGAAGGGATGAAAAGGAGTTTAAATGGGGTGAATAAATCTAAAAATCGATAAGGATGTTGTCATTGGAGTTTTATGAAATGTAATCAACATTTCAGAAATTACATTTATTTTAAAGTTCAACATAGTCATGGGTGAAAATTTTATATGGAAAAATAATATTAAGTAGGCATTTTGACTTCTAAACATCGTAGGAGTATGTAACTACCTAATCTTAAAAACAAATAAGCATGTTTCGTAATTTTCCGAAAATCAACCCATTAGGGGGTAAATGGGATAAAATTGATATGGATGACGTTATTGAGGTTTTGTGGGGCTGGACATCATCCAATCCCTAAACTAAAGGGTTGAAAAAGGAATTTGTATGTCGTTATTGAGGTTTTATGGGGTGTTGATTGCAAAAATATAATTTATTTAAAGTCCAACACGGTCAACATGATTCACGTACATCCACTACTATCTTCCACCCGCTTGCACATTTGGGAAAATCCTTATAAACCTATAACCAGTAATTCACGTAGAAACAGCTGATCGGATTTGATGAAATTAAATCATAGAATACTTTTTATCCTGGTTAAAAGTTCTATAGGGTTTTTTTGAATATTCACGCAGACGAAATCGTGGGCGTAAGCTAGTGCAATAGTATTTTGATACCGTAAACCACAAATTATACAATGTGTTACAAAAATACCCCTAATGCCGAATATGGTAGATAGGGACCATCAAACTGAACAACTTTTACTATGGGACCAACCCTGAAAATTCGGGAAAAAAAAATCAGCTCTTCTATACATTTCGATATTTTCGAATTTAATTTTTGTATGAATGTATAATGAGTAAAAGTTGTTCAGTTTGATGGTCCCTATCTACCATATTCGGCGTTAGGGGTACTTTTGTAACACCTTGTATAGATAGGTAATTATTGTAAGAACCTTAGAGCACTAAGGTAAGAACTAAAGTACATCAACTATATTTTGGGTAGGTACAACTTTCTTTCTTAATTTTATGATTGTTTGCAGATCAAGGTTTGTTGCTTGATTTTAATTTAATGCGAACCAAATATTTGTTTGCTGGCCAAAATTAAATAATTTTATTGATACTGCTGAATTTTTGTTAACCATTGAGATTAGTGGCAAATCAAAAAAATACTTTCCAAAATATTAAAGATTTTCTATGTTTTTGAACGCGTCCATTCAAAATTCCAAACATGACGTGTTGCGTTTCATTTGATGCATACTTAATGCTCTAAGGATGCATAGTACTCTGTGCATACTATTAAGTTTTTTGTTTTATTCGTCAATCTTATTATTTTGCAAACAAAAACAAAAAGGGATGTCGAGTGTTAGAAGAGGAGTGAAACGCGCAGCGAAAATTTTTCTAAGTCTATGAGTGAAACCGTGTGACGAAATTTATTAGAGGTTCCATAGAAGTATAACTAATGGGTACTTCTGTCACTGTCAAATTGATATTTGTTGGAGAATAGGAAGAAGAAGATGAAGTCATAGTACTAAATAAGTTTTGGACTTTATTTCGTGTGCAGTAAAGGCTTGGCAGACTTGAACTGAATTACTATACAAACGTTATCAGTTTATCATCACAGGGTAAATAAATAAGCTCTTTTAATCACAATTTAAACAATTGGTTTCTCTATTTTAAAGATCAAACAACAGAAATTACTGTTACATTCTCTGACCACACATTATTGATGGTCTCCTCATTTTTAAAACAAGTGGATAAATAAAACTTACTTTGAAGTTTTCTGTAGGTACTTTGAGTAGAAGTTGAAAGTTATTTCACAAATATTTATAAGTAGGTAAGTACATAAGATTTCTTTTTTTTTAATCTTTACATAACGGTCCTATTTCTATACTTAACAATTTAGTTGATTCTATGACACAATTTACAGTCTGATTTTTAATTCAACTTTTTGATTACAGGTAAAACATTAATATGAGTCCCCCGAAGGGTTTTGCGTTTGCTATCGACAGAGGTGGCACCTTCACAGATGTATATGCTCGCTGCCCCAACAGTAAAGTGCGAGTTATGAAACTACTGTCTGTAGATCCTCAGAATTATGATGATGCACCAAGGGAAGCTATAAGAAGGATTTTACAAGAGGTAAATAGTTTTCTATATGTTTTTGCAAGTCCTTTTCATAAATTTTTCTCCTTTTTTTAAATAAATTAGGTAGGTACAATAGTGGGTTTAGGTAGATAGGCATTTGAGGGCTTGTCTATACAAAAAGATCACAAAGTACCTATGGAAAACTGTATGCATCCTTTGCATTTTCATGGTGAATGATTTCCCATACATTGCAATCTTTTTGTATGGACAAACCATCAAGTGCCGTTAATTTCTGTGTCTTGATCTTTAATGTCGTAAAACTGCTTTAATTTTTTTTCATAAGATTCCAAACCCTATGTTCAACTATTATATATGTAAATGTGGTAGGTAGTACAGTTATTATTAAAAGCTGCTGAAACTTCTGTTGATTTTTGACCCATAAAATATTGGTGTTGAGTTCAAAGTTAACTTTTCAACACCCAGAAAATGAGACACAATAGATATTCCATTGTTATCGGGCCGCCTGCGTCTGCTCGGGCGTTGATGAATTCATTGAAGAATTTGTGCTGCTGTGTGTGTGCCTGCCTACTTACTTACCCTACCTCTCCTTTGAGAATTTTTTGATTTATTATACCACATTTATTATTGAGCTCTATGTCTTAAAGTTTAGGTCGAAAAATGGTTAGAGATATTGAAATAGATGATATAATATTGTCATTGTACAACATTAGATAGAAGTGAAAAAGTATTATTCAAGTATAACTTAATTTTTGTTAAAAAATAATACATAGTACTAAACGTAGAGCGGTTTCAATAAAACTAAGGCATTGCCTTTTGCTGCTATTATTTGAAGTAAATACTTCGGATGATGACCTAATTATTCATTAAATGTGAAGCATTTCAAAATAATATAAGTAGAAAGCAGTGTTTTAGTTTTATTCAATTGAGCTATAGTATTATGTAAGTGACTAAGAAAAACATAATATTATGATGTCATTGAAAAAATAACTTGAAGCTATGAAATGAAGTAATCTGAGCAGTTTCCATCAACATTATGTAAGACAACATTAGGGTGATTTGTTATCAGTTAACAATAGAGGAATTACTTTGCATTTTCATAGACTTATCTTAGTGATAAATCAAATAGAAATATCACACCTTCTTTGCAAATAATTGGTACCTTTAGTATTCACAATGCTATTTCTATACAATACTAAATAATATACTAGAAAAAATACGACTTGCATCAAATCATATTCTCGGACGGGAATCGAACCCGCGACCTCTGGATGTCCGGTCTAATGATCTTACCGCTGAGCTACCGAGCCAAAAGGGCGCGGGTTCGAGTCCCGTCCGAGAATATGATCTGGTGCGGGTCGTATTTTTTTCTAGTATATTATTTAATATAGGTAGATACAGTTATTGTTTTTTTACTTAACTTATTAATTAGTAAGCAACAAAGTAGGTAACAGTTCAGCTGTGTATGGTGATAAAACTGTGATGTTTTACCCAAACTATAAAATAATATATTAAAAAGCTATCCTAGTAACAAATCTCAACTCCCATAATGATTTTATACTTAAAGTCTACATATTTAGGGTTTAATATCTTATGAAAACATCGTTTTTTTTAGGTTGATAAGCCACTTTATATTTTGTACAAGGTTATCATACATCAGTGAAAAAATTTTTAGCTTTAAACTTCAAGACTATTATTCACAAAAAATTTTTTTTTTACAGGAAACAGGAAATGCGTTAGACAAAGATGGCAAGGTGAACTCTTCCTTGATAGAATCTATACGTATGGGCACTACTGTCGCCACAAATGCGTTACTTGAGAGGAAAGGAGCTACGATGGCGCTGGTGATCAATAAGGGGTTTAAAGATCTGCTGTTCATAGGAAATCAAGCGAGACCACATATATTTCAACTGGTAAGATTTAATCTTTACCTTGATGTCATTAAAAGATGACAAGTCTTCAGCGGTCAGAGCAGCGCCGATAGCGAAATGATTGCCTATTACACAATATCACAATGGCGGGATGACAGAAATTTATCCCGCATGGTGGCGCTGCTGTAGATGGAGACCTGTTGTATGTGTGCAAATGCTGGGTTATATTCCCGGTTTTTTCAATTATGTCTAAAACTCTAAAACTTGTTAAAGTATATGGAATGGAAATTATTATTATTATAGTAAACGAATAAAAAGATCGAATTGAAACAAAAGAAAACCAAAATGTGTTTGAAAGAAAAATTTATATTAACGAATATTCGCTTCATCCAAAAATTTATAGCAAACAACAAAATGTCAGGTGCACACACGACGGCACCTCAGACTATACATGCTTGACCTTGAGACCGCCTTTATGCCCTACGTAATAAATGCTGTTTTCGTAGTTTACCTGACGTGCTGTCGTGTGTACATCTACACTAGCGCCAAATTGGTGCTATTGCGTTGACTGGTGGACGATTTGTGAATCAACCAAATTATCCTGCCATTATATCCCCACTCTAAAACCCCACAGATTGTCTGTGCGGCGGTGTGTGACGCTTTTAAGCGCCTTTAGCTACTTTACTTAGGAATCTGAGCAAATTTTTGTAATGGTGTTAATTTTTTTTATACTGTATTTAACTTTTTCAGGATATAAAAAGACCTAGCGTCCTTTACAAAGAGGTAGTTGAAGTAGACTGCAGAGTTATCCCAGCTTTAGAAGACAGATGCCAAATGGAGAAGCCAGGACATTGGAAAACTGTCATTGGCACTACTGGAGAGAAAATGCTGGTGATTAAAGATTTGAATGAAGAAGCAGTTAGGAAAGACTTGTTGAAGCTAAGAGAGAAAGGGATAGAGAGTATAGCGGTCGTGCTTGCACACAGTTATACTTTTCATGACCATGAGTTGAGGGTTGGCAAGATAGCAGCTGAGCTAGGTGAGATTAAAGCTGTATGCAATAGTTACTTAAGTATAGAGGACACAGTTTTATTTAAACTTTCGGCGGTGTTTTCGAATTTCATTTGCGTGTCTATTGTTTTTATGATAAAAATTAAAAAGAAAAACCTCCTTCAAAAAACCTTAAAAAATTGCTATAAAAAAACAGCTTCAAAAAGCAACAGCTCTAAAAAGCAAGAAATAATATTCAAATCTGCATAATTACCACTATTCAAGTACCTACGCATATCTGATATTAAAAAAAACGTCTTTTGAAGTCGGGTGGGACTAAAAGATATTTTCCTTTTTTAATTTATATAAACATTTGTAGTGGTTTCTCTTTCTTAATTTGATTTTTTAAATCTTAAAGCCCCACCCGACTTCATAAGACGTTTTTTTTTAATATCAGATATGCGTAGGTACTTGAATAGTGGTAATTATGCAGATTTGAATATTATTTCTTGCTTTTTAGAGCTGTTGCTTTTTGAAGCTGTTTTTTATAGCAATTTTTTAAGGTTTTTTGAAGGAGGTTTTTCTTTTTAATTTTTAAAAGCTTTTTTGTTTTTCACTTTTTTGTGGTAGGTATGTACAAGTAAATGTAAGCAATGATATAAATATATTTATTCGTATTTTCAACACTTTTCAATGGTACTCGTATAATACCTACTCCGAATAACTCAATTTCCACTTTTCGCGCTGTTAATTTTACCAAGGGTCAGTCATGGGGTGGGTGACCAAAGTGTATTATCGCGAGCTCCTCCGTGCTTCAGAAGACACGTTAAGGCGTTAGTCCCAGCTACATTTGCACTCATTAACACCCACCAATCCGCATTGGGCCCGCGCGGTGGGTTATGGTCCATCCTATTCATTAGCCCATAAGTAAGGCTTGTATTCCAGCCCCAACAGTGACACTAAAAATGGCTGATGCGAAACCTTTCAATACCGTAGAGTAATCACTAATACACTATCCAATTTGATTTTGAAGAGTTCTCTTGAGTATCTTCGAAGTCAAGGTCCAATGTATTTTAATGAAAACACCCTTAAAGTATCCCAAAGTATCCCCTTTCTAACAAAACAAGAATTATCTCAATCGGTTTATAAACAAAGAAGTTATGTCTGAAGATCCGTTGAAACTCGTGCAAAAGTTACCTAAAAAATTACAGTATTTTCAGGATTACTCGAAAACCACTGAACCGATTTAAAATTTTCAAAAAATGGGACCACCTGGGGAACAAACCTGATAAAGTGGCGTTCGAATCATGTCAATCGGTTCAGCCGTTCTCGAGTAATCGGTGGACAAACATTAAAAAAAAAAAACAGACGAACATAGAACCTCCTCCTTTTTTTGAAGTCGGTTAAAAAGTAGTGCCAGTGTAAAGTGCATATCATATAGATATGTAGACATCAAGTAGTCGGAATAATTAACATAGATCAGTCGCAAAAGTCTATGCGATGCACAGACCTGACACTTCAGTAAAAACAGCCTTTACCCTATTTTACTTGCAGTTGTTTATCTAAACAAGGTTGTTCCTAAGTCATGGATGTTTATAATAATTATTTATTTCTATCCTTTATTTTTAGTTACCTTATACAAGGTTAATTGTTTAGTTTGGAACTAAATGATTGGTGCGATTTGCCCAGAATATTTATTTATAATCTTTATTCTCTTGGTTTTCCAATGTATCTCTATCACATCAAACTTGTAGCATTTTTTTGAAATTCTTCATTATTTCTCAGGTTTTACCCAAGTGTCCCTCTCTCACGCGGTGACATCCATGGTCCGTATGGCGCCCCGCGGTTACACGGCATCGGCCGACGCGTACTTAACCCCCCATATCAAGGAGTATGTTAGAGGTTTCGCGGCGGGCTTCGCTGATGGCCTCAAAGACACCAACGTGCTGTTCATGCAATCAGATGGGGGGTTGACGCCTATGAGTTTGTGAGTATAAAGGAGTATATTTCGATTATTATCAACCATTCTTAGACATAATTGAAAAATAATCGGTAACATAACCCATATGCACACATACAAAAGGTCTCCATCTACAGCAACGCGATCAATCCTGCCATTGACATAAAAGAAAATATGAATAATATTTGATAACATCAAAGTAAGTAGCTAAAGCACTTGTGTTAAATTTTTTTTTGTTTTTGTAATTCAGGTTCAATGGCTCCCGCGCCATTTTGTCGGGTCCTGCTGGGGGTGTGGTTGGGTACGCGATGACGTCATACCAAAAGGAAACTGGGTTGCCTGTTATAGGTAACGTTGTTAACTAATTCGAATTCAGTTTGAAATGTCAATGTCAATGTCAAAGTTACTGACATTATGTATCAATAACATTCGGTATTCTATTCGAATTGTAAACCGTCACTTCGCTATGGGGCAAGTTCTCTATCTCAAATTGTTCATCAGGATTCGACATGGGCGGGACGTCGACGGACGTGTCTCGGTATGCAGGCTCGCTGGAGCACGTGCATGAAGCGACCACAGCGGGGGTCACCATACAGGCGCCGCAACTTGGTAAATCTTAACCGCCCCACGTGGGCATTCGGAAAATCCTTTGACCGGGATAATGTAGATTGTATCATAAGGGAGCAAAATAATACTTTTACGGCGAGGGCGCTTTTTTGGATTATTTAGTAGAATCCTGAACGTAGCGAGGGATTCCAAGTACGTCGCCTGAGCCAAATATATATTTTTTCATCACCCTCTATGAGAAAATAAAAGGCGCCCCATATTTTATTGTAATATTATTATTTAATAAAACATAGAGTAACAACGAAATTGAAATTAAATAGTAATAAAACCATGAATTTCTAACAATCCGTGAAAATTGACGAGAACGCGTGCTGCAGTTCGCGTGTTTTTAATTTGATTTATTTTTTATTATATTCAGCCGTCGGCGCGACTATGGGCCTCCGTATCAGCCAGTCTTTATTCAAACAATATTTGCGTTCGATTTCTTTGGCGCTGAACATTAAGATGATCCAAATTCAAAAAATGCGCTGCAAAGATAATTACGGCGCACTTATAAAGAGGATTAAAAACTCATTACTGCCCGCTAAAAGTTTCTTATAGAAAACACCACCTTTGGGTGCACTTAAAGGCGAACCAAGTCTTCCTTTTCGAATAGATGGAATGAAAAAAGTATTCTTAATCTTTGACCGGGATAAGAAGTATCCTAAGTTTTCATCCAGGCTATAAACTATTTGTAATTAATGGGTAACAAACATTCAAACTCATAAACTTTCACATTTCAAAAATGTATACCTAATATGAAAAAAAATCCGTCATCAACAGACATAAACACGGTAGCAGCGGGCGGCGGGTCGATGCTATTCTTCAGGTCCGGCCTATTCGTGGCAGGGCCGGAGTCCGCGGGCGCGCAGCCAGGGCCGGCGTGTTACAGGAAGGGCGGGCCCTTAGCTGTCACTGACGCTAACTTGTTGCTCGGTGAGTCATTAACATACTGTGTTCAGGTCCGGCCTATTCGTGGTAGGGCCAGCGTGTTACAGGAAGGGCGGGCCCTTAGCTGTCACTGACGCTAACTTGTTGCTCGGTGACTCATTAACATACTGTGTTCAGGTCCGGCCTATTCGTGGTAGGGCCAGCGTGTTACAGGAAGGGCGGGCCCTTAGCTGTCACTGACGCTAACTTGTTGCTCGGTGACTCATTAACATACTGTGTTCAGGTCCGGCCTATTCGTGGTAGGGCCAGCGTGTTACAGGAAGGGTGGTCCCTTAGCTGTCACTGACGCTAACTTGTTGCTCAGTGAGTCATTAACATACTGTGTTCAGGTCCGGCCTATTCGTGGCAGGGCCAGCGTGTTACAGGAAGGGTGGGCCCTTAGCTGTCACTGACGCTAACTTGTTGCTCGGTGAGTCATTAACATACTGTGTTCAGGTCCGGCCTATTCGTGGCAGGGCTGGCGTGTTACAGGAAGGGTGGGCCTTTAGCTGTCACCGACGCTAACTTGTTGCTCGGTGAGTCATTAACATACTGTGGGTGGGTCGATGCTATTCTCCAGGTCCGGCCTATTCGTGGCAGGGCTGGAGTCTTGTTGTAATTTAATAACAGTAACTTTTTGCTTGGTTTAAATAATAACATAGTAAAAGTACTGTAGTCCATCTTGGATTGTTACTTTGTATTACAGGTGCTCCTCAGTCAATGAGGAAGTATTATATAGGTAATGTATATTGCTCAAAATTGTATCTTGTTTTGTTACATTACAGAAACTCACGGTAAAAGAGCGTTTTTATCCAAAATATTTTTAGTGACAAAACAGTTAGTTCGACATTTCAGTGCAGAATAAGCGAAATAGGAGAAATTACAAAATTTAAATACCTACTTTTTTATACACGAAATGTGAAATATCTGCAATATGTGACCGAACAAATTGTATTCCTTTAGGTCGCCTACTTCCGGAATACTTTCCGAAGATATTCGGTCCGAATGAGAACGAGCCGTTGGACCGCGCGGCGACTGAGGCCGCCTTCAAGAAGATGACAGATGATATAAATGTTTTCTTGAAACAAGATGGCGGAAAACCGGTGAGTGAGACCACGAAGGTCGTCAAATTAATTGTATAGAATAATTATATAGAATATAATATAATAAAATATAGAATAATTATGTCCTTTAATAAGATATTCGATAAGGATATGTTAGGTGAATTGATTTTGAATTGTTTTGTGATATTTATACTGTAGATGAGTATGGAAGAGGTCGCCATGGGCTTCATCAACGTGGCGAATGAAGCAATGTGCAGACCTATCAGGTATTTTTTTTATAAAAACAAAATAATATAGTTTATACCTACCTATAAACTAGTTAGGCAATACATATATTTATCCCATAAAGAAAAAAATTGTTAATATTTTTTAAAAATAATTATTAAGATATAAATGTTTAGACAATTTCGCACAGCGCCATCTAGCCCCAAAGTAAGCAAATTCTTGTAATTTAGGTGCTAGACAACTGATATACTGCTTATACAACATGTTACAAAAATACCCCTAATGCCGAATATGGTATATAGGGACCATCAAACTGAACAACTTTTACGATGGTAAAGTACGTAGAACGTAACTTGGGGCCAACTCTGAAATCGCGAAAAAAAAATCAGCTGTTTCATACATTTTGATATCTTCGATTTTAATTTTTGTATGAAACAGTTGTTTTTTGTTTTCGCGATTTCAGAGTTGGTCGCATAGTAAAAGTTGATCAGTTTGATGGTCCCTATATACCATATTCGGCATTAGGGGTATTTTTGTAACACCTTGTATACTTTTTTAAAAATATACTTATTATACATAGTAACACCCAGACCTGTCACAGAAATTGAAAATCATCATTTCAATTTCTGCCCGACCGGGAGTCGAACCCGGGACCTCTTGCGTGGTAGACCGACATGATGACCACTGCACCACTCAGGTTGTGACGTCAAGTCCGTTTACACTCTTTGAAATGTCATTTTTGTCATTTTTGTCCTAACCTAACCTAACCTAACAACTACAGTTCTTTTCCTGCCATCGGCAACTTATTTATACTTATCGCACTGCGTACCTATAAAGTAAAATGTCGTTTAAATACAAGACAGGTTTTGTAAAAATAAACTTTGTGATAGGGCTCTAACAACGGCGCGCGGGTACGACGCATCGCAACACGCGTTAGCTTGCTTCGGTGGTGCGGGCGGGCAACACGCGTGCGCCGTCGCGAGACAACTCGGCATCTCAACAGTACTGCTGCATAAGTACGCAGGTCAGTACACATCACGGTAACAATGTTTTAAATTTCCATGGTTATTGACGTTATTAGAATAAACTATTATCGGGATTTACACCATGTACCTGTTTATTTTTGAGACTCCGATATTTCGGAGTTTGGCCTTGGTCACGGAAGAACTGTCGATTGTTGCGTGCGGTTAGATGTTATTGGCAGACGAATCGGTCTACCCTCCGTCTAAGTCTTTTATTATTACGCTCGCTACCGGTACCACTGTCTGCAAACTCACTAGTCACTCGAGACTGGTCACGACACACGACACTCACTGTATCCGTACGCGAGACGGCGCTTTTACATTTCTTGTTGTTTTTACACAACCGGATTACGATGTTCCAGACACTCGACAATGACATGACACTGACCATGGCGCATGCAACTGCGCCAAAATATCGGAGTCTCAAAAATAAACAGGTACATGGTGTAAATCCCGACATAGTTTATTCTAATCACGGTAAAAGCCCATATGGTCGTATACACACATCACAATAATAAATGTCAGCATATTGTCACAGAATAGATATAGGTACTACATTGAAGTCTACTACAAGACGTAGACCTCACAAATATGTCGGTAAATATACGAACCATTTTCGTGGGAAAACGCTGTTGCCCATTTTCTGGTCCACGGCCCAAATATATACACTAACGGGTCAACTTAGGGTCAGTTCACACCGAGAAGCGACGAGACAACTCGCCAAGGGGCGGGGCCTCAGGCTGCGCCTCGCGGCGTCGCGCTACGTCGCGTGGAAATGTGTATATTTTCGTGTAATAAATAAAGTCAAATTTTGAGTCGCTCTATTAAAATGTACGCGTCGCGTCGCGTCTCGGTGTGAGCTGACCCTTAAGCATGTGTGCTCGTAAAATCACCCGCGGCTATGTGTGCGTGACTGGAGGCGCGCGGGGCGTGATTGCATTTCCTTGCACAAGTTTACATTTCATAACATAAATGTATGATCTTTTATGCCACGAGTTTGAATTTCATTTCGGTATCAACCCTAGCGCTTACACGCTCCGGCTCAAGGTCATCGACGTTCGAACTCTCACGTACAGTATAGTGTCTAATGCCAATTTATATTGGGCAGTCATGTAAAAACTACAAAATTAGAGGTCACTTTACGATTTTTATCTATCTAGAAAAGTTTTAGCTAACATTTTTTTGTCAATCACATAACTGAGTAGTCTGAGTACTATTTTGATAATTTTTTGGGACCGATAAATCAAGTGTCCAAGGGACCGATAAATGTGTGAACACGTTGTTTAAAAAATGTGTATTTGACTAAACTATTTTATAATGAAAAATTTTTGTTCTTCAGGTATTCTATCAGCATACGGCATGGCGCTCGCGCACGTAGTCCACGAAGCTCAGCAACCCTGCGCGTTGAAGTACTGCCCTGATAATTATGTAGAACTTGACCGACAACTGGATGTTTTAGCAGCTGTGTGTAGAGACAAGCTTAGAGCACAGGTGAGTGTAGTCCTTATTGCTTTAAAAATACGATTCATTATCGTAGTACACGAAGCTCTGCAACCCTGCGCGTTGAAGTACTGCCCTGAGAACTTTGCCGGACTCGACCGACAAATGGGCATTTGCTGCTTTGCTGTAAGCTGTGTGTAGAGACAGCTTTTGATACAAAATTGCATACGTTATGGACACAGTTTGATGTTGATTTTTGTCACATACTCTTCATAAAATTCTACATACCTTTATGTAAGTGATACTTAGTCTCTATTATTGAATTAAAACAATCATGGCTCAGATTACGACAGGTCTTTTAATGTGACAGACAAAACAACCTCGCATATAATACTGATGGCCGAATATTCAAACGATTCTCAACTTTGAGGGGCGCTCAAGCATCATGCTGTCTTTGTCGTATCTTTGACATTTAATGCGACAGAACGATGTTTGAGAGCCTCTCAAAGTTGAGTGACGTTGCTTCAAACAACGTATAATACTAAAACCGTTGACCGTAATAGAAACGTGTCAGACATAAACATATTCTTAAAGACGACAACCTCGTTTATTCAACATACGTTTTACTATTCATTGACAAACACCAATTTTGTATTGGCGTATTACAATGCGATTAAATTGATAATAGACAGTGATCCAATGCATGTTCACTCGAGAATGTTGTAACATTGTTAAATTAATCGCATTGTACACATATCACAAGTACAAAATAGAAAGACAACTGAAGTCAAGCTTAGTACTAACGCGCTCGAGCAACGCACACATGGTGTCTATGTGTGCGTTGCTCAAGCGCTTAGTACTAAGCTTCCACGAAGAATTTCAGAAGGATCTCAAACGAGTTCGAGTGCGTGACGTAGTGTCGTCGGTCGGTGAGAGCTGTCTATGTGTGCGTGCGTTGCTCGAGCACAGGAAGTTCTAAGCTTGACTTCTGTCCTCTCTCTATTCTGTGTCACAAGACACTACCATGTGTGATAAAGTAGTTAATCAACTCCCGTTTTACATTTGTGAACCCCTCCTGACAAACAAAATAGTATTTTATTGACAATGTTTAATCATTTCAGGGCTTCCAAGACTCCCAGATAGTGACAGAGCCGTATCTTCATTTGCGATATGCAGGCACAGATTGTGCTCTAATGATTGCACCATCAAGTGACCAATCTTCGACCGCCACACGTCATGGCGACTTCTATGGCGCTTTTATAGCGAGGTAAGTGAACTTACAGCTTTAGATATAGTAATATTTCCTATTACAATATTTAATGCTAAGTCAACGACACGCTGGGCTACCACGACAGGGTAGTCAAAATCAATTTTATACTTTAATGCGAAGACATTAAGGTTCAAAATAAATATCAGATTTTTGACAGTTTTGTAGTAGCATGTTAGGTTATCTGACGTGCTGATGTGCTCAAAATGATTGTACGTCGCCTCCTTGTGACAGAGCCCCTGTGTAACAGTCAGATACGATAAAAGTTATAGTATTCAAGTAAAACTGATTCAAATAGAAGCCTTATGTGTCTAGATATAAGAACGAGTTTGGCTTCACGTTGTCATCGCGAGACGTGTTAGTAGACGACGTGCGCGTGCGCGGGGTGGGGGTGAGCCAAGTCGCGGCGGAGGTGGCGCCGCCGAGCGGGAGGGACGTCGAACCTGTACCGGAGAAGGTAAATATATCAAGAAAACGACATCACCTCTATGCTTTTATATTTTATTGAAATATTTTCCTGTTGCTTTTTTCTCAAAATAATTCGAGATAATACGTTGAATTAGTAAACTGTTTAGTGTGTAGGAGATTTCTGTAAATTAGGAGAAAGACGTTTCTTGGGAGTAAGAGAAAAAGTAATACTTATGAGAGAGAGAAAGAGAGAGAGAAAGAAAGAGAGAAAGAAAGAGAGAAATAGAGAGAGAAAGAGAACGATAGAGAAATAAAGAGAGAGAGAGAAAGAAAGAGAGAGATGTTTTTTTTTATTAAAACAAAAGACGTATTTTTTTATTTAAGAAAAAGAATCCGTTAATCTAGGCTGTATATACTTTGGTACGTTTGCCTTCTCAATGCAGGAGAATTTATACAAACATAGACAGAAAAAAAAAACTCCTTATAACTTTCGTAACCCATTACCACAAATATTCTTTACTAATACGCGAATTCTTTATTACTTAGAGAATAAGATTGCTCTTTACGCGATTTAAATTTCAAGTTTATGTTCTCAGTAATAAAGATTGTATCAGAAATAAAGATAGTATATAATTTGACTCTACGTAAACAATTGTAGGCAGTGAAGGTGTACTTCGAGGGAGGGTACCAGGACACCCAGGTGTACTTGCTGCAGGATCTGCTGCCGGACCAGGCGGTCCTGGGCCCGGCCATCATCATGGACAGTCTGTCCACCGTACTCGTTGAACCTGGCAAGTATTGAGAAGTCGGAATTTATACGAGCTGCAAGAGATTTATACGGGAACGATTTATGACGACCAGAGTGGTGCAGTTATCGACATGCCAGTCTACCAGGCAAAAGGTCCCAGCTGGGGTGACAGTGCCAAACATCGCTAATGGTTACGATCGTGCAGATTAAGCCACCTTTTGATAAACATACAGAACACATACAAACAATTTTTATATAGACTAGCTTTTGAGCGCGGCTTTATCTTTATACAAGGTGTTACAAAAATACCCCTAATGCCGAATATGGTATATAGGGACCATCAAACTGAACAACTTTTACTATGGGGCCAACTCTGAAATCAAGAAAAAAAAATCGGCTGTTTCATACATTTTGATATTTTCGATTTTAATTTTTGTATGAAACAGCTGATTTTTTTTCGCGATTTCAGAGTTGGTCCCATAGTAAAAGTTGATCAGTTTGATTGTCCCTATATACCATATTCGGCATTAGGGGTATTTTTGTAACACCTTGTATAGTGACATGATTCATGTCTCGTCACAGTCATCAGTCATGTGTATTTTTTGGAAGCACACTTTTACTGAAAAACAGTAATGACATGAAAAGACTACAGCACAGCATTAACCAAATACATATTAACACATTCCAAATCTTTGTAGATTGCCGTGCGGAAATCACAGAGTTTGGCGACATTCGCATCACGATCGGGTCGGGCAAGCCCAAGAAGGTCACTACCGACTTGGACTCCATACAGCTCAGCATATTCTCACATCGGTTCATGTCAATAGCTGAACAGATGGGCAGGTAACACTCCAGCCCCCTGAGCTACCAAGCAAGTGTCGTCGACTTCGCCGTCGGCTTCATTTGACAGATGGATGTAATACATTGCTACTTCTTTTTGTGCACAAATAAAAACTTACCAAAGAAAAGTAGCAATGTATTACATCTTTCTGTCAAATGAAGCCGACGGCAAAGTCGACGGCGAGGTAGCCCCACAGATTAGGTTAGAACAACACATCTCCAAATAGATTTTGTTTTTAAGGCCACTATATTTAAAAAAAAAAATTGTCTCTGTATTCTTTATGTGTAAAGAGTAATGAAAATAACCTTACTTTTGATTTTTTTCAATGTTTTGAGCATAAAGTTTTTTTTAATGTAACCGTTGAACTTTCTTCCATATGTCATTACCTATTTTTCTATTATATTATTATTCGTGAGTTACAGATTAACTTTAGGTAATATCCAAAAAAATACATGCCGTCAATTTGATAACCTCATTCTATTTTTGAAGTCGGTCAAAAATATAAAAATAATCAAAATTTTCTTTGTCTTTGCATATTTTTATAGTCGAGTGAAGATACGAATATCGTGTTTTAACCGTAAAATAATCAAAATCGTTTATGAAACTACAACATATTATTTTTATCTGCTCAAAATGAAGAATATTTGATTGTTTACCGTTGAATCAAAAACAGGTTAATTTCGAATAAACTGGCCTTAACAGTCCGGCAGTTTCGGATAACATCATGACGCTGCTGATGGCTGCTGTGTGAACTTTTTTGTAATTAGTGTGGTTTCGTTCCCTACAGAGTATTACAACGCACTTCAATATCGGTGAACATCAAGGAGCGCCTAGATTTCTCTTGCGCGTTGTTCGGCGCAGACGGCGGACTTGTGTCCAACGCGCCGCATATACCAGTGCACTTGGGCGCTATGCAGGAGACGGTGCAGTATCAGGTAATGTATGGCAGGAGACGGTGCAGTATCAGGTAATGTACGGCAGGAGACGGTGCAGTATCAGGTAATGTATGGCAGGAGACGGTGCAGTATCAGGTAATGTATGATTCTTATTAATGTGGAATAATGCATAAAATGCTATATCAACGCTGGTTGTCAAAGTACATAATTAAAGTAAAATAAATTAATAATATACTGACATTACTGACTGCTCTTGTCCGTAGATTCCGGCTGTCAGAAATGTTATCTAAACTTCAAGCTTGAACAGATGGATCAAGAACTTTAAATTCATATTATGGACTAAGTAAACCAAAGACAAAACGGGACATATGTATTTCTTGCTATAGAAACCACTCTTGTTAATCCATAAACATTCGTTCTGTATATGAGCTCGTCGGTAAATGGACATCAAGTCTGAAATTTCGCCCAAAAGTAAAGTAAAGTAAGTAAAGTAAGTAAAGTAAAAAATGCTTTATTCAAATAAACTTAGTAATTAAGCGCTTTTGAATCGTCTATATTTTTCTACCACCCGTTCCAGACTTTTTTAACTGACTAAAGAAAAGTGCATTTGGGAGTAGGCCCCCTAGAAAGCTTTATTTAAAAGTGCCGTAAACTGGGGTGATTAGCAACTTGTGTGGTGAATAACAATAGCGACATTTTCGATAAAAAAATCACAAAAAAAAAATCAAAATGAGGTTTCTTTAATTTTATTTATTTTCTTCTATCGAAAATATCGCTGTTGTTATTCACCACGCAAGTTGCTAATCACCCCAGTTTACCGGTATGAAATCTTTGTTTCAGATGAAAGTCCGCGGCGATGCGATGAAACCAGGCGACGTGTTGCTCGCTAACCACCCCAAAGCAGGAGGGTCCCACTTACCTGACCTCACTGTCATCACTCCTGTGTTCCACCAGTAAGTCTCTTTATATCACTAGCAGCCGCCCGCGACTTCGACCGCGACCCTAGGGAAAAAAGTATCCTATGTTTTAATCCAGTGATAAACTATTTGTGTGCCTTTCATGCAAATCCGTCTAGCCGTTTAGGAGTGAATAGGTAACAAACACACACACAAAATTTCTTATTTATAATATTAGTACACAAAATAGAGAGACCAGCAACGCGCACACACATAGATAGCTCTCACCGGCCGACGACACTGTGTCGGTGAGAGGTGTCTATTTGTGCGTTGCTCGATCGCACGTAGTACTAAGCCTGACTTCTGTCTTTTCTCTATTTTTAACCGACTTCAAAAAAGGAGGAGGTTATCAAGTCGACGGTATGTTTTTGTGTACTAATATTATAAATACGATTTCCAAGTTCGAACCCCCGTCCGATATTCTTCGTGGCGTCACGCGGCCACCACGCGGACATCGGCGGGTTGACTCCGGGCTCGATGCCGCCACATTCCACCAGTCTGGCGCAAGAGGGCGCTGCTTTTAAGTCTATGCTATTGGTGGATGGAGGGAAATTCAATGAGGAGGAACTTACTAGAGGTAATTAATTAAATATACAAGGTGTTTCAAAATAACCCGTACAATTTTGTTTTTTAACTGTATGGAAAACTGCAAAGTGACAACCCTAGACGCAAATAAAGTATTGTTTTCGATAATCAACCCCATTAATGGGCAAAAGCAAAACACAATTTAGGTCTAGGGCCACCATGCAGTTTCTCATGAAAAGATTTTTCAAAAAATGGTGGTTCTGGATTTATAATAATTTTCCGAGGTTGTATGCTTGGTACCCTATGTACCATATTCCGCTTTATAAAAGGACCTGTTTGTTTTTCTTATAATATTTGAAAAAAGTAACATTATACTAAAGACTGTGCTTCTTCTAAAATGATCATTAATTGATGACATTAAATAAAATACACTTGAACTAAGAATTCATTTAACACTAATGCAAATGACACAGATATGTAAATATCTCTTCCGCGTAATATAAAACTAGGGCACAACTTTTCAGCGATTTATTAATTTATTACATTAATTAATCGACACGTCCGATTGCATCGACGATTAAGCAAGAATCTCTACTAGTTTTAATATAACAATTTTGTCTTTAAAAGGTGAGCAAAGTTATTTTTTACTGCGCGAGTGGTTCTAAATGATATACTACTGTACTGAGCGTGGTGATTGATTTAAAAGCACGAGACATACAAAAATTTGCTCTCGTGTGAAACATACAACTTTAGCATTTTAGAAGCAAGCAATTTAGAAGTTTGGGCAAAAAAGTACAAATTTATGATTGCAGCGCTGATGAAGCCAGCTAAAGAGCCTGGTTGTTCAGGCACCAGGAACTTGGCTGATAACTTATCCGACTTGAAGGCGCAAGTCGCTGCCAACCAAAGAGTAAGTAAAAAAATTATAGTAATCATAAAAATAACTTTATTGCACACGTCATAAACAAAACAGAAAGAGAGAAAACTGTCAAAATATCTTGTCATAAAATAATCTAAAGAATGTTTGAAAAGTACTTGTTATTAATAGCTATTTATGAAAGTCAAATAATTTTCAGTAGATGACAAAAATTCAACACTATTAATCCAATTTCTTGAGTGTCTAAGTACTTAGACGTACTACGTATAAGTTTTAAGTTATGTCCTTTTATTAGGGGATCCAACTGGTAGGCGAATTGATAGATCACTACGGCCTCGATGTAGTACAAGCCTACATGACTCACATACAGAAGAATGCTGAAATTGCAGTCCGGGATATGCTGAAGGTACGAAGAATAAGGGCTACTTTTGTTTGTATTTTTGTTAAGTCCTCTCCTCATTATTTGTTTTTTACATTTTCGTTGTAACGCACATGGAGTTTTCTAAGTAATTTAAACTTTAATAATTGATTTAAAACCTTAGGGTCTAGAAATTTAAATTCAGCTTCAAAGTCGATAAAGTGGACTAGCCCTGAACGAGCTTTCTGATGTGCATACTTTGGTAATTAATTTGGCTATTCAGTTTTGTGTTGTAATTGAGACAAAAATTACACATCCCCCGTGTTATTACAAAAGATTTTTAAACACTGTTTAACTGAGACCTGTTCCAATGGGATGCTGTCTCTTTCAAACAATATTGTCAAAAAAGTGACAGCATCACATTTAAACAGTTGTCTAAGTTAAACAGTATTTAAAAATCTTTTGTAATAACACGGCCTTTGTTTATTTCTTTTAAAGTAGGTGTCATTTGCAGTAACGGCAATATTATGTGTATTTGTATAATACATAACGACGACCTCCGTGGTCGAGTGGCTTTGTACACCGGTTTTCAATGTGTCGCCATCTCTGAGGTCCCGGGTTCGATCCCCGGTTGATTCAATTTAAAAAAACTAACTTTTCTATATTGGCTCAGGTCTGGGTGTTTGTGATACCACCGTTGTCTCTGATTTCCATAACACAAGTGCTTTAGCTACTTACTTTGGAATCGGAGCAATGTATGTGATGTTGTCAAATATTTATTATTTATTATTATTTATAATCGCCATGTGAAAAAGTACCTACTCAAATTAAATCACTTATGATCAGGAAATAGCAAGGAACGCTCTCGCTAAGACAGGGTCGACAGTACTCGAGGCTACTGAGTACATGGACAACGGAACACCTATAGTGCTTACTATCACACTGGATGAGAGGGAAGGCGGTGCACTATGCGATTTTACGTAAGTTTACTGTTATACAAAACCACACCACGGACTAGGGCTGCCAACTTTTTTTTACAAAATAAAAAGTATATTAAGGTCGGAGAAGTAAAATAAACAGTATTTTAGATAAATGAACAGTATTTAATTTGTTTCATGTTTTGATTACATATTTCTTAGTGCGTCATTTTTGAAAGCTTCATAAGCCTCATTACAATTAAATCAAACGAGAAACGAGGTGCGCTGCCCGCGCGCCTAAAACGTAGTGTTGGCCGTTTACTTTTTAAACATATCTATGGATACCAGTGATGCTTGCTGAAAACTGTTCAACAGTAAAAAGTATAATGTAGTGAAAACAGTATAATACTGTTTTTAACAGTATAGTTGGCAACCCTACCCCGGACACTCAATACAATAAATGCGTTTAACTACAACATAAACAGATTACGTTTGTACACGCTGCGAATGTGTGCGTGAACCTTTTAGGGTTGACTCTTGACATCTGTTGAGCTCGTATGTTAGTACAAACAACTCGCGCGCGCTACACGGCCCAGGAGAATGAACCGCTGATCTAACCGCCGATCGTGGGGGCGGTATGAGGATCGGCGGGAGGCGGAGCGTGGCCGTTCTGTACGACAACTACCAAACTGTGTACCATAGACTAATATATATAATCGGTTACTGTGTACCAAATCAGAATCCGCCAAAAACTACATCGCAAGCCTTCTTTCTTTATTTACCTTTCAAATAATCATAGCCATTCTAAAAAGGCTTACCTACTTACAGGGTAAACATTTATTATCAGCTAATCACAGCCTACAAATTAACTTTCCTTACAGCACATACTTATTCTGTGACACAACCCAAAGTACTTTCGTGCGTTTGTACTTGATCAATAAGCGAAGCATATTCCCATACGTTTTGTGATGAAATCTTTGATTTTCAAATCACTAATGACATTTAAATCATTTAATGTTAAATAATCTTGATCTTAATGTTTTACGAAACAAAAATAACGTACTACTTAAATAATCTAAACTAATAACCACTACCTTTTTGAAGTAGGTTAAAAAAATAATTCGCTCGGTAGTGATGTAAATTCACCTACAGCAGAGTAGTGTTCACCCAAATACTAGGTATAACTAAATATAAACATCAGTTCAGTCAGACATCTTTTATTAGCCTCATATACAGGGTGTTACAGAACAACCCGCAATGCCGAATATGGTAGATAGGGACCATCAAATTCAATAACTTTTACTATGGGACCAACTTTAAAATCGCGCTAAATATCAGCCGTTTGATACAAAAAATAAAAACGAAAATATCAAAATGTATGAAACAGCAGATTGTTTTTGCTATTTCAGAGTTTGTTTCATAGTAAAAGTTTCAGCATTGCGGTTTGTTCTGTAACACCCTGTATAGCAAGTAGTGACATCAGTCAATGTGGCAGATTACATGCATGACACATGCTTTTCCGTACCAGTCAGTCCTCGCATCTTCCAAGTCTTCCAACACGTAGTTATAATTCACTTTGTGTACTTTTGATCCGGAATAATGTTTTGTTGTCCATGGTGTATATTTTGTGCAGTGGTACGGGAGTAGAGGTATGGGGCAATCTGAACGCGCCCCGAGCTATAACGCTGTCGGCACTCATATACTGTCTGCGGTGTATGGTCGGACACGACGTTCCTCTGAACCAGGTAATTCATTTATACAGATGTATGTAGTGCTAGGGCCCTACCGGCTAACTTTTCGAACTTCGGCGGGTCTGCCGAGCTTCAACTTTAAACAGATAAAGCGAAGTAAGGATTTTCGTATTGTATTATTCGCCGAAGTTATTTAGAAGATATCGATGTTCGTGTGACATCATGAATTGGGGTTCGCCATTTTGGCCCGATTGGGGCTCGATTCATATGTTTTAATTTGAAGCTCGGCAGACTTTCCGAACTTCGATGTGTTAGCCGGTACGGCCCCTGGTTGTACACACGACAGCACGTCAGGTTATACAGTTAAACTGCAAAAACAGCTTTTATTACGTACGGCATAAAGGCGATCTCAAGGTCAACATGTATAGTCTGAGGTGCCGTCGTGTGTACTTCATCATATTAATAATATTATGACTAGTGTAAAATGTATTTTATGAATAACTTTTAGACCCACGTTTCACTTTGGCTAAACGCTAAACAGCTGTCCGAGATATAAAATGTCTAATCTTAAATTATATTCTTATGACTTTTTATATGATATGATAACCTTATCTGTTTTTATTCTGTTTTTTCGTTCACACAGGGTTGTTTAAACCCAGTGAAGGTGATCATTCCTTCCGGCTCTATTCTGGATCCTTCCGAGGGAGCGGCGGTGGTGGGGGGAAACGTGCTGACGTCACAGCGGATTGTTGACGTTGTGCTTAAAGCATTCCAGGTATGAAATGTTTAATATAAGCTACGACTTTGACACTGTTAAAACGATCAAGACGCTATTTATCGTTACTGGCCAAATTAAAAAAAACAACTCAATGGAACTTATTTCCTATTGCAAAGAATTTTTATGATTTTTTATGTTATGAAAAATTATAGGTTTTTTTTTCTCATTTTCTTAAGATAGACTCACAAACAACAATCAAAAGACCCTTGACTACGCGAACGCACTTTGTCGTTCTGGTCTGTGATTGGTTCGTGGGATACTGTGCGCCGCGGGCACTGAGACCTCATAATGTTTATGAATACGCACTCGTATTAGTATAATCTGCGCGCGACGAGAACGGGATGGAACCTTGTCAAAGTAAATCCAATTTTGACTAATTATTTAATCTTAATTTAATTAATCAACTAATAGTTTACTTGTTATCTTACTTGAAGTTGCTTCAGCAAAAGTTCCCTCACCTCGGATGCGTGACATTTTGGATATCCCTAATGCTGGCTGGCGTGTGCGCGTCTCAGTTTGACAAGGTTCCATCCCATTCTCATCGCGCGCGGATTATATACGATTTTTTTCTTTACAATGCTGTCATTAAAGTTCATGCCTGCGTCACAGTATAATATCTTCTAGCGTTCATCTTAAGGTATATAATACTTGCGCTTCATTCCTCACAGGTGTGTGCCGCGTCTCAAGGTTGTATGAACAATTTGACGCTTGGTGAAGAAAGCTGGGGATACTATGAGACAGTGGCGGGCGGCAGCGGGGCGGTAAGTCTCGTCCATCATCATGAATCATTTTCATCATTTTAAGGCGACCTTATATGCGAAATAGCGTCACTCCCGCAAAAAAAACCGTGTAAATAAACAATTTATTAAAAACCTAAGCTTGTGGTCCCCTTGAAAAATATCAATAGTTATTTATAAACACACAAACTTAATGACAGATAATTAATTGTGGTTTTTCTCGCAAAAACAAAAAGACGACGGCCGTTTTTAGCTTTTTTCACCACCAAAACTGCAAACCATTATTTGTCACTAAGTTTGTGTGTTCATAAATATCAATTAATATTTTATGAGGGAACCATAAGCTTGGATTTTTAATAAATTGTGTATTTACACGGTATTTTTTTTGTGCGAGTGCCGCTAGTGTTGCATATAAAGTCACCTTAATCTAAATAATATACTAGAAAACATACGACTCAGGGTTTTACTCACATATGGATCATCTCAAGATTTTACTCACATATGGATCATCTCAGGGTCCTAGTCAGATGGATTAAGTCAAGGTCCTAATCCCATATGGATCATCTTAGGGTCCTACTCACATATGGATCATCTTAGGCTCCTACTCACATATGGATCATGTCAGGGTCCGGGCTGGAACGGTAGCAGCGGCGTTCACACGCACATGACCAACACGCGCATCACCGACGTGGAAGTAGTGGAGCGGAGATACCCCATGCTCGTTACCAGGTTCAGTGTCCGGGACCGGTCGGGTGGGGAAGGTAAATAGTGGTTTTAAATAATTATAAATTTAAAGAAATGAAAATATGTCGTCGTGAATATGTATATTACTTGTCTTATTTAGTAAACAGTTTTGGACAGTTGTCATACGTCTTTTAAACTTTAATCGTTATTAAAAAATATCTTGTCCTATTAAATTAAATTGTTATTAATTTATTAATATTTATATCAACTTTCGTAATCTGTGTGTGGAAAACCATATGTTGTAATTTATAAATCAATATTTCAATAATGAGTTGGCTGATGATTGTTTACCAAATAAGACAAGGATAAACAAACTTATATCGTCTTTATTTTAAAATAAAAAATAACGAAAAGCGAAAACGCTTCCTGCAAAAAAATAGCCAAATGTTTATTCTTTTATAAATCTGTATGTCCAAAATTTCTTTTATAAATCTGTACCTATGTCAAAGATTTGCCCATTAATGTAATGTCCAAGGTCAGTGGAAGGGCGGTGACGGAGTGACTCGTGAGCTGGTATTCCGCCGCACTGTGCAGTTGTCAGTGCTTACTGAACGTAGAGCTTTTCAGCCCTACGGGATGAACGGTACGTTTTCTATATTCTATTTTTCCGGTCCTACCACATATAAAACAACGGAAAAAATACATAAAAAGTTCGTCGCCTGTGTTGGCTCTAAATAGTTTCTCGCCTTATGTTACATTGTCTAATATGCATGTTTTTATAAATCTTTTTTATTAGAGAGACAAAATGACAGCTTTATCTATGTATCAAATTTTTTTTTTTAACCATTTTATTACTATTGATGAACATAAGAATAATTTGCCAACGAACGAATGAGCGATTTTCCGAGACCAAAAAAAAAAAAATTACTTCAAAAAATCTGGATAGATGGCGTTTTATGAAACCTGAGAGCAATCGTAAAGTTGCTCACTACGCGTTCACTTCGTGATTGCCGTCGACGACCGTTATGACGTCACAACTAACGATACTGTAGACAAAAAAGTAATCTTGTTTTTAATTTTTTTCATGTTCAAAGAGTGTCATTAATTTATATAAAAAGTTAGGATCGCCATTATGTAGGAACTTTACTCTTTTAATCATTATAACAACACCAATAACGAATGTAATGATTAAATCAACAGAAACAAAAATTATGGTATGACGAAGCGGGCCGGGAGGTAGCGGCAATGATGAAGTGAACGCGTAGTATATGTCTATTGCCGTTTTGAATCCCCCGCCTTGTTTGTTACTCCAAGGTGGAGGGGCCAACAGCATATGCGATCAAAATTTTCAAAAAAATGCATTCGATAAATTGCTTAGTGTGAAGGGGGTTTAACTTTACGGTTCGGCTTTCATAAAACGCCATCTATCGAACTTTTTGAACGATTTTTTTTCTCTTGACTTTGAGTTGTCAGTAAATCGCCCATTCGAAACGTCATTTTGTCTTCCTAATAAAAAAAACAGACTTTAGATACATGTTTTTATTTTCAGGCGGGGAACCAGGAGCCCGAGGTCTTAACTTGCTGCAGCGCAAAGATGGCCGCCTAATCAATTTGGGCGGGAAAACTTCCATCGTGGCTTATCCAGGGGTGAGTCTTTACCGATGTCAATAGAATTAAAAAAAAACAACTTAAAAGGGTCCATAGACAAGATTTTTTTTTCTAACAGTTAATCTGACAATGTAAAAAAAAACAACTTCAGAGCGCTTGTGGTGGTAAAACAGTAGTGAAGTTGCCTCGGATTTAATATTATTTATCTTAGGATATAATAATTTTATTTTGCTTTAACTCTAGGCTATGTTACCAATAGTTTGTAATTTGTTGTAAGTATGTATTGTCTTACCTTATAGGATAAGTACATAATGAACTCGCCCGGTGGAGGTGGCTACGGTCGCCCAGACTCCAAACAGGCAGACAAACAAACAGATAAGCAGTACAGCGAGTTCTTGGAGAGGGGCAGCGTTTACGAGTATAGGAGTGCGCAGGAGTCGGTGTAAAATTGCTATTTCTGCAAATACTGTAGCACACAAAATATACAGGATGTAAGGGGAACTTCCGAAAAAAAGGCAGGAGCACTGAACACATAATAATAGTACAAGTACAGAAGGGACACTGCGATCATTTAAATAAATAGCGACTCTAGCTCCGACACAATAAAGCGCAATTTAGGTAGCACACCGCTCCCTTCCCCACAATATTCACCTAGAAGTTGCTTCTCTTTCTATCGCATACTCTCGTCTTTTCTGACGGAAGAGAGAATTTTTAAGAATTTTTTTTTATGCTTACTTTTTCAACTGCAATGGTGTGAAATAACACTTATTACGAAGACTTTTATAAAATAATTATTTTTTATTGGTTTTCTAACTATACATTAGTTACTGACCCGCGCGAGACTCATACGGGAGCGTCTCCTTACATCTAACCTGTATAAGTTAGGTATCAATTCGCCTAATCTAAACTCGCCTAAAATACCTAATTATTTTAACCTAAAATACCTAACCCAAATATAATATACAAGGTGTTACAAAAGTACCCCTAATGCCGAATATGGTAGATATAGGGACCATCAAACTAAACAACTTTTACTATATGACCAACTCTGAAATCGCGAAAAAAAAATCAGCTGTTTCATACAAAAATTAATTACGAAAATATCAAAATGTATGAAACAGCTGATTTTTTTTTCGCGATTTCATAGTTGGTCCCATAGTAAAAGTTGTTCAGTTTGATGGTCCCTATCTACCATATTCGGCATTAGGGGTACTTTTGTAACACCTTGTATATTTTTTGAGCATATACTTAATGTAGTGTCCACTTCCTACAATAATATTATCAAAAACGTGTGCTACATAGGTAATGAAACATTCTGTCTTTAGTCAAAAGAAACCAAATCTTATTTCGTGAATTACTTGTTATTATCGTTGTTTTTCGGTTTTTATTTAGTAGGCTATAATCTCTTTTTATATCATATTTTTATAATTAATAAATCGAATTTTAAGTGCAATTAATAAATTATTTAAACTAAATATTTGATAAAAATATGCTATTAACTTGTTCTAAATAATATCAATGTAATAAATGAATGAAAGTTGGGTACCTACTACAGTATATCAGTTCTGCTATCAAAATGTATTTTTTATAAAATCAAAGCAATTCCATGTGTATTTACTTTTAATAGTGTTAAGTACGAAATAAAATGAAATTAAATGAAATATTCTTTATTCAAATAAACTTAGATATTAAGTGCTTTTGAATGGTCTATATTTTCCTACCACCCATTCGAGACTTTTTTAGCTGACAAGAAGAATGGGCGCAAGAAACTTATCAGCTTTGTCAGAAATCAGAGTAACGATATTTACAAAAAAAATTATATCGTTACCAAATACCTTCATTTAAAACAACATAATTAAAAAACAATAAAGTTATTAAAAACTGAAAATAAGGATAGTTACTTATAATGTTACATCCATGCATTGCTGTCTTTTAAATAATCTTCTACTTTGTAATAACCTTTGCTCATGAGCGTCTTTTTAACATGTGTTTTAAATTCATGCAAAGGCAGTTCAATTACATTTTGTGGAACTTTATTCAAAAGGGCAATTCCTTTCCCCATAAATGAGCCCCTAGTTTTCTAGTACAGATTACTAGTACAGATTGTATTGTAAAATCAACTTACCGCACCCTGTACTGTCATCGACATAACACATTTACGAGCAACTGTATTGAAAAAGAAAATTAAAGGACCGAATTCAATAATGGGTGAAGGATTTGTTAAAATACAATAGAAATGTTTTATGAAAAATACAATATTTATTACCTACAATGCATAATATGAATACCATACAAAATGTGATATTTGCTTGTAAATAAATCATAACATTTTAAGTATACACGACGGCACCTCAGACTATACATCAAGTTGACCTTGAGACCATCTTTATGCCCTACGTAATAAAAGCTGTTTTCGCAGTTTAACTGTATAACCTGACGTGCTGTCGTGTGTACATTGTAGTTGGTAGCTCCTGTTATTATTGCAAATTATGGCCCAAACTATAAACATAAGTAGTTAAAATAAAAGCATATTTATTTTGTATTTTAGTCAATAACTGTCTCATGCGACTTGTTATTTTAAGGACTTTTTGTTGTTGTGTGGTATATGTATGTATATAAAATAATCGTTAAATTAAGGCCAGTATATTCGAAATTATCGAAACTAACCTATTTTTGATTCAACGGTTAATAATCTAATATTCTTTATTTTGAGCAGATAAAAATATATGTTGTACTAAACGATCTTGATTATTTTACGGTTAAAAACACGATATTCGTATCTTCACTCGACTATAAAAACAGGCAAAGAAAGAAAATTTTAGTTATTTTTTATTTTTTGGATAATACTTCAAGTTTGTTTATTAACCTCTAACTCACAAATAATATCTAGAAAAATAGGTAATGAGTTAAATAAGAATATTCAACGGTTACTTTTTCGAAAAGTGACTTTATGCACAAAATAACAACTAAAACATTAAAAAAATTAAAATTTGAGGTTATTTTCATTACTCTTCACACATAAAGAAAAAGAGAGAGACAGAGTTTTTCGAATATACTGGCCTTAAGTTTGAGTTCACATACGGTAGCTATGTCTAGATTGTTATTATATACAACTTTTTTAACTATTTACAGGTTCATATTAATAAAGTTTATATTATATTACTAGTTATGCAATAACTTGTTTTTATATTTCTTGTTATGAAATATACAGTTTGTTTACGTAACTTTTGTATAATTTCTCAAAGGGTATGATCTGAAATTAGCATCATACAGCTTGGCCAGAAAGAGTAGAAATTAAATAAATAGGAACTAAAATTTGTCAGTACAAAATATTATGTAGTCAGTGCCGCCAAGTTATTCGTGATTTTCACGTGTTTGCATAGAAAGTGGCGCCCTCATTTTTGTCAATTTTTATGGTCAAGCTGTAGGGGCCTAGGTGGCCATTTCACAGAAATGAATGAGTTTTTTTAAATAATAATTTAATATATTTAGACAACATCACAAATATTGCTTTTGTTCCCGAAGTACGGACAACTCGAGAAAAACAACGTGTGTAAAGTAATTTGTATGCAGTACAGCGCCATCTATCGCTGAAAAGAGATATTAAATTTCTCTTAGACAATTACTCTATCGATTACTTTTACGCGCGTTTTTTTTCTCGATAGACATTCGTTCTATGGGTACTGAGTGCGTTGTGCGAGTTTTTTACTCACTCGAACTCAGGGAAGTGTCTCCTCGTGTCTTTCTCGCGATCAACCAACTGTGAAGCGTGGTCTTCCGCCGCCGCCAACTCTTTCCTACTCTCATACGTCCAGAATCCATGCAGCTCTAACAATATCGATACTGCCGTAGTCTTGGTGTCACGGTATCTTTAAGAGTCCAAAGTTTGACCAAGCTGTAGTAGACTATTTGAACCTAATAAAATTTGGTAATGAAAAATAGTTATTTCCATACTTTTACACCAAACCAAACATCTAACTAAACTAAACACTGGATCAACATTTTTCAAGGTCAATTTTCATGTAAATAAATAAGTATTTGACAACATCACATAGATTGCTTGCTCCGATTACAAAGTAAGTAGCTAAAGCACTTGTGTTATGGAAATCAGAGATAACGGTGGAACTACAAACATTCGGACCTGAGCCAATATAGAAAGTTCGTTTTCTAAATTGACCCAACCGGGGATCGAACCCGGGACCTCGGAGATGGCGACACCTTGAAAACCGGTGTACAAAGCCACACGACCACGGAGATCGTCATGTAACTTCAACCAATGTAATAATCCATAACTTTAATTCAAAGTCTTCAAGCTCAGTTTCTTCAAATTAGGGAAGTGCGTCCTCGTGTCTTTCCCTCGATCAACCAACTGTCAAGCATGGTCTCCCGCCGCCGCCAACGCTTCCCTATTCTCATACGCCCAGAATCCGTGCAGCTCCAACAATATCGACACTGCCGTATGCCCGTGGCCGCTTTTGATCAGGTCCTGAAGGGTGATCCTAGAAGGGTGTTGGGGGCGAATCATGTCGAAGATTTCGTCTTTCACGTCGTCGAAGTTCACTGGTTCGGCGCCATGGGCTACCATTTGTTCTTGGATTGCCTGGGGAGAAAGGATTTGATCAAAAGGGTGCCCATTTTTGACCTGTCAAAAGGTTGATTTTATCAATTATCGTGTATAGAGTATTAATATAGCTCGTAAAATTGCATTTTTACTGTTATTTATAAATATCTAAATAAAATTAAAATCGTCAATACAGAAATAGAGAAATTTCATAATAAAGATTAGCAATAATTACAATTACAACATATTGATTTTATATGTTATAGATATTTTTCTGATTACCAAATTTTTTTTTTATTAATTGTGAACTATTATTCTAATATAATTTTATTATCATTATACATCAATTTTAAAAAAAGCTATTTGACAGGTCAACGCTTGTATAGGAAGTGGTCATTATTCTTTTGATTTACAAATTAACTTTAATTTGATATTTATTATTAATTGCATTGATTAAAAAGGGCTTTTTCTACTCGGTATGCTGTAGATCAAAAATAACGTTATAGGGTCACTAATTATGTAACTAAGCATATCAAACTTTACTTTAATTTAAGGGAAGATTCAATCACATGAAATTCAAAGCAATAATGGTATTTACTAACCCCTTACTAATAAAGATTGTACAGCAGATGTATAGTTACACAATGGTTACTCTCTGTCATACTATTTAAGTTTGACATTTAAAAGGCACAAAATACTGTGTAACTATACATCGGTAATACAATCTTTATTAGTAAGGGGGTAAGTAAACAGTAATTATTTTTTCCTACAAATAATACTGTTACCTTAAAGAAGTAATTAAGAGTGAACGCATCCAAGTATCCCTGTGAGTTGATATCTAATACTCGGAACAGGTATGCGAGCGCCGCGGGCTGCTTCCTGTTCTCGAGCGCTAGGACTAAGTCCAGGTATGTTTTGTAGTCCATCTCTCCGTCGTAGGTGAGGCACTGTTGGAATACGCGTTGAAGGAAGGCACGGGTTAGCGTGCCTGAGCCGTACCTGAGGGTAAGAAAGAGATGTCAAATACGAATAAATACAATGCGATTAATCTGACAATGTGCACGAGGTGTGACCAACTTCACTTCAGACTGAGAGATATTGTTACTTTGTGGTGCGAACCTACCTCGAGTGAAGTATACCCTAAAATTGTATTGATTGTTAAAGATGAATTCAAGCTTAAATTATGATTATTGTACATACAAGATGATGAATGCAGAAAATCGGCAAAACCTAAATTTGACACTGTTTTAAGTAATATCATGATGTATTATTATTGCTGTAATTTCATTTAAAAAAAAAGTTATTAGGCTATGTCGTCAGATTAATCTTATAGTATTTTGATGGCATGATGACTTTTATTTAAGTTACTTTCATAATCAGCCTCTTTTTAATGTCCACAGGCCTTGCCTTATGGATGGGTAAGAAGAATGGACCATAACTTAATACACGGGCCCAATGAGGATTATCTGGTATTAACGATTGCAAATGCAGCTGACGCCAACGGTTTAAAGTGCCTTCCGAAACATGGTCACCCAGCTCATGACCAACCCTTGCGAAAGTTGCTTAATTCATCAACGTCCGAGCGGACGCATGTGGCCGGATAACAATGGAATATTTATTGTGTGTCATTCTCCGGGCATTGAAGGGTTAACAGTCGCAATCGCAGGGCGATGCGTTAACCTACTGCGCCACCGAGCTCCTCATGATATATTATAATGTGCCTGAATTATGAGTTTGCACAGTTACATTTACTATACTCGATAGCGACTGTAGTAAGTAATATTGTATGCAACAGCGCTTGGCACAGCGCCTCTGGCGGTAACTATACTAAACTAAAAGTTATCATACAAATGTCTACTACAGTCGCAATCGAGTATAGTAAGCGTAAACTCATAATGCCTACGCCTACAGTACTGTACAATGCGATTAATTTGACAATGGCCAGTGGTCCGCGGCAACTTCACTTCCTGCCAGATTAAAATACATCATACACAAGCGATCTAAAGTTGGTCACACACATCTAGTGGATATTGCCCAATTATTCGCATTGTATAAAATGATAAGTGTGATATACCCTCACCCAGCTAGCTCGTTGATGCTGAGCATTCCATTGTGGTCGCGGTCTAAGTTAAGGTACTGTCCATACACGCGCAGCGCTGAAGCAGCGCTGAACCAGTTCTGCTCCTGAAGCTCCATTGGAAGGTCTTCTTCACGAAGCTACGAGTTTCAGTACGAATTTGGTTAAATTATTCACTCGATTTACATTACTAAATGTGAAGAAACTTAGTAGGAGATGCATGCCGATTATTCTGTAAGATATTTATTATATATTTGTTTTTAAAAATAACTAACATTATAATAAGGATCTTTTAATGTGTACTGTTGCGTTAATTACATACCCCCTTACTAATAAGAGTTGTTTATTGGGTAAATAGTTACAGTGTTTTGTCCCTTTCTTTTTAATATCACTTAAATAGTTTGACAGAGAGTAACCATTGTGTAACTATACATCTGCTATACAATCTTTATTAGTAATAGCAAAATTATTTTCATCATAATACACAATATTATAATTCTTACCTCAAGCAAGTCATCCAAAAACGAGCAGGAGAGAACATCTCTGATTCTCACTCGGCCCACCCTCAATGGATCCAAGAAGAACAAGAACTTCCTAGCAGCTGTGCACACGTAGAATGAACTGAATGATGAATCGAGCCCGTCCAGTGCTGCCAGGGACGGCACCAGCTCTGCTATGTAGCTTTCAAGGTCCTGGGATAGAAATATTAAGTTTCTCATGAGATCTAACATAAAGTATATTTTTGTCTTTTATTTATCAGCCAATATAGAAGGTAACAGCTCTCTAATTTATAACAATAATAATACCTATATTTAATTACAATAGACGACTCAATATTTATTTTGTAATAAGAAAAGAGTAAGTAGTAAGAATTTATAGAAATATTATCTGAAAATAGCTAATGGGTTGCAAAAGTGGACAGAATTTCTATAAAATTATCTGTTAATTAAGTTACATTTCTTGACCACATATACTTATTTGACATTTGACATACCCAGTGTAACTTTCAAAATGCTTGCTAGTTAATAATATTAATAGGCCACATAGAGACAAAAATGAGAAGAATAGCACTAGTAAGATTTCATAGGTACTTACATGTTCTGTAAGGTATCCTTGCCCAGTAACATCATAAAGTGAGAGACCAATTCTGGTCTGCTGCAGCCAGACTCGCCTCATGACATAGTTGAAGAGTGACACTCCTCGCACCCTGCCAACACTACCTTCAGCTGCTTGAAGGCGACCAAACACTTCAGCTGTGAAGTACGGTCTGCAACAGAAAAATATTAATTAATTAATCATTATGAGATGTTATAATGCATAATCTTAAATGACAAAATAAACATGTATAATTAGTAACTGAGTCAAGACAATTATTTGTGAATTTGGTTTCAAAATAGGCTTTAGTAAGATCCATGTGTTTTAGCATAGTTAAATTGTGCCTTAATTCATCACGAATCATCAAAATTATTTTTTAATAATAAAGGCATTGCTTTTACATTTTCTTAATTTATAAAAAAAGACAATATTTTAAATGTGATACCGACCTATATTTATGACCAGCCTCATCTCTGATCTTCTTGAATTGCAAGTAGTCAATTGCAAGTTCATCATTATTTGCCATACTGTAGCTGCCATTAGACTTTTCAAGTAAACTCCATAGGTGTTTCAACTCACTGTTATCAAGCAATTGTTTGCTTTTCTTTTGAAGAAACTGAGCTCTAGTTTCTTCTCTTAGTTTTTGCGCTAACACATCATCAGGCCGTGGGAGTTTATAGTAGAATTTGGGTATTTTTTTGTAAGACTCTGCATTGGCTTCTAACTTAGGTCTGTAAAGTTGCATAAATGTATCAATTTCTATCTTGTCACTTTCTTCCTTGGTAACACTTGTGCCTGTATCTGTTGAGAGTAAACTTTATGTAAGTATGTTAATGAGTTTGGAGTGCCTAATCAATAATAACTAGGTAACAGAAAAAGAAGCAAAGTTTATTGACTATAAAAATTAAACAATAGGTAAATAACTAATACATAACCTCGGATTACAATAATAAAAGGTATCATTTGGTTGACAATTTCTTAAGCACTATTAGTCGAGTTTTATAGTAAAGATTTACGCACTTACCATCCAATTTTTTTATGTATTTTCGGAGCCGATTCTTTAAATCCTCATTAATTTTCGTTTGCTTTTCATCGACTTTGGTTTCACTGGGGATGTTGTTGTTGTTGGATTTATCTTTATTTTTATTTTCTGGTGATTGCTCAGACATTTTGTTGGACGTATGTGTATTTCGAATTGTGTTTCTTTTCAAATAAATACAATTGATAGTAATCACAACACAACACGAGAGAAAAACGTTCAAATTTAAATTTTATGAATCAAAGCGCACTGCCTATCTGGCGTTGTCATGGTGACAGTAGTAACGTACTCTTTATAGGCTTGTTGAAAAAAAAAAACGATACATCGATATATTCGATATTTTTAATTCGATAAATCGATATTTTTTGCCGATATATTGTTAACCGATAAATCGATATATCGATATAAAATATCCAATATCGAAAATTGTATCAAAAACGATATTTTTATTTTATTTATGGATCTTGGCTTGGAAGTGCCTCCACAGCCGACGCCGGCTACCAATCCAATTCTAAAGTCGCTAGAATCCAAAGCCGTAAAACAAATGGAAAAATAACTGTATAGTGTACATTAAAATAATTTACACTATACAAGGTGTTACAAAAATACCCCTAATGCCGAATATGGTCTATAGGGACCATCAAACTGAACAACTTTTACTATGGGACCAACTCTGAAATCGCGAAAAAAAAATCAGCTGTTTCATACAAAAATTAAAATCGAAAATATCAAAATGTATGAAACAGCTGATTTTTTTTTCCCGATTTCAAAGTTGGCCCCATAGTAAAAGTTGTTCAGTTTGATGGTCCCTATATACCATATTCGGCATTAGGGGTACTTTTGTAACACCTTGTATACAAAAATTACTATTGATATTATTGCGCTAGGCTAAGCTAAATACACTGTTATTTTAAAACCACAATATTTTTTTTAAGTTTGCCGATATATCGATATATCGATAATTATTCCGCGATATATCAATGCCAATATTGATTTTTTTTTAAATATCGATGTATCGATATATCGATATTTTTTTTCACTTTCGACATCCCTAACTCTTTACCTGACAGTTTCTTTTCGTTCGTCGCAATGTTACTTGTAGCTATTGACACAAAGTTAATCTAATAATAAATAACTACGTTACAATAAATTATTTTCAAGATAAATACAGTTTTTTTATATTATTTACGTAATTATAATGAAGTATGTAAACTCGCACTGTGTTTTTTCGCAAAATTTATTGTTTGCAACATTAAATAAATTATTCAACATTTCGGTTTCGTGTAAAGAAACGTGAACATTGGTTTAGCTATTGTGCAATAGATGTCACTACTACAATTATTATTTCCTCTACTGACCGCTTGGAGCGCTTGTTTCCATAACTTGCCAAAAGCTCGTTGAAGTCTTTTCTATTGCATTTGGTGTAAACTTTTATATTATATAGAAATCTAAGTCCATGCCCCAATGTTATATTTTTCTTAAGTAATTATTAAGATCTTCACTATTTTAACGAAAATCCAATTTTATTTATTTAAAATGTTATCAACAAAACTACCAAAAACTAATTATAGTATAGGTAACTCAATTTTTGTGGAGAGAGATTGTCTCTATTCTTGACCCACTTTTCTGCTCGTAGTTAGTGGTTGTGGCGGTAATCGCTACTGTGGTTAATTTTCCTATTGCCACTAATGTTACCTTTGTGAAGTGACAAGCGTACAAGTGAAACCTATCTGTTAGTGAAACAATGGACTATCATTGTTATTAAGTTATCAACACACTGAAAGTTAACTGCCTAAATCTGTCTTTCTCCGCAAATAAGTAACTTATTTGCGGAGAAAGACTACTGGAAATTTAATTTTTGACAAGCTTCAATTTATTATAAATAGTGAAAGCAGTAGATCTTTTGATCATCATTATTATTGTATGTACGTTTGCTCATTCTTTGCATTAAAGTGAAGTCCGAGGATATAGAGTAGGTCCTTAACTAGTTTTTGCGAAGTTTTGATCGCCATCGCTTAAAATATAATGCTTGTAGTAGTTTTTACACGACTGTCCAAACAAAAGAATGTAATGTGCTCAGGGTTCATGTATATATGTGAGTTTCTTTATTCCACCATAATTCATACCTTACAAATAAAGACTATAGCAGATGTATAGTTACACAATGTTTACTCTCTGTCAAACTATTTAAGTTTGACATTAAAAAGAAAGGGACAAAACACTGTGTAACTATGCATCTGCTATACAATCTTTATTAGTAAGGGGGATAGTCTGAAATTATTACTACTGTTCTAATTAATTGTTCAAAATCATATAGAAGTTATTAAACCATCTATCTACCTGCCATTAGAATTGCTTTGTCGGTTACCCAATGAAAGTATGACCTAACTTGAAAGCAGCTTAGGTTTCAAGATCGTTACTTTGCATACTAGCTGCTAAGCTGTCAACCTGTTTTATATTAAGGCTTATCTTTGATTGATAGTTCTTTGTAAGTCATACTTTGTATCAGATGGATAATCCAGTTCTTAAGTCTTGGAAGAGTTCTTATCCCATAAAATTCGTGGTGAAATACAGTTTTACTATAGTACAGAAGACATAATTATCCCAATATGTAAGTTACTTTGAATCGAAGTTATCTAGGTTTAGTGTGGAGTAGGTAATAATAATTAACATTTTGTAATAATGATTTTTTATTTGATCATTTTTGGAATAATAAAGACAAGAATAAATCGTAGTCAGGGAAATTAATTGAATTATATTCATTTATGAGGATAGCTAAGAGAAATAAATATTTAAATATGAAAATGAGTATTTTCATGTGGTAAAAGTTTATATTTTCACTTTAGAAACTTAACAATATAACCAAAAGCTCCTGGTAATTAGTGAATTTAATTTCATATATGTTTTTCTATCCAAAGTCTTATCTAGTAGCATATTTATTGCTGTGGTGATGATATACCGATCGAGAGGGCTTGTGGTTTTATTTAGTCACTTTCTTTGCCCTTCAGATAGTTTCACTTCAAACGTGTATTATGCGCAGGTACAGGTAACAACAAGTTTGGAATAGCTTCATAATTTTTGGAATTTAAATCCATTAATAAAGGGGCTGTTATAAATAAATAAATATTTCACAACATCACATACATTGTTCCGATTCCAAAGTAAGTAGCTAAAGCACTTGTGTTATGGAAATCAGAGACAATGGTGGTAACACTAACACCCAGACCTATATTGAAAAGATCGTTTTCCAAATTGGCTCAACCGGGGATCGAACCCGGGACCTCAGATGGGACCAACTCTGAAATCGCGAAAAAAAAATCAGCTGTTTCATATAAAAATTAATAACGAAAATATCAAAATGTATGAAACAGCTGATGTTTTTTTCGCGATTTCAGAGTTGGTCCATAGTAAAAGTTGTTCAGTTTGATGGTCCCTATCTATCATATTCGGCATTAGGGGTACTTTTGTAACACGTTGTATAAAATAAATATTGTGACTAACGCTAGCTCAAATATTAACTTAATACGCTAGCTCAAAGACTGGACGGATTGTGCTGAAATTTGCCTTATACTCGTAGATACCTATTTATTTTGACGGCGTTGGCAACCATCATGAAACGATTTTTGGAAATTCTCACGGGTTTCATTCAAAACGCTGTTGCCCTTTTTCTAGTCCACGGATGTGTAGGTACTGCCACTACCTACCTCTCTAAGTCATTAGTAGGCTTTTACGTTTACGCCACGTAACGTGAGTGGAACGGCTAATATTGAATAGTTTATTACTTCTCAACTTTTGTTACGTTTCATAAAATATGAACACAAAAACAAAATTAAAGTTTTTAACGTAGATACAAACAGCTCATCCGGCGTGAATGAGTTCCAACGTAATTTGCAAAGTTCCTTCATAACACAACGTAACGTTTGCGTAATTGTTACTCGCTCAGTTCGGTAACATACTTTTTTCGTGAATTTACTTTTAATTAAGAGAGGAAATTAGCTTGCGACTATATCCGTGACGAATGCTTTCTTCAATGTTGTACATTTATTGCATGAAGCCTTTATGCATCTATCGTATTAGATAATAAAACATCACGCTCTTAAGAATCTTCAGGATTTGTGTAGAGGCCCGAATAATCTTTATTTTCGCACGAATGTGTGTTCCATTAAATTACTTTGGAATTGTTATATAATAATGTTTGTTCTAAAATAAGAAACAAACAATTATTAAATACTTATTAATTGTAAGTGTTTATAAAAGCATTTCCACAAAAGTAAAAAAAAAAAAATTTTAACTATCATTTTTGCTTGTTCAAATACAGATACAAACAATTTTTGTCCTCTAAGTTGTACCCATACATACAGATCTCCTTTGATTTATTCCTAAAAATTCACAATTTCCCACCTATTGTTAACTCATTTTATTAGTGCACCAAAAACAACACCTCCCCATCCCCACCCCTTCCGACTGCCGCAGGATACTAAAGCAATACCCTTATTATATTATTTATATTACCTATTGTTAATGTGATAAATATTTTTCCCGTTACAAAGCAAAAAAAAAATTTTTAAAATTCTTTTTACAAATCATATTAGGTACTTTTCGCTGCTTCGGCAATCTACCCAAGGGCTGTTCACTCCACTGATGGAACATTCCATGGCCTCAGGTTGGAGCCCTATTCCATTAATAAGAAGTATTCACTTGGCTGTCCGACCAACATCAATCACTTATACAATATTTCACTTTATTTTCACTTATATTTGAGTGCGAATGATGGATAATTAATGTTACGTACAGTATATATTATGGTGAAAGAGCGGCTAAATTAATTAAAACTTTTTTTTATATAAGATGAACAGCATGGAAAAGCGATACTTAACAGGGTTGTTGTTAAACTTGTGAAAATCACGCCGATAAAACTTAAGGAATTGTAGTTTATTTGTTTGTAAATAAGCTAAGAACCTACTCGACTTAGACTTTGTCGTAACACCATTATATACGCATAGAATCAATTACGTCTATTGCTCTACTTACTTCTGTTTGTGTGGAGTTTTTTTTTAATTACTGCCGTGTCCATTAATTCCGATATCGATGTAATTAATTTTAATACCAATCTTTTAAGCGGTGCATTACAAAGCCGTAGTCGCAGTGTTTACACTTTTCTTTAAATCCGTAGATTCACATGAATGTTTATTCAAACAACGGTATCTCATCACCGAAATTCATTACATAATACATGTAGGTTTTATTCCTATGACAAAAGGAAAACCGGACTATCTGAGTGCGCGCGAGTCGACCCAACCGACGACTAGTTTCAAATATGGCAGTATAGCGTGAACCATCTCGGAGAGCGGACGTGTCGCCGCTCCGAAAAAAAAAACAAATGCCGTGCGTGCCGATTCAGTGTTAAATTGTGTACAGCGAATTATTCGTGTAAACAGTAACATATTGTGTGTGTTATCACGGATAAATGCAAACAGTACCCGCAGAATTTGTTAAGGTAAGCTCTTGCAACGCGACCAAATTGAGAAGGGCTCTATTTCTTAGAGCTTGTTCGCTAGACAAGTTCTTTTCGAAAGGGTTAGCAGTCTTTTGCAAGGCGGATCGCATTCTCTACAGACCGTGTACCATTTGTCAACAATTGTGCAATTGAAAATTGAAATTTTGTTTTGGTGTCCGTTCGGCGAATTAATTTGGTTGGTGTGTGATGTAAAATCTCTTCGGCCTTGGTTCAAGTTATGCTGGAATGTCAACGGGCTGAAGAAAATGTGAATGTCGAACAGCCAGCTGTGCTTGTGCATGTAGATATTTGGACCAGTTCCTTGACAATACATTTGCAGCCGACAACGCGAAGCCATAGTAGCACAGTTATTTTGCGACTGGTTCTCTAAGATATTACCTATTATTTTGTCAACGAAACCTCAATTGATCTTCTTAGAAAAAAATATTAGTACGTGTATGAAAGCTGAATTCTTATGCACTAGCTGAAATTGGAACCAAACGCTACAGTTCTCTGTAAAATGTCAAATTAATAAAAAAACACAAAACTATGGAAGATACAAGTTAGTTTTTCTACAATCATTCATCTGGATTATGAACCTGAGACCTCGGCGATGGCGATGCCAGTCGCAGCCTTGGAGGTCATCCTCGTAAAAATAATAAAATAAAACGCCTGCAAAACCAAACTGAAGTAGGTATAATAAACATTTGATTACTGTCTACGCATACGAAGTCGCGGGCGGTCGCTAGACGCTAGTATAGGTACTATATTTGCCTCAAGTATGGCCAAGTGGCATTCTACAATTCGAATAGAATATAAATTTGTATGTATCAGACGTCAGATGTCGCTTACCATAGACAATCACGACGTTCTGAAATGTCAATTTCATATACCTAATGTCACTTCTATTCCATTCGAATAATCGAATTCGATTCGATTTCGATTATTATTAGACAAGTGTCTAGGCCCTCTGGCTCTTCAGGTGAGACTCGAACCCACAACCACCACCACCACCGGTCCAATGCCCTTTCAATTGAGCTACCGAGTCACTAGTAAATTCTTTTATTTTTTCTAGCATTTAACTACTTTTTACATTTTCTTTGCAAACCAGCATTCGTTTTCCCAAAGTCTATGATAGCATAGATTTTAATAAAGTACGCTGAAACCCTAAACATCTTTATTGTTCAAAACTAAATAAAAAAGAAACTATACCTACCTTGAACTCTAACAGGATATTTCTCGGTATTTGAACTAGAAGATTTGGCTGACGACTTGGCAGTAATAGTGAGAATTCGCAGTGAAATTAGTAGACTTTATCGATTCTTTTCAGTACCTTTTTATGTCATAAGTTTAAGTATTAGTCCTCCGGTTAGCTTAAGACTAAGTATGATTAGTAAGACTTCTAAAGTAGTTAACAGCTTGTTTTATTGCTTATCGATTGCAATTTAATAACTTAGAACCCATAAGTAAGAGTTTCACTTGAATATAATAATAAATTATTAAAGTTTTCGTTTTCAAATCGAATGAAATTGTAAACTTACTTTAATAAATAAAAGAATTATCAAAAATAACGACTCTATTTCGATTTAAAGAAATGTTTTTATTATATTTTGAAATTTGTTTATTATATTTGGTATAAAAACTTACATTTAAAGATCTAATTTGTTTACAAAGGATAAACATTGCATTAAACATGTATATTAATGTTTGATTAAAAATTAAAGAGTACTTACACAGATTTCAAATGCTAATATTGACCAAAAAGCTTTAAGCGAATAATTAAATCAATTGAAATGTAAATGTGACTGACCTCCTTGACATAACTGGCATTGTTTAATGATAAATAATAATTATGCAAATGATCAAATATTATGCTTCGATCAATATTCTTATTTTATGCTTCAAAAGGAGCCACCTATATTTTTTATTGTATTTTAGAATGTTTTGACTATAAAAAATCTAACAGACGTCAATTCCAAACCATGATATTTCAGAATTCATAATAGGTAGTGAATTTGTTCAATTGTAATAAATATTATAATTTGGGTATGACTTGATCTATAAAAAATAAGTACTTTTCTGTAACAAATGTTAATATTTGTAGGAAGTTTATGCCAAGTGGCGAGCGTCATCGTTCGACTCGTCAAATGAAAATAACAACTTTCTGATTCTGACCCAGGACATGTTAAACCTTCTTTAAGAGCCCAAGGTTTACTATACTTTCAAAGCTAAATGGCCATAAGCTGTTGTCAGAGTTCAATAGAAGTTTGCATCAATCATAAAAAACTAAGGAAAATCAAGAAAGTATTCAAATGAGTAATAAACCAACAAATTATGTGATCTATAAAAAACCGATGGCTTCGCACTGATTGCTGGCAAGCAGCATTGCTGTGTTCCGGTTTGTAGAACCTATCAGTACAATTAGTTGCGTGGAGGCATTAAAACTCGTTTGCCGAGGTACAATTATGAAAAAACTAGCAGGTGTAGTCACTGTCTCTATCGTGACATGTGGATGTTTAACGTCAGACACCGCTCGAAGACTCTGATCTGCGGAAATAATCCGCACTTGCGAGCGAGGCTTATGTTGGAAGACGGCTATTCATATTCACACGCCTGCAGCAGAAAGTAAAAGAATTGTCTCAACCTACACACTAGGATATTACCCATGCTTGTCTATTAATGCTGTGATGTGTATAGCATCACAATTAAGGGTCATCCCCACCCATACTCCCTAGATTTCTCTTGTGGCAGGCGTGTGAATAACCGCCTAAAGAATACATTGGATTTGGTCCTCTGGTATCGGAGTCGGATCGAATCTTAGAGGAAGACCGAAAAAAATATTACATTTAGGACCTTCGCAAGTTCCAGGGGTCTAGGCTAGGTAAGTATCACCTTTTTTCTGGATTAATTAAAAAGAACAGTATTTCAGAACCCGGAGTTTATCCAAAACCCGTGAAAAAGCCTTTAAGGTTTTGCAGCTGAAAAGTAAAAACGCAAGCTAGACTGAAGATCACCTAGTTCATACTTTTGACTCTCCGCTTGTCTTTCTTTGTAAACAGTAAACTTCGTTACGGATATCTAAAAGTCTTTTAGAGAATTATTTATCATCGGCGCTGGCGCCTTAATTAAAACACTGTAAAAAATAATCAAAACAGTACTCGAATTGAATACAAAGTTTACGTTTAAGCATACAATGCTTCGTTGGAACAACTTGGTCGCCAAAAGGTTGTATCAAGTCTGTACTTCCATATAAATGTTTGCGGTTACTATGCTAGTTTTTCTTCAGGAAAAACTATCGATAGCTCCACGCATCTGCTGCCCTTATAAGGATTCAAATTCTGCTCACGTCACTGGTCTTGATCGTAGTAGCTATAAACCTGACTGTTGCAACATTTTCAGATCTGTTTTGTAATACATCGCCATATTGTATTAAAACTGGTGGCTCTGTGAGCTGAAGTAGCATATCTCTGCCATTTTGAAAAAAAAAAAAATAAAAACTGAATCGACAATAATTTTATAATCATCGAGCCTGCTCTCAAAATTTCACGAGAATCGGTAGAGAAATGTGACTTGTAGAGGAGAACTGAAGGGCAGCCGGACATACGAAATCATTTTTACCGAAGCTGAAACGAAGACGCTACGCTCGCGCTTTGCGCTCTCTCGGTCAATAAACAAAAGGATTCAACCTTTCTCACCCATAAAATATCCTTCGCCCTTACTAATAAAGATTGTATAGAAGATGTAGGTATAGTTACACAGTGTTTTGTCCCTTTCATTTTAATGTCAAACTTAAATAGTTCGACAGAGAGTAACAATTGTGTAACTATACATCTGCTATACACTCTTTATTAGTAAGGGGGTTACACAGTATTTACCATAACCGATTGATACCTTCGCCATAATTTCACCCCTCGCCACTGCTACCTTATCTAGAGGTACCAGATTCAAAGAACAAAACAAATGTATAGGCATTTTAATTAGTTTTCCACTAGTTACACATAGACGATACTACCCCTTTTAATGTTCTTTACTGTTACTCACGGGCCTGCTGGCAGAAAATTCATTATAAAATAAGTTGCCAAATAAAAAATTCACAGGTTCTAGATAGCAGTAATTTCTGCTATCTATATATTTTCCATTAATACATCTGTCAAGTAAATTAATTATGACTTAACGGGTGCCTATTATTAGTAATTAATTATTACCAAAAGATGTTTTTTGTTTGTTTTTGTGGTGGGCTGTTTGCGCAAAGTTGTTGGTTTACGTCGCGTGTGCGAAGACATTATGAATTACTCACCCACATACGGTTTTAGTGAATTGATTAGTCACTGTTACTTTGTAGCTAGAATACCTATATCAAAAGAACAAAATATTTTAAGTTTATTTTCCTACTTTTAATGCGTTAACGATGACGACCTCAGTGGTCCTGTGGGTAGTACACCATGATGTGCCAACTCTGAGGTCCCGGGTTCGGTCCCTCGCTGGTTCAATCGAATCTGTTAACAATTCTTTATTTTTTTAATCAAACTTTCTATAAGCAAAATAGCAGATTCTAATTTCGTATGAATCACTACTTCGAATGGCATAGTTGTGAATGGCATAGTTGTTCATTTATACACATTTACCTGTTTTCGGTGAACAAACTGCAGCAGTGACCTTCGATTTTTATGACGCAACGATGTCACGTTTAGAACCACATTCCCAACCACAATTATTAAGGCAGTTCTTTGAAACCAAAACCACTCTAAGGAAAATTCATAAAAGGCAAATATTTCTTTAAGAACTATTTTAGAACGAATTAAAAAAGAGAAAAATCATAAATCTGATTAGTACATTGTGTTTTATCAAATATATTTGCATTGATTTAATTAATTCTCCTTAAGCTTCGCCAAAACCGGTTCATCAAATGCTCCGACACTGACATTTTCCTAGCATTTATTAGGATACAATTAAATATTTATCAGAAAGAATCTTTTGTAAATGAACGTAGGTATTATTAAACGAAACTTAGCTCTTTCAATAAATTAATTAGTGGAAGGTGTAAATATTCATATCGCTATGTTTTATTAGTAATTTTATGGGTAACCTCGAATTTTATAATTTTTACACTATAAATTTGCACTCTGTCTAATGTAATATTCAAATAAAATTTGTGATTCAAAATCTTGACAAAATACATATTATTGATTCATCAACTTAGTATTTGAACCTTATTTTGTATTCTCCGTATCAGTCGTGATCGATGTTTGTATATCTATTCCAATTACATAGATGTATGTACAGTCAGCTTCAGAAATAACTTCAGACATAATACTTTGTCATATTACCATATAGTAGTGTTCATACCATATAGTAGTGTTGCAACTCACTGAATAAGTGAAATAGTTAGTGTGACATGATACTAAGGTGTTTAGTACCCTTAGCATGAACAGCTATAGAAAAAAATAACGCGCGTAAAAATATTCGATAGAGTAATTTTGTATGGGCAATTTGTACAGCGCCATCTACCGTCGAAAAGCAAAATTAAATTTTCCAAAGATTTTATCGAGTAGTTTTACGCGCGTTTCTTTCTCTATTCGTATTTAAGGTACAGATAAAACGGTTCAATTCTTAACAACCCACAAATTACTTAAGTCAAAGCTTAAAATAGAAATATCATCCACTCTATCCATCCCGTTACAGTTCACCGCATAACGTAGGCCTCTCCCATGGAAGAATGTTGCCATAATCTCCATGCTTATGAATGCTCATGCTATGCTCGGCACTCAGGGTTGGACCGATTTTATCGGAAAGAGCTCAGCCCATAATCGGTCCACTGAAGAGTTAGTTGCACTACATAAGCCAATAAGCGCTTTAACGATATCCATAAATGTGAAGGGTAGTGCTATTCTACTCTGTCCAAGATTTAGGCTTGCAAAAACTAGAGGGTTATTTTTGGGGAAAGGCAAAGCCTTGTTTAATAAAGTTCCACAACAAGTGATTGATCTTAATTTGCATGAATTTAATTACCATGTTAAAAGGACGCTTATGGGTAAAGGTTATTATAAAGTAGACGATTATCTAAAAGACCGAAATGCGTGGAAATGATGTAACATGTAACACATAAGTACTTTGTTGTTAATAATCCTGTTGTACTGTATTTGGTAACGATATTTAAGTTTGTAAATATCGTTACTTATTTCTGTTAAAGCTTCGTGTGCCCGTTCTTCTTGTCAGTTAAAAAAGTCTGGAACGGGTGGTTGGAAAATATAAACGATTCAAAAGTTTATTAAGTTTATTTAAATAAAGAAATTTTGACTATTTACTATTGACTGCCAGTCTCTGTCAGTCGTCACTCGGCTTTTACCACTTTAGTAAATATTTGTAGATTATTTACGATATTTATATAAATAACTTTAGTCAGTAAGTCCGTATTCTTACGGTTTTGTCTGTACCTAACAATGACTAAACGTGAAGAATGCTTGGAATGTATTGCAAATATTATGAGTAAAACATTTGCGTGACGGTATGTCCGTTTCAGAGAGAATATCTGATGTGAGGTAGTGGTCAGTACCAAGAAGTTGGTTTAACTACTGATTAATAATTAAAAAATAAAAAGATTATAATTATAATTATTTATATTGAATCCACAGAAATATAAAGTACCTACAATGCGATTAATTTAACTATGTACAACAGAAGTGACCAACCTCAGAGTGCTTGCGGTACAAAACGACGTATTTTAACCTGTAAAATTTACTCTTTGCCAAACATTCTCGAGTGAAGTTGCAGTGGATCACTGTCTAGTAGTAGTAGTAGTAGTAGTAGTTGTATTCGTCCTTTTCAGGACAGGCGAAGGTCTAAGCCATAAGGATCACTGTCTATTGTCAATTTAATCGCATTGAATCTTTGACATGACAGTCTCCGTGGCCGAGAAGCCTCATACCCGTAGCACGAACTTACATCGAGAAAAATAAACGCGCGTAAATAAATTCGACAGAGTAATTATGTGAGGACAATTTGTACAGCGCCACCTATCGCCGAAAAGCGAAATAAAATTTCTCATAGACAATTTTACTCTATCTATCGAGTACTTTTACACTCGTTTTTTTCTCTATACATAGATGTTCATGATAAGGGCACTGTATACCAGTATTTTTTATTTAAGTGACAAAGAAACTTCATAGAGGCTTCGTATCTAAAAATGATTTCTCAATTTTTTATACAAAAAGATTCTTGTCCCAAATACATAAAAAAAAAGAAGGACAATTGAATTTGTTTCAAAAATCTTTTTTAGTTACCGCCTACGTTACTAAACAAACCTAGCGCCAAATTTCCTAGTTTCTATAATGTAATCTGTAGCCGCTATGATAGTCAGTTTCTTCTTTTATTAGATTTTTCACATTACAGAAAATTTTATACTTACGGAATCAATTAGATTTTCATTGTTTTTAGAAAATATTCAGTTGCATGTTGCAATAGTTTGGTCTTGAAAACAAATATGCATGTGAGAAGGTTATTCATTCGATTTGTGTGCGGTTATCATAATAATATAATTATTACGCTAAAATATTCTCAAGTTTATGTTTTACATAGTCATTGTTAGTTTGAATGATACCCATCTAACATTGACTTATATTTAAATAATTTTAAACAGGAAGTGGTACCTGTACTTCTAGCATGAACATCTACCGAGTAAAAACGTGCGTAAAAGTACTCGATAGAATAATAAAAAAAATATCGAAAATTTCATTTCGACTTTCGGCGGTAGATGGCGCTGTACAAATTTCCTTTACAAAAATACTTTATCGATTTTTCTACGCGTATTTTTTTCTCCAAATGTTCGGTCTTTACTTAAATGTTGTAGTCGTATAGTACAATCTTAACATGCAACAGAAACAAAACTTAAAAAGTGTTTAAATCAATCTAAGTAATTCCTGCCTATAGCAACGGCCTCTCCTCGTCCTGTTTCAATTAAACTTAGTTTCTAGGTCGGTACAATTAGAAATTCGATTATAAGCATTGTTATTTTACTTATGCATATCATGTACTTAGGTCGTGGGAGTGCTTAGTGCGCGTGGAATATATTAAGAGTACTGCTGCCCGCAACTTCGTTTCCCGCTGGAATTTTGGGAATAACAGTAGGGCGAATCTACGTTGTTTCTTACTTCCTGCGTCATTGTCGTTTACTCGAAAATCTTTAAAAATCCAATGCATCGCAATAAATAAGTTAAAAATGTGCTAATTAATATAATTTATTATCGTACTCTAACGTAAATGATGGAATAGTATTGCTGAAAACAAATGGACAACTTTTCAAAAATATAATATGTCGATTTTACTTTGTATAATTAAAGTAGATAAAAAATTAGGGGACACATATTTTTATTATTAATCTTACTTTTTCTATATTAAATCACTGTTTGTTTGAAATTTTACTCATTCTAAAAGAGAGAAAGTACATTGTTAGAAAGTTTAATATGTTGGAAAAACTTAAAAACTGACTCTAATCTGTGACAATATGTCATCATGAATGTCACCATGGCTTTTTGCAAACTCAGTAATCAAGTGATTTTAAACTTTATTGTATTTTTTACTTTTTTTGCATTCGTGTAAAATTATAAAAGGTGTTTGGATTAGATTTTCAAACGGTTCTTATTTGCACAAATCAAGTTTATATGTCTCCAATTCTCCATTTAATAATCTAGAAGCATTTTCATGTCAGCATAAAGTATCTTTGAAATTTAAATTAACTAGCAGCGTGAATTAATAACGTAAATCATGCATTATTTTATGCCAGGGTTATTTAAACGGCCTTACTTTAAACAAACATTAAGTTGCCTTTACGAATATGCTTTATTTTAACAATATTTTTATTAGTAGTAGTAGTAGTTATATTAGTCTTTTTCAGGACTGGCGAAGGTCTAAGCCATACTGCCAGTTCTTGAGTTGATATTGTTTCATTTTTCATTAGAATGCGGGTGCATCGTATTCCAATGCTGCTTGGAGCATTTGGCACCAAGTATATCAAGACAGTTTACTCGGTTAGTTCTGCCGAGGAAGCCACCACTTCAATAAAAGTCTCAGCTTCATATAACCAAGATCGCGCCTATTTCTATTATCCCACATATTGTTCAGTTGCATAGACACTTGTACCATATAACTGCACCAATTTTAAGACACAATATCCACTATGAATCAATTTGAAAATAATTAAAATAGACACCAAACCGAACTCGACAAAATGGCGCCAAAAACATCAATATTTTTATTATACAACGTGTTACAAAAGTACACCTCATGCCGAGTATGGTAGATATAGACCATCAAACTGAACAACTTTTACTATGGGACCAACTCTGAAATCGCGAAAAAAGAATCAGCTGTTTCATACATTTTCATATTTTCGTAATTAATTTTTGTTCGAAACGGCTGATTTTTTTTTCACGATTTCAAAGTTGGTCCCATTGTAAAAGTTGTTCAATTTCATGGTCCCTATCTACCATATTCGGCATTAGGGGTATTTTTGTAACATGTTGTATAGTGTTCTTTCACGATATGAAAAACAAAAAAAAAACAAAATCTCGTATAAATTCGTTCACAATCTTCGACGCCGCAGAATTTTTTTGTTACTCTTACAAAAGTATGAATTATTTAAAAATATTGAAGTTATGTCAATCAACTTAACCTGCCATTGAATGATTTGAAGTCAACTGTCTAACTATTTATTTGATTCTCATCACGTGGAAATAAGAGAAAAAAACAAATGAAACCCTGAGATAATCCGTAACTGATGTGCTCTTGGCCGTTTTTTCATTATGCAACAGTATAATAACAATAATATCGTGCTTCAATGCTGTTGCATAACTAATTAATTATTAAATTTTTGAGAGTGTATGAATATGTCTTTAGTGAAAGAAACCATGTCGCAGTAGGTAATAAGTTTGGTGATTGCGAATAGCAAAGATAGCCAAAGGTTGGTAATGGGATGGGTGACCAAAGCTTTATTATCTCGTGTTCTTTCGCGCTTTGGAAGAAACGTTAAGTTATAAGCTCCAAATGCACATAGTATTAAAAATAACTAAAAATTCAAGTAATTTATTATTCCAATAATTAATAAAAGTAAACATTTTAAAAGCTTATTACACTAGATAAATATTAATAAATATTTGACAACATCACATACATTGCTCCGATTCCAAAGTAAGTAGCTAAAGCACTTGTGTTATGGAAATCAGAGACAACGGTGGTATCACAAACACCCAGACCGAAAAGTTCGTTTTCTAAATTGACCCAACTGGGGATCGAACCCGGGACCTCAGAGATGGCGACACCTTGAAAACCGGTGTACAAAGCCACTCAACCACGGAGGTCGTCGGAGGCTTAATTCAGAAGTCTAAAATTATAAAGTCGTTTTGCAAGCTAGTTTGTAGCCCACAGGTACTTACACACTTCTTAGATTTCTGTATTTCAATAGTTCATAGCCTCGGATCATACTGTTCAAGGGGTCTTAATACAAACCTATGAGCCTTTATTATAGGATAAAATAAGGTTATCTACAGTCAAGTCTATATAAATGGTTGTTTCAGATTTCATTTTCTTTTTAAAATAAAAAAACCCTTAGCATTTTATTAATGTTTAGACCAAAGATTTCGTAAGATTCAAAGGTACTTACTTCATGGATGAGACAATCTTATTTCTTATTAAGTCGTTCCAAAATAGTATATTATGATACAAATGAGCAGAGCTTATTTTTTCAACACATTTGCGAGGAAAAAACTAAATAATTTGCCACACAGCGACAAATACGATAAAAACAAAATATGAATAGTTTATTTTTCATGCGCCCAATACAAGAATATTTTGCGAACAAAGGGGTGAGTGAACATACAGCCTACTTCAAATCATAATTTTAAGTGATAAAATGAAAATATTTTAATGTTTTATAACAAATTATTGTGAATTATGAATAATTTGATAATAAATGTTTGTTTGACTTAATTATGGATGTACACACTTAAATGGATTTTCAGCAGCATAAAACCTCTTTGTTCTTACTAAAAAAATGTATTACCCGGTTATATTGAGAATGCTCTGTTTACTTGCAGTATTTAACGTTGTAGGAACAATTATATTACGCACTAGTGTGTAATGTTATTACGCATATGTGTTATAGCTCAGTTTATGGACTTAATAGCGATGTAATAAGGCTTATTTTACGAGCAAATGTGTTGAAAAATAATATAACATTACGATTTTAATCTTATAATAGGTCGTAAAAAACATCGCCTATTCACAGTAAAATTAATTTTATCGGCAGCAAAGTCGTCCGGTTTTGCCGCGAGGTCAACGAACTCGAGGCAAGTGTCTCATCGAAAATGTTTGGTATATTTGATTAGTAAGTTATAAATTATGTTTTGATGTAAATAATAGATTTGTATTTGTATGTAAGAAAAAACATGGATATTACAATGCATTGTTTAGAAACAAGCTTCGCGATCGCCTGTAGATGACTTTTTAAAAGTAAATCAGTAACAACAAATAATATAAAGATATTTGAAAGTTAGTTAAATTCTATACCTACTCAGCCTAATTGGTATTTATTATCAACTGGGAAAGAGACTGAGTAATTTAATAAAGAAACTTAACGTATTTAAATTAAAAGGAAAAGCAAGGTTCACAATCAAGGTAAATTATACACTAGCCCCCATACTAATAAATATTGTATAGCAGATGTATAGTTACACAATGGTTACTCTCTGTCAAACTATTTAAGTTTGACATTAAAAGAAAGGGACAAAACACTGTGTAACTATGCATCTGCTATACAATCTTTCTTAGTAAGGGGGAAGAACAATACTAGGAAAAAATATCAGGATTACAGCCCAATACACTGCCCATTATGCTACCGAGTCGCTAGCGGGATCTGCAACATTTTCTAATACTTTTTCGCTGCAAGCTAGCGATATTTCATCAATGTGACAAAATACCCTCGACATTTGAATATTGTTTGACAATTGATAAAGATCTTTGAAAGTTAGTTAAATTCTATTCTATTCTATTCTATATTATAATATATTCTATATTCTATTCTATAATTTATTGTCAACTGAAAAAGAGAATTAAAAATTTAATGGAAAAGCTATTTAAATTGAAAGGGGTTTCTGGTCAAAAAATATTATTTTATTTTAATTTCAAAATTCATTTATTCATAATACTAAATAATATACTAGAAAAAATAGGACTCGCACCAGATCATGTTCTCGGACGGGAATTAAACATTTATTCAATTCATCCTATCTACGACATCAAATGAGTATTCCGTTCAGATTAATCAGTAGGAAGGAATAAGTTGCGCGGTGGTTTATCGGCGGAAGTCCCCGCGGCGGCGTATTCAATTAGAGCAGATCGCATCAAGTGTGGCTCAGCCTTTAGTTTATATTTATTCGATTAGATAGCGATTTTATTAAAGAAGTTTATTGTTCGCCTGCCCTTCTTTCTTCAATCCAGCATTGATGTGAAAGTTAGACGTTAGGTTAAAAGGATAATTTAGCATTTTTAAATTTGAGATATTAGCATTCACAATGCAATTTTTATACAACAATATTTTTTTTTATACAAGAGCATTGGACCGGACTTCCAAAGGTAGTGGGTTTGATTCCCGTCCGAGAATATGATCTGGTGCGAGTCGAATTTTTCTAATATATTATTTAGTAAGATATTTAGCTATCTAAAGTTAACATTAAAGTAAAATTCAATTATTTCATAAAACATTAATTGCATAGAGATAGGTATGCTGTTATTAATCTGTAGGTAGGATGTTTTTAAATACAATATACCTAGTTGCATAGTTGTAAATCCTTTGATTAAATGTTTCTCATATGAGTAGCTACATCCCGCTATTACTTAGAGTGATAGTTACTATTGTATTATTACCCAATAACTACCTACTACTTGTGATTGTGTAAACAATTGCACATGCCTTTGATCTGTGTTCACTATCTCTCAATAAATTAAACTGTATTGTAATTTTCACACAATAGCGGTGCAGGAAGTATCTTGGGTTAACTTTCGTCATTCGACTGTTTATGTCAAACATTTTATTACTGGTGTCATAAAGAAATAGAATTTTGACAAAAGACAATATTATTACTATTTGTGAATCAATAAAAGCCAAGTATACATCAATAAACCGCCGAAGTTCAGTAATTTAAAGTCTTGAAAAGTTATACTGTTATGATTACTGTTCAAGCCAACAAATAAAATGTTTTTAATATTATACGTGGCAACACTGCGAAAGCCCGCCATGTGAATGTCATTCTTTTATTCTTAGTGAAAAATTAATATTCTTCTGCTATATAATCAAGTCACATCCTTTAATTTCTCAACTCCAAGTATCTATTTCCCGAAACAATTACTATCTTTGATATATAGCTATATTAACACAGAAGAACTATTAATGACTTCAGTCATGGAAAATTAAATAAATAAATATAAATATTTGACAACATCACATACATTACTCCGATTCCAAAGTAAGTAGCTAAAGCACTTGTGTTATGGAAATCAGAGACAACGGTGGTACAAACACCCAGACCTAAGCCAATATAGAAAAGTTCGTTTTCTAAATTGACCCAACCGGGATCGATCCCAGGACCTCAAGACAGCGACACTTTGAAAACCGGTGTACAAAGCCACTCGACCACGGAGGTCGTCATTTTATGAGTTTTTAATAATCTAGACTTCTAGCAAGTAATGTCCGAAATACATGAGGATAGTTTTTGAAGCCAGAATGCCAAGCCAGTTTCAGTAAGCCAGCAAGTCAGTATTTTCCTCGTTAGAGCTCGTACTACAGAATATGATGAAGAAATGATTGCATTACTCACATGCGAATAACCCAGAATTAGAAACAAGCGAAAATCTGCATTTTTTTTCCGAACACAAAACTTTCAATATTATGTAGAAAACGTTCATTATAAAAGTGTAATAATAATTGTTTTAAAGCTATAATAACAATCAGCAAAAGACGATTCGCAGATTTATTATTAACTAGCGACCGCCCGCGACTTCGTCTGCGTGGAAAGTTTTTTGCTATCCCTCGGGAACAATTATTTTTTTGGGATAAAAGGTACCCTACGTCCTTAACTGTACCCCTGACAACGTGTATGCAAAATTTCATGATGATCGGTTCAGTAGTTAAGACGTGTAGGCGTAACAAACAAACAAACAAACGGACTTTCACATTTATAATATTAGTAAGGATTATAATAAAGAAAATTGTGAAAAGGTATTTTTTTTTAAAACCCAGGTGAAAAGAAATGAACATTTTTGTTTATGAAGTGTGCAACTGATTCCTTACTATAAACTCAGGGTTAGTGTTAATTATCACGATGATTTATTTTCTTTGGTAACTATCCGATAATTATCTATGCTGGGTCATTTATACTTTCCTTAATTTTTTAAATTAAATATTTGTATTTTTTTGTTTAAATAACAATGAAACAATATATTTATTGTCATCTCACCCATTGTATTTGTCCGGGTTATACTTAGGTTTCACCCGGCTCGGTTTTGTGACGATGTTGTAGAGTGATTTTCGCACCGGCAAAGGTAATTTTTAATTGAATTGGAACGCGCCTATGCGCGTGAGAGAGTAAGCTCGCGCGTTTTGTTATTCCTGTTCATCTTATAAAAAATATTAAACATAATTATCAAGGGATATTTTATCTTGACCAATATCTTTTATCTTAATTATCAAGACAGTAACTATTTAGTAATTTGTGATCTAGATAATTATCAATGATATAATAATCACTAATAACTCTGCAAAACTATTATGAAACGAATTTGTCTGTTTGTTTCTCTATTTTTGAACAAATTTTGATAAATTTTAGTACGGAAATACATAAGACATTGGAGAAAATCTTAAAGCAAACTAAATTCCATGCAGACGGCCGACGTTGCGGGCAAAAACTAGTTCATTATAACAATAAATTTGCCTAATCGCCAACTGTATTACTTTGATAAGTTCAATGCATCGATCCCTCGAATCATTGTGCAATCAATAGCAATGCAATCATTTGTGTGCTGGTGTAATGTATTGATCAATTGTTATAATTATAAATATTATACTTACTATAGTAACTCGTGACCACGTGACGGCAGCTGTAAAAGTGCTGAAACGTCGGGAATCGCAAAAACCTATTTAAAAACCGTCAGAATTCTATTTCAAAACAATGTTTTTCTTTAATAAGAGAATACTTTTTTTGAATTCTATGCAACACAACTTTTTGGGATCTATTCCTTTCTAATACCAAAAACTAATACCAATGGTATTTGTTTATAGCTGTTATAAAATTTATATTCCCAACGAATACCAAAATTATTTAAAATTATATTAAAATTTCTAAAATTTGGTATCCGTTGGGAATAGAAATTTTATAACGGTAATAAACAAATACCATTTGGTATTAGTTTTTGGTATTAGAAAGGAATCGATCCTTTTTGGACGGTAGGTAAGGCAGCAGCAACAAAACCGAGGAAAAATAGTAATAAAACTCTTAATTTTATGAAAAGAATGATTAGGACTTATTTTGCTTGATTTTTTCTGTAAGTTTATTAATTCGTTTTACTGGATTATGATTATACAACATGTTACAAAAATAACCCTAATGCCGAATATGGTATATAGGGACCATCAAACTGATCAACTTTTACTATGGAACCAACTCTGAAATCGCGAAAAAAAATTAGCTGTTTCATACAAAAATTAAAATCGAAAATATCAAAATGTATGAAATAGCTGATTTTGAGTTGGTCCCATAGTAAAAGTTGTTCAGTTTGATGGTCCCTATATACCATATGCGGCATTAGGGGTATTTTTGTAACTTGTTGTATAGAGAAATTAATTCTCTTGCACTAACTTGACGTCAGCCCGTAGGCGGTGCGACATTCCAGTGTGCGGGACTTGAGTGCGTATGCGTTGTTTTAGTTTGTTTTATAACTGCATGTTAAGGTCTACGATTTCGCAGGTTAAGCAAGTTTTGAATAGGTCGGTAAAGGAATGGGTGAACATCATCTTCTTAAAATTTTAAGGCACTTTTCAGTTAAAAGACTTACATCATGACAGCCAAAAATGATGCTATTTAAAAATCGACGGAGGAGATCGAGATAGTAAATATTTGGTCACCGATCCCGAGACCGACCCTTGCGAAAGTTGCTTAACCTCCGCAATCGTTGGGCCAGGCGCTAAACCACTATGCCAACGAGCTCCTCAAAAGGTGTATTACTTACCCATTATTCAATGACATGCAATTTATTATCGGAAAAAAGTAAAGAAACATTTAATTTTGAAATAAGATTAGTTTTGTATTTGCAATTGCTTCAATGTTTCGCACGTTTCATTTGTTGAAACATCTAATGATGCAAAGAAAAAGCATGTAATTTTTCCTTCCTTTTTCAACATCATTCGTGTAGAAAGGACAAGATGGTCCTTCATTCTTTCCGGTTTCGTGACTAGGTTGTGCCATTTCTTCACTAGCCTTAATTATTGCAAAATAATACTATTAATAGTGATAATTGGTATTGATAGCACTTAGCAAAAAATAGCTTAACCACTTCAATCGGCAATTATTACAATCCGTGACAGTTTGGATGTTTAGAATGTTTAGGGATGTTTGGGTGATTGTTACTCAATCACGCAAAAACGACAAAACGGCATACAGATAGTTTATAAACTAGATCCAAACAATAACGGCCTTACCACAAAAGATATTAAAACACTGTTTAATTTAGACACTGTTTAAATGTGATGCTGTCATTGACAATATTGTTTGAAATATCAAACAATATTGTCACAAAAGTGTCTAAGTCTAAGTTTAACACTATTTTGTAGAAAGGCTGTAATACTTTTTATCCTGATCAAAGCAGCGATGTCCGCGGGGCGGGTCGACATTCCTGGCGCACAGATGCGCAGGAGTTTATTTTGCATAGTAACGTCATATTGTAATAATATCATCGGATGTAAGTATGTGGGTACATCTATTTTATTTTATTTTATGATATACAAGCGACCGCCCGCGACTTTATTGTAGTTGGCGTATCAAGATGAAACATGCACCAAACTTTAAGTTGGATTCTTTTGGGAATCTGAGTACAACTGGAAAACAGCATTTATTTTGTGCAGCAATTTTTGCGTGATGCGCGTACAAACATACTGACGGACAGACACACAAAAATTCCAAACATATTTTTTTTGGCTTCTAGTACTCTTATATAGACTTCTTATTTTTTTGTCTTAAACATTCTAATGTACAGACATCGGCCAGTTGCAATTTTTACTCGTATGTATAGAAACGCAAAGATTTTTTTAGTATAATATTGTGGTTATAGTCATTGCGATTGCTGTGCAGACGTTTTAGCCTACTTCACCCGCGGGCTTGACTAGATTTTGTGACCCCTTCAGAAACTTCCGCATTAAGGTTATCGAAAATACAAGTGAAATAATAATAGCATAGCTTCTAATGCCAGGAAATATTAATATTCAATTCTGGCGTGAAAGTCTATGTTGATTATTGTAAATTATGCGTATAGTATTTCAAACGATTTCTTAATACTTACTTGAACAGAAAAAAACTATTTTTTTTCAATGTTTGAAAGAAGTTCTTACAGTTTATCGTTTCAGAATAAACTATGTCGGGTTTTACACCATGTATCTGCTTATTTTGGTTTTATGAGCAGTTTGCATGCGCCATGGGCATGCAACTGCGCCGAAATATCGGAGCCTCAAAAATGAATAGGTACATGGTGTAAATCGCGAAATAGTTTATTCTAATAACGTCAATAACCATGGAAATTCAAAAACAATATATTTATCGTTTCATCATATAAATTTTCTCGTCATGTAATGCAACATCAAAAACTTTATTAAGTGAGCAAGACTGACAGTAAAAAAAAATCTTTTTCCTAATGTTTAAAAAACACTTAGACAGGATCTTGTTTACAATTTAATGATGACCACTTATTTTGGAAAATTGGTGTTTATAAATCACATTTTCAATTTCAAACCTCACTTGAAATCTCCGGATAGACGAATAAAAAAAAAGCGGATATAATTACTTTGTAATGTTTGCACCTAATCATTATTATTAGGTTTCCTAAAGCAATTTGAAGTCAACGAACTATGTTGAGGAATTGGTATCCGTTATCGTACTAACACAACACATTAAATTATTGCGTGGATTCAACCGGAAGTAGACTGCTAGGGATAACTGTCTGGTGGGCAAATTGAAAATTGAGAAATAATGTTACTGGGTACACCTATTCTCGAAAGTATAATCTGGCTACATGATTTTAAGCAAAGATTTAAGCAAAAAATATATTAAAGTAGTAGAGATGGTCAAACTTATAAGGAAAACAAAAGAAAATAACTTAAGTATTTTATGTTTTGTGATTCAATCTTGTTATTATTACAAATAAAGTAAAGTGATTTTACATGTTTATGCTGCATATTAGAGATGTTCTTGTAATTACATAAAGCTTACTACAGAAAACATTTTTTTAATGGTATGACATTCGTTTAGTTGATTATTACGTTTTATTGCGTTAAAATGTTGTAGTTACATTATGTACGTTATCGGTTTGAAAATCTTTGCCGATATCTCTTGTACAAAGCAAAACCAGTAAACTCGAAAAAGGATTTTGGGGTCTTTCCACATTCAACCGGCGATTTTTCTACCGGTGAAATATTTTCCACAATCTACCGGTTTTTATTCCATATTCTACCGAGGCGTTAATTACAGTTTAAGCCGGCAGTTTATTCTCTTTTCAACCAGTAATAGATTATTCCGGTAAAAAGTGGAAAAAAATATACACCGGTTCAAAAATCACCGGTTGAATGTGGAAAGCCCCGATTTTGGATCAGTGAATCACTGCCTTTGTTAATATCAAAGAAATAAGCGTTGAAATACGATTAAGAACATTACTAAGTAGTTTTAACTCGCCAATAAGCGGTTCGCGGTACAGTCGCACACGAAATATGATCATCACCGTTACTTCCCCGTCGCAGTTAGTGCGTTAGTGCGGTAACTGTCGGTTAATTAAAAGCATCCTGTGATAAGGTCGTCGTACGGCCTTTGGTGGCACCGTGAGAAGTCATAAGGAGACGGAACGGTTGTTGAATGAATGAGTGAAACGCGTTTTCATTACAATTATGGCGGGAGCCCGTGACGTTTCGGTTGTAATGGCGTGACCACACAACATGCTTTTAAAATACCTCTTTGAATATGTCCTTGTCTATCTGAAAGTATTGAAGACCTCGCCACTAAGTAAATTAATAGCATTACGTACATTTCCTGTAGCTAGCCAGCATCGACTCTATTTTATATTTTTAACCGACTTCATGTGCTTACGCAGATGATGTACAGATGACAGCACGTCTGGTTATACAGTTAAACTGCGAAAATAGCTTTATTACGTAGGCCATAAAAGCGGTCTCAAGGTCAACATGTATAGTCTGAGGTGCCGTCGTGTGTACCTACGAAAAACATGATATTAGAGATAAAGTCCACAATTATTGAGGCTTATATCATCGTTGCTTTGCACCGATGCTACACTCCAGCTTAATGATGCGTCCATAATAGCAATAATGATACGCGTCAATGATACGCGGTGGGTTACGATACGCCACAATGATACGTAGATGACAGTCATGTGGACCCACCTTTATGTAGAAGATTTGCATTAAAGACGGAAGGTGAATGAGTGTACAAATAGCTAAAGGATGAAATTCTATTACATGTTGTTATTATTGTAGAGTAGTACATGTGGTATATCAATGGGAATTAAAAATAATTTACCCATACAATAAAAGTGATTAAATTAAAACCTCAAACCGACAATTTATATTTAGGGTGTCGTGAGAAACCGTGAAACCACAAAACCAATCTAACTGTGGTTTAACGATCAAAGTGAGTGAGTGAAGAAATTAGCGATTAAATATTTAAGTGACTTGACAAATTAAGTGTTCTCTGCTTTCGCCAAAAGATTCATTGCAATGTAGTAATGTCAATGTTAATGAGGCTTATTTCCTCGCGTCTATGCGACAGCTTTTATATTTAGCTTGTTCTTAAATTTTTATATAATTATTATTAAATAACAAACATTTACCACACATCATATAGGTTATAATTATTTTTGAAGTCTCCGGTTTAAGCATGAATTTGAGCAAAAAACAAACAATGCTTTTCATGTCACTTGCTACTCGAGTATCTTTCTTATTTAATAGTTATTTGTTATACTAGAGACCAAAGTCAATCTAATATAGACTACTGAGCACACTGAGTCATGGACCATACTCTATTTTTAACTATTAAACTATTTTTTTAACAATCCTTGTTTAAACCTTCTTGGTATCTGTGTATTTTGTTTTTTATAAGTACTTTTTAATCCATGTCCGACAACATTTAAAAATGTTATAGTTATTCTATCTATCCTTTTCTCACATATCGATTTTACAACTCTCATCCTTTTCACTCTATTTATTTTTTCTTTATTATTCCAATAGCTTAAAAACACTTTACCTCACGCTCGCAGAAAAATCGATTTTTGGTTGAGTTTTTACGCGCCAAAAGCGCTCTTTTCGTGTTGGAGAGGTGAAAAAGAATAGAATAGAAAATTCACTTGTTTCCGATTTAATTTCATATCGCACATCACAAAATCATTAAAATGAAGTTCTGTTTTCAATATTTCTAGGATTTTCTAGGGCAATAAATCATTAGTCGAATAAAGCTGTATGTATATATGAATAACTGAACATAATGTACAACCGTTTTCATTTAAATCTTATGACACATCATAGCACAATAGAATTAGCTAATCACATTCAGTCACTGCGCATAACTTGACATGTTTATTTCATAATACTTAAAGATAGCTATGCCAGACTTAAGAAAAAAACAATAGAGACTTTTTTGTTTACTAACACTAATGAGGTCGCAATCCTTAGAGGGTTAATGTTGAAAGAAAATATTTAGATTTCGATTGTTTTAAACAAAAATGACCTAAACCAATTCATAAACATGACTGCCAAAACAAAAGTTTTTTTCTATTGGGAAAGATCAAGATTTCACAAACCTTGAGATCAAAGGAAATTTCTATTCCAAAAATGGAAAATATAGAATTTTCGCCGCGAAAATTTCAACTAACTCACATACGTGGATCACATTTCCACACTTATTATTATTAAGTATTTGTTTTCGATCTGGTTAAAGTTAGAAAAGTCTGAAACGGGTGGTAGGAAAATATAGACGATTCAAAAGCGCTTAATTACTAAGTTTATTTAAATAAAGATATTTTTGACTTTGACTTATGAATTAAAAGATAAGTGTCGAAGAATAACAACATATTTTACACTATCGTTTATTTACTTAAAGTCAAACACAATATAGAATGTAGATTATTCATTCCTCTATGTCGCAGTCTTTCGTACGGTCGGCTATGTCTCAAGAATTGTTTGAAACGGAAATATGTAACCACTTTTTCCAAGCTTTTTTTTTGTTACAAGACTCAATTTTCTATAAAATAAAATAGACAGATGTTGACAACCTATTTAAATAAGCCAACGAACCTCTGGCCTTTAAAATGCAGGAAAAAAGCGTGAAATAATAAATTGAAAAGGTTATACTTTGTGATATGCAGGAATTTTGTCTATTATTGTGTTTTTTGAGGCACGTGCTAAAATCACAATGGGACATCTGCTACAATACAATAGTTAACGTTCTGCTAAAATAAGCTTTATGACAAAAGCAATAAATGTCAAACTATGTAAGTGGTTGTATCTATACAGGCTGACGACAGATTGTGCGTTGGTTTTGTAAGTTTCAACCTTCACTCTATAATATTAAAGGTCAAATTTGTTTGAAAATTTGAAAGTTTGAAAACTACATAGATGCAGTGTTGCAGTTTCTTGACATCTGCTTGACCCGGGCGGAGTTGTACCCAGATGTTTCTCTGTTTGTAGAGAAAAAAATTTTTGTAACACTTTTTTTGGTGCTCTTTTAATCTATACATTTAAAACTCTACATTGATTGATTGACTGATTGGTGATTGATTGATCGCTTGTTGGGATACGCCTAGAGCCCTAACGGCTTAAAGTAGAGACACCAGTTTTGGAGGGTAGATACCTTTAATTTTTTTTTTTAATACTGTTGCTTGAAAATGTGTGTTTTTGATGACAATACAGCATGCGGTCAATTGATTTTACCTCACGCCGTGCGTTTTTGTTTACGGTTTATTACATCGTGCGGAAAGTTAATTTTACCGCACCACACCACCGTGCTTTTTGTTTACGGTTTTTTATTTTATCTCAGAAGGACCTATAATGTTTTCGCGCAAATATATTGAAAAACGTAGTATGGCACACGGTTGTTAAGGTTTTTTAAAACCTCTATACCAACCTTGTATCATAAACTACTATTACTTTTATCAAAAATAAGGTTGTATTCTTAATACAAAATTGAGCGGTTTTTAAAGATTTCTTATCGGCAAGAAATTTTTCGAAACTAACGATGGCCCAATATAACTGTAGTTTCCTTGCAAGAGATCAGAGGGCGCATTAAACGCACAAAAAGCGGCACAGCGTAAAGTATTCTGTATTTTTTACGGCATTGTGGCTTGCGCACGCGCAGATGATGGCTCAATAGTTAGTGGGGTTCAGTTTTTACCTTTGTTACCTTTGAGGAAAACTTTCTATTGTGATTTTGAAGCTTCACTTTAGAGCGATCCGAGCGAATAGCGAATGGGTTAATGAATAGCAAATGATGTATTCCACTTTTTTTAACGACTGGAAATTGTCTTATGCATTCCCGACGCGGGAGATGGCCAGGCCGGGGTTTGTGGGAAGGACTCAGCATAGTGGGCATACCATACCATAAACCAGTCGACGACCCTTGAGTGAATATTTTTCAATAGAGTAACTTGCGAAAATATTGAATGTTGATCTAAGTGGAATACTTCAGGTTGCCAGCTCATCGGTTTTTTATCAGCTACATTTTGGAGAGTGTGCAGTAGAATTGCACAACCTAATTCCGCCATCTTGTTTCTTCCGTCGGACAACCAGACGTACGAATCTGCGCCACCGTTTTTCGGTGGATCTATCATAAAAAAAGTTACTATTCGCTCATTTGCTCTGTTGAATACTTTGTGAATTGGGCAAAAATAACAAAGTAAACTACAAATGATTGACCATAGCAATTTGAGCCAAAAAGTTAAAGAAACACTAGAGAAAAACCAGTTTTACGCTGAAGATTTTTTTTTCAAATGCACGGATCCATCAAAATAATCGTTAATATGTACCGATTTGCTCGAATTTCATTATATGGGAAAATAATATCAGCCTTGAACTTATTCAAGCCTTAGCTTTAACAAACCGACGTTGTTTTTTTTATTAATGTAAAATTAGTTTAGTGCTTTCTTAGCGATTTGTAATTAATTACCTGTTTAGTAAAAATAGGATTGTTGACCTCGTTTAAAATAGGCAAGTTATATGAACAACGAAATAAATGGAACAAAAAGTATTTTTTTTGGATGGCCAAGAAAACGGTTCTGAGATCGATTTACTCAACTCGAGTGTCAAATCAATCGGGTTTTTGTGAATGGCCGCAATGACAGGGGCTATTCATCGGATCGTCACGTACGTAAATTTGTTTAGAGATAGCAGAAACTTACAACTGCTGTTACAAAACACGGAGAATAACAAAACACGACTTTAGGCACATGACGAAACAGGTACCTACGGGAGCATAAAAAATAAACAATCGTAAATGTATTCGAACTTTTCGGGCCAACATTTTCGTGTGACGACTCTACTATGTTTAAGGGGATAAGGTAGCTTTTGATTCTAGTTATTTTGTAAGGTCATTGAACCATATGGATGCTAAGTAAATAAGAGGTGCCAGTAATAGTGCTGGCGTGAAAAAAGTGACCTCTCTGTTAGAGGATTTACTGTTGTAATTTCAGAATCACTTGCCAAATGCGTAGCTGTAGCTTTTTATTAGTGGTTAACTGTACCTGATTACTAGCTTTGTATCTGATGATTGGATTAATAAAGGAATAACCATTTTACAGTTTATTTTGTTGTTTCTATTGCGAATATGGATTTTACCGACTCTACATTTTTGAATGTGTTTATCACGTAATTGTTAATTTTCGCATTAAGCCATATCAAATGCTCTTTCTCAATTTCCGCTCATCTTTTAAGTACAAATGAAATGATCTAATAACACGACATAATGATAAAATAATATTCATTTATTAAACAAAACTTCCGTATTGATTAATGATGGCATTATTTCTGCACCATTAATTTGGAATTATCATCGAATGATGGTAATTAATTAAGAATGAAGCTGGATATATTAATTAATACTAGTTAAAATTAATTGAAGTTTCGAAACTCGCAACTGGTTGCCGAACGGGTAATTGGAATTCGTTAAATAATAACTGTAACTACTTGATTATTGACTGAAATAATAATGTGATTAATCTATTTAGTAAACGAGTACCTTCTACTAAAGGAGGTGTTTAATGTTATACCATGAAGGATGGCATATGTTAGCTATGGTTTTAGAGAAGAAGAATTTTATTGTATTTTGTTGCATTGTCGTTTTTTGTCAATTGTGAATTTTCTTTCAAAGAGCAAAATTTTGTTTTATTTAATAAGTTTCAATTCAAAACGCAATAGGACACTAAACAGGAGAAAGGGTTTTTTGGCGCCATTTTGTCGAGTTCGGTTTGGTGTCTATTTTAATTATTTTCAAATTGATTTATAGTAGATATTGTGTCTTAAAATCGGTGCAGTTATATGGTACAAGTGTCTACGCAACTGAACAATATGTGGGATAATTGAAATAGGCGCGATCTTGGTTGTGTGAAGCTGAAACTTTTATTGAAGTGGTGGCTTCCTCGGCAGAACTAACCGAGTAAACTGTCTTGATATACTTGGTGCCAAATGCTCCAAGCAGCATTGGAATGCGATGCACCCGCATTCTAATAGGAGGAAAGTAGATTGCCAAAACAAAAAAAGCAGAAGAACAGGAGAAATAACATTTGGCACCAATTATGACAAATCTATGTGAAAAAAAAGTTTCATTCGAATCAGTTGAATTAATTACTAATTAAAATATCCTTTAGCTCTACTAAAATGTAAAGGAAATTTAACAAAGAATTCTTTGAATGTTAACCTTAACCGCATTTTTGTTTTTTTACAGGTAATACTGATTGAAAATTTGGAGAGATTGAAGAGCGTTGGACCGGACTTCCAAAGGTCGCGGGTTCGATTCCCGTCCGAGAATATGATCTGGTGCGAGTCGTATTTTTTCTAGTAGATTTAGATTTTAGATTTATTAATTTGCAAGTCACAAGTTGAATAGATGTTACAAAATTGGCAGGTATTACAAATAATTTTATGTAGTAAGAAAATTTGAAGTTCAGACAATTGTATTGTTGGAATACAATAAAGGTAACATTAGAATATATATTTATTAAGTAATAACAATAATAAAATTTATATGCCTGTCGGTACTTTTGCAATTGGGTCGATTATTGAGAGTCAAATAGGCACTAGGACTTCATAAAACGGTCCTTGTGCGATTCGCCAATCGACCAATCGACAAACCATTTAAATCGTATCTACAAAGCCTAGACAAAACATGTCATATTTCGAAGGTCTGAATGATAAACGCATTTGTCTCAACTAATCACTCCTACTTAAGTAGTTTGTCGTCAAATAGTATCACATTATTGTCAATTAACTTGTGCAAGTTTCCATAATGGAGCACTTTCGATTGCATTGTGACGTAAGGTCGTGGAAATGGTGACAGTCGACGATCGTATGCGAATATAGGGCTAGATATAATCCGATGGCATAATTAGGTGGTGATTTGAACAAATTCAACTTTGTAGAGTTGGGAATAGGGTTGGAAGTTTTGTAAGATCTGACACAGTGAGTACGTTAAAGAATTTTGTTTTGTTATTCTTGCTTCAGAGTACGATCTCAAATGTTATATGTAGGGGTATTTAAACGCACTTTTATTAAAAAAATAGAAACTTTTATTTCTTAGAAAATTCAATGCACAGAGAAAAGACGCAAAAACATTACCCTGAATCACTTTACTTATAAAAGAGTAAAAACCCATTATCACCTTATAGAATTCACAAAGCGACGCTTTTCTCACGACGCCATAACGTAACCCTACTCAAATACTTCCAAAAAAGAGCAATAATCTTTTACTCCAATTCGAATCTGGGACACTCCTGACAAGAACAGAATTGAAGTGACATAACGACTTGCGACATACGGTGAAGTTCTGCGCATCGGTATCCCACGCATTGTAGTCGTCGATATTAAACTTCTTTATTGTTATGAAGAGATTTTTATTTTGAACTATCAGTTGACGACTATAATTCTATAATGGTCTGCTTGGTAATAGCATAGCACTAACTACATTGCCCCGCCGTATATTACTTTAGCCATATCTATTTTGTAACTCAGAAACGTTGTTCACAAAAAAAAATAATATGGTCCACTGTCAACTGATGACTATCCGCAGTGTCAAGAGAGACATATCCCAGATGGTATTTTTGAGCACCAGTTCAGTACTTTCGCAGTTAAAAATACTTTGGAACAGCATCTTCCAGTTTAAACCGCCCCAACTACCGGAAGTCCGGAACACCCACCTGAGCTCTATTACTTTGTTTTTATATAAAATTAGGCAGGCATTTAACCACCATCTTGCTTAAATTAACAGGATGTGGTCTAAGATGTTGCATGCTTGCCCAGGAGACGCCTGTTCACTCTGGCCTTGAAGATACCAAGGTTGTAGTTATCTGGAAACACATAGGCAGGCAACGCATTCCATTCCTTACTGGTTCGCATAAGAAACGAATCTGCGAAGCGTTTAGTGCGGACAGGTGGAATGTCAACAACGTAAGGGTGATAAGCTAGCCTGCGTCTGGTTCCCCGATGGTGGAAAGGGGCTGGGGGAACTAGGTTGTGCAGTTCTCTCGCACACTCCCCAAAGTGTATTCTATAAAAAACCGATAGACACGCAACTTTGCGACGGTGACTGAGGCTCTAAAGTTCCGCAGTAGTCAACGCTGAGTTTCCAATGAGCTTCCTGGCACGGTTTTCGATCGATTCCAGAAGTTCTAGCTGATTTGTATTTTACTTTTTTATTTTATTTGACTTGTATTTTAGAAGGATCCAGGAGATTCCCACGTCTCGATGAGCTCACTGATTGACATGTCTATTCTTAGCTGCAGCTATCATTATGTCTCTCGTCAGTATTGTTCTTGTTTGGGGTTTTTGTTCAGCGCAATCTGGCTCATGATGAGAATGAGGCCTTCTGATTGTGTTCCGTATGTCAAGAGATAATGCCGCATGTTTACGTAAGCTTGTGTCTTCCACTGATTCTTAATTGCACTGAATTTGTTATTGTTATCGTTAATTGTTGAAGTACATACTTTTAAACTTTCGCGTTGCACTTTATTAGATTAAAATCACAGGTATTAAACGCGATTAAACTAAAACGTAGGTGTTTAAACACCTACCTTTAAAAACCGGTTTTGGAAGTTACCTACTTCCTTATACATAGTTTTAATTATTTGTTGATACTTATTTGTATTCGCAGTTTCGGCCATAATATAAATGCTGAGACTAAGTGCTGACGTACTTGCTTAACAAACTACATTTTTTATTTTAGCATAGGAGATAATAATTTTCTGTGAGTTGAGTTCACCAAAAATGTTATAGATAGGTATATAGTGTATAATTTCAAATAACTTCCATGTAACTATTCAAGACCCGGTACTGGTATTCACAGCATTTTGTTTTAGACAAACATAATATAATTCGAACAAACATAATACGCGCGCGATGAGAATGGTATGGAACCTTGTCAAACCAACACGCGTTTGTCAAAAACACGCATCACGCATCCGAGGTGAGGAAACTCTTGCTACAGCAACTTGAAGTAAGATAATGTAAACAAATAGTTGATTAATTAAATTAAAATAACGAATTAGTCAATTTTCGATTTACTTTGACGAGGTTCCATCCCATTCTCATCGCGCGCGGATTATACCTGACCCTATAGTTGTACTACCTATAAAGGTACTATTGGCGATCTTTATTAATGTAACCTATCCTTCACTGCAGGAGTACTCACTTCTAAGACCTGACAGCATGCCATACTCCGCGAAGCGCCAGTAGAATTAATATGACCCTGTACCACAGGGGTGAGTGGACGAACAGAGGCAAAACTTTATACTTTATAGCCTCTTTAAGAAGACCAGCATCTTTGTTGTATGTTTTCGGAACTACATAACTAAAGTAAAGCAACTAAATTGAGCTTTCAAATTTGCAAAATGGAAGGTTCTGAAAGCTACATTTTGCTATTTATTTGGGGTTAACACATGACGTAGTAGAAACGACAATGAAAGGTTTTAGTAAGGGATTGGTTAAGTCTTTAGGTAGTGCAGTTATGGTGTTAAAGCTAAAGTTTCCTGTAAGATAGTAGAAGATATCCTTTTGGAAAAAACCGCTCTAATAGGACAGACCTTTACGGAATTACCGCATTTTCTACAAAATAGATTGGGAAAAAGTGACATTACAACTTGATGCTTTGAAATCTTAAGTCCCTTGATGGAGGTAGGTGGTGTTGAACGATTTCCATATAAAATCACCAACTCTATTCGAATTCAATACACTTTCGATTGAAGCACTTGAAATAGTTTTGTCTCTGATTGATTAAATACCCCTGCACTGCCTTGCTTCTTCGTGTCGGACTGACGATCCATCAATGCGCTGCCTTCTGTGACTATCCATCATCTTTGACTTTGATTTTGTAGCTATTTTCCACAGACCTAGAGGAAAACAGGAGGAGTGCAGTTAGACATATTCTTTGAAAATGAAAAGCTGCAAACATTATTATTCAACAATAAAATTGAATAAGTACTCAATAATGCGCTTACTTTTGGCTGTTTCTTTTGTTAACTCTATACTGCACTACAAATATCGACCTAAAATTGTTATTAAAGTTTTTGTCTGTATTATTGTATGATTGTGAAATAATTAAGAAGTTCTAAACACAACTGAAAAAAGTCTCTATATCAATTTTCCTCGCTTCGCAGTAGATAATGTAACAACACCATCACAAACTCATTTATTAAGAGAATCGATTAAAGGATTAAAATCCTCTTTCTTAAAGGGCTGACATGAGCCGTCTAATGTTATTGAATAACGTTACAACATTACAAAATGCGTGCAATAGTTTAAAAACGGGTTTGAACCAACAGTGGCCACTTTTAACAAAATCGCGTTTTAAACTCGTCGCGTTTGAAAAGGCATTTCGAATGAAAATAAAATAAAATGGACTGGCGGCGCTAGTTGGCTCATGTCAGCCCTTAATGGGGTGTTGATCCTTATAGAAGACTTAAGCCTCAGCAGTAGTCTGATGAGGCTTTTATTATGCTTCCTATTATCCCAATACCGTAAGCTATTATGCCGTTGTTCGTTTGTCTCTTTCCACTTCCAGTTTATTTAAGGTTTTTCAGAGCCTGTTTTTTGCGTGTCCTTGCGTAGCGGTCCTTCTGTAGTTTCTATTTCGCATTATTGCGGTAACCCGACGCTTTCCGTACAAGCACGAGCCAAGCTAAGGTGACCATGAACGTAGTATTGACGAATAATATTATATGGGGTGTGTGAGATTCATATTCCATTCGCCAGTCGCGCTGTGGCTTAGTACAGAGGATAGCACGGTGTTAAGCTGTTGAACAGCAAAAACAGCTTTTATTACGTAGGGCATATTCTTTATGCCGTTTAGTCTCAAGGTCAACATGTATAGTCTGATGCGGTATCATGTGTTCTACTTCATTATCATAGATTAATTGCTATAAAACAACGCGTTCTAATTAAATAAATAGAGAGCTACTTCCTAGAACTCTGTTCCATTTTTAATGAAACCAGAGGTTAGGTGTTATCTGGAGCTTGTGAAATATGCCCCTAAGAATAAAAATGTCCCTTAAAATCCCTACGTTTGGTCACCCCACGCCGTCTGTAGTGGTTGCCACGCGCTCTCCTCGCCATTTACGCCAGCTGAGTATCAAATGTCAAGACAGCTCCGTCACTTTGCACGCTCGATACAGCCCAGCAATTAATATATGCCACCTCGCAAGTACTAATTTATGTCATCGAACTCTATAGTGAGGTGCATCGATCTCGGGAAAATAGCAAGAACGGGTTTAAAATAGCAAGAACAGTCTTATAATAGCAAGAACGGGCTTAAAATAACAAAAACAGGCTTAAGTTGCTGAAAATCTTTCTAATCTTATAGAATAGATGAATCTTATTTATTGCAAATCTAAATAATATTGTTTGGCACCAAAAACCAAGATTATATGAAGAATTATTTTTTCCGAAGAAGTTTTTGAATCGATAAACAAATGCGAACGAAGAAGAATTGCCATCTACGAATGCCACCAAGTGCTTGCTTACCTTAAAGACTCCTAATAATAAGGAATGTAAAATATCATCTCCAATTTATGTTTTTTCGCAATATTGAGATGCGATTCAAATATATTGGCGTCAACAACCATGCGAGCCCCTTTCAATGTTCTTATTTTAACGATTGTCATTTGTCAATTTTTAATCTTCTTTCTCTTCGTGTCATGTCATAAGTTTAATTATAATACATCATGAGATAATACTATGTAACACGTGTCTAACGAGACAGTTAATAACAGGCTTTATGAATACAGAAATAGTGATAATGAGTGTATGACAAAAAGACGTTATATCACACACGCGTGCCATTTGAAAAAGAAAATGTTTTCAATTGTTTTCTGATTAAAGGACAGGTTACATGATCGCCTTTTTATTTAAAAATTCTAATAGGTCACAAAAATAATAATTATGTGTCTATTCGCATAAATAATATATTGGTCGAAAGAGTTAAAAAAATATTTAGTGCTTTCAATTTAACTGACATTTGCATTTTTTACTAGTTTCTTATTTTTTCCTTTTTATAAAAAATATGTAATGTATAAAAGCTTAGTTGTGCTAAACAGAAGAAAACAAAAAAAGTAAATATACGATAAAATATTATTTGTTATCCGCATGTACGATTAATGACTTTAAATAAGCAGTTCGTTATGCAAAAAGGGGCTGTCCAACGAACAAAAAACAACAAGTTACAATGTCAAAAGCTTGTAATGTGACACACCTGTCAAACTGACAAACTAAGTGAGTTATACAACCTTCTTGAAGCACAAATTAATGCGCATGTAGGTTGTTTATCTAGACGAAATACAATTAAAAATATAATGACCTATGCACACAACACAACCTCTCAAGACAAGCAGACAATGCGGCTTACTTCGATACACGGAAATGAGACAAGGTGCTATTGCTAAGCTTTTTTGAAATCCACTGCTACTATGTTACGTTACGATAAGGCCAAAGGTGGAAGTGTACTTCACCTGAAATCCTTAACTATTAAGGAAGTGGCTATCTTACTTCTAACTGACGAAACTCAGCAATGTTAAAATTGTTGGTATGGTGTTAGACTTGGCTGAGATGGTGATAGACTTGGCTGACAAGCCCTACGTACCACCCTACCACCCACTACGTACGTAATCGAATCCAGGACCCACTGTATCTTACACGGGTGGACGAACCTCTAGTCCACAACAACAAAAAAAAGTACGCGTTATATGCTCATTTGAAAATGTCGTGTGCGTAGGTCCTAATGGAGCAAGCCTGTATTGCAGTCTGTTATTCATAAGCAACCTTAAGATTCAAATCGAGTAGCTTCAAGTAAAAACCAAGGATTTTCTTACAATTATGAGCGTTACGCGTGGGAAAATTGCAGTGTATGTAATAGTTTATTCTCTCACTTTTGTTTGAAGTTTGTTTAAACAATCGAGTGGTTGCGAAGTAGGAACTGTGCGACTGCATAGATGGCTTGATCTGAGTGCAAAGGGTACACTAATTGTATTGCTAAGCCGAGATGGATCAAAGCTTATTCTCATGATGTTTCTCAACAAATTTTCTAGTTTTATCTACAGTAATATAATAAAAGTCATCTGTGCAATGGCGTTTCATTCATCTTTTGGGTGAATTTTAGGGCGTTTTAAAAGAAAGTTGTCATGATAAGTTTAAAAAAAAATTAACTTATGCTGCTAAACGCTACTCGTCTAGGACCAACTCTCTTCACTGCGTTAGACCAGACCATCAGCCATTTTTAATGTCCCCACTGCTGGGGCACAGGCCTTCCTTATGGGTGGATAAGGAAATGAAATGAAATGAAAAATTCTTTATTGAAATAAACTTAGATATTAAGAGCTTTTTTTTTTATATTTTCCTACTATTGTCCTACTATTGTATATTGTCTATATTTTTTAGGAGGATGGGCCATAACCACCACGCGGGCCCAATGCGGATTAGTGGGTGTTAACAACTGCAAATGCAGCCGGGACCAACGGTTTAACGTGCTTTCTGAAGCACGGAGGAGTTCGAGATAATAAATTTTTGGTTACCCATCCCATGACCGACCCTTGCGAAAGTTGCTTTACATCCGCAATCGCTGGGCCAGGCGCTAACCTACTGCACACGGGGACAGAATATTCTTACTCTAAAATTATGAAAATATGTAGAGGAAAATGACAGCATTCAAAACGTCCGTAGACTCACCCTTTTACACTGCCTATACAACATGTTACAAAAATATCCCTAATGCCGAATATGGTATATATACAAGGTGTTACAAAAATACCCCTAATGCCGAATATGGTATATAGAACGCGAAAAAAAAATCAGCTGTTTCATACAAAAATTAAATATCAAAATGTATGAAACAGCTGATTTTCTTTTCGCGATTTCAGAGTTGGCCCCATAGTAAAAGTTGTTTAGTTTGGTGGTCCCTATATACCATATTCGGCATTAGGGGTATTTTTGTAACACCTTGTATATACTTACCTACTTGTTTAGACTGAGTGGGTATAAAATTGATTGAGTCATGTTTATTTACCTTTAGTTTGTTTCACGATAAATTAAGCTTTAGAGCTAACAGAAATCTACTTACTTAAGGTCTGAAAAAGTTTATTAAAAACAAAAAAAAGAAGTTATAGAAAAATTTAGGATTTCCGCTCGTATGCGCATTTCCCGACGTTTCGGCACCCACACATTTGCAGCTGCCATGGTCATGGATTTTCAATTAATAAAGAATGTAAATATATTTTTTACTTACTTCCAAACCAGAAAAAGCCTTTGTGTTTAAGTTTAAGTAAAAGGAATGAAGCCTTTTCAACTTAAACTTAAACACAAACTTTAAAGATAAGTAAACAGACACTCAGTTTGCGACACTCATGATAATGTTGCAGGTGTCTTCAGTACATATTAGGCGAGGTAAGGTCAACAGGTCCCAAAATGGGTCTTGAATGACCGTCCACCGCATGGCATTACGCCGACATACAAACAAGTCACATAGGTTATGGTCCTTCGGCCGTGTAATTAAACAGATACTTGAGTCAGTCCCTTTGTAATTAAAGAGCTACTTATTTTAAACCGTATGTCTTTGTTGAGAAGAATTATTGTTTACTGACGAATTTGTCGCCATCACAATCTGGCCATTGAGTAAGCCGAAGGTTAAATATTCCTGGAGAAGTTTGGCATTACGGTCACTATCATCAGGTGTGATGAAAGCCAAGCAACCTTTTAAAAGAATTTAAGAAACTAGGTATAAAGTTCATAAGTATACCTTAAGGACCAATTCAAAAGAAATTAATTTCTAACAAGATATAACTCAAAGCCAAGAAAAACGTCATACTTATATCAGCACTCTTGGTTATCACTACATATCAGCTCATTTGAATCTAACATCGGAGAAATTTTTCAATTCTGGATAATCTAAACCGTATTTAAAAACTTGGAAATAAAGCAAACATTCTCAAATATTACAAAAACTTCAAAGTTGTATAGGTAATTTTACATCGCGCCCCAAATATGGGACGCCAGCGAGTCCATTGCCCGCTGCCCGCTCATATCTCACCCTATTCCAACAGTCGAGGTCGACACTTCGACAGTGACCATATCTCTCCGACCATATTTGGTACTAAGGGCCAACGTGCTCTCCCAAATAATGCAGCTGTTTTTGCATACCAGACTATAGAGATTCTTAAATAAGTAGGTTTTTATATAACTTGAAATAAAATACCATGTACTTACGCTTTATTTACAAATTAAAATCGTTTTTGATTTTGAGTTTTATATTTTGCGATATAATTGATGTATGAATCCGATTTTCAGTTCTTATAATAGCATTTCTATAAATGATATAGAAATTAATTAAGTTTTTAATTTTTATGTTGTCCTTCCCGAGTAAAAAAGTTGGTCATGCACATTCGACCGACTGGATCAAACCGGGGACGCCATGACGACACTATTATTAGCGAGTCATTGCATAATTACCATTTAGATTCAGTTCAACAGCCTCTTATTTTCGGCCAGTGTTTTCCTTCAAAGGTATGTAGAGCTATAATGTAGAGCTGTTTTTGTGTCGCTCTAGCTCTCCCACGTTGCTCGCTCGGGGTCGCTTTTTTGGACTCTACCAATTCAAGGCTGCTGATGGACCTGAGATCTTTTTTATGCACGATAAGGTCAGCAAATAAAGCACTATCAAGGTGTTTTACTATTGCCTTTATTGAGTATCTTAATGGTGCAGAATGTCACAATATTAAACCAGACAACTTTTCGTAAAAGATTGCAAATGCCACAGCCTCTAATTTCCGGCCAGTGTTTTCCTGCAAAGGTATGTAGAGGTACTTTTGTGTTTCTTTAGCTCTCCCACGTTGCACGCTCGGGCTCGTCACATAAACTCAGATTTATTTTGCTGTCACTCCGTGATGTAGCATTTTAGAATTCTAAGCATTAATTTCAGTTGGCGTTTGAACAGGTAGAGTAGATCTAATTTTTGTTTCTAGACAAAAATCTTCTTTAACTTTAACGGCCTTTTAGGTTTATTAATGAATAAAGAAATAAATCAAATCCGTCTGGGCCCCTATTTTTTGTTTCGTTTGAAATTGTTCGTGTGACTTAAGTCGCATGCGATGTAATGTTACAATTGACACTCGAATTGTATACTACACTGATAATTACTACTAATTTTGACGACCTCCGTGGTCGAGTGGCTTTGTATACCGGTTTTCAAGGTGTCGCTATCTCTGAGGTCCCGGGTTCGATCCCGGTTGGGTCAATTTAGAAAACGAACTTTTCTATCTTGGCTCAGGTCTGGGTGTTTGTGATACCACCGTTGTCTCTGATTTCCATAACACAAGTGCTTTAGCTACTTATTTTGGAATCGGAGCAATGTATGTGATGTTGTCAAATATTTATTTATTTAATTACTGGTCGACGAGTGATTCTACAATCCGAATTTTGGCTATGTCGAATGAAAAAGAGTGCTCGACGCCGGCGCCGCGAAGCCGATAAAAATAGGGATTCAAAAATAGGGCTCCTGGATTTTAGCGACTCAATTCCTAACCCAGATAAGTTAAACTAACAACAATAATAATAATTAGAGCTCGATTACGCAGTTAGGTAATTAGCGCATTCGGTCCGCGATTGCGGTGGTTATATAACTTTCGCTACGGTCATTCGCGAGATGGGTGGCCAAAAATGTGTCATCTCGAGCTCCTTCGTGTTCGAATCTGCATTGGGCAAGCTTGGTGGGTTACGGCCCAGCCCATCCTCCTTATTCACCCATAAGTATTTATTAGAAAAATATATCTTAAGAAAAGAAGATTACTTGCTGAGCAAACTATTTTATATAACATTTGTCATAATAAATATGATTGTATTGATAGTTAACCAAATATATTTAAAAGTAAGTCTATGTATTATATAATATCAAAACAACCTTTTCTTTTCCCCGCGAACTAATAAATCCATTAAGCCGTCTGATGCATGCATATAATAAACTATTATCTTTTAAATTTTGAGATTTTAGCATTCACAATGCTAAATAATATACTAGTATGCAAATATCAAATAATATACTAGAAGAAATACGACTCGCGCCAGATCATGTTCTCGGACGGGAATCGAACCCGCGACCTTTGGATATCCGGTCCAATGCTCTGACCGCTGAGCTACCGAGTCACTTTTATCTTACTCTTATTATCTTGTGGACTAGATATTATGTACGACACGTTTCAAAACGTTTTTGGAAATAAAAATTTGAGAATTCTTAATCGATTAGTTTAAATACATTCAATGAGGTGGTTATGTTTTTTACAGAATAGTAGAAAAATAAAAATGTTATATAAGTTAGTGGATTGGCAATTATTTCATGCAGATATTTGTATACAAGGTGTTACAAAAGTACCCCTAATGCCGAATATGGTATATAGGGACCATCAAACTGAACAACTTTTACTATGGGACCAACTTTGAAATCGCGAAAAAAAAATCAGCTGTTTCATACAAAAATTAATTACGAAAATATCAAAATGTATGAAACAGCTGATTTTTTTTTCGCGATTTCAGAGTTGGTCCCATAGTAAAAGTTGTTCAGTTTGATGGTCCCTATCTACCATATTCGGCATTAGGGGTACTTTTGTAACACCTAGTATAATGGTGTTGACTGTAAAAATACTCACAGAACCAATTGATGTGCTATGTGTATGTAATATCCTTGGGCAGATGTTTGTTGTCCGAAGGCACAGAATTAATAATAGTACACACGACGGCACCTCAGACTATACATGTTGACCTTGAAACCGCCTTTATGCCCTACGTAATAAATGCTGTTTTCGCAGTTTAACTGTATAACCGGACGTGCTGTCGTGTGTACATACTAAATTAAAGTCTATGTGTGCCCCAGCAGTGGGTGGCAGTGGGGACATTAAAAATGGTAACTTAATTACTTCTAGTAGCAAAACAAATTTTTATTCTTCAATATTATTCTTTAAATGCGATGCTGTCGGTACAGTATTACCTATGCGTATTATAATAAAGTAGGTGATATTCTTAATAAATACCTTATTTAATCCTTATCAAGTGTTTTTTGTCATTTGTAGATCAATTATTTGATGACGATACAGAAAAAATGTACAAGACATTGACCGCTGAAGGCAATCACTATAGGTACAAGCGACGGCACATCAGACGTCGTAAAATGTTGACCTTGAGAACGCCTTTATGCCTTACGCAATAAAAGTTGTTTTTGCAGCACAGTACTACTGTTACATCTGACGTGCCGTCATGTGTACCTTGTAGTCGGCATCGGCACCCTTCAATGAGTCGCAATGTCTGAATATTTTGATCTAATTATTATTCAAATTATTTACCGAGGTATTAAACTGAGCTAATCGACAAATTGCTGTCTTGTATGATTCTTGTAAAAAAATGTAGTTACGTGTCGCCACAAACTTGACGATTTCGACAGCGCGTCATATTACAGTCATCAAGTTTCTATAAAGTAGGTACTGAATCTGGGGGCGAAATTTACTTCATAATAACGCAATCATAAAAAACTAGAATTACAGAACATAAAATTTGAGATAATTAGAAAACTTTTTATATTCACTTTTAAGGTTTACGCGCGTATTAGACATTGGAATAAAACAATTTTAATGGATACTAGCGCGGTTTTATTGAAATGACTTTTGTGATTAGTTGAAAAAATAAAAATTCTAACAAAAAAACCAAATAATCAGCAAAGTACTTTCAATAAAACTACGCTAGTATCCGTTAAAAGTATTTTTTTTTCAAAACTTTTAGTTTATATTTGTATTTAACAGCTTTTAAAAGCAATGAATGTTAACAAGTTTCAAATAAATTGAGCAGCCATTCGGATGAGTTGAGAAATTCTGCCAAATCGTGAATCCCTTTTTAACTAGTGCTCTTTCGATTATGGACTGCACTACCACTTCATTAATAAGGATCACTTTGCATTAATAAGGGGCGATGTATCATACCTTTTCTTAAAAAAACTTATATATCAAATCGCAAGTCTATGGCGTACGAAACCGACATCTGCGTGGGAGTACAAAAAATTCTAACGCTGCAAAAAAAGTAATAAGCAATGGAAACTACTTCAATGTCAATACACAAATTGGTTCAGTATCTACACGACAAATAATATAAGTAATGGACCTTACGGTTCTATATTTAAGGTTCATTTTGAGAAAACTGTTTCTGCTTTAAGTTGTTGCTCTCTGTACTTATGAGTCATTGCAATATTATATTGCAGGTGTATCCTTACGTAATATTAAGATAAAAGCTTTTTCTGTAATATGGAAAATATCGCTTAACCCTGTTGTCGTAATATTTCGAAATCTCTTTGTGCACTTAATTAACAAAAACTATAAGCAGCGCTTATATTTTGGTTATTCGCTATATCATTGACCGAGCGAGCACTAATGTCTCCGTTTCAGGTTAGACAAAAATGATTTCATATGTCCGCTGTCCGGATGTCCGGCATTTCTTAAGAACACTTAGTCTGCACACTAGCGCTGCCATTAGAAATAAATCATAGTGCTTAAATAAAGCCAAAATTGTGAATTATCTTTCTGTAGTGCACTCCGAAGAAGCTTTGCGGTAATTTTTATCGCTTAAAAATATTTACTAGCCAGTTGTTTAGTTTAATAGAGAAAAGTGGCCACTTTTAGCAATAAAACTCCACCGAACTCTACCGAAAGCAATAATAGGCCTTTTTGCAACCGACCAGTGGGCCAGTCGGTTAGTCAGCGAAAGTCATAGTCGGCCCATCCCAAAAAAAAAAAAATTTGAACTATTTCGAAAAATGTCGCAAACATAGGTTACAGCTCACAAATCCACTAGTTTAGGCTTAACTAACTACAAGACTAACTTTTCGAGTCCTTTATTAAAGGCACGTTAAAAAGAAGACCAAAAGAGAAAACCCCATTTTTCTAACCTTATTTTTGACAGAACACAGTTCCAACCTCTTTCAACCTTAAAGTGATGGCAACATCGCAATAGGAAGCCCAACAGAGCAGAGAACTGATTTTGCACCGGATTAATTACAAGATGATTAAGTAATAACAGCGTAATTATAATTTTAAGCTCAATCATTCAGAAACCGGGCTATAATCTTTTTATGTCATCTGATAAACCGACAATTTAAAGACACCTTATTTATATAGAGCTATAGTTTATTTTAGCTTAGGAATTTAAATACTATTATCAAAGATGTAACATACATATTACAACGGCCTTTGTGTTGTTGTAATAAAGTTAATTTTGTAATGATTGCTCTAAACAATTTGTAGATCGCAATGTGATTTTGTTATTGTTCAATGTATCTGGGCCTCGATTCTGTTAATGTTAACCTAATAATCGTAGCTAAATGCTGTTTCAGTATTATTGATTTTTGCATTTTAGTACAGAACTGTTTCAAAAACCAATACTATTAAAACACTATTGAGGCACAATTTTACTTTAACATTGACAGAATTGAGGCCTTGATTATTTGCTTGATTATTCTTATCCTTATTAATATTACAAATACGAAAGTTGGTTTGTTTGTTACGCCTTCACGTCTTAACTACTGAACCGATGATCATGAAATTTAGCATACACGTTGTCAGGGGTACAGAGAAGGACATAGGGTACGTTTCATACCGAAATAAATAATTGCTCCCGAGGGATAGCAAAAAAACTCTCCACGCAGACGAAGTCGCGGGTGGTCGCTAGTTAGAGAATAATTTCACTTGCAGTTTGATGGAATCACTTCAATAAAAGCTTATCTTAATATTAGGATGCTTCTATTATAAACAATGATGTTGCAATGTTTTAGAACAGCCTTGCTTTGTGTCTATCTATCTGAACTTTAGCTATTATCTAAATAGATTTTTTGTATTTCTATGCGTTTTACAAGAAAAAGTACAGAAAGATTATGTCGCTAGGAAGTCAAAGGTTATATCCCTTTACCTTTTTGAAATTTTGAGATTTAAGCATTCACAATGCTATTTTTATATAATACTAAATAATATACTAGAAAAAATACGACTCGCACCAGATCATGTTCTCGGACGGGAATCGAACCCGCGATTTTTAGTATTATATAAAAATAGCATTGTGAATGCTTAAATGTCAAAATTTCAAATAGATAGCTTTCTCATCTTAATCAACTGTTTAAAAATATCTGGAAAGATGTTCAGTTGAATGTCGAAGTTAATTCCTTCAACATTGGTGAGATGGCGCTGGCTTGCAGCGTGTAAGAGTTGATATACTAGGAGAAATTCGACGTTCCCACTAGTGACTCGGTAGCTCAGCGGGCAGAGCATTGGACCGGATATCCAAAGGTCACGGGTTCGATTCCCGTCCGAGAACATGATCTGGTGCGAGTCGTATTTTTTCTAGTATATTATTTAGTATCCCTTTACCTGCTAAGTGACTGACAAACAATTGATATACTTTGGGTATTATTATTATAATAATACATAATAGTCATTGCTTAATTTCTGCGAGGGTTCCTAATAGTTCCATATCCCACAAGTATCTAGGGTTAAAGGTTATTAAATTAAATATTTAAAAAATCATTGGTATGATCAAATACTAAGTACCTAATCACAAATTGACAAAATAATCATCAAATAATTTCGCAAAATAACCAGAAATTAATCGTAATGAGAATCAAATTCTGAATTCGTTTTTTAATAAAAAATCATAGGTTAATAATATTATTGATTGAATAACCAGGAAATCGATTCAGCGGCAAACACAAAGATCTAACCACGTGTTTCGTAAAAACTCTTGGATCACACGTACAAGAATTTATAAATAAAAACTACCTATTGTTGGTGCATTTTAATCTATGCTCGATGCTCATATTACTGCTGTATTTTATCTATGGTCTGCATGTTCACTATTCATATTAAAATTGAGTATAGAAGGGACGTGGCTGTTTAACGATTGTTCTTTTGCCTTTTCGTCTATAGAAATAGAACATTAGCAGAATGAAACTGAATACTAAATAAGATATCACGCAGTATCTAATTTCTTTATTTGGGAATGTCACGGCGTCCACCCTCCTTCGACTAATGACTGACAGGCTGACAGAGAGTGACAGAGGATGACAGAGATGGGATGAAGTACCGGAGAGACAGATAGATGACTATCGACAAACAGAACGGAGAAGACTGGCTAAGGACTGACCTCTGACCCGCAGACCGACAACTGCGACAGAATATATCGGTAGTTATTATTTAGCTTACATTTCATAAAATCCATTATGTAATAGGCGAACCCAGACTTTTGTGACTAAAGGGTGAATCTACGTTGTTTTGTTATGTTTCTTACTTCCTGCGTCATTGTCGTTTACTCGAAAATCTTTAAAAATCAAATGCATCACAACGGAATTTGCCATCATTTACGTTAGAGTACGATAATAAATTATATTAATTTGCATATTTTTAACTTATTTATTGCGATGCATTGGATTTTTAAAGATTTTCGAGTAAACGACAATGACGCAGGAAGTAAGAAACAACGTAGATTCGCCCTAAACTCACAAGACTTTTTTTATTAAATGTTATCCATCTTAGATTAATTATCCATATTGTTTTCTTTTTTCTTTACTTTTACTGTTGTCAAATTATCATTAAGTGCTTTTTGTTAAGGCTCCTATATACCTCAAAGTGTCAAAAGTGGCCACTTTTCGCACTTTTGCCGACTAGTACTACAACGAACAAAATTTTACTGAAGTTATTGTTTGTAAATAAACTATAGAACCTTGCTTCAATCTGTACATGTGAATTTTCGATATATTATGTACTTAGCGAGCTATAAATTTAATTAAAATGAGGGCGCCACTTGAGGTATATAGGGGCCTTAAGATGTTTTTGTGCTGAAACCAATAAAAAGTTTTTTTTTTCTTTTTTCTTTCTTTATACATACTTAAATGGGGTCCAGTGCAACTTTGTTTTGTAACTTATTCACTGCAAAATTTTATTTTATTTTACAGCCAACACAGAAAAGTATTTTTTTCATTTTCCGTATTAATAGACGACGTGATCATGATAAATTTATTCCTTGAATCCGTCTTTTTGTAACTTTCATGATGCTGCAACAAATAAAAATTATTACATGGAATGTGTGAATAGCGAATAAAAAAACTGGTTTTATTGTATGGGTTCATAATGACGTCACGGCTCACGCAATGTCAAGATCTTGACCTTTTTTGGTACTTAACACCAGTTTTTGTTATTGCAGAGCAATAAGTAGTGTCAATCAAGCAGACAAGATCAGGCTAGAGCAATCATGTTTTGAAGCGATTGTTGCTGTCATTTACATATACCCAATTTGTGTATTATTGTACACACGACAGCACGTCAGTTAAACTGCGAAAACAGCTTTTATTACGTAGGGCATAAAAGCTGTCTCAAGGTCAACATGTATAATCTGAGGTGCCATCGTGTGTACTTTTAATGTCCTACTAATTGAGGAGCTTGGTGGCGCAAGGATTTAACGCCTTCCCCTGTGATTGCGGTTAAGCAACTTTCGCAAGGATCGGTCATGGGATGGGTGACCAAAAATTTATCATCTCGAGTTCCTCCGTGATTCGGAAGGCACGTTAAGCCGTTGGTCCCGGCTGCATTTGTGTATTATTGCACTTTTTATGTCCTACTAGTTGAGGAGCTCGGTGGCGCAGTGGTTTAACGCCTGCCCCTGTAAAAGCGGAGGTTAATCGGTCAATTCTGTAACGATGACACAAAGTTAGTTATTAAATCATTGTAATTTTTTTACGATTTCCGTTCGGAAACGTGTTCACGTAAGTGTTTCGGGTTAATCCCAGACTCAAACCACACCAAAGCGGTTGTGCATACTCAACCCGTATTTCGCCCAACGGTTTATTTTATTACAGTTACATGTTTCCTATATAAATATGTCGTAAATTAGCTGCGTTAGGATCGCATTTACTTATTTTCGTGTGGTGCAAGTAATAGAAGTAAAAAAAAAGATATTATAAAATTGATGTGGCAATAGCCTAATTGAAATAACTTGTTTCAAGACCACAGCTCAAATTTAAATAGTTATAACAATTCGTGAATATTGGTTCAGCAGCTTAAACCTGAAAACAAAACAATCATACAGATAGAGTCACTTTATACAATACTAAATAATATACTAGAAAAAATACGACTCGCACCAGATCATATTCTCGGACGGGAATCGAACCCGCGACCTTTGGTTCTCCGGTCCAATGCCCTTACTGCTGAACTATTGAGTCACTAGTGGTATCGTTGAATTTCTTGTAGTATATCCCAATTTTACGCTGCAAGCCAGCGTTATTTTATCAATGTAAGGAATTTCCTCTACATCAAATTAAAATATCTTTCCAGATATTTTGAAAACTGATTAAGATGAAACAGCTATATAATTCTTAAATTTGAGATTTTTGCATTCACAATGCTATTTGTAAACAATACTAAATAATATACTAGAAAATACGACTCGCACCAGATCATATTCTCGGACGGGAATCGAGCCCGCGACCTTAGGATGTCCGGTCCAATGCTCTTCCGCAGAGCTACCGATTCACTAGTGGCATCGTCGAATTTGTCTTATTAAATTGGTATGGATGATTTAACCAAAGTAAGATTATTATTGTTGTTTTACTGGCTAGCGAACCGAAGTGGATGTTGGCCTCCGACATCAAAGTACGCCATTGCGCCCGGTCTTGTACCAGACTATGCGTCTAAGTTAATTTAGGTTTTTTAGATCTTTGGCGACTCAATCTCTCCAGCGAATATCTCGGACATCTTACCGGACGGCGTCCAGTCAGTTGCCCCTACGCTTTTGGCTGCTCGATCCTCTCACATTCTCTCCAACATGTCTGAAAACTAATTGTTATGAAACCGACAAAGAAGTATAATAAACCAAAGTATTAAGTTTAATCGACGTTGAACTAAAATCGATTTAACAATTTTAACATACATCGTTACTTAATTCCGGGTGTCGATCGAAGATTCATTACACATCGGCAAATCGAAACACACTTTATTACACCAATAACAATTAAATTTATACAGCATTGCGTGTTTCAAGATCAAATCGATTAAACATGAACTAGATTAAGGAATCAGATTCGATTTTATTTTCATCTGGAGATCGATATACTCTACTCGTTCATTAAGTAATAATATTCAAAGCTTTTAAAGTAACCACTCCCAAGATTTTTGCGCGTAGCTACACACGACAGCAAGTCAAATTAAACAGTTGAACTACGAAAACAGCTTTTATTACGTATAGCATAGAGACGGTCTCAAGGTCAACATGTGTCGCGGAAGTAAAACGAATTACAGCCTTTTCAAGAGATTTTAAAGTAGCAATGCAATTTTGTACAAGAACGAAAAAATCAGACAGGAAAAAATATAACAACCGTGGAAACTTACAGACTAAAGAACAAAGACTGGCCACAGCCTAAATAACCATCACAACATGTTTAGTCTGACGTGCCGTGGACTGTACTATTAATAATATTAAAATAAAACTAGTAAAGGATACTAACGCAGTTTTGTTAAATGAAGCACCGCCAGTCGCCACAGAATACAAGTTTGTTGGCGGTGCACTTGTACTATTATTAGTACAAGTGCATTGCCAGCAAACCAATTGAGATATCTGCTTGCTATACAATTGTGGAATAGGGTGGTTTCGGTGGTTTTTCAAGAATAATTATTTGGACAAAAATGAGTTATTAGCATATTTTTGAACTTGGAATATAATGTACTTTATGAAGAACATAACAAGCTACAAATTCAAAAACTACCAGGTTCAAAAGTATGCTAATTACTATTTTTTGCCTAATTCCAGTTAAAGTTCTGGTTTTCCGGCGGTGTTTCATCGACGACACTCAGAACTAAGCTCTTGCAATTCACCTAAAATTATCTAACACGAACGAAACTTCAAAGTGCGTTCACTATTGAATTGTTGTATGTTTATATTATTACACGACTCCATCTTTGATAAAAAAATTACTTTAATGAAAACAGAAAACCCTTTGCTCGAAAAACTTGGCGTTGTTTCAGTTTTTATGAAATAAAAATTCATGAAGCGTTTTTCAGGTATACTTGTTTTATACTCTCTGTAAAACTAACTAAAGCTATAATTTGAGTATAACCAAGTAGTCTAGGTCCATTGGTTGCAGAGATACAGCTGGTCAATTTGTTTTTATTTAAAATATACCTAACTTATGTCACTCGCTGATAACGTAGCTTTCTATAGCTGAAATAATTTTATAATCGGATCAGTACTTTTGCTGGTCAATTTGTTTTTATTAAAAATATACCTAACTTATGTCACTCGCTGATAACGTAGCTTTCTATAGCTGAAATATTTTTTTAAATCGAATCAGTACTTTCGAGTTTATTCATTACAAACAAACAAACACACAAAAAACTTATTTTTTCTCTTTATAATATTAAAGAAAGATAAAAAAGGTTATTACAACTAAATTAACTCAAATAGGTTTTCATTTACTTAAAACCGCCACATAAAACAATTAATTAGCTCAAACAAAGATACTTTGTGTCGACACGGCAATCGCCGTGTGAAATCACATCTTGTCCTCACTTAGAAGTAGTGGGAACAATTTGTATGTAGATAGTCTTGGCTAGCCAGTGATTTCTGTTCGCCGTGCGATCTCAACAATCGATTTCTTGTTGCATTGTTTGGCGGAACAAGTGTATTAACGTGATAAGTGTCGCAATTTTTCCATTGATTTACAATTAGTGGTACCTATCTAAGCAAAGTATTTTTTACATACGTATAACTGACTAGTATCATATAGCTGTCCTGTCAATTCTCAATCAGTAGCTCTACCACGAGTTGATTTGATTTACAATTAGTGGTACCTATCTAAGCAAAGTAATGTTTACATACGTATAACTGACTAGTATCGTTTTAGCTGTCCTGTCAATTCTCAATCAGTAGCTCTACCGTGAGTTGATGCAAATTGTTTACGCTACCGTAAACTATCAGATATACTGCTCACAGTCAATGCGAGTGACAGAGAGAAAATGATAGTTTACGGTAGCGAAAACAGTTTGCATCAACTCATGGTAGGGCCACAGCCTGTCCATTTTGTAACCAAACTCGAACCTCAGTTCGAATCTCACTTCACTGCGCGGTAATTTTAAATCATAAATGAGATAATTAGGCTGTTTTTTTCATCACAAAAGATTTTAGATAGATACGGTAGCTACCTAAAACCTTTTGCAATCGGTAAAGCCGCTTATATTCACCTAATTTCTTAAAACAAATTCACGTGAAGTGAAGTGAGTTTCGAAGTAAGATGCTAGTTTGGTTACAGAATCGGTCCCAAGATCTCGATTCCGAAACAATAGATTTCTTGTTGTATTTTGGAAGAACAAGAAGGTATATTGTCGTGAAAAGTGTGACAATTTTAGCCACTGATTAATATTAGTGGTATCTAAGTAAAGTGATTTCGCATACGTATAAATGACTACCATCTTATAAGTTTAGGTCTCAGTCTCAGCTGTCATGTCAATTCTCGGTTGCTGGTTCAGGCTGTCAGAGCTAAAGTTACCAGTGGCCCTACCATGAGTTGATACAAACTGTTTACGCTACCGTAAACTATCGGATATACTGCTCACAGTCAATGCGAGTGAAAAAGAGAGAACGATAGTTTACGGTAGCGTTAACAGTTTGCATCAACTCATGGTAGGGCCACTGTTCCTCAGTTCTCGACTAGTGAAGGGCTATTCCAACAGGCGGTTTTATCGTTAAGTGAAATTTAGGTAAAATATAGCCAAAATAAATCACTTCAAATAAGCCCTTTGAGTCGTCGACTCGTCTTCCTCATTGCGTTTTCTTATTGAAGGCATCGAGACGCTTGTTCAATAGAAGGATCTCGAATGTGGTGTAGGTGTACAAGTAAACAGTTAGATTGACGTTGTATTTCACCAAAGATATTTTATTATATTGTGAAATTATGCAAGTTTCTATTGAAAACATCTGTAAATGCAGAAATTGCAATTTTATAGCTAGATTAGCTTACTTATGGAATATTATTTATTATTTTACTGCTGTAACTTAGAGAAGGCTATCTCGCTAAAAGATCGATTGGAGGATCGAGAATCTTATATTCACAATCAAGTCTTGAATTAAATCTATTTTCTAAAAATGTTGAATACGTACATGAATTATATCTACGATTATAGTTATGATATCTACGAATGTACATTTTAAATTGCTTTAGCCACGAATCAACTAAAGACTTTAAAAAATACATTTTGCTTCATGGTTGGGGTCTTTCTGGCACAGATATTATTATATCTAAAAGAAAGCTTCAAAACTATGTGTTAGGTATGTAAGTAATATGGTTTATTTTTATATATTATTACATCTAGCCAATCCAAGGTTATTTATAGTTTTGATAAATTTTTCTGTCTCCGCATTATTTTAATTTTGAATTTGTCTACGTAACCACTCCATATACGACTGCATACACCTCCTGCATAAACGACTGCCCAAAAACGGAGCTCAAAAAAAGAGAAATGTATATTTTGTTCAGGGTCCATGTATGTTTGTATGTATGTGAGTTTCTTTATTTCTCTGTAACTTCCAAATGCCTGTACAGATTTGGATGTATGTGATGGGTGTCGTTAGAATCCTTATATCATCCCGAGTGACTCTGGGTATATATTTTTCGAAATAAATCAAAATGGCGGCTGCATGATGCCTTTCGTGATGTGGAAAAAATAAACTTTTACTGCAATTATTACAATATGGTTAGCTAAGCGTACTCTTTCATTTGTTCCAGGTGGCGGGAGTCGCATCAATGGCCTGACACGATGTTCCGAACGGCGTCAGTCGAGGGCTCCGGGCCGAGGACGCCGCCTGCCTACGCGCCCCACCCCCCATACGTCCAACCACGCTTCTTTCCCCCAAGAATCCGGCCGCCGCCACCCCAATACTGCTTCGATGCTGCTCGCTTCGCTTGCGACGCTTCCAAGCCTCGGTATCTCGACGTAGAACGCGAGAGGCTCGTGACGCGATGGCTAGCGGAGGCCAACGAGGCTTTAGTCCGGAGAGACCGGCCTCCGAGGTACAAGCCTCGGAGCAGCGAACGGAGGCCGGACTTCCTCGAGCGAAGGCCGAACGCTCCCGAATGGGCCGACAATTTCCTCCTCGGTCGTCGGAATGGCTCCACGGAGCCGGAAGACGCCAGTAGTGAAGTGATGACTTTAAAGGAGTTTGTGGACAAGTTCTCCCTCCCTCGTGTCGTGAAGTTTGAGGGGGAGGAGAGGCCAGTGCTTCTGTACAGAGTGCTGGAGGCGCATAGGCGGGTGGAAGCGGTGCCACTGTCTGGCAAGAAAGGCAAGTTGGTTGGCAAACCGCTGTACATACCGGACAGTTATGATGGTAAGTTTTTGAGATATTTTGTAATTATTTTTAAGTCAATTTGCATTACGTTCATCAATTGTCATAGGTCATGAGCATGTTGAAGTTATCCCAAAACTTACCGTTTGATTAGTGTTTATGTAGACTAATTTATGCCCGCTAACTATTTATAAACCACTCTCAACGTCCAGAGCTATCTTAAGATCATATCTGAGGTGCAGTTTCTATAAGAAGAACATCTCAAGTATGATCTCAAGACAGTTCTCTCTCGTTAAGAGTGGTTTATAAATACAGGCCTTAAACTCTTACAACAAAACACATTTTAAACCAAAATAATGGGACTGCAACATATACGTCCTGTATATAGAACACCATAAATAAACTACCCATTTCCATTTTTTTTTATACAGCTCAACTTATGGTTGCCTGGATGAAATTGCTTTTAGCGATAAGGCCGCCAATTGTTATTCTTTTGTATGATTCTATGTTAATTACCATTAAATAATATTTTATCTGTTACAAGCATTAATTGCATTATTTTCATGAAAGTAACAAAATTTTAGTTCGGGAATGACAAAAACTTTCTTTTAAATCAAAAGTTAATAAACCAAAGCTAATTGAACCGTTTTACTGCTATTAAATATCGCCACAAAAAACCAATAATATCCATTTAGCGTGTTGCCATACTTTTTGGACCGTCAGAAAATTGAATTTTTACGTTACGTGACCGAATCTTGGTACCGGAGTCCATAACGTCGAAGAGTTCGCACCATCGTGCGCTAAGTGTAAATTCAGTAAAAACTTAAGATGGTGTGTCACAACTCGCAGCAATGGCTAATCCACAATGACCAAATTGCGTCGTTCTAAATGCTTCAATGATCGGAAATGATTACTTAGACACCGTTTAGGAATTACATAAGCGGTTTTGGTCATGCTTCCTGTATTTTTGTTGATGAAGAATAATTTTAGATATTACGGTATGTTATTTTAGTTACTTTTTAAGACCTACTACTTTTGAAGTTAAGAATATAATTTATCAATTGTTTGCATTAATACCCTCTAAACCACTTTGGGCCTAGTGGTGGGTGACTCATAGTCCTTACTCCTTATCAATCCATAAGGAAAGCCCCCGCAATTGGGGTACTATAAAAAAGGCAATGATGATAGTGACAGCCTACGAGTACCTTTATAAAAAAGGCAATGATGATAGTGACAGCCTACGAGTACCTTTATAAAAAAGGCAATGATGATAGTGACAGCCTACGAGTACCTTTATAAAAAAGGCAATGATGATATTGACAGCCTACGAGTACCTTTATAAAAAAGGCAATGATGATAGTGACAGCCTACGAGTACCTTTATAAAAAAGGCAATGATGATAGTGACAGCCTACGAGTACCTTTATAATGAGCGCTCACCTTATGTACACACCTTTAACTTTTAAGTACATATATCTGAAAATGAAATGAGAATATCAGATCAATTTACTGAATATGTATGTGCAGTTAAAAGTAAAAAATCAATAGCCCAAAAGTATCGGAAAAAATCTTGATTAATCCACAAACTCTCAAAGATAGAAAATTGGTGCGTGAACTCATTCATTCTTTCCATGATTTACACTCTTTTCATTACGCGCGTGTCTATGAATGCGCTTTAAATCGACAAATCAGTGAAATTTTGGGACACAGCATCAATTGACTAATCATGAAATATAATATTGTTAACTGCACAGACTTGATTAGTAAAGATAAGAGATACGCGCATTAGTTTTTTAGATATACTTACTTAAAAATTAACCGCGCTTAAATGCAAAAAGTTCACTCATTTGGGTGGTCTTTTAAAAAGATAACCATCATTAATGTCACAGATAAAGTTAGCAAACGAATGGTTTACTTTCAGCCAAGGAGTCCAATTAAACATAGGTTATAGGCAATTAAAGTGATGTCACTGAGTTTATTGCTATATAAGTGAAGTTTCTCCTTTTACGAGTCATTGAATGGAAGATAAGTATTTTTCGTGTGTGTTTAAGAGCGACTGATAATTACGATCGTTAGTAGTAATAATAATAATAATAATTTATTCAACCAAAATAAATACATTACATTTACTTTACAGCATTGACAAAGATTTTTACAATTAAAACGAAAATAACTCCAACTTCTAAATTAAGATTTGTTTGGATTTTGCAGTTCGTTTTGTGATTAAGTGACTTGGCTTAGTATTTTCGAATACGGCCAGTAAACTTTCTGTCGCAAACACACAGAAAATAAATAATAAAAGAAATATTTGACAACATCACATACATTGATCCGATTCCAAAGTAAGTAGCTAAACCACTTGTGTTATATGGAAATCAGAACAACGGTAGTATCACAAACACCCAGACATGAGGCAATGTAGAAAAGTTCGTTTTCTAAATTGACCCAACCGGGGATCGAGCCAGGGACCTCATAGATGGCGACATCTTTAAAACCGGTGTACAAAGCCATTCGACCAAGGAGGTCGTCAGACGTCAGACAGACTTTTTATTTCGTGGCTATGTTGTCTTGTCTGTGGTTTGCCCATATCGTTAAGAAACAAGTAAGCACCTTGCCTACATGTTAAATGGCTAATTGTCTAAATAGGTGCTTGAATATCAACCCATTCATTTGCAGCCATGTTTAATTACCACAGACACATAACGACACTGCGTCAAAGCAGAGGCCGCGGCCTCGGCGCCTTAGGTTCGACTCCCACACAAACAGGAAGGTTGCTTTTGAATGGTCTTTAAATCTCTGTTTATAATTATTTCTAAATACGTCTACTAAGGTAAGCTAAGGCCGTTTTTGTTACTCCTTAATGTGGAATGTGTGCCATATAAGGCAACATTGCGCCGTACATGTGTTGACTACGACGATCCGCCACAATTTGTTGCTTTAGCGTCTATTTCAGGTTTCAGTTCTTTTTTTTATTTTTATTTTTAATTTGACAACATCACAAATACTTTGCTCCGATTCCACAGTAAGTAGCTAAAACACTTGTGTTATGGAAATCAGAGACAACGGCGGTATCACAAACACACAAACACAGACATGAGACAATATAGAAAAGTTCGTTTTTCTAAATTGACCCAACCGGGGGTCGAACCCGGGACCTCACAGATGGCGACACCATGAAAACCGGTGTACAGAGTTCCAACCATTTTTAATTCAGATTAGTGGCAACTTTAATTGTTTGCAGTTAATTAATTAATTGATTGCAGTAATTAATTAATCTTGAAGCTGTGGTTTTTGTAAACAAACTATTGGCTTTTAGAAATAAACACTTTTTCTGAATTACAGCGCGTATATTAACTTGAAATTTTATAGAATTATTTAGTTTGGATTTATTGTTTTTTTTGGACTTTTGGTTTTATCGTACAATTAGTGCAAAAGTACAGAGATGTATACTAACTAACGAAATTAGTTAAATATGAATTAACATTTCCGGAAATCCGTAGCGTATCTTTAAGAAAATCTCCTAGAAGCGATTCCATTATTGACAGAATTCTAGTGTACAATTCAAAAAAATATTTATTGTCATTTGACAAATTTTATTACTCCGATATAAGATTTTCTATAGTTTACAAACTATAATTATCTGTGTTGAGAAGCCTCTACGATCGCTGGCCAATAGATTATCCTCGGATTATTTTCATAGCACGACGCGCCTAACGGTCGAGGGGTCGCGAGTTCACTTCCCAGGCGTGCGGGTTGTAAAACAAAAACCGACAAGTGCGAGTTTGATTTCGGGACAAGGTTTTTTATAGAGCACTATGGCACAGTATCTAATATATAATACTATAAAGAGTGCGGGCATAGAATATTTAAAAGATTGATTATAAAATAATGTAATTATTTATTCTTGGCTTTTTACACTATTTTACAAATTACAAATTAATATAAACCGTCGTCCATGTTTGCGCACACAAATTATATAGTTATTTTTTTGCGCACGGCGAGTCTCATTATTCTTTTCTTTTTCAAATGAATCTTTGTTTTTTATAAGTAAACCATTTAACTTCAGCCAGCAACGGCGGCAATGGCCAGCTCACAGTGCAGAAACATAGATTCCTGACAGTACCTATACTGTGCTGTGAGTATAATAGGCACTGTGACGAAGTCACGTGATGTTTGGTGGTTGCTGTGGTGATGAGTTGACTAACGTACGTGTTGTTAAAGACATATTTGTTCACATTTTATCATAATCATTCACTTAATCATTGTTCACGTACTTTCAGGTAGTTTATTTAACCTTTTTTCGCGTAAGTTAGTCAATAATCTATGTATATGCAAATTGATTCATAAACGCCTGAGCGGCTGAATGCGGCCGGTCAATAATGGAATATCTATTGTGAATGAATGATATATTTATTTGCATTAATTTTGAGTACAAAATATAGTGTTCTTAGATAATAGAGTCCGTCAAAATCTACTTATAATTAAGCATGCAAATTTTTTAAATTGTGTCTCATTTTAAATATAAATATAAATTAAATATTAGACAACATCACATACATTGCTGCGATTCCAAAGTAAGTAGCTAAAGCACTTGTGTTATGGAAATCAGAGACAACGGTGGTATCACAAACACCCAGACCTGAGACAATATAGAAAAGATCATTTTCTACATTGACCCAGCCGGGGATCGAACCCGGGACCTCAAGAGATGGTGACGCCATGAAAACCGGCGTACATACACGACCACGGCGGTCGTCGATTTCGATTTTCTTGAATTCAATGATGGATTTTGAATTTTCCATCATAGCCATAGAGCCAATTTGTTATAATAATGATTTGTACAAATTATTTTTTTCCTCGATGTCGATATGGACTCTCAAATAATAGTGGTTAATTATTATGGGAAGGCAGGCACTTCTCATAAAGTACTGACAAGTAATGAGTTTTCTCATATTTTATTTTAGATATTATACTATAGGTACGTAATTTCTACTTAACGATCCCTAAACGGATGAACGGAACTCTGCACTTGAGATTCTTTTCCTTATCTCTATTTTTGAATGTCAGTTTTTTCGTCTTTTTAAGCGAATTCGCATGTCTTCGCGTGAGTATACTTATCTCAATTAAGATCAAAGTTATTAAATGATTTTAAAGCAGAAAAAAGATGTAAGTAGCTAGTAAGACCTTTTTTGAGATTAATAATAGTTTGATATACGACTATTTGCCTTCAAGCGATTTTTCATAGATAATAATAATTACTCTATTATAATCATAAAATAAATAAATATTGGACAACATCATATACATAGCTCCGATTCCAAAGTAAGTAGCTAAAGCACTTGTGTTATGGAAATCAAAGACAACGGTGGCATCACAAACACCCAGACCTGAGCCAATATAGAAAAGTTCGTTTTCTAAATTGACCCAACCGGGGATCGAACCCGGGACCTCAGAGATGGCGTCACCTTGAAACCCAGTGTACAAAGCCACTCGACCACGGAGGTCGTCTATCGAGTACTTTTACGTGCGTTTCTCGATAGATGTTCGTGCTAGGGGTAACAGCTTCTTTATCATCATCACATTCCACTATAGTCCACTGCAAGACTTAGGGCTCTCCCATGGGAGGATGTAGCCGTAAAATCCAAGGTTTGAATGAAGGCCGTAATGGACCGTTTTTATCGAAACAGGCCGCTACCCATTTTCTGGTTGATGGAGGTTAACCTTTGTAAAGTAAAACATTAGCTTTTTTGTGGTTTTCCTTAAAAACGATGAATCAGAAACAATTTTTGATTAACGTTGAAGTAATTATAAATTAGCCTTTTACGAACTCCCCTGTGTGGAATGGATAGGCTTTTCTTGTGATGAATTAATTGTTTTGAATTCTTGATGCGTCTCTATTTACGTTGGTATCACTTTTCGGATTTTATACAATACACAAAGCACTAAAAAAACAAACACGTCCACAATATTTACAAATCCAGGAAGTTTACTGTACTCACTATTATTGCCACTGTTTACAGTTACTACATATTTTTTCCGTACACAATATAAATTCTAAGCACACATCCATCGCACCATAATCGATATTGATCGATTGCGTGGAATCGAATGAATCACCGCGGTTAATCGATTGGTATTCCAAACATGGCACGTGTTGGAGTTGTCTAGGTGTTATGGAAACAAATACACTTTTGTTTTTGGAATGAAGGTTGTTTGAATTCGTTGTGTGGGGTGATGTATTGTTTTATACACTCGATTTACAGTTATCGATACTGTGCACATCAGCGGGCGTATAATGAAAAATCCGATGAAGTTTTGTCTACAGCAATACTATATATTTGACATTTCAATATTTCGAAAACCTTTTTCGAGATCGACTGTGTTTCATAAAAAATACAGTTTAAGTTTTGGTTTACCAAGTCGTTCAAAATAAGCATGATTGGGTGCTAGTGATATTAATTCAGAATTTTTAAAGTCTGAGTACAAAGTCTTTTTCACAGACTTATTTGAATTAATTTTAATTCTTAATCCCAAATAATATTTTCAACCATATCTTTCTATATTTTTTTCATCTGGCCTATACCTTTTTTTACTTCTACGGTCAGTGTTTACGGTAAAGAAAACTTTTCACTTTAAAAGGTAGTCGGGTGTCGTGTAGTCTTAAAACAATTGACTGTCGCCGAGTTAGGGCTGCCACACACCGCTCGTTTGCTGGACGCACGAGTTCGGAGTAATCGGTCAAGCGATGTCCTTAGAAAGACGCCTCGTGAGAAGTATGTTGAGCAGCACAGTTGATGTGCGAGCAGTAGATCAAGTTAGCAAGTTTGATGGTCCCTGTTAGATCAATATTTGTATAATTATATTGATATGCTTTTAGTATTTTTGGCTGTTATTCAATCTCAAATGTAATTTTTCTACTTCGTTTTAGGGACATTTAATTGGAATAAACTATTAACGGCTACAAGCGCGGTTTACCAACCAACACTAAAGTACCTTTAATAAAACTGCGCTAGTATCCGTTAAAAGTGTTTTATTTCAATGTCACACATTTTTTACAATTAAATAGACATTGTGTACGTATAATTGAACTTACTGGCTCTAACTCAACTGTAGTAAATCGCCATTCCCGCTTGGCAGGCGGCGACACAATAGAATTCCCCACTTATCGCGCCCATCGCCTTCACGTGTCGTGGGGCCTTTACCTCCAAACTATTCCGAGGAAAATACGTGGCCATTATTAAACTTTATTTGTTTGTACAGAAAAATACTTAAGACGGAATGAAAATTGCTAACGCTAGCGAAGTACTACTTGAAAATTCGAATGTTATGAAATAATTCAATGCTTGGGTTGTTCCGTATTCATCCCATGACGATTCATCCCAATTCTTCACTCATCCCAAATTGGTATTCCTTACTCAACCCATTACATTATTTTAATATATTTTCTTAATTCAACCCAATTGCATTCCTTACTCATCCCAAATTAATTTATCACTATAAAGTATGGATAGCAGTACAATGATTAATATTTTATCAGAAAATTATATAGGAATACAATACAATAAATTGAACTAAGTAATACTAAGTACTTATGTACTCATTAGAAATTAAATATGCATGTTTTGTAAATAAAAGTATACCTCAGATAGGCAGATTTATTCACTACTGTCCCTGGGGCAGTTTAATACTTTATTATTTTTTACTCTCTACTGACCCTTATATATTATAGTCCTCACTGCCCCCGCATTATAATAAAATATATTTTCAAGTTAAAATTATTTAAATAAATTTCCAGATTTGGCCCAATTTGTTATGACCCCTATCATTGTACCATCTTTTAGATATATTTTTTATAAGTGTTAATTTACTTAAGTTCTAATGTCTATAACATCTATTTTTTTTTGGATTATCAAATGGATAAGTAAAAATTGTTGGTGAGAACAAAATAATACATTTTTGACGACCGATTTGGCGCAGGGGAAGGATACCTTCTGCGCCAGATGTTTCGGATTCGATACCCGAACAAGACAAATATTTGTGTGCATGATCATGTCTATTTGTCTTGGTCTGGGTGTTATCTATGTACCTAAATATTAAGTATTTATTTACTAAAAAGTAAGTATACAAGAATATATTTATCCACTATCTAGATTCCATAACACAGTTTTTTAATGAAAACCACTTATCAGCTAGATAATTGATGTGATTGTAAAAAAATTGTAATTATTAATAATATTATTTGTTTCTTTTACCTTTTTTATTTTTGAAATATATGTTTTTTTTTAATATAACAACAATAAAGCAAAAATGAACTGAGTTTAAAATATTTCTAATAAGTGATAATATTTTTATTCAGACCGTACACATAAATCTTAAATTTTTGTGTGGCTTTACGTAATGGGTTGAGTTAGGAATACTTTTGGGATGAATAAGGAATTTAAAATGATATTATTGTTGTGGGTTGAGTAAGGAACAAAACTGGGTTGAGTAAGGAAAAAATAATAAGTGGGATGTGACGTCATGGGATGAATACGGAACAACCCCAATGCTTAGCTCAACGGACTATTGTTGACAAAGTACCCAAGTAGCTAGCTAGGTACTTCCGAAGAAGGCTCTATAAAAATTCAAAAAATTCAAAACTCATTTATTCAGTCTAGGCTGTTACAAGCACTTGTGAATGTCAAAGAAGCTACGCCATTGATTCTAAAAGCTTAAGCGGGAGACCTTGTAACGAGAAGAACCGGCAAGAAACTCGTCAAGGGCTGCTTTTTTCTCCCTGTATGTTTCATACTCGTCAAAATTTGAAAAATGAGGTCAGCTTTTAAAGCAACGTCATTTTCCGTCACACCGCCGTCATTTTCCATTACTATAACTGCGTGGTGTCCGAGGTAGAGAAGGCTTTAGTATGATTCTGTGAATGTTTTAGATGTGAGTGTTTCGGTGTTCGATGAGGATTGCAGTATCTACGACCCGGTGTTCTAAGAGCACAAATAAGTGTTTTATACAGAAAGTCCGCTCTTTGGCCGTTTTCTACCTATAACGTTACCATAAACATTAAAAAGTTACTGTCATTTGTTTTGTTACGCTTGGAACTCCTTGGCAACTGCTACAGTACTGCAGTCTGGGTTGGCCTGAGATTTCCTGTACGTATCTAATGTCTATGAGTGCGTGCACAGAAAACCTTGATCTGTTCCAAGTGGCTCTTCTGTATATATTTTGTGCTTAAAGTGCTTGCCTTTTAAATCTTATGCAATAGTCAGTCAGGCAAATATAAAGTTAAAAAGGCCTTCAAACTTGAACTATTGTTTCTGAGGCGGAAACACGCTGGTTTGGTAAACGTTAGCAAACATCCAGTCTGCCTAATCCATATCTCCTTAGTCCAGTGGTTCCCAATTATTTTTTTACGTACCCCTCTAAGTAAGGATTCAAACTCACTACCCCATTATGCAGGCATGACAAATAATTAAAACATACATAAAAAAAATAAACATACAGTCGACTTGATAACCTCCTCCTTTTTTTGAAGTCGGTTAAAAATGAAATCAGATGTATGAAAGTTCCCCGTATATAGAGTTCTTTTTATTAGTTTATCTTTCTCTATAGTGTGTAAAACTTTATAATCTTGGTTCCAACATATGCCACAGAGCTTGCCATTCATTAAGAAGAAGAAGAACACACATTTTAGATTTTGGAATTCAAGGTAAGTATTTGGAATTACAGCGTCTATTCCTAAATAGTTTTTGGTGCTTCCTAAAAATTCTGTTTATACATACGACTTTTTGAAATAACAGCAACGATAGATGAGATTGCTGCGTGTACCCGTTGATGCAACCTCGCGCACCCCTGGGGGTACGCGTACCACTAATTGGGAAACACTGTCCCACTCTATATCCTGTTGTAGCAAAACCTTCGGTGTTGAAAAAAAATATACAGTTAAACTGCGTTTACTTGCAATGGGTAACTATTTTTTAAAATATCAAATGAAAGAAATAGAAAAAGTTCAAAATTAACATAACTATCAAGTACGAAACATGTGAAACAGAGCCTTGTTTTTAGGTGATTAAAAATTGATCTTAATTAAAATTTTGAAATTGTTATTTACCTGCGGTTTTCTGTTTTCCTGGATCGGGCGACGAAACGGACAAATGCGAACGAAAAAATAAAAAAAATACCTTAATGTGCTGTCTCACTTGCATTTAACATTTTTTCAGTTTGAAAATATAAATTATTTAGTATTAAATAAAACACAATTAAAAAAAACATTAATATGTTGAAAGAATCCAAAAAATATATTACATAATGGAATATTAAAATTAAAATTGTTAACAATTAAAAGTTCTAAAGGAATTTCTTCCACTTACATTTCTTAAATTGTGTAGTGAGTGAGTGTACAAATTGTAGAATATTTGTAAGATCTTTACCAAGAAACATGCGAAAACTACCCGCCTCAAGTGAGAAGAGAGTGTAATAGATTCTAATGCCGACTGTTACGAACATTACATAATATTAGGGTTACTGTGCGGTTTGTACATACGACAGAACATCAAGTTAAACAGCTGAACTGCGAAAATAGCTTTTACTGTGTAGGGCATTAAGACGGTTTCAAGTTCAATATGTACAATTTGTGCTTAAATGCGTTATTCGCACCGCTCCCTTTAAAATATACCGTATGTCCGTGTTTTAAGAGTTATTTAAATTTGAATTTGTACCTTCAGTGATGTGGTCGGCAGTACGTGAATTATGATAATGTTCTCGTGCAACAAAATATGTTTTGTTGTGTGATTTGTAAAATAAATTGTTTCTGTTTTTTTATAAATTGTTTTTTATTTTTTTATACTGTTTTACACGCACACGAATTAAAATAAACGTTTAATTATTCAGTCAGTTCCGTGGGAATTATTGGAATAACATTAGCCTACAGTTTTAAGGCCCAAATAATGTCTTGACTTACTTACCAAAATTAATGAAAATTGCTTCAAACGTAACACGACTATCGCATTTTGAAAGCAGATAATTAGGTTAGTATTTAAATAAAAACTAGCTTTTTCAGTGGCATTGTCCCTATAATTGTGTTTCATACAAGCAAATCATATTTATGATAAAGGATAGCAAAACATATTTTACTTATTAAAAACCTGAAAAACTGAAACTTTCAACAAAAACCATTAGAAAATAAATAATTTTCAAATAAATATATTAACCTTTTACATTTTGACAACATGACAACCTCCGTGGTCGAGTGGCTTTGTACACCGGTTTTCAAGGTGTCGTCATCTCCGAGGTCCCGGGTTCGATCCCCGGTTGGGTCAATTTAGAAAAACTAACTTTTCTATATTGGCTCAGGTCTGGGTGTTTGTGATACCACCGTTGTCTCAGATTTCCATAACACAAGTGCTTTAGCTACTTACTTTGGAATCGGAGCAATGTATGTGATGTTGTCAAATATATTTAACCTTTTACATTACATAACTAGTATACCTACTTGAAATGCATTTTATTTTTACTTTTTTACTTATCTAGATAAAATATTTCCACGATTATCAGTGGGAAAATTAAACAAAACCTATAGGTACATGGTACATACACTTTTATGTTGTTTTGAACCCGTCGAACGCAGTGGCAAACAGTTACTACATATAAATATTATGTTATTACGTGCATTACACGATCTTCACGACTATTAGGGCCGTTAGCACGGACCTGACCGATCAAACATCTCGAATAGGGTTGCCACTAGAGCAAAACATTTAACTTAGTGATATCTAACTTGCTATTTGGTTATTAAATGAATATTATAATATGAGTACGCTGTAAGCTGAAACTTCATTGTTTCAGTTTTATTACCCAAGAGTTTTTAAGAAAATGATTGATAGAAAAGCTTTTCGTATTTCTTTCGTAAATATTTATTTCTCAGGTTTGCTAAGTATGGAACTAAAATGTTTTCGGTATTTTATACCGAAAACATTATACCAATATTTGAATCTGTTACATACGGATGTAACAGATGTAACATGACATTTACATAACAATTACATCAGCTGTCTCATTTGCAGTTAACATTTTTTCAGTCAATTAGTTGAAAAAATCCAAAAAATATAATACATATTAGAATGTTAGAATTAAATTTGTTAACAATTAAAAGTTCATAAAGAATTTCTTCCACTTACATTTCATCGTACATAAGATGTAACAGTACATTTTGTACATAATAAATTTACAGTTTGTTTTGCACTTGTTCATAAACCTTCATCTTTAGAAGAAGTCTTCCAATTCTGCAGTTATAACGATAAAATTGGATGTCAGTGTCATAGGTGACAACCCTATATGCATAACTGTATCTTGCGTGCGGTATCATGGTCAATATTTGACCATCGGTGCACTCTACACGAGAGTTTGCGTCGGTTGCTTAATAAGTACTTTTCTTAGAGATAACATACCATAAATCAGATGTTTTACAACATCTGTCTGTACTCCGTTATTCCAGAAATATTGGTTGAACGGAGCTAAAAGAATTAACGAATTCAGGGTAACTACTTATATAAGTTTTTATTTATTTATTATATCAATTTACTTCTAATCACATGTTTCCTCGCAAATCCATTTAGTCCGAAGCTAACTGAAGCCATAACAATATTATAGTAATTATTTATTTACAAAGGAATTGATGCTAATTAAAGAAACATGACGACCTCCGTGGTCGAGTGGCTTTGTACACCGGTTTTCAAGGTGTCGCCATCTCTAAGGTCCCGGGTTCGATCCCCGGTTGGGTCAATTTAAAAAACGAACTTTTCTATATTGGCTCAGGTCTGGGTGTTTGTGATACCACCGTTGTCTCTGATTTCCATAACACAAGTGCTTTAGCTACTTACTTTGTAATCAGAGCAATGTATGTGATGTTGTCAAATACTTATTTTTTACTTACTTATACTTATAACAGAAGGCCTTATGTTAACTTTTAACTTTATAAAAGCTTACACATATTGAACTCGAATGTATTCGGCTGTATAAATATTCCGCCTTATTCATAAAAAACCTTAAAATAGAGATATATTTTATAACTTTTTTTATTCATAAACGTATGAATGCTACTTAAGCGTTATTATGCTGTCGTTCTGAAGAATCCATAGACAAAACAGGCATTTGCCTGTCCGCTAATATCCACATCAACCGAAAAAAGAAAACAAATTAGGTGTCTGTCATTAAATGTCAATAAGTTGTAAAATAACGTGAAAGCTGTCACTTCAATCAGCTGTTAAGTCGGCCATGTTATTCACAAAAATAAGGATAAAATAAAATAAGCAGCACCCTACAATAACTTTATCAAAGGTTTATGAAGCATTTGTCGCTAATGAGTGATTATGAATATGAATATGAGGTTTTTCAAGAAATTCCTTAAAACAAGCTTATAGGCCTTCCATAACTTTTTATGAATAAGACGGATTGTGCATATCTACAGAATGGTAACTTTTACCATGCTCCAAAAATAGGGTTAACGTATTCTTGCAAAAGTTGCATTGGTTTTTTACCTATGACCGAAAGCACAAGTCATTGTTTTTAAGGTCAGGTTAGATAATTAACAATAATTAAAGTAAAATTACCACAAAACCTTGCGTCTTTAACAACTGTAGGGTCTTACAGACAAATAAGTCTCATTGTCTATGGTGTTGCAATGTGTCCCATGGTCCCATGGCCTATTGTTCGAGTTACGTAAGGCCACATTTTCTATGAATGTTTATATTGATGTTGGTTGACTGAACATTAGTCATTCCATATTTGGACGTTTTGTACTAAGCTTCGAGCTTCAAGTATTGTATAAACTTTATACAACCATACATGCATACAAAGCATCAACCAAGAAAATTTTATGATCACCAAAATTAGCTATCTCTTAAACATATACAACATGTTACAAAAATACCCCTAATGCCGAATATGGTATATAGAGACCATCAAACTGAACAACTTTTAATATGGGGCCAACTCTGAAATCGCGAAAAAAAATCAGCTGTTTTATACATTTTGATATTTTCGTAATTAATTTTTGTATGAAACAGCTGATTTTTTTTTCGCGATTTCATAGTTGGCCCCATAGTAAAAGTTGTTCAGTTTGATGGTCCCTGTCTACCATATTCGGCATTAGGGGTATTTTTATAAAAATGTTGTATATCAAAGCTAACAAATACGTACTGCCGAATCAATTTCTCAATATTTTTTTCTGGGCTTGTTTAACATTGTACCAAAAGACAGGGCATTTTTATTCACTTCAGTCCATGAAACTAAACAAACTTCTCCAAGAAACATGTCGCAATACAGCATAAAATTTTGGTCATCCCTTACTAAACTGATTCTGTGATGATTATGTGACTCTTTGATTTGTATTGATTGATAGTATTTTTTTACACATTTGGCTCTATGTTTTTTTATAGAAAGTTGTTCAGTTTCATGGACTGAACCAGCGAACTAAAATCTATGGATGTGCGAACAAATAAAAAATGGCACCACGGGTCTAAAAATGACAACTTGCACAGCATTTGGTCGGGCTAGCCACGCGACCGGTGACAACCATTAGCGTTCTTTACATTTTTTTTGCACTCTCAACCAGAAGGGCTCGGTGCAACCTTCCCGGTCAAACGAGGGGAAGGAGGCGGAAATCCTCATTGGACTTCCCCCATAGCCGGTCTATGGGGCGGGCATGTCTTCTACTGACTAAAACCGCCTTTGAGGTTGGTTTTGACCCGACAGCTGTGAAGAGCCTCGAAACCTTCATCGAATGCGACCGCCCCCGAGGGGAGGGTGGCGCGAGCGTCACTCACCTAGGCGAGCATGCGCTTAGAATACTTGCAGTTTGTATTGTAAAGAAAAGATAGACAGAGAGAGTTTATTAGAAATGTCATCCTGTGTTGTCAAATGATGTTACGCGCGCGTAAAATCATTTGATAAAGTAATTTTGTATGGGAAATATGTACAGCGCCATTTATCTATCTAATGATATCTATCTATCTTTCGGCGGTAGATGGCGCTGTAAAAATTAATCATACAAAATTACTCTATCGAGTATTTTCTGCGATCCTCGCTTACTGTTGCGGCACACACAAATTTTCATTAGGGAATATAATTATCATTATACTTTTGTTTGTATAACTTTTCTATGTGAAATTATGTCTCGTATTTAATGAATAATGTGTGTCTGAGGCAAGCAATAAAATGATTATCTATACAAGGTGTTACAAAAGTACCCCTAATGCCGAATATGGTAGATAGGGACCATCAAACTGAACAACTTTTACTATGGGACCAACTCTGAAATCGCGAAAAAAAAATCAGCTGTTTCATACATTTTGATATTTTCGTAATTAATTTTTGTATGAAACAGCTGATTTTTTTTTTCGCAATTTCAAAGTTGGTCCCATAGTAAAAGTTGTTCAGTTTGATGGTCCCTATCTACCATATTCGGCATTAGGGGTACTTTTGTAACACCTTGTATAACTAGATTTTTATAGAGTAGAATAGAAAATATTTTATTAGTTCCAAAAAAAACAACAACATAGGTACATACTTAAGGCTAACAATATTTTTTATTTATTATAATCATTATCAGTAACATTTTTATCGCTGAATGACGTAACGTCAACAATCCGTAACGACCTTAGATTTCACCAGCCCATTAGATCATAATCTTTTTGCTAATTACCACTAAATGCGATAACTTCTGCATAATTACACAAAGATGGTGGAAACACACTGTCTGTCCAATTTTGAACCTTATGTAGTGTAAAGTAAGTGTTATCCCTGTCGATGGAGCTTTACGACTGCTTGAGATTGTTCAATCGCGTAATTATACGCTCTTAAGTATTGCGTTAAAATACATTAATGTTGAATGAATATGATATTAGAAAAAGTGTTATCTCTTGCCTTGAGTTTTGGCATTGGCCTTTGTGGAAAAATTAGTACTTACCTAGTAATTCGATTTTTTGGAAAGATACCACAAGTAGCTCTGTACAGTTGTAGACCTCGCGTATGTGGTATATTTCTAAACGGTTGAAATATGATTTTCCCTATAACTCCGCCATTTTGGAAACTTTTGAAAACCTGAATCAACATAAAAATCCATTAATTTTAGACTCATAAAATTTCACGAGAATCGGTTGAGAAATGCGACCTCCATGCGAGAGGAGAAACGGACAGCCGGACAGCGGGACAGACATACGAAAGCATTTTTGTCCAAGCTGAAGTAGAGACGCTTCGCTTACGCCTCGCACTCCCTCGGCCAAATATCACGCTTTATATTTTAAGAATTAACTATTACATCACAGATAAGTTTCTCTATTACCATATACAACATCTTACAAAAATACCCCTAATGCCGAATACGGTAGAAAGGGACCATCATACTGAACAACTTTTACTATGGGACCAACTTTGAAATCGCTAAAAGAAAATCAGCTGTTTTATACAAAAAATAATTACGAACATATCAAAATGTATGAAACAGCTGTTTTTTCTCGCGATTTCAGAGTTGGTCCCATAGTAAAAGTTATTCAGTTTGATGGTCCTTAGAAACCATATTCGGCATTAGGGGTATTTTTGTAACACGTTGTATATTGGGCTGCGCCAAATTTTTGACGTACTTTGACCCTGTTTCAGAGAATTAGTTTCATGGACTGAACACATCCAAATGACAAACCTTCATACAACGTGACTTTTAATTAATTTGTAGGGTTATTTGTAAAATTACAATTGATTACGTGCTATTTGGTTATTTGCAAGAGGTCTTCAAAAGTTTTTCGATAGTTGGTGTGATGACATACCTACTGGCTAAAATAGTAGCTAGTAGTAGGGATTAGGGACATACTAGCTAGCACTCTACATTTTGGAAGAGTAACCGGTTGTGTAGAGTAGTTATTTATTTATTTATTTTATTTATAAAATCTTTATTGTACATATACACAAAGTAAGGTACAAATGGCGGACTTAATGCTAAAAGCATTCTCTACCAGTCAACCAACAGTAAACAGATAGACACGAATGCGGCACAAACAAAATAAAGTGAAATGAAATGAAATTGACTTTTCATTAAATTTTCCTTTGGTAAACATTTACATTAAAAATGTAAAAAAAATACAGGAAAAAGTCGATCGACCGTTCCGGCCTGTGGCGGCGCCTGCGCCGGTGCAAAATGAAATGGAAAGCGTGATTAATGAAATGACTAATGACAGAAATGATTTGCGTATGTGCAGACGACAGAGTCACCTACACTGCAAACTGAACAAAATTATTTCGTGATGGGATTCTTATAATATAAGGTTCACGTTTCTCTGAAATGAAATGAAATATTCTTTATTCAAATAAACTTAGATATTAAGTGCTTTTGAATCTGTAACCTAATCATCATAATGGGATAAGTTTCATTACAACTCTACATCAGTAAAGACTATCTAATGATTAGCAAAATCAGATCGAATATCAGTTTCGCAAAGATAATATGACACAACTAGGAAGTACTAAATTATCCCTGATTAGTGTAGATCCACTGAACCTAGGTCTTAGGTCTATAATGGGGTTATGAAATCTCGATCCGATGTAAGATGAAATCAGATTACCAAAGATAATTGCAGATGCGAATCTGCTTTCTTAGAACTGTTACAAGATATTTGAGAGTATCTAGTCAGTCTCCCTAAGCTTTCTACAGTTAGAATAGAATAGAAAAAACCGTGTTATGATACCTACAGTCTTCTTCAGGATTGAACGATTTTAGCCCAGTTGTCAGCGAACTAGGATTTTAGTTCGCTGTATAATATATTGTAATTCCAGCCTTTTGAATATAGAATTGAAAGATTTGAAACTATTTGAAATTTTGAGATTTAAGCATTCACAATACTATTTTTATACAATACTAAATAATATACTAGAAAAAATAGGACTCGCACCAGATCATGTTCTCGGACGGGAATCGAACCCGCGACCTTTGGATATCCGGTCCAATGCTCTGACCGCTGAGCTACCGAGTCACTGGTGAGAACGTCGAATTTCTTCTAGTATATCAACTCTTACGCTGCAAGCCAGCGCAACCAGCAGATTTGAAACTTCAAACTTTCGAAGTATTGATAAAGTCACATCGAAATTCAAAACGATACTTTGAATTTTAATTTTCTAAAAAAGTTTTTCCTCTGCCATTATGTTTTTGTTTCTCAGATAGATATATACTTATTTACATTATGAAGATATGAAGAATCTTTAAAAATATTAGATTTATTAATCGTTGGTAATTAAAAAATATTTTACTTTAAAGATATAGTTGATTGTTTGAAATACGATGCCGTTTATCTAATTGAAATGCAGTATTTTCCTTAATAACTAGAATATTGTGTCTTTTGATTTAATCAGATACAATTACGCAGTTGATAGTGTCGTAAAGTATACGTTTACTATTGTGAATACTTATAGATTCTTTGTTCAATCTAAGTTATGTACATACAGTTAGTTTACAGTTACAATACGTCCGTAAGTATTTTTTGTAGGTATCCTTCCGTTTTGTATTCATGAATGAAATGCTGGAGAAAAAACTATTTATGATAATTTTGTTACATACTTTAAGAACTAAAGGTGAATACTATTACCTTACTTACTTAAGTCAATCACGTCGCAGATTTCTACTATTAAAAGTTATTTTTTTTATTATAAATAAGTATTGTACGTTAATAACTGCAAAAGTATAAAACTGTGTCGCAGCACACACATGAATGGATGCATAATTTGAAAATGTGTTTGTTTTAACTGCGGCCACCTCAGTAGCCCAGTTCGTTACGGACCGTTACTCGAGCAGGGCAACCGGGCCAGCAGGGATGTTAGAAACACTGATAACAATAAAGATTAATAAATAAATAAATAACAGTCACCAAATATTATATAATAATATAATAAGTACATCAGTAATAAAAGTTTTGCCACAAATTATAAAATAACGTACCTAATTAAATATTTTTATTATATTAGCGATCGTTGCTTCTGTTAGAGTTAAACCACAGACTAATCAAATAATAGTGGCGTTATACTTACATCGATATCATAATAACTATTGATTATTATGTATATTTCTTATTTTATTTTGTGACATTAAAATCCCTTTTGACATTATTTATTAGAATTTTACTTTTCAAATGATTATGAATGTAAATGGATATTATGATAATTTAGTTCTTTATTAGATGTTTCTCTTTCTACAGGATTCAAAGCTTTGACGTTAGCTTTATTATACATGCAAATATGTGAGTTCGTTTGTTTGTTACGCTATTCAACCGAACAGCTCGAAATTATGAATACACGTTGTCATAGGTACAGAATAGGACATAAGAGACAAAATTGCCCACGTGTTAGAGAACTTAGCAGGACATTGTCCAGCAGATCTAAAATAAATGTGAGTTCTTTTCGCATGCAGCTGAGTTCTACAGAACACGTAGGTAGAGGCAGTGGTCGCTAGAACATAAAACAGAGTTTTGAAATTATTGATACGGCATTTTAGGTTTTTTTAAAGTTAATGTAAAAAAATGCCTTATCCAGATTTGCTGATCAACGGTACCGTATATCAACGAGTATTGGGTTATATTGGTTTGTACTGGAAGCCAAACCGGCTTGATTCCTCACTCCCTTACGCAATGCTACTCCACCGAGACTCACAGAACAACTAACCCAATGACCTTCGACATAGAATCGAGAATCGGTTAAATTGTATCAATTGCTGTTTGTGATAAGCGAGCTGGGGCTACCGGCTAACTTTTCGAACTTCGGCGGGTCTGCCGAGCTTCAACTTAAACAGATAAATCGAAGTAAGTAGTTTCGTATTGTACTATTCGCCGAAGTTATTTAGAGGATATCGATGTTTGTGTGACATCATGAATTGAGGTTCGCCATTTTGGCCCGATTTGGGCTCGATTTATCTGTTTTAATTTGAAGCCCGGCAGACTCTCCGAAGTTCGATGCGTTAGCCGGTACGGCCCCTGGTTATTACTTATTGGAGGTACTCGCTGTCTTTACATACACATAGCAAATTGTAATTGCTTAAGTAAAGCTACTACACGGCGTGTACACTATTAATACCATGTCAAAGGTCCTGCGGTTGATTTCCGGATGCCAGACGAAGCCAGCCGAAAACATGTCTTCATGATGATGACTGCAGCACTAATCTATATGAAAATCTCCGTCTTTTTAATAACTGTATTTGTCTTAATATAGTCTAAGTAAATACGAACCTGCCTCGACTGTCGCCAGCAGCTCAAATGGCTTCCTGTTTGTGAATGTAGGATATACGATCGAAGCTCTAGGAAGATGAGAGTACCTAGGTAGTTTGTGTGCTTTAAAACGCTCTGTTTGATCCGCTCTCCCCAGAGTACATGAAATCTAAATTTCAGGACCCCTAGCACGATCAGAAAATAACGCGCGTAAAGTACTCGATAGTGCAATTTTGTATGGGAAATTTCTACAGCGCATCCTACCGCCAAAAAGCGAAATTAAATTTTTTATAGACAATTCATTACTCTGTCGAGTAGTTTTACGCGCGTTTTTTTTCTCAATAGATGCTAGGGGTACCTACAGTTTCTGGGTTCCTTGAATGGACTTGCCATCTTGAAAACTCCTCTCTCTTGAAACATTCTAGCATCATCAGTCTATTTCTTTCATTTGCGTTGTTTTACGTCCAGTGTTATACATAACATCAGGCAGTCAAATATTGATTTATACTAACTGTCTTATTCATAAAGTTATAGAATGCCTACAAGCTCGTTATAAGGATTTTCTTGAAAGTCATAATTCATAATCGTTCAAAAGCGACAAACGCTGTATAAACCTTTGAGAATTTAAAGAAGGCTGCTATATACATATCAATTTTAACCCTATTTTAGTGAATAACATGGCCGACTACACAACAGCTGATTGAAGTGACAGTTTTTGCGTTATTATTCAACATATATTATTGATATTTCTCTTTTAGAAAGACGTGGATATCAGCCAGTGGATTTGCCTGTTTTGTCTATGGATTCGTCAGAACGACAACATAATAACGTTAAAGTAGCATTTTATTAAAATACGTTTATGAAAATTGAAAGTTATATGATGTTTAATAAGCCTTATCGTTATTTTAACTAAAATTGACTATAACTCTATTTTAAGGTTTTTTTAAGAATTAGGCGGTAAATTTATATAGTATTAGGTCAAACGACTACTATAGAATGTTATGGTAACTTTACCACGACAGTGTTTAGTGCGACTAATTGTCAATTAGGCCCCACAATGCATAATTAGCATAGAATGGTGACAGTCGTCCGTTTGTTAAATCCGTACGGAAATTTCACAAGAGTAGGTATGCTGGTTATGTTGACAGAGCTCCTAGGACGAACCTTCGGATTAATTAAGTTGCTACTTTTAATACATAAGCTAGGTAGTACGAAAAATAAATTAAATCGAATCAAATTCGATGTATGGACATTTGCACAGCCCTGTTAACATTTGTAAAGGGAACTAAGATTTTAAAGTAAAAAGACATTGTGCACCACTTACATTGTAGAACAGATGGAAAGAAAGCAAAAATCTTTACTTAGGATTTTCACTTGACACTTTCTATTAATACATCGATATTAACAGAACTTTCTTCAATTAACTCAGGTTTTAAGTTTATTAGTTTGCAATAAATATTTGTATTTGTATTTGTATTTTCATGGGCATTTTTCACTTCTACAAATATTGTAACTAGAATATTGTGCGGTGTTACTTTATTATTTATTCTCTCGTTATGACCAAACTACATAAGAACACACCTTTTATTATCATTAATGTGTTTTTTTTGTTACAGGTACGTTCTTTGTTTTGTAACAACAATTAAAAAATTACAAAATACAATTTTATTGGTAAGTGTATGTAATAATTATGTAGGTACCCCGCAACTTGCATCTTGCTAATTGGGAAAAAAATAGTTAATGTGTTTATAAAACTGCGTATAAGCAAGCATAGATAACTTAATACTTAACTTAAGAAAAGGACTTAGGTACTTTTACTTAATATTTTTTTTTACTCGTGAATGTGGGCTCTATTTTTGAAATCATACGACGATCATTCGGCTGGCGTGGGCGCTGCTTAAAACTCATTTTCATTGGACAGCCATGCTGTCGAATTGACTCGTGTGAATTTAAATATTTTAGGTGTTCGCTGTCAAAAGTGATACCGTGTGTAAATTCTGATAGCCACAAATCAAAGTGCATAATAATATGTAATCAAATAATTATAAATCATCCTATCAAAATAAAAAATAATCATAATTAATTAACGGACGATTTTCTATTGACAGCTGTCAATCATATTATGGATAAAAAGTGATGCATGTGTGTTCCACTGCTCCCTGACCGGGAGCATTTGCCTGTAATGTAACGTTACAGATTCGAGCATTACATCAATATGGGAGGAGAACCGAGCATTCATTACATCAATATTTTAATACAACTTGTACCACTTGTACCTAAAGATAGGTTTTAATATGGAATGACAGATCTCAAAATTGAATGTCGAATGTTACATTATAAGCACGTGCAGTGCAGTGCTCAGTATTGTATTGTAACGTGCTCAAAATTGAATCTGAAATGTTACACTACAGGTGAATGACGGTGAGGAAGCACCTTAAGTATGTTTCGTTTCCAAATCGCTATTTAAATATTGAATAAGATTCTCTAATTTTCGTATTTATTTACGATGCAGTGAATGAAATAATACGAATCGACCTTCACACAAAACGAATAAAATCATCCACGTATTGACCCCAATAGTCGTGAAGCAGATCTCCATGTCAATCATTCACGATTCATTATTGTTTAGTGCTTTGTATTTTTGTTTTCGATAAATAAATAATGTTTATACCTACCTGAATAATTTGAAAATATTATTCTCGTATTGATTTGGTTTTTTTGGTTGCGATTTTTCTACATCTATCTAATTAAAGACATGAGCCTGTGTGTGCCGTGTGCTGTGTATTATTGTAGTTTTTTTTTACATTAACAGTGTTTTTTTAGTTTATATTATTGAGACCGATATCCGCTATCAAAATACTTGATTGAAAAAAAGAGTTAAAAAACAACAATAAAAATTCTGGAATTTGCGTTTTCATGTTACCACTTAACCATACGAAAGGCAAAAACTTAACACTGAAACTTGTCTTACTTGAAAGTCACGTTTTATGTTATGCTGTTATGTAATATTAGACCAAATTAAACTACTTACCTTAAACCATCAGTCATTCACGGTTCAAGAACAATCTCTTAAGTTTAATTGTTATAGGAAGTTACAAACAATTTAATTTTAGGTATTTTTGAAATCAGGAAGCTGGCAACCTTCACTTTTATGTATTAATGTTACAAATTAAGGAAATGGATGTTGTATAGCAATTATATCAATTGTTAATCTTTCCGTTAGGGTTTTGGAAGCAAAAGTGTGGATGTGTATCAAATTTATATGGTTATTAATCATAATAATTTACTACCTTTTGAGAAAAAATAACCCTTCATTCTCTAGGTACTTACTCGGCAACTTCATCTTTTTTTGTTATGGCAATCTACTTTCCTCTTGGAAGTAATTTTTGCCAGTGTCAAGTGTTAAATAGTTCAGTGGTAGATATTGTTTAATTTTTCATTAGAATGCGGGTGCATCGCATTCCAATGCTGCTTGGAGCATTTGGCACCAAGTATATCAAGACAGTTTACTCCGTTAGTTCTGCCGAGGAAGCCATCACTTCAGTAAAAGTCTCAGCTTCACACAACCAAGATCGCGCCTATTTCAATTATCCCACATATTGTTCTGTTGCTTAGACACTTGTACCATATAACTGCACCAATTTTAAGACACAATATCCACTATGAATCAATTTGAAAATAATTAAAATAGACACCAAACCGAACCGAATCGAATGGGTGGTAGGAAAATATAGACCATTCAAAAGCACTTAATATCTAAGTTTATTTGAATAAAGAATATTTCATTTAATTTCATTTCGAACTCGACAAAATGGCGCCAAAAACTCCACTCGGCAACTTACAAGAACAGTATTTGCAGAAAATTTAATAAGCGTGGTGGTGATGGTGGTGAAGTTATGTCGATAGTCCCTATGTTTTAAGTAAACGCAAGTTCCTCAAATCTGTAATTACTGATAATATTGTTTTTCTCTAAACTTTTAATGTTCTCCTACCCATAAGATGAATATGTAGAAAAAAAAACGTGCGTAAAAAGATTTCATGGAATAATTTTGCCTGGGACATTTGTATAGCTCCATCTATCGCCGAAAAGCGAAATGAAATTTTCCATAGATAATTATTCTCTCGCGTTTTTTTATCGATAGATAAATGTTCGTGCTACGGGCACTGAAAACAGTACTGTATTAAAACATTTTGATGGTTTTTTCTTGTGAATTTCTTCGATCATCTATGTGAATTTAAATGAAATTCTACTCATTTACGAATTTACTGTTTTTTTAACCCTTCAACGCCCGGAAAATGAGACACAATAGATATTCCACTGTTATCCGGCCGCATGAGTCCGCTCGGGCGTTGATGAATTAAGGAAACCGGTTTGTATGTTTCGATGTAGGAGTAGGAGGTAATCTCCAAAACTACTCATCCGATTTCATTTTTGTTTTCAATATCAAAATGATGCATATACAATGTGATTAAACTGACAATAGACAGTGATCCGCTGCAACTTCACTCGAGAATGTACGGTAAAGAGAAAATTTTACAGATTAAAATACGTCGTTTTGTACCGCAAGCGCCCTAAAGTTTAGTCACTTCAATTGTACATTGTTAAATTTATTGAATCGTCATATCAGTTTTTCAATGCAAACACTTCAGTTACTATGTAAACTTTAAGGTTCATATGAATAAACTCTTTTCTTCCTACCACCTGCTGTCATCAAATTTTTTTCTTCATTCAAGCAAAGTGATTAGAAACGATTTTATCATATTTATTGCTAGCACTTGCCCATTAGAATCACGCTATTATATGTGTAACCAACCATTAGTAAGATACACAATCTAAAAACTAAATACACCTTATTTTCTGAGACTTAAAGTTCATATTCTTCCTGCATTCATTATTACGTACCGCAATGATCGATTTAACTCGCTCACATGTTATGATGGCCTGGTACTTTGTTACATATAGTGTGTAATGTTTTCCTAATACATAATTACCTCAAAAGTCACGGAGCATTTAATAAGGCTGGAAACATAACAAGTTGTGTTATGTTACTATTTAAATTATGCGCAATCAACTTACTGGTGGTGCAAAAAAAAAATATAAGTCACTAGGATACGATTCATTGTGTAATATTATTAAGCTTGTTTTGTCTAATGTACTGGAATACACATACCTATTCATTTCATTTTAAAATAACTAAAAGAAAAACATAAAATAGTTTGAATGTGCTGAGTTAAAAAAGAAGAGAAAATCTAACCGTCTTATTCATAAACAGTTATATATGTCTATAAAATATTACAAGTTTATTATAAGGAAGTTCTTGAAAATAATTAAACATAGTTGCCCAATAGCGAATAACGCTCTATAAATCTTTGATAAAGTTATAGAAAGGTGCTATGCTGCCTATTTATATCCCTATTTTAGTGAGTCATGGGCAACTTGATAACAGCTGATTGAAATGACAGCTTTCACGTTATTTTACAACTTATTGACATTTAATGACAGATAATTGTTTTATTTTTTCGAAGGATGTGGATATCAGCCAGTGTATTTGCCGGTTTTGTCTATGAATTCGTCAGAACGACAACATAATAATGCTAAAGTAACCCAATATGCGAACATTTTTTTATAATACCAATAATGAAAGTTATTATGACGTTTAATAAGCCTCATTGGCATTTAAACTAAAATTGACTACAACTCCATTTTATGGTTTTTTTATGAATGTGGCGGTAAGAGTTCTCTTTTTCTAGATTGTCCTTTTTTTTAAAAAGAAAGAAAATTAGATTGGTCACATACTGACAATATTTTGTTTCGGAATTTTGAACTGGAATCATTCAGAACGCAGCTAATACATACAAATCTATGGACCTACCACACACAAACGGTATTTTCCGTTCGGAATTTTCATACATTTTCGGAATTTCGAATCAGATTCCATTTATATGTGGAGGACAGATCGCGTCTTTACATAAGAAAGAGTTTAATTACAATAATCAGTAAGCTAAGAACACGTTCGTTTTTCAAAAACTTTATTGAAGCAAACAATAGAGTATCAAATCTTATAGAGCGATAATTTATTTTGAAAACAGCAGTTTATGACGTCGGTAGTCAGGACGCGTCTTGCGCATGCGCCGTGTCCGTCTCGCTCTGATTGTAATGGCTTTGAGATGACCCTTGCCTTGCTCACTGAACTCATGAGCAAAGGCTCATGTTACTATACTGTAAAAAAGCTTTGGTTAATAGGGATTTTCAGCTCGAGTAAGTATGCGTTTATTACAGTGCGCAAATGAAAGGGTGTTAAGTAAACCATTTACGATATACCTAGTCGTCGCCTGCGATCGTGTGCCAAAGGTGTATGAAAATGATCTACCAGTTCTTTCACTAGCCCTGGGGAAGTAGTAATACCTAGGCCAAAATATAGTAGGTACTACAAGTAGTTCCAGGAGCATGAACAGCCCTAGCCCTTGGCAAATGCTAAGTTGCTTCGGGAAGCTCACTCCGCTCCCCCTAACCTCTTAATTGCCCACCTAATTTGCCCCAGATTTTTTTTATAAAAAGAAACACTGGACACAGTGCTTCTAGTGGATTTGGAATCTGAAAGAAATTTTATCATATGTTCCTGTTTTTGTTTATGACTTGCTTTGTGTTATTTCCACAATCCTTTAATGTCACATAGGTCTTGCAAATCTAAGCAGAATTGAAAACACTTCGATAATGTTCGATAATGCTGACGACCTCCGTGGTCGAGTGGCTTTGTACACCGGTTTTCAAGTGACGCCATCTCTGAGGTCCCGGGTTCGATCCCCGGTTGCGTCGATATAGAAAACAAACTTTTCTATATTGGCTCTGGTCTGGGTGTTTGTGATACCACCGTTGTCTCTGATTTCCATAACACAAGTGCTTTAGCTACTTATTTTGGAATCGGAGCAATGTATGTGATGTTGTAAAAAATATAAAATATAAATATAATATTGTATAATATAATACCTCAACCCCCTTACTAATAAAGATGTATAGTTACACAATGGTTACTCTCTGTTAAACAATTAAGTTTGACATTAAAAAGAAAGGGACAAAGCACTGTGTAACTATACATCTTTTATACAAGCTTTATTAGTAAGGGGGCAAGACATTCGGATATTTTTAAGTACCTAATTATCGCTGATCTGTTTTCATAGTAAACCCCAGGGTTACCGACCGACACAAAGCCGATCATCTGATTTCGATATTTGTTCCGGTTTCATAAAATCGTAAAAAAGATACTCTGATCAGATTACTACGCCGCATCTCTATCAGATAAGGGCACAATTGAATCTACGTTACGCCACGATGCTAATCGAACGCCGGTCAAGAAGCCCTGGATGAGGCAAAAATGTTTAACAAATATAAATTATAGTGGGCCCGTGTATGGGTGAGAACCTATAAACGGGCTTCAGTTCCAGTCTTCAGTTCGGGCCCAGTCTTCTTCTTCTTATCGTATGAGGATTAGTGGCCACCTCTGGTGTTAGAGTTTATCAAGCCATCTGTAAGGCCTCTGACTTGGCTTAACGACAGGTTCTCAGTACAAAAGGCTCTTTCCTTCATCTACTTTCACTCTTTATCAATCAATCTCTAATTATCGTTAACAAGTAATAAAATAATAATAGAATATTAATTGTATTAGTTAGTTACTTGACACTACTTGTTAAAACATCGTATGTTATATTTACGACAGGAAAATTTTCACTTTATAAAATAACTGTGACCGAGCTTCTTAAGACAGAAACATCTTAAGTTAAGAAGTGGTACTCTTATACACTTCTAAGATTTTCGCGCGTACAGTTCTCTGGTGAGTGAGTCAGTGTCTGGTCAGTGAGTGGTTACTCTTATAAAATGTTCTTTTTTGTAGTGTTATTTTTGTAATTGTTTTTTTTTGTTTGCATAAGATAATAAATTGTGCATGCTACACAGCATTTTGGATTATTGTCTTGTCTTATCTTCTAGTGTAGTTTGTAAGTTCTTGTAATGACTCTAATCTCTAAGTTCGGTTTATTAGATTCACTTCGGTTTATTTATTCTATGCTGTTAAACACTACTTTTAGTATTTAAATACTAATTGTTACGAACTGGCCATCAGGCCGGGTTTGTAAATATATTATTGTTTATAGATTGTGTTATGATCTTTACTCTTTTTCGATCTGTCATCTGTCTGTCTTCTCTCTTTGGTTTTCTTTTTCGCTGTTTGGTTTGTATATTTTATTATTACTAATTTACTAATACAATTTCTTTACTTCCTTACATTGAGCCTGTCTCCATTTCCCCCTCTTTAACACTAACCTTAAACTAACACACACACAAAAGTATATAATGGTATATTCTAGTCTAGCACGTATAATGGTTGAGCCACATCTAGCGTCGCTCTTATCAATTTGAATTTAACAAGTGCATCTGACTTTGATTACAAGAATGCCTTTGTATTTGTCCAATGGACCGAGCTGAACCGAAATACCGTACAACTGACAAAAGTCTAAGGAATAGATAAATAAGGCCCACTTCCAGGAACATTTACTAAATCTCGATTTTGTTAAACCTAGACTTTACTCATACGAAAATGTCAAATTTTTAAATCGACATTTAAAATTTTGATAGTTTCATAAGGGCTACATCTAGAATAAATAAATAAATAAATATTTGACAACATCACACACATTGCTCCGATTCCAAAGTAAGTAGATAAAGCACTTGTGTTATGGAAATCAGAGACAACGGTGGTATCACAATCACAATATAGCCAATATAGAAAAGTTCGCTTTCTAAATTGACCCAACCGGGGATCGAACCCGGGACCTCAGAGATGGCGACACCTTGAAAACCGGTGTACAAAGCCACTCGACCACGGCGGTCGTCAACGTCTAGGTTTAACTAAATCGGGATTTAGTAAATGTTTAACTGCAAGTGGGCCTAAGAGTCATAATTTCATTATTGAAGCAAACGCAGCAACATCCAGTTTTTCAAAATAGCCGAAAATGTTATTTTTGGTTTCGAAGCAGTGCAGTTACTATGTGAGATTGCTGTCTTTGCTGCAAATCTATAATTTTAACGGTGTTTTTGCTGCAAACTTAAGTCGAACGATGAAACTGATTTCGCACTAGCAGACCGTATTCAAAGTCGCTTTTATTGATAAATAGGATATTGCTGGCTTTGCTTCAGTTGTGGATAAAGCCATCGCGAGTAGAATTAAATTTCTTTATCGCGGACTAAATCACAAATACAAATAGCATAGCAAATGATGTATTAATCAGTGAAACATGTTTAACAATTTGTTAATCAGTGCTTATAAGTACTATTATTTATCCATCGCTGACGTATTTCTGAATCAATAGAGCGTCTTCTGACCTTCAAAATTCAAAAATTCAAAACTCATTTATTCAGTCTAGGCTGTTACAAGCACTTGTGAATGTCAAAGAAGCTACGCCATCGGTTCGCAAACCCTAAGCGGGAGACCTTGTAGCGAGAAGAACCGGCAAGAAACTCGTCAAGGGCTGCTTTTTCTCCCTGTATATTTCATACAGTCGTCAAAATTTGAAAAATGAGGTCGGCATTTAAAGTGACATGTTTTTCCATTACAATAATTAACAAAGTTTACATTCAATGAGTAGGTAATATAAATTTCAAATAGTTGAGAAATCGCTGTCTACTACTCGATGACGCATCAAAAGTAACTTGCCAAAACTGAAAATCATCCAAACCTAACCGCATCACCGTAAGGCAATGAAGTTTTTGTTTAATAATAAACCCAATGTGACTTATCCAAATTTTTTTATTATTATTTTGCTTGAAACGATCTATCACGAAGAATTGCGATTACCGTAGACCGAGTGTCGTAACAGGAAACGAAGACATACTTTCTTTAGATACGTTTAAGTTTGACAGTTGTGGCCTAGTCTTAAACATAAGATATTGAGCCTTATGTCTGGGACTTTAAGTTTAAAATCAGTTTTTAATTTCGTAGTTTTTGTATATTTTCACCTGCCGTTGACAATACCTCATTTAGGTCAAACAACTATGCCATAGATATCAGTTAAACAACGCTTATCTGCTTTAAAAACTGAAACAAAGCAGGCTAACTAAAAATACCACAAGTGAGCTAGATAAACACTATCGACGACACATCCGGGTGTTTTCACTCAGGGAACTAGCAACAATCGGCTCAACGTGTGAACGTCCCACTGCGTTATGTATTCCTGGTACTTTCTTAATGCAATTTCTATGGCGGTAATGGCGGATTACGCAATGGATTTCAATTAATTATTACTAAACAATATTTATCTATTACTGTGAATTTAGGCAAACTTTACAAAATAATATACTACTAAATAATATACTAGAAAAAAATACGATTCGCACCAGATCATGTTCTCGGACGGGAATCGTGACCACGGAGAACATGATCTGGTGCGAATCGTATTTTTTCTAGTATATTATTTAGTATTATATGAGAATAGCATTAGGAATGCTAAAATCTCAAATTTAAAAATAATATAGTACAGTCACGTTTAAAAATATGTATACAGTTTAGAACTTTGTGACTTGTTGTAGCTGTAATTTTTCATTGACTTCTGCTTAAAAAATTAATAGCTCTTATAATGACAAAGTTCCAAACTGTACACATGTTTGTAGACGTGACTGTACTTCAAAATGTTTTCTCCAACTTTCCTGAAAAATTACAAAAATGATGGTAAAATAATAATCTCCTCCGCCGTAGCAATAAATATTGTGCGGAGCATGTATTTTCTATTGTGTTGTTGTACTTATATCTAATTAAAAATGTTATCTTTAACTCTATTTTAATTAAAATTGCAGTGAATTGTACTCAACCCTCTATTCACACTGGTATAAATCCACTAGAAATATAATTGAACCATAAAGTAAGAAAATCTACCGCAACCAGTTGAAGCCATAATAAAGTTTTTGCCATTACCAAACGTAGTAAGAGACCGAAGCAGAGCAGGAAAATCGTGTATTACTAATAAAAATAACTTCATGTCCTCTCAATTGCGACATATTACCTAAAAAGGCACCGCCTGAGATATAATTTTAAATGTTATAGGTATATAAAAGATTTTTTCCATGGGAATATTTTTTTTAAAATTTCAAATGTGGTTCTGGGCACCGATCCTTGTAAGCCAGTAGAAAATAGGTTATTTTCGAGTAAAATATTTGATGCGTAAACCAGAGAACATAAATGGCTCTGCGCGGTATTTGGTTATAATTTCCTATTGTAAATGGCTACTGAGCATGTTTCTGATGGTTGTATAGTTATGTATAATGATTGCACTTAGGTTAAGTAAACTTAGATTTACTGTGCTATTTTAATTAACGTAATAGCCTAATTAGTCTTCACTATAAATTTTTACGAAAAAAAAATTGTATTTTTTTTATACTTATCTGAAATATCAATATAGCAGCATCTTCCACTCCATTAGTAAAATAAGCTATTGAAAAACAAAATTAAATGCCTTATTCATTATTAAAATCGATTGCTTTTTTAAGCACTTAAATGTTGCATTATGGATATCCTCTTGTCTTGAAAATTACATACTATTTATGAAAGCATTATAGATAAATCTTAATGACACCGTAATATATGCTATTGTTACATCAGTATAATCTTCTATTAAAAAATCTATGGGCGATCGTCCACTTTCTAATGTTTATTCATGAGATAATGATAAGTATAGTATGTCGTAGGATATTCGTACAAATCGGATCTTTACAAAAATCCTAGTATGAGTGCAAAAAACCGGATAATTAGAATCTGACTCAGATATTTGCAATCTCCCGAGTAATGCTTAGGAGTTTTACAAAAATCCAGCGTATCTTAAGTGAATAGCAAATGAAAATCACTTTGCGTGCGCTGGTTGTCTGACGTCAACATTATGGACTGACGGGTGCTCTGATTGGCTAACGGCTACTTATAGTCATGACCAATTAGACTCAAGATGTTATAAATCGACTCTGAGATTATTCAATCAGCATTCAAGTTTTAAATTGTCCGAAACATACTGGGATTTTTACAAAGATACTAAAAATTGCTCGCACGATTGCGAAAATCTATCTTAGACTGCAATTATTCGGTCCTTTACAATCAATCTAGGATTTTTGTAAATATCCGGTTTATACGATTATCCTACGACATATACAAAACACGGTTCATTTATTACCAAAATCGTTTGACCGCGTTTAAAACAATTAAAGCTATTGAAATTTGAACTTTACTGTGTAATGAATAAAACGCAAATGATGTTTTAGTATGTGTGATTGTATTCGTAGCTGTCATCACAGTGTAACAAAATTATAATCGAACTGTAACATAAGTGCAATAGCCCCGAAAACGTTCAATGTATTTTGATCTCTATTTTAAGTGGGTGAAGTTAGAGTTATGAATGGTTCGGAAGTGTCGCTGTTTGAATACAAAACACAGTGAAAGGTGGTACCGAAGCTGAACAATGAGTTCAAGGCAGATAAGTCAAGTTTAGATAGCTTGCCGCTTTTAGCTAGGTTCCGGGCACAGATTCTGCAAATTCTTAATATCTATATATAATTTAAAAGTCTTCATATTTAAAACAGAAGCTAACACACAACAGCCTAAGCGCAACTTACCCTTTACTGTAAGTGCCCTAGCACGAACATGTATGGAGAAAAAAAAACGCGCGTAAAAGTACTCGATAGAGTAATTATCTATGGAAAATTTCATTTCGCTTTTCGGCGGTAGATGGCGCTGTACAAATTTCCCATGCAAAATAACTCTATCGAATGTTTTACGCGCGTTATTTTTATCGATAGCTGTTCGTGCTAAGAGTACTGGATCGTTCGTAAGTCATAAAAATACGGGTCGAATTGAGTACCTCCCTCCTTTTGAAGTCGGTAAAAATGAAAAGATGTGTAAGAATTTTGCACAAGCTTCGTTTGTAGTCAAAAAATTAGAGTGCACCAACAAAATACGTTACATATTTGGAATCGTATTTGTTACTATTAATTTAGTAATTCTATCATTTTAACCCAACTTTAAACTTATTTGGAGCTTAATTTGTACGTAACTTTACAAACAATTAAGTAAATAGTAGGTAATAAATGTTTAAACACGTAATTTCATAACGCAATTCGAACCTACGCTCAATTGCTCTAAACGCTGCATAAATACGTACAATTATTGTTAATTATTGTTGCATCATTTTGCAATTAACTTTAGTGCTGTGAAACCACGGCTACCAGGGTGGCATAGGTTAATAGGTCAACCTGATGAAAGTCTGGGAATTTAGATTTAATAAGCCTACATTGAATCTAGTACATGACCCAATTTAAAGAAATCTCGAATACTTAGCTTCTACGAATATTTTGTTTGGAAATTATGTTCCTCATGTTACCTAGCTGACTAATTAATTTTTACAAATTCTGTTCCATTTTTACCCGACTACGGCGAAGCGAAAAGGAAGGTTATGATTTTGACCGGTAGTATGTATGTTCATCTGTTACCTCACAACTTCTTAACTACTTATCATAATTTGACAATGGCGCCCTCTAGAAGACAGTCTTTAAAGGCCTGTTTCACAATGTAAAAGTCAAATTATGATAAAGTTTTGAAGTTTCTTTACGATAGCTGTAACCGATGAACATTGATTCATAATTGAATTTCGGACTCGAATATTTTTTGTTTCGTAGTTTTAGAGCGCGATTTTACCGTAGTAGGGTTTTAGTTTTTAATTAACTATGAAGATGATGCTATCCAGAATTTGTGAAACAGTAGGTACTAAAATTTATGATAAAATTATTTTAATAAGTAACGTTGCTTATTCAGATTTTCTTGCTGTGAAAGCGTGGCTACCAGGGTAGCATAGGTTAATAGGAGCAACCTGATGAAAGCCTGGGAGTTCCAGTTTATTATACCTTAATGATCTAACACTTGAACCAACTGAGACATACAGAGAGAATGTTAAATGAATACTCCGTTTCTTATGAGAACTATTTATTCTCGTAGAATTCTTTCTTTTCCTTCCTTCTCCTTGTTTTCTTGAGGACAACACAAAAATTAATACCTACATTTCTTCATGCATTATTATTAATTACACCAATAGTTCAATGCAACACTGTGCGCTAAAAACTCTTAATAAAAGCTGTATTTGCTAAGCAAACAATCCTTTTAAGGCCCACCCACAAAACTCAAAGAAAGGTAAGTGAAATCGCGGAACTCCGCGTAACCGACTGACATAATTCGTTGCAAAAACAAATGTTCCCATCATAGCAGTTTTCCATCGATCGAGTAGCAACAATGCAACAATGATGCGTGGGCGAATCGCTTATACGTGTTATGTTATGAGTTTATGACTATTGGTACTCGATCTGATAAAAATATTACGTAAAAGCCGGATCTACTCGGTGTAATATTGTTCCAGCCAAAGATATAGGTGAAATACATACAAACCTCGCGATTTTATCTTGCAGAGTCGTTTATTTGAAGCTCGTAAAGTTTATCAAGAATGACAACGACGTTCTGAATGTGAACTTTGGACTAAGTTAAGACTGTAGAGTATTTTTTGTACTTATAGGTTATTTTGTAGTGATAAGTTGAACATCAATTGGATCAATTATTTTTTTCCGAAACAGACTTTTCCAATCAGAAACCTATGTCGAAATACAAAAAAGAATTTTAATTAGATATACTATTTATGATACGAATTCGAGTTAGAACGAGATTGGTTTAGTATACAGTGGGCCAAAGTTTTTGATGTATTTCAAACATTGTTTCTTAGCAAAAATTGTTTAGTTTCATGGAATGAACTGAACACATCCTGAAAACTTGTTTCGTGTCTAAAAAATCACTCTTTGGTGTGTTTTATTTTGAAGTTGAAAGACCTACTTTGTAACCCCTAGCACGAACATCTATTAAGAAAAAAACGTGTGTTTTATTTCGCTTTTTGGCGGTAGATGGCGCTGTACAAACTCATACAAAATTTACCCTCGAATGTTTTTACGCGCGTTATTTTGTCGATAGCTGATCGTACCACTGAACTTACCTCACGCAACTCTTCTTAAATAGCAGTCCATCCTTAGCAACCTTAACAGTACCCGTAGCACGGACAACTATCGAAAAAAAATAACGCGCGTTAAAACATTCGATAGAGTAATTTTGTATGGGAAATTTGTACAGCGCCATCTACGGCCGAAAAGCGAAGTGAGATATTCCTTAGAAAATTACTCTATGGAACGTTTTTACGCGCGATAATTTTTTCGTGTATGTTCGTGCTAAGGGCACTGCTTTCGATTAAGTTTCCATTTACTTATTAATGTTGAACATGTTCAATCAAACCAATATATAAACCTGTGAAACAGATTACCTGGGTAAGGTAATAACTAAAATAGTAGTTAAATTTTTGGTGGTCGATCAGTATCAATTAGATAATTATAATTCGGAACTGAATAGTACCAATCTCAACCCAACAGAAGCATTTATACCATCAGCTACAGACCATCTCGTAACGGCCGGCCATGCCCGCGCGTGTCAAATCGCGCGCTGATCCATGCGCGCAAATTGCAAAATACGATGCGCCGGCGCAACTCGGGATAAAAACGTTTCTGAGAGCTTCCGGAAGGTAAAGCCGTTGTTTCGTTTTTATTCGTAAAGGTTGCTTTAAAAAGTTACTGTTGTTAGATTTTGTCTCATTCTATTCTGACAGAGATGTTATTACAGTTTTGAGTAAAGATCACATGGGTGAAGAGTAAAGAAGATTGATTTTATATACCCAGGCATTAGGTAAACTAATATGTTAACCCAGGGGTCCAGTTCACTAGAACTCACTAGACTCACTCTACTAAAAAATGGTTTCACTAAAGTCCATTTTTTAGTAAACCTAGTCTGCCATTTGAGAAAATTTTAAATCTTTTTTCATGGTAAAAATATTAGAGTATAGTATTATATTATCTGTGGTACTATATACTAAATTTCAGTGATTATCTTATTAAAAAAGTAGCTAGACAAATAGTAATAGGTACAATAGACAATCATCTTTTTAGAAAATCATAACCGTAACTATTTTAGCTCGGACAAAGTTACTGCAAGTGAAAGATGACTTTTGGTTCTGCTTACCGTTACGATATTCTAGATAATCCGTTATAGATCAAACAACGAATTGGTTAAGCTAACACAGCAATAGTTTGTGAATAGAGAGCTGTTATATTCGGGTAACAACCTCAGTTTAAGGAACATAAAACAATATTATGAGACTAAGCTAGATAGTTACTTTAAGTCAACTTAGGGCTGATTTTTCAATCCTCAGTTAACAGATATCAGTCTGTTTAATTATTAAGCAAATAAAATAGAATCCATTAAAAAATATGACAGACAAATGTATGACAAACATTTTAAATTTGGCGGTATAATCATTATATCATGGTATAATACGCTATAAAACGAATAAAGCTTTATCTAGGCATTGCAAAATCGGCCTTAAACTACTGTTTTCCTTTGCACAAATATTTTTTTTTACATAGATATAAAGGTAAATTAACTGTGAAATATAAAACAAAATGAAAAATCTTTAAAGTTTAAAACATAATAAGCTAATGCTTCTGCTTTCAAGTATAATGCTTACCAGAAAAAATAATTATCACAGTTAAACAACTGTGAAAACAAATGATGTGATAGTTATTTTAAACCTATGATAGAACAAAAGGCACAATAATAAGATTTGCTGAAAAAACGAAAAGTTTATCATTCGGAAATCATAAATATCGTGTTTACAAAATATGTTATTGCTATCAAATACAAAATCTACTTATTGAATTCAAGGTGCTGTACATAACTGAACTTGTTTGTAAAACAGTGTTTTTTGTTGCTTAAATCGAACAATGATTCGATCAGCGGTACCAGTCGGTTTCATCAGATAGCCGCGTGCGCAGATTGATGTAACATTATCTGAGATGTAAACAATACTACCTTTGTTTACGCACGATTGGGTCTACGCTTCTGGGCAAATCATGTGTAGTATGCAGAGAGTATTTACGGCGCAAATACTGTGAAACTTTTGAAGAAGTACATGAGTATTTTCTCTTTTATCACGACGCTCTTTGCTGGGCCTCCCCCGAGGATCTCCACGATGATCGTCCCTGCGCTGGCCGCTTCTTCACCAGATCTTCAGTCCATTGTAAACTCAATTATTATTTGGATTTTGACAGAGAAACTTCTAGCTATACCTACCAATGTTTTAGTTGACATGACATCAAAAACTGTAGACAGTTTTTTTAGAAAATAAATATTTATTTCTGTGAGGCAAAACTCTATAACCTCCACTTTACTCTTTGACAATGCTCCAAATGTTTATGATTAATGTCTGTACGATCGAAGACAATCTGACAGTTAGGTAACCCAAAGTCGGAATCGATCTCGCGACCACTCTTGACGCTTACTAATGTTTACGTTTAGTTTACTACTGTTCCGTGTGTTTGTATGTTTAGTTAACAGTACAATGATAACATGTCAAACAAACATTTGTTATTTGGGTAAACAATTGACAGCTTTCATCGAGTGGGAACTGTTTGCAGATTTGTGATTACTAACAATTCCTGAATAAACAAATAGACATCACTTGTTTTGTTTATTATTTTTCTTACTTATGCTCTGGGGGCCCTATTTTTGGAAGGCGTTCGCTCTTTACTGCTCATCTTGATTGGACAACCATGCCACAAAGTTCGTAGAGGCGGCAGCGCTCCGCAGACAGAGAGACAACTGCGAACAAAGCGCCATTTTGCATACACACATTGACATTACGATTTTACAGGGATCCTCGGGCAGTTTAGGACAGAGCTCAGTCGCGGCGGCGAGTGCTAGCGCGGATAGCGAAAGATTAAAGTCTTTTAAGTCCTTATAATTACTTTATTGGTTTTTGTTTTTGTAAGAAAAATAAAATGGCACTGTGCCAGCCAAGTTCGGGAAAGAACGCCAATCAATAAATCCCAAATAACATATTATGCATGTGCACCCCGCATCGGGTTATTCCCTGAAAATCCCATTCAACGAGGATCCTGTCCCGGAGTGTCCAGAATGCGATAAATGATTACATTTACTTTTGTTATTTTTTCTATTGTGTTTAACTTGTACCGCTAACAAAAAATATATTAATTTATAAATATAGTAATTATTATTTCAAATAAATGTTAGATCATAGTTTAACATATTTTAGACTAACTTTTAAGTCAATTATCTCTGTTTTAATTCAACAACGAGCGAGTGGACGCATGCGGCCGGATAACAATAAAATATCTATTGTGTCTCATTTTCCGGGCGTTGAAGGGTTAAAAGTCATTTTTGAAATATAGTTGATTTTAAATGTTCTGAAAAAACTGATTGAAAAGTTACAATTGTATTTTTTGTATCGCAAAAAGAAATATTGTGAGAATAAATCAACCTGTGATTAGAATTACTTACTTACTTAGAATTACTTACTTTTTTTCAATATTACAAAATTTATTAAAATTTGATTGACCACTTTTTCTGCTGACATGACGGTACTTTTCAGCTAAACATAGTATTGATTAAGTTCATGAAGATAAAAACAAATCGGGATCCTCCGGGACAGGATCCTCGGGGAATGGGATCCTCAGGGAATAACCCGAAGCACGAAAATCTATCAAGAAAAAAACACTCTGTGAGTACTCAATAAAGTAACAAATTATTGGAAAATTTCATTTCGCTTTTCGATGGTAGATGGCGCTGAACAAATTTCCCATACAAAATCGAATGTTTTTTCCGCGCGTTATTTTTCTGGATAGATGTTCGTGCGTTCGTTACAGTGCGTCTATCGAGAAAAAAAACGCGCGTAAAAGTACTCGATACATTAATTATCTATGGAAAATTTCATTTCGCTTTACGGCGGTAGATGGCGTTGTACAAATTTTCCATACAAAATCACTCTATCGAATGTTTTTACGCGCGTTATTTTTTTCGATAGCTGTTCGAGCTAAAGGTACTGTTAATAGAATTGAAGTGAGCGTTTGCACTTACGCTCTTTATAAAGGTTGATTTTGCTCTCTAACTCCTAGTTTATAGTTCTGACAATGCTCTGTTTTGGTCAGAGAAAGTCCTGATGTATAGCATCGGTGTTATAATGCTTCCCGGTATGCAAATTATTATAACACCGTGACCCGCGGTGGGCGGGGCGGTTGTGTAACCTGCGCAATGCCACATCTGTCTGGGCGAGGTGAGCTTTGTGGATCCTTCAAGCGAACTTTATTACACATCAGCCATTTTTAATGTCCCCACTGCTGGGGCACAGGCCTTTCTTACAGATGAATAAGCAATACGGGCCATAATAACCCACCACGCGGGCCCAATGCGGATTGGTGGGTGACTTTATAACACGTCATAATTATGAATATTAATGTATGAAAGATAGAACGTAATTTTTTTATTAAATCATTTTTTTTACGTTTTATGTTTTAAAAGGAAGGGACTTAGAACTGAGATTCTTAACCTTTTTTAAAAAAGGGTTAAAAAAATTCTATAATAGGCCACGGTGACGGTAAGTTTTAGAAAGGGTTACCGTCACCGTGGCCTATTATAGAATTTAGCAGCATGGGATTGACCCTTCACAATCTTTGGTACTCTTTTCTTGAAAAAAAACCAAATGTGTTTGCAGTTTGCGTATATTCTTGTTGCATTGCAACAGTTTTATAGTATTTAATAATAATGGCTGACAATAAATACTTATAAGTACGTCAGTACTATACTAATTCTGTGCTATAAGTGAATAAATAAATATTTGACAACATCACATACATTGCTCCGATTCCAAAGTAAGTAGCTAAAGCACTTGTGTTATGGAAATCAGAGACAACGGTGGTATCACCCAGACCTGAGCCAATATAGAAAAGTTCGTTTTTCTAAATTGACCCAACCGGGGATCGAACCTCAGAGATGGCGACACCTAGAAAACCGGTGTACAAAGCCACTCGACCAATGAGGTCGTCAAGTGTTATGAGGACTAAGCTAAAAAAATAATTTTCTCAAAATCGGTGTCTGAAAACAAACAGACATCTACTTATTTCACTTTCGTAAATAAGCATACTTTTTTTAATGATTTTCTGCATAGTAAATTGCTTAAAAACTTTATTAAAACTAATACAGTTTGTAAACTTTGAATATACTTTAAGAGCGCGTAGTCTGCACCTAGCGCCGCCATTGAAAAAAAAACATAGCGCTTAAATAAAGACGAAATTGTGAATTATCTCTCTGTAGTGCACAAATAAGCTTTTGGTACAAACTTAAGCTGTAATTAACATATAAATTGTTATTATCAATCACATAATAGACTCAACAAAGGCCATCGACGTAAATTTGTTTGCTATCTTTACGCCCGCATCACTACCCATTTAGTACAATTTACTTCAGCAATCTTCCAGCACTTAGCACTAAGTACCCTCCGAAATCCCACGCTGTGACATTATGAGGTCCTTACAGTTAAGTGATGGTAAATCTTCTTGTCTTGACTGCCAATATAACAACAACATTGACGTTGATATGTTCCGGTTCAAAGGTAAGATACATTGGCAGTGAGTGATTAATTGATATATCAAATATTATAATACCATAATAAAAACTTTTTGACGACCTCCTTGGTTGAGTGGCTTTGTACACCGGTTTTCAAGGTGTCGCCATCTCTGAGGTCCCGGGTTCGATCCCCGGTTGGGTCAATTTAGAAAACGAACTTTTCTATATTGGCTCAGGTCTGGGTGTTTGTGATACCACCGTTGTCTCCGATTTCCATAACACAAGTGCTTTAACTACTTACTTTGGAATCGGAGCAATGTATGTGATGTTTTCAAATATTTATTTATTTAAAAACTGGCCCAGCGATTGAGGACGTTAAGCAACTTTCCCAAGAGTCGGTGTCGGGATGGGTGACCAAAAATTTATTATCTCGAGCTCCTCCGTGTTTCGGAAGGCACGTTAAGCCGTTAGTTCCGAGTGCATTTGCAGTCGTTAACACCCACCAATGCGCAATGGGGCCGCGTGGTGGTTTATGGCCCATCCTCCTTATCCTATATATACATACCTACTGAAATTACTAAGAATTTTATGAAATGATAAGTAACCAGATTTAAATCATGCAGATAACAATGATTTTATTACCGAATTCAAAAGGAGGGAGGTACTCAATTCGACCCGTATTTTTTAGTAGTCCAGTCGGAGTAAAAGACTTCAACGCGTTTGAGCTTTATTTGAACGACAAATGTTATTTTTGTTTTACATGCTGACATGCATAATTAACAGGATTAGGAAATAAATGTGAAATTGTATATACATATGCACGTCAGGAGGTTATACAGTTAAACTGCGAAAACAGCTTGTATTACGTAGGGCATAAAGGCGGTCTGAAGGTCAACATGATTGTATAGTCTGAGGTACCGTCGTGTGTACTGTATTAGTTTTATAAATTGTAGAAAGGTTTCATGTTTTTTTTTTTAGTTTTGTGACAATGCATCTCTAACTCTACATTATAATTAACTGACTTCATTAATTGAAAACGAGGAGGTAATCTATTCGTCGCGTATATTTTTTCACATCAGGTTTAGTTCACTAGTTGATCCCAATTTTTGAAATAGTTTCAATAGTTTTCAGGAAATCCTCGAAATACTGTTGTTTTCGTTACCATTTTATTATAACTTCTACGGATGATCAGCCATAACTTCTTTTTATGTTAGCTGGCTTTAATTTTGCATGTGGGTTGATTTTAGTGAATACTTCCATCCATAGTTATTTTCTTTATTCATCGTAAAAAAAGTAAAAAAAAAAGATCCTGACGAACTGAGAATCGCCTCTTTTTTTGAAGTCAGTTAATAAAGAGTTTAATATGTCAATTCTATTGAGTTTATTGTTTGCTACCAATCTTTTTAGTTAGTATACTTCTAATATCAAGATAGAATGTCTTAATTCGAAAGTAGACTTGTTAATGTCATGTCATACTTAAATGAGATTAATATTTTTATTTATTCCATCCCGCCCACAGTTAACGAGTGCAATGCCTATGCAGTCCGAATTACATTCGACCTAACTTTATAACAAAACGGTTACTTCGATTGCGCAAACAGCGAGCGTCGGTGTAACAATTTGTGCAAAGGACCACTTCGACTCTTACGCACACTTGATCAAACTCTATTATGATATCGTAATTAAAATGAAGTTAATAATAAAAATAGCTTTATTCATTAGGATATAGTTTCTGTATTGATGTTACTTATAAGTTTTATTAATTTAATTTCAAATGGAATTTTCTAATTAAGACTTATGAATAGTTACCATGTTTCATAATTCTCATTTGGCAGTAAACAATATTTTACACAAACACACAATCGTTATATATTATACATATGAATATTTAAACCTCAATATGTATTCAATTTAAATTGTACTCCCGAAAGACTCTAAAGATAGCTTAAAAATAAGAAAAGAGAAGCCACATTAATGATCGAAGCAACATTTAGGCCACGTACGCACCGAGGTAACCGACAAGTGGCTTGCTTAGCGCCTAGCGCCTGGATAGCAACTAGCTAAGCAGTGCAGCCTGCAGCCGGCCTTCACTAGTGGCCTAGCTGGTTTCAAACATTCCTGAACGTTTTTTTTACTTCGCTACACGCTAGGTGTCTCTAGGCGCTAGGCGCTAAGCAAGCCATTTGTCGGTGTGTACGTGGCCTTACACAAATAAAAACGAATAATAAATTAAATGAAAAACAAACTCAAAAGAGTTTACAACGCGGTTTATAAACTTTGATATTACCAAACGTTAAGCAAATAGCAAACCTCATTGTAAAATTTAAAAAAAAAGAAACAAAAGATAGACTTACTTTTAAACTTAAAATGAAATTGAGTTCCAAAGAAGCAGGTTGTCTACCCCGACAGGACAGCCCGGGTAGCGGGCGGAGGGGAGGGGAAGAGCCGTCGACCTTGGAAAGGTCAGCACGGCCTCCGGTCTTTTTTTTTTTCAACCCATAAAAATTGCCCATAAAGCGTTGAGCGATACCTGTACAGAGTAATTTTATGGCATAGAGATTATGGGATAAAAAGTTTTAATAAAAAAAATACTTTATGCAAATTAATTTCTATTAAAGATTTTATAGTTCAGCTCAAACTTTCATTTTTAAAGAAAATCTTAGTCCATGTAAAGGCGCGAAAAAGTAAGCCTTCATGGTCGACTTTTCATGGTTTTCAGTTTTCAAGTCGTAAGAACTATTTAAATTTGTTTTAACTTAATGATATTTAAATATAATTTATAACATACCTACATTGTAAATTTACAAACAAGACCATTCAAAATAACAAAACTATAACCCCCTTACTATAAAGATTGTATAGCAGATGTATAGTCACACAGTGTTTTGTCCCTCTCTCTTTAGTGTCAAACTAAATAGTTTGACAGAGAGATACATACTATTGTGTAACTATACATCTGCGGTAAGTATTTAACTTTATTCTAATGTTATTTTAACTTTAATGAGAAGTACTTTATCAGTTAATGCCATTGCATTTTATATTAAGCCTCTATTAGCTGCCATTACTCTGTAAATATTATAGCATAGCTCGAGAGTGAGAGTGATAAGGATCGGTAGTTAAACTTTAGTTCGTCCTTTTTCTTTTAAACCGACCCATCTGTTCGCAGCTTTATCGTTTAGTTCGAACAATGCCATCTATTGATCGCAGGACACTAACTGCTATGATATTTTTACATACAGTTTCACATAATTATTATTTAGATAATATGAAAATATTTGAATTCGAATTTCATATAAAAAATCAATTGCTATTTTTTTTTTTTAGATTTCATAGATGTTTTATGTAGAGCGTTATCAAAGTGCCCCAAATAGTTTTTATTGTTTTGTAATACATATTTACGAAACTCAGTAATCTCTATGCATTTCTTGCCATTTTATATGCGATCTTCAATGCATGTGTGCCTAAGTAAACAGTTTTTAGAGCTTTTCATTTTTTAAAAATACTGCAAATTATATTTTTTATAGGTACGTGTGATGTAAATAATCACGAAACATTTTACTAACGTGGTGTATGAAATTTTAACGAAAGCGACATCTGTTATTCACGTCCGTAAACATGATTTGCTCTGCTCATAACTTAGTCTGTGAGAGTGAGAGTGTGCGCTGCTCGGATGAACTTTAGGCGCGCGCGCGCATCTTGGGGTAACAACCGCTTTATGTATTTTGTGGGCGCGGCCGCAGTTAATGGCAGGTACGGCAGTGTCAGCGAGCCTTACACCAAGAATACTATGAACTTGACACACGCGTAGAGTCACGAGCAACAAAATGTAGATTCACAAAAAAGAACTATGTGATATAATATTACATTACTTTTAGATAATGGAAATGGAAGAGCGATGGCTTCCTGATACAGGTATTTTTATACTTACTAGAAAAGTCATCTCAATTTTTGTAATCACCTGGTTTGTTAACAAAATAAAGCATTTTGTATTTTGTATTACTGAATAAATAAAAAATATCATTACTGACGATTTCAAATTAACCTTTATATGACTTACCACAACACAGATAAAGAATTGAAGATTGAAGATACTATTTCTATATATATTTGTATTGTATATTTTTGTATTTGACTGTTATTAATAAAATGCAACAAAGTGGTTTAATTATGAAATTCCAATGGAAGTACCCATTGGAAGTTGTAAAAAAATCTAATTATCTTGGTATTATTGTTATTATTTTGACAAGTCTATAGTATTCTTGGTCGCAGCAAGCTCATATTGGATCCCATGTTATTTCTTTTGATCATAACAACAGGTGACTTTACTGAACTGAAAAAGTAAAAATAAGTTTTGTATTAACATTAAAGTTTAGGAAGATAGAGTCGTAAAATGCCAATTTAGCCAATCGACAGAACCCTACCAAATTATTTGGTTAACGATAACTAAAAAAAACTGTTATGGTCCAAATTAATGAAACTGCGGCATATTCAACCGCCTCTGTAGTCTAGTGGTTCGCCCGCACTTGTAAGATGCAGGGGTCCCGGGTTCGTTTCCCAGGAGGGGGGTACAATTTGTACTAGGTTTGGTTGGTGGTAGGGCTTATTTGAAGTCCGCCTGGCTAGCTACCACCATCTCACCTCTGACGCCACAACAGCAATTTTATTAAATTTGTTATGTTCCGGCAGTTAGAGGTAAAATAGCCAGTTCCTCAGTGGTGAGGATTCCGGGTGTAGTGCGCTTAC